>CM050167.1:209475119-210075119 GCA_027410445.1 Discoglossus pictus | reverse complement strand
GTTTCCTGGATTAATATATGTCTAACTCCTTAGGCAAAAAGCATTTATTTGTATTAATATCTAAGAATCCTTCTAATGATTATGTTAACACCTCCAGGGTGTACACACAGGCATCTAATCCACCCCCCCCCCCCCCATCAGCATACAGCATCAGGGGAGCAATATTAACCCAGCACAAATGGGAACCCCAGAGTTGATTCAAAAATTCCAGCTAACCTGATTGGTCAAAACAAATCATTTTAAATTTGATGCAAATTTAGCCTGGATTTGGAGGATGTTAACCCTGGTTTCCAACTGTCAGAAATTACAAGACATTTTACTGACTTCAATGTAAGTGTTTAAATGTTTATTTTTGATTTTTATTTTTCATGCAAAAAACGTTTGAATATATTACTAATTTTCCTCTATTCATAATCCAGCAAATTTACATATCCCTTTAAGTGATTCTATTTACAATAGGAAAAGTGGTACTTTCCCCACTGATTTTAATACATATTCGAATTATACTAAACTGATACTCTATACTATTTCACCCCCAATTCCCATCTTTTGATTTGCATTTTGCATCCCTCCGGGTATTGGTCTGGTCAAACTGTACATTCTTTTATAATCACCTCCATTTGCCATGCCCATTGTCTGCAGTTACATTTTTCTATCTGTGGATGAGAGGGCTACAAAGGATTGTCATCAGTTATATCCAACTGAAATGTCATTTCTGGTGTTGCTAATCCACATTTTTTTTTTAAACAGGGAATCCTCCTCCATTAGTTCGACCACTACAACCACAGACCCAAATCCGCCCAGTAGCACCTCCAGTAAGGACAGCGCCGCCTGCACTTCATAGACCTACTCATCAAGGACCATCAGTAACTCAAAGTAACATTAACTTAGTGCCGGTTCTTCAACAACCATTACTATTGAATTCACAAACAACACAAAAAGCTATTCTTACACAAAACACTGCAGGTACTGGAATGTGCTTAACATAACATAAGAAAAAAACATTACTGATAATTATATTCAAGAATACAATTTATTTTTGTAAATATATATAATATTTCTGTTTAAGGACATATTATAAATGAAGATGTGTTGTTTATTTTTCAATTACAATTTATTGAATGATTTGTTGTTGATAACCCCAGACATGATCAACTTTTTCTAGATTGCATTTATTTGATATGAATGATGTAAACGCAGGATAATAAACTATTTTGTTGTGAGTGAGCACTGGGAAATAACATTTAATTGTTCAGAATTATAGACATTTCTGTTTGTGTATTAAATACCACTTTTTTTTTTTTCTTAAGCCACTCAAGGGTGCAAGGAGAGTGTGTTAATGGAGAAACGACCAGCTCTTATGGATATCCACAGCATTTCTCCCAAAAAGCCAAAAAATAATGAGAACGCAGCTGAAAACACGTCAAATGCTGTACTGTCACCAGTAAAACTAAATCCAACAACTCCATCCCAAAATACACCTGCAAAAGGTAATTAAAAAATATTCTATATGTATTCATTAATGTTTAGCATACACTGATGGAATGTGGCAACAGAACTTAGATCGAAACCCCACAAAACCTGCTCACAAAAAGTAAGAACATGTGGATAGTACTAATTTATGGGCATGTAAAATAAACTTGACTCCGTAGGAATAAGTTTTCTCTTCCTATTGGTTACCATTTATTTCTTAGAAGGCGAAGCAGAAGTAGTCTGTTTTCAGTTTCATGTTACTGCCGTTCAAACATGTTACACAAAATGTATATGCCTCTCCTTTCTCCTGTACACCCCACTCACTTTCAGATTAAAAGACCACAGAACGCAGGAAATCATTTTTTTTTTTTCTTTCTTTTTTTTTGGTCATCTATGTTTTTTTATAAATGTTTTAATGAAACATGTGAAGCAACGTGGATTGTTTTATTTTGGTATTTGTATTGCACAATATCGGGGATGCTATTTTCACCTTCACATACTCCCAAGACCTTCCCCTTCTGTTTTTAGTGTAATAATAATAAAAAAAAGATACTTTTAACAGAAAATCTTGTTGTAATCTTTCACACCATGTCTTTACTAATCTTCTTAATGTAGGTACAAGCCCAGTAACAACCGAGGTGAAAAATGGAGCACATAGTCCAAGAGCTTGTCCAAAATGCAACAGACTTTTCAATGTTTTGGAATCCATGAATAGACACATGAGGGTAAGAAAAGCAAATTTAATTTATTTTATTTTTTTAATTTTATTTAAAAAAATTGTAGATAGTATACTGGTTTGTGACTGTAACTTTACAAAAGATTAGTATAACTGGTTTCTTAAGTTCCGCCCTTCTTTTTTTGTTTTTTTAGTATTGTGGCCGGGAGAAGCCATATTCTATCCCGTCGAAATATGCAGACAATTCAGGTTCACAATGGACAGCGGAGGATATTGATAAAGGAAAACTGATAATGCTAGTAAGCGACTTTTATTATGGAAAGCATGAGGGAGACCCACATCTTGTGCTACAGGAGCAGAAAACCCACACCACTTTCAAGTGTTTCAGTTGTCAGAAAGTTCTTAAAAACAATGTAAGGTAAGAAAATAACACTTTTGAATTGAATGAAATCTGATGGTTTTATCTGGCTTTGTTTCAGTAGTACTAAATAGCTCTTGATGCTCGAACCCTATCTGCTGCTCACTAACCAAGTTATATCTTAATGACAATATAGTTCAGTGAGCCAAAAATTCCTTTGTTCAACTGACAGCCCATGTTTGTATAAATTGCTAATTTCTTATTGCCACTTAATTATATGATTTGGCGAAATTGTGTGTTTGCATGTATGTCTTTATCTATATCCTAGAGTAATTACCCGTCAAAAATGACGGTCAGTCCCATTGTGTCTCCTCAGCACCCTATCCCTCTTCAGGCTCCCTATCCCCTCCTTAGTTCCTCCCTCATGCCCCTGTCAGTATCTGTGCCCCCCACCCCCACCAGTCAAACATGTAAAGACAATTATATCTAAAAAATGTCCCAGGGATTGTGGGACCTTGCAGACTGTAGTGTAAAGTAATAAAGCTGCAGCGTAATAACCTTTTTTTAACCATAAGTTACAGAGGAAAAGATTGTAGCCAGAAGCATATATTCTAGCCACGCATCACATTATTGAACAGAACAAAACTGAATTGACCTCTGTTAACATGAGCGACTAATTGGGAATGAGCAGTATTGGCTGAATAATCCTCAGGATGCACACAATCCATGGAATTTCTATGGGATCTTGTGGATTCTCTTTATCTGAGTGAGCAAGTTTTAGAGTGTCTGTGGTTGGCACCTCATTCTGCCCCTGAGTAGATGTTCATGTACAGTTAAAGGACCACTGTGGTCACACTTTTTCTCTGATATTTGAATAACAAAACATGAGAATGGGTAAAATTGTTTTTAGAAACAAAAGATCTAAACATAACCTTTTTTATTTTGCAACATTTATATGCAGTTATGTACTGCTCCTTATTAGCTCAGTTTTGCTTTCATCACTGCTGCTGTTGGTTAACGTTTTGTGTTTGTAAACAAATTAACCTTCCTATAGTTCTGCTGAGACCACTGGCAGTTATTACTGCTACTTTTCCATTGTGCAGATGACAGCGTCTTTTATATTCATAGTCTCCTTCCTTCACAGGAAGTTAATCTGAAGAAATGGTAAATTTCACCACAACATAATTTTATATTAAAGATAACCAGTTAAATGCTGCATTTTTTTTTTTTTTAGCAGTCTAATAATGTGCTTGTTTTTTGGAAATTTAAAAAAAATTGATCACAGTTGTCCTGGTACCGCATAATTGTGGAACCGGTTTGATTATCACACTGGTCATTCTGACTACTAAACCTATAGTATTTTATTAAGACATAGGCTCACCAAGTCAGGCTGCCCAAATACCCCAATCCCTCTCCACAAATAGCCTCCTCCTGGTCCTGGCTGGAGTTTCATTGCATAGTATTGTCCTAGGACAGCCTGGTATGGTAACTGGGGAATCGAAAAGCTAATTGACATTGACATGGGGCATCCGTTCTGCTAGTTTTGATGATGCTGCTCTGGCTATATAAACAATTAGCAGTCCAAATAGTCAGACTGCATTGATCCTTGTACAAATAGGATGAAGTATTGAGTAGCAAATTAGTGAGTCTTTTGTAGGAGTGCATAAACCTGCTCTGCTAGTAATGGGTAAAAAACTATACCGGAAATGCAATTCTGCAGCCCCGTCAGGACACCTCTCTGTGTTCTGATTTGTGACTGCTGGTTGCAGGCCATCATTACCATGAGAATAACCTATTTCTCTTTAGGGCTCCATAATTTTGGGGAAAAAATCTTAACATTGCAAATGCAGTCTGCTAAGGAATAAGAAAACCTATTGTAATATTTGAAATCTGAATTTATAGATGTGTTCTAGACTAATATAATTTCTATGTCCCCTTGAGATGTAAGATAATGATATGTTTAATCCATAATAGCATGATCCAGTGTGCTAACATTATCTTCTTACTTTTCTCTTCTACTGCAGTTGTTGCCCTTCACTGCCAACCAATTATCATTTTGGTGTCAATTTAAAGAGCCACTTAGTTCAGCACAGTTTATAGCACATTGCAGTAAAGATCTCCTAAAAACATGTTGCATTTTTTAAATGTGTGCATTTATCAATGGGAAATGAAATCATTTCTTTTTAGATGGGTAACTGCCAGATCCGCAGCTACAGCTCTGTGTAGTGTACAAAAGAAAAAAATCTCTGCAGATCATAGAATACTGGAATAACAGGTCAATTATGGGTTAACTGTTCAGTGCAGTCCTGAGCCCAGGGGAAATCTGCTGTCAATCACTGTCTTCACTGCACACTCGGCTATCTGTTATTACTCCTGCAACAGCCAGTAGGTAGGATAGACTTTGTATGCAAACAGACTTAACACTTTATATTTTTATAGTTGTTATTTGTAGAATTGAAAAAAAATGGGTTTAACGTACAATCTTGTACTCTTTCACACCATGATGATCACTTACAGTGAGGTAAATGGCCCTTTTAATGTTTTCATAGAAAGTGCATGATGTAGTTTTTTTTATTTTTTATTTATTTTTAACATCCTGACTGTGTACAGCCTTTGGCTGTAACATTTATCAGTTTATGATTGGCTTGCAATATTGGTGGTTCTTTGTGTATTTTCCAGCCCTTACAGGTATTATACACGATTTGTTGCATAAGTAATTTTACATTTAAACTTACAGTATATCAATTTGTCAAATACTGTATCCTTGTCTAAATTTAGCAAACAGATCTTAAGGATAAATTACTTCCCTGAAAAGCTTATTTTTTTCTATGAAGATTTCATATATTTTTTTGATAAAATAATTTAATTGCTTAGAAAACTGATGTCCAAAAAGTGGACTCATGATGAACATTAAAGGGTATTTTTTCTTGGTTGCATCTGAAAGAGGGCATTTCATAATGTTGAACAGTGTGTTTGTTTGTTTTTGTTTTTTTTTTGGAAAATTAATCTTTTGGAGCAGAATAAACTGACTTGAATGTAGCCATAAAGTTAGCTGTATGAGTCATAAGTACCTGCCAATGAGATCTATAGTTGTGCATACTCTCTGCTGACACACATTTCCCTTATTTTTTCACCTTACTCTCCATTTAGGGATCTTCAAGAATGTTAACTTGGAAATTGTGGGGCATTTGAGATTACGTTAAGGAAATGCTGTGGGTTGAATCTAGCCATGGGCTCCATGTTTGCACAAACAAAGGAATAGAATATTCTATAAGTTGCGAGAGACTTTCGTTTATCACAAATATAGTTGTAATTGCGAGTTTTTCTGTCACGCTATGTTAAACGTTATGGGCAAACGTGCTCATCATGACGCCTGAAAGTTACTGGTTTTTCCGAGCTCAGCAATGAGTGCCAAAGGCGCTCATCACGAGGCCTGCAAGTTAGAGGGGGAGACAGGGCCTGCAATGAGCGGCTTCGAGACCCCCCCCCCCCCCCCCCCCTTCCCAACTTGCGGGCAAACATGGAGCCCATGGCTAGATTCAACCCACAACATTTCCTTATTGAAATCTCAAATGCCCGCAATTTCCGAGTTTAACATTCTTGAAGATCTCTAGACGGAGAGTAAGGTAACGGCCCAGGGAGGATGGATGGAGATGAGTTCACCCTTCCCTAGATCGATATATTGACACATCCTAAGACAGGAGGCTTATATTTCCTTTTTTGTTTTATTTTTTTCCTTTCTTTCATATTCTCCTTTTTTATTCCGTCCCCCCCACACACACACTATTTTTTCTTAATTTCTAAGTTGTTTTAGTTTAATGCTTATTTTCAGATACATATATTAAAAAAACTGTTAGATTTGGGTGGAATCAGCAGTGTTCATATCACTTCCAGGGAATGCTCAAAAATTACTGTTCTACTGTCTTGTGTGAGTAGCTACCTCAAACCGAACACTGACTGTAAATGTAGATAAGTCCTCGGTGTGTGTGTGTGTGTGTGTGTGTAAATACCATCTCTAATAGTTATTCCAATTGTATGCTGTAATTTGCCTGAACCTCTCAATAAAACTTATTGAAACATTATGAACATCTTTCCTATGTGATTTTTCAGGCCTGTATCTGATGGTGCACACCTGTGTTTGTGAGTTCCATTCAGCACTCACTGCACCATATTAAATTCCAAGCTCCTATCGGCACCGGTACACCCGCAAAGCCTGCTGGCTTGAAATTCGGCAGAGTTACAGAGCTATTAAATTAGCCAAGCCTGCAACAGATGTGGCCGACATCGAAACCCGTAAACTGTTCTTGCACATGTTGCATGTGCGGCCGTGAATATGATCAATTGGTCAAACCCGTAGTTACGGGTTTAGACGGAGCCAAAGAGATCGTCCCTGAAAAATGAAGGTTAGATTTCAATCCCTTACAGGTTTGAATTAAGAGTTCCCATCGGACCGGCATTCTAGAAATAATGCAATATGAATTAATCAGTAAATATGATATTCTAGTCCATGTGAGTTCCATTATATGTATTAACACATTGATTGCCGGGATTGATATAACACCGAAATTAAACATTACAACATTACATTTTATATTGCAGATTTACGAGCTAAATTAATTTTAATACCTAACATCACTTCCCCTTTAATTTTAACTACAGTAGTGTGTCGATAATTTCATTTACAGTGCTACGGATAGAACTTTAACCCCCTTGCAGGTCCTCTCTAGTACCCGTAAACTTTTTGGCTCCATTTGCGTGTTCCGGGTTTGAAGCTAGTGGATTCGTAGCAATTTAATAGCGATTTGCGAATGTAACATTTACGCGCTTGACAGATCAAAGGCTTTGCGGCAACGGAGTTCCAATTTTTGACAGCCCGTTGGGTTTTTCCGCATGTAACCTGCAGATCGTTTGCGGGTAGCTGTATGAGGCCAATTTAATAGCCGTAAGTCTAGCGGGCTCTGTTGCAGGATTTTCACGTTGGGGGAAGTTAATAGGGCTGATTGTTTTGCTTGCCAGTGACCTGTGAAATACAGATTTCAAATTAGAAGCTAGTCGGTATAATTAGCAAGCATGTGTGATAGCAATTTTTTTTATTTTGCAAATCATTAGCCATATGATTTGGCTTTGTTGTTTACAGACAATAGGACTGCTATACATAACATGAGAATATATGTGGATGGTAAGGAATCGCAAAGTAAACCCAATATTCACCCTAATCACCTATGTACCTGTATAATCTAAAAGTAAATGTCTATTTCATGTTTTGAATGGCACAATATGCATATTGCATAGATTGATAATCTGATTTATGGGAAAATAAAATCAAAGTTGTATAATGAGCTATAGTTTGCCATTTAGATTAATTATCTTATCTACTGCTTTCTGCATAATTCCCTTCAGGGATCAAACATGAATAATGGTTGGGGGTATTTGCCAATGGCAAGAACTGCTATTTTGATTGTTCTGTTTGTTTTTTTAGGTTTTGATTGAATAAGTTTAACTTCTAACTGCACAAAAAACTATTGTAAGCTATTTTAATGGGTAGACCAGTTTGTTTCCTACCAGGCAATGAAGGTCATAGTTCTTTCTCTTAAGAACCTGTTAAGAGAAGCTGAAGTAGCAGAATGTAAAACTGAAAAATGTCCCAAGCCTGCAAAGGGTACCGTTTGCAAGGTAAAATGAACAGGCTTGCCTTGTTTCATATCATTAAGAAAAACAAAAAGGTTCTTGTAATTACAGACATTAAAATCTCTATTACATACACTTAGAATTGAAGATGCAGGTTGAGGCATAGGCAATTTGTTTTATAAGCAGCAGGAAACTAATGTACATAGTGAAGACTTTCAAATGGTTACAGTCTTGAGTGTTTCTGACTGGTGCATGCTTGTCATATTTTTGTCTTTACCACTTTACCAAAACACATTTAATAAGCAAAACAGAGCTTGACTCTCTGAAATTAAATTGAAAGGCTGGTATTGCTAGTTATATCCATTCCTGTTGTAAAAGCGGGCCCTTTAATCAACGTTTTTATCGTGACAGATGGAATAAATTGTGCTGCTTTTATAGGGCAACTAGAGAGGAAATTGAAGTGGCAGGGTAATTCCACTAGGAGTTAAACTCTAAGGCCCTCATTCAATTAAGATTTGGCCAATTGAATAGGGCCCTAAATAAGAACATAGCATATTTTTTTTAAAGAAGTTTTTAGTTAGTGAAAACATTGCTTTTGGGTAGATGCTTACTAACTAAAAACTTCTTTAAAAAATATTATGTTATGTGCTTATTTAGGGCCCTATTCAATTGGCCAAATCGCAATTGAATAAGGGCCTAAATGTTTTCATTAGCCATTGATCATTAATAACATTCACTTTCAGTGACTTAAAAAACAATATTTAATATTAAAGGGTCACTGTAATGATCTAGCTTTCATAACTTGTATGTAGTTAAGATCCATATAAACAATATATCTGTTTATTAAGAGTTTGCATATCTTTCTTTTATTTATTAAAAAAAAAAGTTTATTTTCTTTTGTAAAAATAGCTGGTTTTTCCATAACCTTTTGGACTAGAGTTTTGCCATTTTATACACTGTATCACATAGTGGAATACAAAATTATATATTTGCATATGTGATGCACATTCTGCTACACTGAGAAACATGGAAGGCACTTCAGTCTAAAAATGTGCGAAAAATTCTTGCAATAGGTAATTTTTTAATCTCAATAAATATTTGTACTACTTCAGTCACGAGCGCTGGACCATTACAATTGCCCTTAAATTTACTTTTACACATTTGCCTAAGTGTTGTTGCCTTAGTTGATGTAGGAAACCAGCTACAGGCTGAGTGTGGGTGCAACATGATACCTGAAGTCTAATTTATTTTGATATTAACATGTATGAGTCTGTATCTACTTCATGTTAACAGACTGTGCTGAGTCTTTTACTGACACTGATATACTTCTTGATATATATTTTTTTGTTTGTTTGGGAAACCGGCAGTATTACACTTTTTTTTTTTTCTTATATGTAAAAAGTACAATATGAGCTGTCAAATTACAACAACTTTGGTTCTTTTAATCTTATGTTTTAGATATATTTGTCAAAACCTGTTCTACAATATTTATTAGCTTTTTATTTTTATCCAAATATCAGAGCAATACATTTACAATGTAATATTCACTCTCATCATTTTGACATCAACTTTTCATAATCTGTTTTTAATTACAATAATAAATAATGTAAAAATTGGGAAATTGGTTCCCTCAACCAAAAATTTTTTAAAAATAATGCTCTGTTATAACTGAATAACTATTCAAATAGAGCACATTTTGAATATAATTGTTCAAATTGCGCTGGTTTCTATGTTTGGCAGCCAGCTCTGCCAAAATCCAGCTCTACCAAAATTAGTGTTTGCCTTGTGTACTCAATGTGGATATCGGCAACAGGATTCTCACTCTGTGGTATTTGGAGTGTTCTCTGAATTGTCCTCTATGAGAGCATCGGTAAAGAGCAGTTCCGTTTTTGTGGGGCTGAATTAACTCAATTTCTCTAGAGCTGGCCCTTTTGGAGAAGATCCGAGCATTGACTTTTCTTAAAAGTTATTCATACACCTGCTTTATTCTTTGTCGTCGTTAGGTTTATGAACCACATGAAGCATCACTTGGAGCTTGAGAAACAGAGCACTGAAAGTTGGGAAAACCACACCACCTGCCATCACTGTTATCGACAGTTTCCCACACCTTTTCAGCTGCAGTGCCACATTGAGAGCTCACACACGCTTTATGAATCAACAAGTAAGACTATTTTCTTTATAATATGTCAGTATTTGGCTTCAATGTTGACAACCTGCATAGACCGCAGTAACTGCATATAGCATATTCACTAGAGTTTTTAGAAATGTTCAGATAATGAGATTTGCTTGTTAGGAAATTAGACTGACATATTTACAGTATGTGTGGATTAGTAATGTTTTTTTTTCACCACAGAACCCTGTAGACCAGGGACTAAGACATTTGCTTTAAATTTAGGAGCCAGCATCGAAAAATGGTATCCATGCAAATTTAATTATTTATTTGTCGTTCTCTGCTGTCGACTGATACAGTTTCCATAGGTCCTACTGAAAGCATGACCATCAAGAAATGCTACCTTTTCAAGTTGAAAAAAATGATCTTCACTTTCATTCAGGATCCCCTTGTATATGTGCAATCAGATCATCCAAAAAACAAAAACAAACCCGCTATAGAATGATTACATATAGTAGATCATAATGGGCTAAATGATTTTAGAAAGTGAAGACAAAAATATCTAGTAGATTTTAAATTATTTGCCAGCCAACTTATTTCAATGGAGGGGATTCATATGTGGCTCCTGAGTCCTTAATCCTCAGACTTCCAACCTTGTATTAGATATGTCCTTTGCACACAAGGGCCACATGTATCTAATACACACTGATAGAGCGAGTAGATTATTTTTATGAATGTTTCTGGGTTTCTTCTATATTGCTCCATCACAATACCTGCTTTGTGATTTATTTTACTGATGTCCAGTGGTTGGAAGATAGAGCTGAGCTAGGCAGGCCGGCTTCCACCTCCTTCTCCTCCCTATTGCTGATCGAAATGACAACCAGGAGGGTTGCTTGGGAGAACACATGATGCTATTTACATGACACACTTAAGGTGAACTCCTACTAAAACATCCTGGTTGTCATTGCAGTCTGCAACTAGGAGAGGGAGGTGGATGCAGAGCTCTTCCTCCCGACCACAAATGCCCCATCATATTCCCAATGTGTTAGAAAAACAAAGCATTGGGGATATGATGGGGCACGGTAGTGGGGCCCAGATACTTCTATAAAAACAATCTGATAGCCCAAAGGAGAGATCAGGTTGTTTTTATGGACAATTCAACTCATTCCACTGCCACCAATGTATTTAAATTGAAAGGACCATTGCCGCTAAAGCAAATGTATTAAAGTTCCAATTTAATAGGGACCGAATAATAATAAAAATAGGTTTAATTAAAAGAAAGGCATGAGTGGTCAACCCTTATTTATATGCATAAAATAAATACAAAATACTTTAGAAAGAAAAAAAAATGAAACACAGCTTTGTTTTTTTATATCAAACACCACATAGAAGGTCTGCTTAAAGAACCACTGTAGTCAGCTTTTTTCCATCTCTATACAAATGGTTCTGAAAGGCATTTCACCTGCCTCCCTGCCAGAGCGAGTCCTACCCTTTTGATGACTGATACAGAATGGTGGCAAACTGCTCGGTTGAAGGAAAAGAATAGCAGGTTTATTTTTTATTATTATTAATAATGATAATAATAATGATGATGATAATATTTTAAAATCATTACAAAAATCCAGTTTAGTAATATTCAGCATTGACCATGGTTTTCCAGTGTAATGTCCATTATTTTTGTAGTTTTGATAGACATCTTTATTTTTTTATTACTTTACACTGAGAGGCAATAAACACAGGCATGACAAAATGTAAGGCTTTCATATATTATTGCAGTTATGTTTCATATCATTCAAAGGTGTGAGTATTAATCATTACGTTTTTTTTTATTTTCTCCTCTCTTTAGCCATTTGCAAGATATGTGAATTATCTTTTGAATCTGAACAGGCTCTTTTGCAGCATATGAAAGACAATCACAAGCCTGGTGAAATGCCATATGTTTGTCAGGTAATGATCAACTTTCTTTTGGGTAAAGGTATATGTGCATGCAAGTTCCTTTGAATGCATATGGTGATATAAGCTATATGAATTTTTACTTTATATTATATACATATTTGCATGTCCAAGCTAAGCTTCCCAGAATGCAGTGTAATAACAGTTTTTCTCAGAATTCTGAACTGGAAGCAGGTTTTTTAACTTGTTTTAGACATTTAAATGTGAACACAGATGTACTATTTATTTACTATATATATATATATATATATATATATATATATATATATATATATATATATATATATATATATATATATATATATATATATATATATACACACCGTATTTATCTTCATATGACACGCACTTTTTCTCCCTGAAAATAGGGAGCAAATGATAGGTGCGTGTTATACGCCGATATTCCCTCCCCACTCCTCATCCTCAACCTCACCCCTCATTCTAAAGCCCCCTCCGCATTCTAACCCCCCCCTCCTCATTCTAAACTCCCCCCCCCCCTCCGCAACCTAAACCCCCCTAAATACCTCCCCCTCACTTACCTGCTTCTGCTCCGGCCTCCGCTGCTTGACCCTGCGTGCATGTGACGTCACATGCGCCCACGTCATAAGCATATACAGGATGGGGAGGGGGGTTGAGGAGGGAGGATGAGGAGGGAGGTTGAGGATGAGGAGGGAGGTTGAGGATGAGGAGGGAGGTTGAGGATGAGGAGGGAGGTTGAGGAGGGAGGTTGAGGATGAGGAGGGAGGTTGAGGATGAGGAGGGAGGATGAGGAGGGAGGTTGAGGATGAGGAGGGAGGTTGAGGATGAGGAGGGAGGTTGAGGATGAGGAGGGAGGTTGAGGATGAGGAGGGAGGTTGAGGATGAGGAGGGAGGTTGAGGATGAGGAGGGAGGTTGAGGATGAGGAGGGAGGTTGAGGAGGGAGGTTGAGGAGGGAGGTTGAGGAGGGAGGTTGAGGATGAGGATGGGGGGGTTGAGGAGAGAGGATGAGGGGGGTTGAGGATGGGGGGGTTGAGGAGAGAGGATGAGGGGGGTTGAGGATGGGGGGGTTGAGGAGAGAGGATGAGGGGGGTTGAGGTTGAGGGAGGTTGAGGATGAGGAGGGAGGTTGAGGAGGGTGATAAGGGAGGGGGGAAAAGACACAGGGAAGGGAGAGGGGAGAAGAGACACAGAGAGAGAGGGGGACACAGAGGGCACAAGAGGGACACAGGGGGCAGCACATTTCCCACCCTCTGCTTATACTCGAGTCATTCATTTTACCCAGTATTTTGTGGTAAAATGGGTGCCTCGGCTTATACTCGGGTCGGCTTATACTCGAGTATATACGGTATTTATATGTATGATCATTATATTGTCGAGCGCTTGTACCTCCCACATTGCCTGTACAATATCTTTTTTACCAGCAACCACTACTATACTTTACACTGCATTTACAGATCTTTTACCTTAATATGTGTTAATTACTCATAAACACTTTGTTAATGTACCTAATAAGAATATTTTTCCTTTGTTTTTAAAATGCCTTTAGGTGTGCAATTACAGGTCTTCAACTTTTCTAGAAGTAGACAACCATTTCAGAAAGCTCCATGAAAATACAAAGTGCTTGCTCTGTCCATTTTGCCTCAAAGTGATTAAGTCTGGAACGACATATGTGCAACATTACATGAAACATCAGGTGAGCAGGCTTTAAATTTTGTTCATTACACTGATTATGAAATGTTTCTATAGGATAATGTGACAGATTGATATTTATAGCATGTATTTTGTTTGTGAACTGCATCCCAGTTGCTAAAATATATTTAATACTGGTTTGGATGTTATATTTGCATTAGAATTAAATTAAACGGAATGCTGAGAAATAAACCCATGTGCGACAGAAGACACGCTTCATAAATAATATAATTGGTTAGAGCAAATTGTGTGGATCCGTACATGAGGTTAGAGACCAGAGATAAGATGAAATAGATATATCTGTGTATATTACCTTGCTATTTAAGGTCTTCACCAATTAACAACACATAAAATGGAGTTAAAAAAACAAAACAATAAAACACGTAAGAGAATGTGATCAGATCAATATAAATTATGAAAAAGTGACAGAAAAAGTGAATGTTAAATCCTGTTTCCTGATTTGAAATTAATATGATCACATTCTTAAACACTGTTTTCCTCTCCTCCAATATTTTTTAAATTAGTATTTTGATTTTCAGGTTTTGAATGGAGTGATAATTTTTCTGTCTTCATTGTGGGTTTTTAATAAAATGTCTGTGCAGATTTATCCTTCGGTGCAGTTTTTGGCCATTTTACCCAAATCTAAAAGCTCATTTCACATACAGTGAATTGTATTATGTAAACCACATTGGAGGGTGTGCATGATTATGACTCAGATGTTGTGTGATTATGTCACCTTTACACATGTGCTGTGTGTGTGTAAATGATTAGCAACGGTTTATGTGCCTACAAATTACAATATTTGATTATACATTTACTACACATTTATAGTATTTATTGTTTGTTATCTTCAGTACATCTTCTGTATGCATATGGATTTATGTTTGTTTCCAGTTGTGCTTCTGTGCTTTCTACACATGCTAAGATGTTTGCTTTAAATACCTGTAATTTTTTAACCTTTAACTAATGTGTGACGTTTTTAAGCATACTGGTGTAATAAACATGAGCAATGTTTATTACACCAGTATGCAGACCTTGCATTTCTTTGCTAGTGAATGTGACACACTACAACAACACTGTATTTGTCACTAATTATAATACACAGCTTTTCTAATCTTTATTTCCCCTTTCATTAGTATCATGCATGGGACTTTTTTTTTTCTTCTTTTTTTTTAATAGTTGATATTTGTTATATTCTCTTTCAATATAGAAAAAGGGAGTATATCGATGTGCTAAATGTAGATTGCAGTTTTTGACCTGCAAAGAAAAAATGGACCATAAAATGAAGCATCATAGAACATTTAGGAAGCCAAGGCAATTAGAGGGCCTGCCACCAGGAACTAAGGTATGTTGAATCTTCTCTTGAAAGGGAACAAAATATATAATCTAATCTAATCTTTCGATCTAACAATCCATCAAAATTTTCTTTTTTTCTGTATGTCTTTTCCAACTATTTTCTGCTGTTGTGTTTGATTCAAGGGGAGGCTGTAGATAGAATGGGAGATATCCTCTTTGCAAATGTGTTTTTTGTGAGTAAAAAGTTGTGAGAAGAGGGAAGAATAACATGATTAGTTGTAGTAATATATGAATGATCTTGGTAATATGGTATGGAGGAAATGAGAATAGATTTGAAAAAACAAAAATACAGTCATGTAGTGAGGTAGCAACAGAGTAGCAATTGAATCCTTTTGAATAAATTAAGCATACAGGCATATGGGATTAAAGAATTGCAGTGAATTCATTTTTCATTTACATGTTCATACAAATGTAAAACATGTTTCAGTTTTTTGGGATTTTTTGCATACGTTGGTCAGGTATAGCACATATTGACATAAATTATTATGGTTATATAAACTTTGTGTGTGCCCAGTAGGCCCACTTACCACTAGAACAAGTAACCCAGAAATATTAGCAATGTCCCCATACAGGAATTCAAAAACCTAAACCATAAGGTAATTGCGTAGTTGAATAGAAACCAAGTAGACATATGTTTATATTCAGATGATCGAATTGTTAAAGCCTTCAATAATCACTAAATACTTCCTGAACAGGAGCAATCCTTATTCAGTTCTGAAAAATAGAGCAAACTCCTAATAATGTATAAGAAAAAAAAAACACCATAAATCTTATTCTTCATTCATCGCTTTTATTGAGGATGTATTTAAACAATCAATCCAACATGCCTCTTTGTAATAGCTTTGCTGTTTTGTTCCTCCTCCTATCTGAAAACGTCACTACTTCAACCACCTCACATTATAACTAACATTATGATTATGAAGGTTAAAATGTCTTCCAACAGGTAAATCTTTCAATTTCACATCTGGATCATATTGACTGATTTTGTTCCGCTACATTAATTTTAAATGAAAGGGATGTTTGTCGAAACAGACATTTCAAAATCTTTATTGCTTTTTTTGTATTTCATGTAGCATAAGAAATCCACAATCTTCAAAATGAAAGATAGAAGAATGGTATTTTTTTGAACAATATTATTTATATAGAGTAATTCTTTATTTTTCATACTGCTTCTGTTCAGGATGTATTTAGAACAAATATTGAAGGCTTTGATACTTCCAAGAATTGAATATAAATGTATGTCTTCTCAATTTCTATTTAATAATGAGATTATGTTATGGCTTGTGTTTTTGACTTGCTGCTTTGGGTAATTTCTAGTATTTCTGTATTATTTGTTCTAGAGGTAGGTGGGCTTTTGTCCAGATGGATTTGCTATACCTGATGAAGATAGGTGAAATACCCCCAAAAGCTTGTATGTCAGTATGCTGTGTAAATTAGGTTCATTGTAATGTTTGGTACCTGTGTACCACCATAAGCTAAATGATTATGTGGTTAATAGCCTTTCCAAAAATCTATAGCAGGAGTTAGGTATTCGCCCCACACTGATAAGATCCTTTTAAGATCGAAACAGCTGTCTGTGGTAAGTTTCCTAACTCTTGCATAATCTATCCTATGCTTTAAGCTGTTTAATACAGCAGGCAGCATATGCTTAAAATTAGACATGTTTAAAATAGTAGACTTATTTGCAACTTATATGGGACATTCAAATGTGTATGTATGTGTGTGTGTGTATATATATATATATATATATATATATATATATATATATATATATATATATATATATATATATATATAATCATTCTGGCAGTGAATGTGAATAATCAATGTCTAACCTCAATAAATAGAGGAAACTGTATATCGGTTTCACTGAATGTCCTTAAAAAATGTATTTCTTCCTACTGATCTAACTGGGTTCCCAATGTTAGGCTTATCCCATGGATTGTTTTTCTTTGCTATAGTTTAACATTTTCACTGCCTTAGGTTACTATACGAGCATCCATTGGATCTATCGTCAATACAGTCCCAACTCCTACCTCTCCAGTTGGGACAAGCCCCACCTCTACTACCTTCCAGGCCTCTTCAAAAATAAAGAATACACACACTAAACCCAATCCAATTCCTGCTGCTAAAACAAATGTGAAAAACCCCAAACCCAAACCACCACCTGCAAAGAAGAAACCGCCAGTCACAAGAGCACCCAAGAGAGTTAAAATGGTCAATACGGCTTTGCGAAACCTAAGGTGCCTGTATGAGTTTTTGTATTTTGTTTTGTTTTATTGTGTCTAAAACTGAATTTAATTATTTTCACATACACTTGTATATTACTGAGAAGTTGCTGGTTGAGTACAGAATACAGGTCACCTCATATCATAGCCAGAAAGCTTTTCTATATATTCCAGAAGGGCTCTTCTGTATGATTTCTGCTCAGTAAAGTTTGAATTTAAAACCGATCTGACAATAGAAATATGCATGTTTTTCAATACATGCATAGTGTTTGTTATATATGTATACTCGTAAAAAATTTTTTTTATTTTGCTCTTTTACTGACAATTGGCAGGTTTGCACAGTAGTGACAAAGGACTAATCTGCTTTATCATGGTGTTAATTGTTAACCAGATATCATGAAGCATTGTTGCAAAACTTGTAAACGGTAAACTTGTTTAACTTTGTTAGCTGTAGTAATGCACACAATTATACCTCTTTACAGCAGTGAGTAGACTAGGCCAGCTGCACAAGCTGCTGGTGCAAATGACTGATAGAAGTCTCTTCATCTCCAGTTCGCAGTCAGACAGTCACAACACTTGTAATGTTTTACAGATACAGTTGTTGCTACCATCAATTATATTAATAGCAAATATCCAACCACTTAAGCATGTTAGGGTAAGTTATATTGTTTTTTTAAATAAACATTTGTTGGATGTATTTACTTTAGACTGACATTTTGACTAATCATAAATCTGCTTTAGTGTGTTTGTACACACTACTCTATTTGTATTCTCGCTGTACTTCAATAATTCTAACTTTACTTGAGATAACTATTTGAAATCTCTTACTTTTTGATTTTTTTTTTTTTTTCTTCTAATCCAGTAGAAAAAAAACAAGGAAAGATATTCAATGTGCTATTTTCTCCTTACCCCATTTAGGTCCACCCCAGGGACTCATAAGTGTATTGAGTGCCAATCGGAAATTAAAGATTTTGAGAATCACTACTACACCTATGTCCACTGCAGCAAATGCAAGTTCAGTACCAACTGTAATAAAGCATACACAAATCACTGGATGAGGTGAGTGATGACTTGATAAACAGAAAAGCTTTGTGCACATAGAGAACAAGTAGAGCTGCTCCTAAATTGTACACTTGACTGGATTTATTATTAAATGTCACTATTTCTTTATATGAATTGTTTTTGTTTCTGTAATACATTGTAATGTTTCTGCCTTTTACCTGTAGCTTTCATGGCAGAAATTCCAGTAAAAGATCCTGGGCTTCTAAGAAGGCATTGAAAGAAAAGAGGTAATATAATCATTTTGTAGCAAGCATTTTTTTTGTTTGTTTTAATAAGCACATTCCTATTTATAATATAGGCTTTAGGTGTGTGTGTGTTTATGTACAGCTCAATATATCTGACCTTTTGAGTAACAAAATCTGAATGTCAGTGTTTTTTTTATTTATTTTTTGTAATTATATATCTCACAAATTACTCTAGGATCCTCACTTTTGGCCTTCTAATGAGTGTTGCATCTTTGCTTCACCTGTACACAACCCATTATGTTAGGGGAAAAAGGTGATAATATTTAGAGGATTAAAATAATGTTTTGCTGAACTTGCCGTCTTTGATCATTGACCATTGGATTTAAAATACCCTTCGAGAAATGTATTTTTGGAACTTAATTATATCCCTATTTAGCTTATCTTTAACAGGATTATAGAGATATGGCTCAAGAAATAGTGAGATTCAAGTTTTTAATATATACAGCCTCAGATTTTACATAAGTGTTTTCTTGCCTTTATGCATTGCACACAGTTGAAATTTTAAAACACATCATTGTTTATAGAATATACTTTTTGGCTCCTCTCTTAATCCGCCACATACTCTACTGAACACATTCTTGCACACGTTCTTAAACCTGTCACCTTCTTTTTTCTTTCTCAAACCATACAGCGTCATGCATTTCATCATCTGCTTCCCTTAACAACACATAAATATGTCTGTGTTTCTCTTTGCTTCTAGTTGTATTATGGTACTTTCATAATACAGATTCCTAGAAAAAGAAGAATCTGTGCTAGTATAAAAGTATTGTATATCTTTTTAAGTTAAATATATATTTGGTTTCACTATTTTACTCCAACCTCCAGTGTGACTGATAAGTAATTACATTGTGAAACTTGTGCTTATGGTATTTCACTATTCTTTGAATATATCAAGAATAATTTTAATAAATGATTTATTATAAACACTTTTTAAATGTTAAATACGTAATGCTTATTGTAATTAATTAAGTTACAAACACCAACTTAAAGAACGATTTTAGTATTAAACCATACATTCATGTGAATATCTAGCAAACTAATATTAGCAACTATGTAAGTTTTCAGCATAATTTTTTTTTTTTTTTGTGAAAATCTGAAATTTCATCCTAATTTTTGCTTCCATATTATACATGGAGCCTGATGGTGTAAGAAGTGTATCCTATTATGGCAGCTTTTTAATAGAAAGAAAGAAATATTTTATCTGCATCCGAAATCTCTCCCTGGTGACTAATATTATGGGCAGTTTGGGTAATAAAACAAACTTGAATATAATTAAAATTAAAGGCTAAATCTATTTACTTTCTAAATACATTTTGCCCGTTATCATGTCAAGATTTTCTTTCCTCAGTAACACTTCAGTGGTCTGTTAAGGAAGGGATTTGTTGTTCCTGAAAATCACTAGGGAAATTGTGCAAACTTTAGCATTTTTGGGATTTCAATTAGAGTGTTTTCCTCATGGTAAAAACTTATGCAACTCTACTAGGTGAAGTCTCTACTAGGTGAAGTGTTCATACATAATTGTAGATCATGTATTTAAGGATATTTGTGTAAGGAACTGCAGAATCCCTTTACTAAAAAAAAACAAAAAAAAACACTTTTCAGAATATTTAGATTGCCACGTAGTTCTGTTGTGTGGAAAGCTGATGAGGTAGACTTACATGATTGTATTGGCAATACTAAAAATTGTCGGTAAACTTTTAACAAATAATTTACACTTTTTTTTTTTCTTTTTTTTTTTTTTTAAGCTTTATACTTTAAGTTCTTAAAAGTTGTTAAACTTTTATAAAAGTACAAATTACTTTATAAAATATATGAAGTAATTTTTTGTTAAGTTTCATTCAGTAACAAGACAAATAAACACACTATGATGTTAATTCCTGGAGCTGTTTTTTATTTTTCTTTGGGAATTTTGGACATGTTTTATGAGTGGTGGACCTTACTTAAACCTGCTTTAAGGAAACAATGAAATTCATTGAGCATTTCAATGAATATTTGTCCTGCTGTTTTTACACACTTTACATTAACTTAACCTTGATCCTGCTCTATTAATAAAATTCAGAAAGTTGTAATGCAAGTAGTGATCTTCATATCGAAAACAAATGACTGCTACTGTTAATTGTTCGCTTACACTATCGTTCACACAATTACTTTTTAAACTGTACATAATGATTATCTGTTGCTCTTTTCTTTTTATAGACGTATTACACTTGTGTGCCTCAACTGTGATTTCCTGACTGATGTTTCTGGTTTAGATGAAATGGCCAAACACTTGGGTGAAAACCATACTCATTCATGCCAAGTTATTCTGGAGAACGGTAAGCACAGAGTGGCATGCCTGTATTTTATGTATTCTTATCATGTAGCCTTTTCTCATCTATCATTGTTAATTTAATCGTTCTAATATATATTCTGATTTTTTTTCTTTTTAAAGTAAATTCATTTTTTTTTTCTTTTGATCTCAGTTTCCATATTTACCTCAACTCTTGAAGGAGACATGTCTAAGTAAGTTAGCCTTTTACTTACTGCCATTAAATTATTAAGCATAATTTTCAAGCTAAGTAGTCATTTGATATTAAGTAGTGCATAGACTAGAGTTTATTTTATATAATTAGTGTTTTGTTGTTATCATATACAAGCTATATGTGAAGCAGCAGTAGTCATTTGTTACTCAGATTCTTAAATTGATATACTGCATTATGAATACTTATTGCATATCTTAATGTTTATTTATAAAAGAAAAATAATTCAAACTTGTGTGTCCTTAGATATACCAACTTTAAATTTTAGGTCTGGTACAGTTATGCAGAAAATACTTTTGTAATAACTTAGAACAAACATTTTTTAATGAGGTCAGTCTAGTTTCTGCATGCTGCAACTAACCATTTTATAGCAGGATCTTTATGTGAAGTGAATTAGAAATATTGAGACTAGGAAGTTTCATCAATTATTACATTGCATTTATCATCCATACAAACATGCTTGTTCATCTAAATGTTAACTTTATGTTGGCCTGTGTTGCAAGAAGTTGTTTCTAAGAAATCATTTTAGTTGAAATTTGGCGATTTAAGGCTTTTGTATAAATAAAAATCATATTCCCAGAAAAAAAGTATGGTCCTAGTAGATGTCTTGCAAATCATGTGCACTATAAACAAAATAAGGTTTGCTATATGTATAATTTTTTATTTTGTTTCTCCCCAAGCCAGACCTTAGTTAGATTTATTATTGCATCACTGATTTTACATTTTCTGTACATATTATTATGTGCATGGTGTTGAAATGTTTGCCCTATCTTGGTCGCATGGGACACAGTTGACTCCTGAACACATCTATGTCTTAACTGGTGATAACCACCTTTTAAATGTATTATTTTTAGACTTCATAATGTATAAAATATTTTTACAATATTAAACATGAATCTGTATCTCTTTATTTTAAACGGTTCATTTTGTCTCTGATTCTAAAAAGATTAGATGAGTTTGGGGGACTGTTAATTCAGGCAAGATCTCCTAAGCTTAACTGAATAGTGCTCTCTAAATGGCACACTTGTCAGCTGAACTTCATAGCAGAGAGAGCAACCAAAGGATCGCCATCCCCTCAAGATACAGATAATCAGCATAAAATAAAATCCCTAAGGTCTGCTAAATATGGGATTTTCTCTCAAACTAATTTTATGTTGCTTCTAACGTAGGATTGTTATATACTTCACAAGCATGTACAGCGGTCCTTTAACGCAGATCAGTTCTCTTTAATCTCCCTGACCATTCTTTATAGGAAAATAAGGCGAATTATGGACATTTTTCATCAGTAGATCTATAAGCCATTGAAACTGCCTGCATGAGTTCATAATACACCAGGAACTTTAGTAACTCAACTGAAGACCAACCTGCTACCTTTCCATTGATGATATGTTCACACCCACCAAAAGTTCTATAGAGACTTAAACTGAGAGGATAAAGTGCCATCCATGCTAAGGATTTTCTGGATTTTATGCTGCTGTGTAATTTATCTTGTTCAATAAATCACATAAATGTACAACATGGCATAATACAGTTCTCTTGGGAACTATTTTAATTACTAAGGGAAACTCCACTCTGTTACTCTGACCACCCCTAAACCTCATCTAGTAGAGTGTATACTGGATTAAAATAATGTGGTGTTTACACAAGCATTATTTTATTTGGTTCAAGGGATTTTTGTATTTTTCAAACAACTCTTGACATCATTTTTATTTTGTGCTCAGACAATGAGCCTTAACTATGGAACTGAAACACTTACACACAGCAGTGACCAAATGCAACCTTTCTTTTTTATATATAGTGAAGTTATTTTTCTTGTAGTATTTGACATACAGCTTTGTTAACATTTTAAGTAAATTGAATGACCTATTAAAAATGTAATCTCATAGGCTTCTCAATGGGTCTACTTCAAGATAAATATCACCGTTTTATTACACAACTTTAAAAAACATTGGTTAGAAATATTTGGAATCCTAATGCTTTAACACACTTGTAGAGAAAGGAGGAGTGTCTTGATTTTACTCTTAAGAGTGAGTTCTTTGGACTTCTTTATTGAGTTCATGTCTTGACAGCTCTTGTCCTGTTCACACTTCACAAGTAAGATGTGTTTTGCTGCACAGTGCCTTAAGATTTTCAGGGTTACTTCCCTGTTGACTCAACATAAATAATCCCCACAGACAGGTCTAATATAAACGGTTTACATTAGGGATACTGTGGTCGGTAATTAATTTGTCATACACTAAAGTTATCTCATAAAACACTTGGAAAATTAAGAATTAGGAATCTGACTTTTATGTTTTTTTTTTTTTATGTAGAAGCTGTAGATTGCATTGCAAAGTTAACTTTGTATAGTATCATTGTTTGTTTTTCATATTTAGATATTCTTCTGTACTTCTTCTGTACATTTATATTTTTTTCTGTTTTAACTCATGAGGGCTGATTTGGTAATTCCATCAGTAGTGTTGGATTCTGCTTCTATAAAGACTTGTGCTGCATGTGAGCCTGCTGTAACTGTTAGTTAATCAGTTGTTGACCCTTATTGTTAACACATTTTTCTGATTATTTATTTCAAGATCACAAAGCATACACACTTCTGCAGTGTAGGGCTCTCGCATAAAGCAAAGGTTTGTTAGATATTCTACTCCATCTCTAGGTTTTAATATGGTCCTGCAGTAGTTGCAGATGAAAGCAAAAGTATAAAACCTTCTGCCCAGAAATGTTTATCTTCTGTATGCATACTTATAAGCTGCACACTGAATACATGAACTCTCCATCAATATATTCACTTATTTTGTATGCTATAATACTCTTGAGGGGTGGTTGTTGCCCTATTTCAGATGTTTTACTTCATCTTGTTGTATGCAGACACCGATGATACTAAATTGTGCAAGGTCATTCACTGCAGAGGGACTTGCATACATTAAAAGAATGGGCAGATGAGATTGAACACAATTATAAAAGTTTGGAAGATGCATGACAACGCCCTCATTTGAAATATGGAGTACAATTTTGGACACCACTTTGAACATAGCGGCTTGTAGAGCTGGAAAGAGGTACAGGGAAAGGCACCCAAATCGGTAAGGGGAATGGAATGAGGAATTCGGATGGGAAGAAAGAGTAACCAAATTAATCTTTTCTCCAGGAAAAAATGTGTTTAAGAGGGTATATAAATATATCCATGGTCAATGTAAGGATTGACCATGGATACAATAAAAGGTTATTGGATAAGAGATCATTACTTTAGGTTAAATAAATCATGTATTCTACTATTAGTAGTGAAATTTGATTAAAAAGTCAATAATATTAAGTAGTTCACCTAAAAAAAAGTTTTTGAATTTTATATTATTATAAACCATTGTTTAACAATGATTATGAATTTTTCATTTAAGAAAGTTCAATAATAATAGATTTATTATTTGCTTTTATTCTGAATTCTAATCTTAGGTTGTTTGTTAAAGTTTATTTTACACTTACCATTGTGCCACTGGGTAGATATAGATATAGTTACTATTGAATACTATTCTCCTGTTGAAGAAACCTTTGATTAAAGTTGTAAAATTTATGGGTAATTAAATTATGCACATATAAAGACATTGGCATAGACGAAAATCAGATTATGCCTCGGCTCTAGAGAAGAAGAATACCACCATGTTTATATAGAAAGCAGTTAAACAAAACAGATTCCTATGTAGTAATACCCATTTATAAAATCCTGACTTATCAGCACTGTTGCTTGTGCATATTCATTTGCTTGTAATCTTACACAAAAATATTCTACGCATTTAAAATTTTGCAGTAGTTGTTATTTTTCAATAATTTCTTTGGGGAAGACGCATACATTTCAGTGAACCATCCACCTTCGTTTCTAGCTAAAGCTCTTATTGTTTAGTTATTAGTTTCACCCTATCGTGTGTTGCCACATGCTTTATGACTATACCATTTGGACCATAGATCAGTTTAAATGTTGTAAATTTGCTGTGGGTGTATTGGTAATGCCAGATATGTGTACCCTCCTTGTATTTACAAAGACGGATGTTTGTACACTGAGCACTGACTCTACTACCATGTTTACAAAATGTTACATTAATTATCTCTTTGATTATTTATAGTGTGTTGTTAAAAGTATTTGTTCTATCGTTGATTGATAGTCCATTTGAAACTTTGCTGGACAGTATTTTTTATTTGCATATTTGATATTTATGAATTGAAAATTAAACTGTATTTGAAAGACAAAATTCCTTTTGGAATTGTGTGGTAAATAGATATACAAAAGGAATTATCGGTTGCATTATTAATTTATCTCCTTTAATGGAAGTGTCCACGTATTAAAGGATCACTGAGGGCAACTTTTTTCTATATGGTCTTTTGAAACTAACTAAACATGATAATAGGAAAATGTTGTTTTAGAAAGTAACCATATACACAACCTTTACTTTTTAAATTTGTATAAAGTTACTCTTTACTTCAAGTAGTGTTTTGTTTCTGAGCTTCTGCTAAAAGCACCACAGTGGTTCTTTTGATGTAGTCTTCTACTCTGCTATAGGCCAATTCGACCATTCTAACTATCTTAACCTTGGGATTCCCTAATTTCACACCTTGGTACATATGCCAATTTGTCATTCTGGACCAGGTGTGTCAGAAGGAAGATGCAAGGTGAAAATTATTATACTAGGTATACAGAAATTAGAAATCCATTAAACACCTGAGAATACTTGGTATCTTTAAATATACTGTGTCCTGCACAAAGACATATAGCTACCATTGTGAAAGGGCTTTATGCTAATCTCTGAAAAAGCAATCTTGAGGGACCTAATTAAACAGTAACCCCTACATAGCTATTCTAATCACCCATCCTGAAAACATTGCAAGCAAACTGCTATCGGTCACGGCTACCAGTGAACTTCACGACACAGCCAAAAAGCAATGCATAAATCTTCATTGAGTTTTGCACTGACCATCAATTATGAGTTACTCTCTTACACTCTGACACCCAAACCCTATGAAGATTCTATGGATCACTCGCAAATCAGGGCAGTGCCATAATTTAAGAAAGCAGAAGAAAGATTTACGTGTACCAAAGACCACTCGCAAATGGTTTTAAAAACTTTGCTTAATCTCCCAGAAGCATTTAAAGTCACAGTATAGCACAAAAAACGCTACAAAATGATGACATTTAAACATTATTTGACACTTTGCTATCCGATATCAACATATGTGTAATTAACAAAATATGATATTTTAGTTTTAAGCCCATTTTTATGATACAAAATGCAGGGTAACACCCAACCCTAGGCAACAAAACCACATTGCCTAGGAACAAACACTCTAATGCATTGTCTATAAATATATCCTATTTTAACATCAAATAGATACATCTTTATTTATTGAACCTATAAATACAATTGTCACATCCTTTTTAATATCCAAATATATAAATAAATAAAAACATTTACTGTTATATATATCTCTCTGTTACCTTGGAGTAGCTAGTAACGGGCAGTTGTTCTTGCACTTCCTCCTCATTTATTTTATATTCTCGTTTATATTTATTTATTTATGACGTTCACATTTTGTATTGGCTCCTAGGGCTGTCTCATCCATAAAGGTTGGTTTGGCTAATCCCTGCACAGATATCTGTTGCGGCTACAGTGCAGAATTTACCGATTAATTATTATTATTTTTTTTTAACTAATCGCTTTGAGATTTAGGATTTATGGTTGTAGGGTGAGACCACATTGTCTGCAAGGAGATATTCTAGAATAGTCATATTTGATACCTGAAATCAATTGTCTTATTTCAAAAGAGGAGATATTATATAGAAGTCACAGGGAGGGTGGAAAAAGCAGAACATTTACAGATATCTTTCAAAAAGCCTTACTGGTAAAGTAATCCTAGATGAGCATGTCTTAGGGCAATATCATTACATTCATGTATGCTTAGACTGTATGCTATGCTTGGACTGCATTGGATATTGTGCTATAAACATGCTATGAGTAGCAGCTGCATAGGCAAACATCTGTAACAGCTCTTGAAAACTAATGTCAGAGTTACCTCAGGGGGTTATTTTGAAACATTTTATTCTGTATCGGTTCCAGTTAACGGTGCACATACTGCTTTAGTAGCAGATTTAATTGCTGAGTGTAGCTTTGATCTATTTCTCAGGCCACACATTGTTGGCACTATTTTATTGCTTTGTTGTAGTATCTTATTTCTACAATGTACTTACTGTAGTTTGGAACACTTTGGAAGCATAGAGAGTTATAAGAATTTGGCTACATGTCCAGTGGTTTCATTTTAGTTCCAACCAACTGGCAATTGTGTGGCTGGATAGCTCCAGAAAACCATGGCTCTGAAATGGTTTCTTCTAGCTCAGAAATCCTACTTAAGCTTTTATATAAATATATTCAAAATTCTGCTTTCCAGCTAAAAATTAAATTATTTGCTACATACACTTTCTATTGTTAATCTTTGTGAATAATGATCTGAAATGTCGCGATCAACAGAAAGTGGCTGTTTTAAGATTATAGGAGCCAGGCATAATTATCAGACAATTTTGTTAAAACACTTGTAGAAGTTTTGCACTTGCAGATAACCTAGATCAGCTAAACATTCACAAAATTATGCTTTGTATTTAGTTATAGATACAAAACGTTTAGGAGACATTAAAAAACAAATGTTTTTAATTAATCTCTATCTGTATAGAATTAATAAATGTCATGTATTTTTCTGATATAAGCAGCATGTGTTAGATTCGGAATTAAAAACAGGGAAACTTAAAAATACCTTTTTAAGGTTTTTGGATAGACAGAGGACACATTTTGGCTATTTATTTGCTATACAGGTTCTTTATTTTTACGTTTTAAAAGGTTAAATCTGCTAGACATTGAATACATATAAAATGTTCAGTGTGCTACTATTTTTTTCAAAAGAAGTAGCCTAGCAAAGCGTATTGGACCCAATATGCTAAATGTCCCAAAGGAGAAAAATGTCATGAATCATTTAATTTATGATTAATAACATCTCAAGTCAGGTGTGGTCGCTAGTAGCAACACACTTCAGCAGCTTAAAACCGACTTTAGTGCTGCCTCAACAAAGTATATGCTAGTGCCAGCTATTTCAAACAATACACCTTGGAAAGGTTAGATAAATATATAATGAATGAGTAATAAGTGATGACTTTACAAGCTTTTATTGATTTTGTTTTCTTTTCTTGGTAAAGATTGGTAAAACAAAATAAATCTGGAACATAAATCAGGCTAATTTTGAGATAAGCATTGTCAATTTAAGAAGTCAAACTTCTTAAATTATTTATAGGTAGTTAAAATAGAATATGCATGAGGGAAAATCATGCCATCATCCTATGTACAGCCTTGATTTTACAATTGTTTTGAACTTGATTAGAAAAAAAAGCATGCACAACTGGTTAAATTGTTTTGGTTCTTTTGGTGTAACTAAATAACCTTTTGACTGTGGTATCTATATACACACTAATGCTAAACCACCCTCTCCCTTTTGCTTTTTCTATTTATTGTGTGTATGGAAAGGGGTAATATATTTAACCTAATTGAATATATATCTGAGATAGATATGGGTTGAAATCTGCAAAGTAGGGCTTGGCGAAAGCCATTTTGGAACCATGACTCTCCATCAATGTACTCTAGCACAGTAGATCTTTCCCAAAAATCTGCACTATAGGGCTTGTTAAAAGCCACATGGCAATGAAAATGACATTACCTTGGACATGGACAAGGTCGCTGCTAAGTAGATATGAGCCAAAATCTGCAATGGAGCACTTGGTGAAACCAAAAAGTGTTACCTTGGACATGGGCAAGGATGCTGCTAGATAGATAGATAAGTGCCAAAAATCTGCAAACATAGGGCTTGATGAAGCCAAAAGACAGGGAATCACTGAGGTGGAAGCAACAGGCGGACCAGTAGAGCTTATGAAAGGGGGCCTCTCCCACAATCCCCTGGTAACACCTGGACATTATAGATATACAGTAAAACCCCCGTTATCCGGCACCCACAGGGACTCCCTATTTCCGGATAAGTGTAGTTGCCTGTTAATCGGGAGACCAAAAACCCTCAAAATGCCTTTAAAAAGGCATCAGCACCTAAACTGGGCCATTCAAAAATACAATTTTTTTTTCTAGTCTCGAACCACCGAATAGTGTTGGTTATGCCAGTTTAGCGGGAGTTTTTTGAAAATGGGGAATCAATGCCGGTTGCTTGAGAGTCACGGTTAGTTTGGTGCCGGATAACCGGGATTCTGCTGTATATCTAGACGTATATACTGTGTATAAATATATAGAGAGAGATAGATAGAGATATATATTCTCCTCCTTTAAGAGGGAGCTCCACACACCTAATTTGAAGTGCTGCCCTGCTTGAGAAGCAGACTATTATTAACTTTTATTTGTAACGCGCCGCCTTTTTTTGTAGCTCTGTACGGGGGAAGAGAACAGGGAAAAATACAATATTACAAACTGAAGAAATTGGAACGCCCTGTTTTGAGCGTAGAATCTTTGTAGACAGTGTATTTTTCCCAAAGCACACTACAAGATTGGAAACTCGCCACAATCAAAGGAGCAAATAACACATAAACACATTGTACAATTGTATGAGCTTCATTAATATGCTGGTGGTCACCAGGTGCAATCCTTACCTGGAAAAATAACTTTAGTCTTTGACACGTGTGACAGCAACCGATCTTCTCCTCCTTGGAGTGTTTATATTTATCATTTACAATTTACTCTTTTTGAAACTAAGATTTCAGAGCCTTTCATTTGTGTGTGCTAGCTATTCACATATCTGAGGTTTATATATATATATATATATATATATATATATATATATATATATATATATATATATATATAAATATATATATATATATATATATATATAATTTTAATATTTATATTTTTATATATTTCACCTTTCTATTGTGCATAAGTTTGATGTTTCATAATAGTTTAGTGGATAGTGCGGTGTCCTTTTGCATTTTTTATTTCACAGCTAAGAAGACAAATACTTACCTTCTTGTTTATGTGTAAATTATTCTTACTGCTAAAAAGAACAAACCACAAAAATGTTCCCCAACTGCAAAATATTGTAGTACCCAATACAGACTTGCATAAAAATATTTAATATTGTTTTCACTATGGAACGAACATTAATTAAAGTAAATGTCATTACTAACCTACTTCTCCTTTTTAGATCAGGACTTCCATCTGCAGTAGGACAAAGAGCAGCATATCGCAAGGTATCTTGACATTGTTAGTGCCTTCGTGGCTTTTGAAAAAAAAAAATATATAATATCTAATTGTACACCAAAGGCTTTATTAGAATTATCAAAAACTGAATAGCCTTTTTTTCAGAAACATTTTGCCTTTGTGTTGTACAGGTTTTTATATTTATGTTTTAAAATGTAAGTTCTACACTCCACACTAAATGAAGCAATGTTAAACAATTAATAGGTTTTAACTATATCACTTATCGAAAGAAGTATTCTTTTTCATGCTTTCTCTAAATCTCTTGTTATTTGAGATATAATAAAGAAGACTTTAAGTGGATTTTTTTTGAAAATGTAAGCCCTTTTTTGGATACTTGTCAAACATGGTAAAATAGTCTGTGAGGCATCTTCTGGGATTAAATGGATGGGGTTGTGAATATAACAAATATTGTGTACTGAGATGTGTCACTGAGATGTGGAACAAGGTGACGGAGCTGTGTCGATAAACTTCAGATGGTTGCAAGATACTTGTCAACAGCTAGTGTGTTATGGTTATCCTGAAACCAGCAATGTTTTTAAAGTAACAATCAAGGCATTTCTTTATATCTCACCAGAAACACATTTATTTATTTTTTGAATAAAAATAACTAAGGTTGCAGAGCTCAAGAAAAACATTTAGTTTGTTCTTTTATGGCAAATGGTTTGTGCAGCTATCTGTATTGTGTTTATTACTTTTACAAACTTGATTCTATTCATTCTTATATGGTTTCACTTAATGGGCATTTTAAGATGTGAAGTGTTTGAAACCAGCCCTGTGATTTAATACATTGTCACAACCTGCTACAAGCCTACCCCAGCAGGACCTTGTAATTCTTACTACCTCTGGTACAGAAGATAGCCTCAGGATATCAGGAACACCATATAATCCCTTAGAATTAGGATTAATGCACAGAATGACGCTTGCACCTTGCCTATTTAAATTCAGATACCACTGTATACCTTTATTAATTGGCACATTTTATACAAGTTTCTGGCACACATCCTGACCAATCAGTAAGCCTCTTGCTACTGGGAAAATCCTGTACCTCTGAGATCAGATTTCATCCTGCTGATTGTATTACCTCTCACCATTTGCTGTAAACTGATGCAATAGTCTGCAGAATAGGTAATATGTTTTTTTGCAACAATTCGTATAACCTGAAACGTAATACATATGTTCTGCAGAGCATTAACCAAGATACATACAGTATAACAGAGTAATCATATTTTAACCATAAGCAATAAACAATACATAATTTTAACCATTAACAGGATAACTTATTCCCAGTCCAGGCGCAAACCATAGTCCAAAACAGTCCAGTCAGGCCCTGGGCATGACATACATGCTCAAAGGTACACATAACATAATATTTTATTACGTTTGAACCAAAATTATTTGAGTAGTAATGTATGTGGATGTCATGGAATTATTAAATTGTTTGTAATTATTGTTTCCTTGTTTTCAGAAAATAAAGTATGAGGCGGGATTAACAAATAAAAGGTAAATATAATGCTATATGTACATCCAAACCTCTTATATTGACTAAATATATATATATATATATATATATATATATATATATACACATATACACACACAATTGAGTCACATTAGTATGACCACCAGCTAATATCCAAAATAACCGATGTGTACAGCACGGATAGCATGATAGTCGCTGGAAGAGTGCCATGGCAGTTGAGGTGGTCCCACAGGTGCTCTATGGGGTTAAAATCCTGGGAGTTTGGAGGTTTGGGAGGTACTTGGAAGTCTTTATTGTGCTCCTCCAACCACTCCTAGACAATTCTGGCCCTATGACATATTGCATTATCCTGCTGGAAGACCCATCCGCTCCAGGGAAGACAGCCAACATGTGTGAAGACAGCCAACATGTGTATGGGTGTTCTTGCTCTTTAAGGATGAATAAATAACACAATCGGTTGAGAGTGCCTTCCAGGGGTGTGGAAGGAGTGGGCCCTGACAATTCAAAGAAAACATTTCCCAAACCATAACACTGGTGCCACCTGCTTGTATTCTTCCAACAATGGTTGCAAATTGTTTGTTCTCTGGGTTTTTTTTACGCCTTACACACCAATGTCCGTCCAGTTGACGGAGCAGAAAATTTGACTTCTCAGAGAAGGCAACCTTTTGCCAAACAGTAGAGGTCCAATTTCGGTACAGTCGTGCAAACTGAAGCCGTTTCTGATGATGAACCCTCATCAACATGGATGCAGTGACCAGCCATTTCCTTTGGGGCCCCATATGCAACCGGGTTCGCTGTACTGTCATTTTAGACATACGTCTGGTAGCCCCCTGTTTCGTGTGGACGGCGAGTTGCTCAACTGTAACATATCAGTTGACCCTCACAGCCGACATTCACCTCTGACATCAATGTCACGTGGTGCTTTGCAGTTCCCATGCTGTTTATTCGCAATGGTGCCATTTGTCTAGCCACGGTACACTTTGTGAACAGCTTGTGTGCTGCTGTGGTTAAACCTCACAGTTTCCGAAATACTGGCACCCTTGGCCCAAAAGCAAATAATCATCCCTTTTTCAAATTTGGATAAATTGCACGTTTACTCCATGACGGCGAAGGTTAATATGTTTATGTACCCACCAAGCCAGCCCACTACACCAGTCGTATTTCACTGGATACGTGCTGTTGACGCCCAAAGTAGGTTGTGGTCATAATAATGTGACGCGTCCTTTGTGTGTGTGTGTGTGTGTGTGTATATATATATATATATATATATATATATATATATATATATATATATATATATATATATATATATATTTTTTTTTTTTTTTTTTTAAACTGATAGAGCTTTGTTTTGTTTCTGGGATGGGTGCAAAAATAAAACTGTCAATCAGAATTCCATCATCTCCTTATTGTGCCACTTTTGAAATGCTCTTCGGAAACAACTGGCGATAGATGCACAGAAGATGACCTCTACATGTGGTTCTGAGATAGTAGCATGGAATCCTTATTCTACTGTAAAGTGAACTAGAACAAGTTTTTAATTGAAATAGTAGTAACTAACGGTGTTATTATAGTCATGATCTATCTGCCATGTGGTATTAGACTTTTATAAACTGCTTGCGCTTTGTGGCTGACTAGACTTAATGTGTATTAAGCAATGTTGGAGTGGAAGAACTGCTCTGGTGTATGCAAAACAGCTATATGCCTTTTCAACAAAAAGCAACAATTTTATGAATAAAAATTCAGAATTGGGTATACTTGAAGCTTTTTGGCTAAAACTGCACCCATTTAAACATGAACTGTTTTTAAAATGGTTGTGATTCATGTTATTTTGTAATTTTTTTAGCATAGGGTCAAAAAATTCATCTGCGGAAATAAAGGAAGAAAGTCATGCTACAGACGAGCAAGTTAAAGCCAGCATTTTCTTGAACAAAGGTCTTATCACATCTTCCGGGCCGGAAGAGGACTCAAAAGAATTAATTCTAGGTAACTGCTCTGAAAATCAAGATACTGTGGAATCAAAACTGTTGTATATTGATGATAAAGAAGATTGTGGTACTGTACAGGAGAACGATTGTGGCACAGAAGCTTGTCAACAGTCAGACCAAAGCTCAGTAGAAGTATCTTTTTTTGATGATGGTGGAGATGGCAAAACATCTCCTCAAACCTTATCTATAAGGATGGAGGATTATAAGGATATTAACCTTACAGAAGAGGAAGACCTCAGCTTTGAGCAGTTTTTGAGGAGAAGAGATGAAAAAGGATCAATGAGTTCTGATATCAGTGAACAAAGTAGTGTTCACTTGGAGCCGCTAACGCCTTCAGAGGTTCTTGAGCATGAAGCTACTGAGATACTACAAAAGGGAGGTGTTGCTGCTAGTTCGAAGAAGGGGCCAAATGATGAACAGTCTGAAGACACTAAAGAAAGTAGCATGGATACTTCTGCAACGGTTAAAAGTGAGATGGATATTGAAGAAAGTTGAGCTGTTTCTAATTGTTGCAAACACTAGGAACAGCCTGAGACATTCCTGCTGATGAACTAAATAATGAATGTTAGTGCTAAAATTGGTCTCTTTGTTTGTGAGGTCAACGAAGATTAATTAACTCCTTTTCCTAATTGCTGAAAAACAGCTCAAGGCGGCAAGGAGAAACAAGAGACTTACAAGGAAGAAGTTAGTGTTTATTATCAGTGTTAGATTGGGACAGTATAAGACATTATAATGCCAACTGAGAAATGAAATTGTGAAAAGTTAATACATTTCAGGGGCTGTTTTTTTTTTTTTTAATAATAACATGAACACTCCTAGTATTAAATGGTTAAAAAAACACAGCAGCTCTCAAGGACATTTGTTTTTCTGATTAGTGGCAAGTTACTTGAGCTTTCCCTTTTCTATGATATCTTAGGAAAAGGCTCAGAAAATTAAAGCTACTTTAGTGTAAAACATCATATGTGCATTTAAAGCATTGTACCAGTTAATCTATGCACCTCTGCACAGGTGTAATCCTGCCAGTCTATTCTTAACTATTTTTTTTTTTTACTTTTTTTTTTTTAACTTTCAATGAAAGTGGAAATATAGTGCATTATAAACGTGTGTGTATATATAAATATATATATATAGGAATTATTAGATTTGTGTGGGATTTTTTTTGTCTGTTTGCAAACTATTGAAGATTTTCCAATAGTATAACCTGGGTACATAAGCTCAAAAATGACAAGTTTTATGGAGGGAAAAAATATTGCTTAAAACACTACATACAGTTGACTGCACTTCCATAATTCTGAAGTAAATGTGCTCGCATGTATTTTTCAGCTGTTTATTTGGAATTGTATTACTAGCAGAGGCAGGCAATGTGTTATAACTTTTACTGTCATTGACAGCGCAAACCCGTTAAATTCACATAGCAGAACAGACAACTAAAGTGCTTTTATGCAACATCTGTAGTGAAATTCAGAAGAGAACTTGATGTTTTTTTTTATAGTCTGGCTAGAAAATTAGCAAATAGACAAAGGAATGCTTTTTATTTTTTAATCATAGCTTGCATTAAAGTATTATGCCATGATTCTTTAACTACTAGATTGTAGTTTTGAGCTCATTTAATTTAGGTTTGTTCAGATAGATGTTTTATTGTTTTACAGTAAGTTTAAATGTGTGCTGTAAATATTACTTTTTAAGTAAATATTTGCAACAAAGCTTTGTCTGAGTATCTGCTTTCTTATCAAAAACTGTTGCTTGCATTTTCATTGTAACACAAACTTGTACAATATGCCTGTGGGTACAGCAACAATGAAGCACTCTTAATAGGGCATTCACATAATTTACTTTGCTGGTCTTGTATGCTGAATATTTTATTCCAAACTTTATAACATTTTATATAGATATGCTAAACAATGCAAGACCTCAAATATACCTGTCAAAATGAACGCATTATTCTTTATAACTTCATTCATGTGCATGCGGTCTGGACTACATCACGGTCTGAAGAGCTCTAAATGTAATACTTCTTACATCAAAACTAAAACAAATCAATTTGGGGTGTTTTTGTACTTCTTGGATCAACTGTGAAAACCTTCTATTCTAGTTATGAATTTTTTGATTAACATTCACATATGTATTCAGTGAATTTAATTTTTATTTTTTCTGTTCTCTGATAAACAGTTTAACCTTTTAAGCTAATTTGACCAAAATAAAAATAAATCCTCAAATTATTACAAAATAGTGGCATGCTTAATGTACTGCTGCATGTGATGCAACGCATTTTTAAAATACGCTGCTCAAGAAGGATTTACATTACCAGGGATTACTGTGCAACAGATTACAAAGTATTTTTAAATGTTTGCTCAGAAAAGATACTACAATACTAAATATTGTACTAAAATAGTTGACCAACAGCCCTATTAAATTCGAAGCCCGTAAGTGCAACTTGAGACCTGCTGCGAGTTACAGAGCTATTAAATTCGAGCTGGGCTCGAGTTACAGGCTTGAGACACAAACCCGTACAACATTTGTCAAACGTTGAATGCGCAGCCATGAACGTGATCAATTAGTCAAACCCGTAGTTACTGGTTTAGATGGAGCCAATGGCAATAGAGATCATCATGATTAAGTCACTGAAAAATGGAGGTGGGATTTCAGAGTCTTACGGGTTTCAATTGGACCCACATTCCAGAAATACTGCAATATTGATAAAGCTGTAAATATGAGTTCCATTATATGTATTAACACATTAATTGCCGGGATCGATCTAACACGGAAATTAAACATGAAATAAAGTATTTTTATATTGTTGAGTTTTGCGAGCTTGAGAATGTAGTGCTATTAATTCTAATACCTAACATCACTTTCCCTGTTAGAAGTACAGTAGTGTTTGTATATTTGCATTTACAGTGCTACAGATTGGACTTTACCCCCCCCTTGCGGGTCCTCTCTAGTACCCGTTGGCTTATTGGCTCCATTTGCGGGTTACGGGCTTGAACGCCAATGAATTTGTTGCAATTTAATACGGCTTGACAAAACAAAGGATTTGCAGGCGCGAAGTTCCATGTTCCATGTCCCGTAAGCTTTTTTCACTCCTAACACGAAGATCGGCAGCCTGTTGCTTTACAGGGTCCAATTTAATAGCTGTAAGTATTGCAGGCTACAGTTTTACACGTTAGGGGAATTTAATAGGGCTGCAAGGGCCCTGTTCTATTGCCCAGATCGTAAATTTACACACACTTAAAACACACTTAAAATGACTCTTAAAATTGCCACACATTCTATTGGCTACTCACATTCCGTTGCTATGGGCCAGTCAAAGACGCAACTCTGGGCTTACATCTCCACTGATTTTTGCCCAGCAATTACAAGAGCCAAATAATTCAACTTGCACAAAATCGTTATTCTATTAGACCCGTAGATATATCTCACAAATGAAGTCTGACCCACAACTAGAAAAAGTCAAGATTCTGTCAAAAATATACTAATTAGGACTTGCAAGGCATTTTTCAAACCTTTATTAAAGCTTGGCTGCAATTTAAAAGCATATAAGGTAAGGAAAGACATTGGAATTAATTGCAGAACGGTCTCAAATATGCAATTAAAAAAATATTATTTTTAACTGTTATTTATGTGTAATATGGATCCCGGGACTCCAGGGGTTAATACATATCATGAAACCCACATGGACTAGAACAGATGATCTAATGCATTTTATGGAGTGCTTGTCTGCACGCCCCATTGACAGATATTACTTATTGGCTCTCCTTAATTTGTAGCCTCCAATTGCAGCTTACATGTTACTTCTATGTTTTACTGACGTCATGACTGATTCCTTTTCTATTAGCTGTGTCTAAGAAATAAGTTACGGGCTTTGTTAAATATTGCAAGATCATATGATCCCTCTCCCTGAAATCATACTTAAAACGGCAGGGTTTACATGTAGAGGCTGTAATACTTAAATTGCGAGCTTCTTGCAATAGAATATATCTAGACCTTTAGAGAAAAAAAACATGTGCAGCCAAAATTACAGGTTATTGTCACTTATGGGCTTCTAATAGAATAGGACCCCAAGTGAATTAAAAGGCAATTTAATTTACTTATAAATACTAAATTATTAGAACATATTCTGGGTCACATTAGCCTCTAGTTGTAATGGCTGTGTATTAAAAGAAAAAAAACAAAAATAAATAAATCTTTATTATCCTCTTATTAGCTAAAGGTTCTGTATGCAAATAAAGGTCTGTAACTATCTTGCCATTTAATCACAAAGCTTACATCTGGATATATAGTTACAAAGACCCATGACCTCATCACACATGTAGCTGTTGAAAACAACCTTATGTTCTTCTGTGAACAACCCCCTCCCCACACCTTTGAGCTGCATAGTAAAATCTCCAACAATTTTTGTGTCAATTAAAAACTGTGGTATTGTCCCCACCAAACTAATTCTAAGCTGTACTAGTATCTTTTTCATCATACATAAAAATGTAGATTAGCATTGATATTCTTGTGCATGGCTTAAACACCCCGTCTATTATTTGCAATTAGAAACCAATGGCAGTGCTAAAACTGTTTGGGATATCGGCATAGAGGAGTTGCAAAGGAAGAATATTATTTTAATTTAGTAACTATTGTACGTACTTTTTGAAATTGGAAAGCTATGACATAATACTTTATAGGACAAAAGTAGCTTCAATTAAGTGTAAAAAAAAAAAAATTTTAAAAATGAAGTCGGGGTCCAGATTCCACATATGTTTACTTACGCACACAGCAATATTTTAATATAATGGCACTGAACAAGGTCACGGTCAGGAAGATTATATAGGGGATGGTACTTTTGGGAGAGGATATAAATTGCCAACAGATTGTTTAAGGATATTGAGGCTTCAGAAGGACTATATAGGAAATGTAATAACATTGCAGAGGTCCGGAAGATCTAGACCAGCAATTCTGATGATATACATAGTTACAGAGGCCCTCATACAATTGCGATTTGGCCAATTAAATTGGGCTCTAAATAAGCACATAACATATTTTTTTTAAATGAAGTTTTTAGTTAGTAAGCATCTATCCAAAAGCAAGGTTTTCACTAACTAAAAACTTGTTTAAAAAAAAAAATGTTATGTGCTTATTTAGAGCCCTATTCAATTGGCCAAATCGCAATTGAATGAGGACCATAGTATTTAAGGTTGAAAAAAGACTTTCAGTCCATCAAGTTCAACCGTTTAAGATCTCCTCTGATCAGCAATATGCGTATTAACTATTAATTCATTAGTTGTTAATTAATTATTAATCAATTATTTAATGTTTTTTATTTTATTATTATTTTTATACAAGGTCCATCTATTGACTACCCCAACCACAGGCTATATTCTACAAAGTACATTGTGCTACAGTAACCAATAGAGATGTAGAAAAATGTCTGCATGCAATAATTTACAAAAATCTTGGGACTGAGCAGGCCATGAAACTGGTAAAATCCAGAAGTTATTTTGTTTTAAAGAGTTCCAGGATGCTGTATCATTGTCACTGAATGCACACAGCTGCCATCAACCAAGCCCCCTCTGTCCTAATAAACAGCAGGAATCAAACAGCAGGTATTTGTAAGATGCTATCTTATCATCTATTGTTTTCCAGCAACAACTCTGAAACACTAACTGAAATTTATATTCATAGTTTTCATTGGGCAAAAATAACCAGTAACATTAACTTGCTAATGTTTTGTATATACACCAGATGAAAGCAGGGGTGAAAAACAGTTAAATGTAAAATGTTTCATCCTCCAGGAGTTTCATCTAATTGCTGGTGCCTGCAAGCTACAATAAAGCTAATGCATCTACTCTCATAAAATAGTGCTCTGTTTTTTTGTTGAGGTTTATTTACTATTCTAATGGTTATTTCTAAGAGGCCAAGAATTTAAATGGCATCCACATGGATAATAGCAACATAATGTGTTTGCTTTTCAATTTAGCCTGTTTAATTCTATATCTAGAAACAAAACTAGTGTTTCTGTTATGCAGTAACTATTGGACTCTTAGCAAACATTTTCTACAATATCAGATTTTCTAATTATTATGGTTCAGTTTTAATATGGAAATGAAGGAAATTACCTATTTCAGTGTTTCAGTTACTGACACTTGCTGCTCTTTTCATTTTTCATTCTTCATTATAAGAAAGAGCTCATAATATGATTTGGGATGGAATCAAAAGGAGAAGGGAGCCCAGCTACAGAAGTAAGTAATTTTATAATTGAGTTGCTGAACCAAAATTAGCCGCTCCTTTGAGCGTTAATGAGCCAGTATATTCCAGACTTAAAGTGCTATGCAAGTTCTTCGCATTTGTGTTGTAATTAGCAACTAAATATGCATTAGGTATATATACATATATAGCGAGACTATTCTTCATAAAAATATGCATGTTGATTAAAGGGGCATTCATACTCTCAAATTTCTATGCAGTGTGCCAGGTTTGCACTGTCAAACATGGATAATTTTGTTATCAAAAGATGCTTAACTCTATTTAGAAAATTCTGGAATGTATGTCGAGATGTAGATAGATTTGCTACGCTGTTCATTTATGTATGGCACACAGGTCTTATTTTGACCGTTATCTTGGACTATAAGGACATGTAACAATTACTGGATTTCCTCAAGTGTATCCTCACAATAATAGATTTAGAGTGCGTAGTTGATTTTATTAATATGCTATACCTTTTTTTTTTTAATGGGAAATAACCGCCTGAATAAAATCAGTATAAATAAAGGTCAATAAATTGCACAAGGTCTTCTGATGTGTTTAGTGCCTTTAAGAATCACTTAGCCCTAGGTTAACAGACCATAACTGCATTCAGTTTTATAAAGGTAAAATCATTTTAACAACTGGTTAATCGAAAACATCAACCAATGACCACACTAGCGGACCCAGGTAAACAGGTTTTTAGGTCCCATGTTAAATCAAATTTATTATTACATGCATAAATTATAGCAAATATAAGGATGTTAAGAGGTGGGATCCAGGTATCAATAAATATTATCAAAAATAACATAAGGATAATAACTTAAAGGCATATCCAAGTTTCATGGATTAATACATTTACATAGGCAAACAGCAGCCTATATGTATGCAGCCCATCTCATAAAACCTTTTATTTTTATTAATATCTAAAAATCCCTCTAATGATAATGTTGACACTCTCAGGGGGTGTCTACACAGACCCCTGATCCCTACCCAATTAGCGTGCAGCATTAGGGGAGCAATTTTAACCCCTATTCATCTGCTTTTTCTTCCTCAGCCAATAGGAGAGCAGTGATGTCAGCCCCAAGTCACTGCTGGGATATGACTCCCTCCTGCTTCCCGTCTCTGCTGTGTGCTGTTGCCATATAACCTAACAGTGCTATGTTTCAGCTAACCTGATTGGCAAAAACAAATTATGCTAATTTAGCCTGGGTTTGAAGGGGGTGTTAACCCTTATTTTAAACTGTCAGACATTACAAGACATTTTGCTTACTTGAAGGTGTTTAAATGTTTATTTTGGTATTTTTCAGACAAAACATTTTTTTCATACACTATTAATTCTCCTTTATCCGTTGCATTCATAATCGAGCAAACTTACGTATGCCTTTAATAAAACCCCATAGGCTCCTGGAGCACCCCAAATGCTAAACAAATGTGCAACATATTCAAAATGAGAATCATCTCACTCTGAAATATACACCAGTGGGTGCATTCTGCAAATGTCACTGTTTTATAAAAGTATCATTTCTAATCATAGGGATTAGAGATTACCTAATGTCTTATGTCTTCCAACAAATGCATAACCCCTCAGATGTCACCTTAATAAATGAGAAACTCCTTAAAAATTAGAAAGGGTAGCACCAACAGTACAACATATCCTACCATACTCTGAACTATATTTTGTGATGAAATAGAGTTGCTGTTGATCAAATTTATTAACTTTCCTGTCATGTTAATCAAAGAGAAAATTGTTGGCTGGGATGTTGTTTCACTTCCAAACATGGCCTCAGACCTTGGGGGAATTACCCCTCCAGAGAAACCTTATCCTTCTGTTACATAGAATATGTCTTTAACGAAATGTCATCACAATTGCATTTTGATGGGACAATTTGGCCTTTTGATATGTTGAATTGCAGGTGTCTAGGATGACAGCTAGGTGGATGTAATATGCTGTTCCCAGATTAGGCTTCCTATACACATAAGTGTGAATGGGATGAGTAACAACATTTCCTATCAAACAAACATCCAAATATTGAATACAGTATTCATCAAAACTCCCAAGTAAACATTTTTTTTTACATTAGTCAGTATGAATAAGATAAGTTACACAATTCTCTATTTCAGCCCACCCACCTTCCAAATAAGTCCTCAGTAAAGCAAAAAAATAGGAACTAATTAGGGAGATGTTAGACCGCTCCCACAAACTATTCTAAGTATGCTTTTTAAAATAAGCTACTGGTAACATATCATGATTTCCCCTTTTTAGCTGGTTTCAAACCTGTTTTAGAACATCATTTCTAATTTTACTTAAGAAAGAAAACAAGACAAGGACATTGCAAACTGTACACTTGTGTAACTGATTAGCATGACATGACAGTTAAAAATGTAATGATTATATTCAGAAAATGTTTTATTCATTGTGAGAAATTTGTATCACATTAGTCAAAGTTGGACATCTTCCATTTGATTGTAGCAAGATTTTTTATTCCATCTGATTCCGTGATAATACATTTGATTTAGTAAACAACCTAGGCTTGATTTATCCTAGGCGAGGTTGTAATCATGGTAACTTTTTAAGGGTCCATTTAACAGGCACAGTGCATGTCTTATCAGTAAGGAATGATGTTGCTAATGTTGTATAATATTTTTATAAATCTGGTTAATTATTATGGTCTCCTTACATGCTTTACAGATTGGTAAAAACAAAAATAAATAAATTTGACCATTTATCATTCACTAAACAAGGGGCATGATTTGAATAAAAAACTGCTTCCTCTCAAATATATGAAGATAGATGATAATATATTTATATATATATATCGCTTTTTGACTTGATAAAGAGAGGCATTATCTCTCGTAAGCACGTCGCTTTATTATGAATGCGTTTCTCCAATAAGAAAGGTATCACTATTCACTGCAATACTCTGCTTATTCAACTATATATATATATATATATATATATATATATATATATATATATATATATATATAATTAATATATATATATATATATATATATATATAATATATATATATATATATATATATATATATATATATACTAGCGACTTGCCCGTCAAAAATGACGGCAATAAAAACTGAAGCCTGGCAATGCTGTTTGCCACACAATGTAAGCCTCTCCCCCTCTACTTTACTGGCCTTGTGATGAGCGCCTTTGGCGCTCATCACAGGCCTTGCAATGAGCCCCTTTGGAGCTCATTGCGAGTCTCTCCCTCTGTCTACTTCCTCCCTCGTGTCTTATTTCCCCCCTCCTCTCCCTCCCTTGTGTCTCCTTCCACCTCGTCTACCTCCTTTGTATCTCCTGCCCCCCTGTGTTTTTACCTCCCTCTCCCTCCTGTGTCTCTAAACCCCTCCCCTGTGTCTCTTTCCCCCTTCTCCCTCCCATGCATCTCTTCCCTCCCCCTGTGTCTCCCCCAACCCTCCCCTGTGTCTGTTCCCCCCTGGACTGTGTCTCTTTCCCCCTCCCCCTGTGTCTGTTATGGCCTTCCTCGTGTCTCCATTTCCCTCCCTTGTGTATCTTCCCCCCTGCACTCTCTCCCCTGTGTCTCTTCCCCCTCCTCTCACTCCCCTGTGTCTCTTCCCCCTCCTCTTTCTGTGCCTCTTCCTCCCTGTCTCTTCCCCCTCACCCTCTGTGTCTCTCCCCACTCTGTGTCTTCCACCCTCTCCCTCTGTGCCTCTTCCCCCGCCTCTCTCTGTGTGTCTCGCCACTGTGTCTCTTCACCCCTTCCTCTGTCCCCCCCCTCTGTGCCTCTTTCCCCCTCTCTCTGTACCTCTTCCCCCCCCTTCCCTCTGTGTCTCTTCCTCCCTCACCCGCTGTATCTCTCCCCCCTGTGTCTCTTCCCCCCTCTCCCTCTGTGCCTCTTCCCCCCTGGCCTGTGTCTCTTTCCCCCTTCCCCCTGTGTCTGTTCCCCTCTCCCCCCCCCATTTCCCTCCCATGTGTATCTTCCCCCTGTTCTCCCTCCGTGTGTCTTTTCCCCCTCCTCTACCCCCCTGTGTCTCTTTCCCACCTATCCCTCTGTGTCTCTCCCCCCTCCCTCTGTGTCTCTTCCCCACTCTCCCTCTGTGTCTCTTCCCCACTCTCCCTCTGTGCCTCTTCCCCACTCTCCCTCTGTGCCGTGCCTCTCCCCCCTCTTCCCCACTCTCCCTCTTCCCCACTCTCCCTCTGTGCCTCTCCCCCCCCTCTTCCCCACTCTCCCTCCCCTCTTCCCCACTCTCCCTCTGTGCCTCTACCCCCCCCTCTTCCCCACTCTCCCTCTGTGCCTCTACCCCCCCTCTTCCCCACTCTTTTTTCTGCTCTTGGGCCGCGCAAGCTTGGCTTGCGCCGCGCTCTGCGCATGCGCTGCTCGCGCCGCGCTCTGAGCAAGCGCGGCTCGGGCTGCGCTCTGTGTAATGCGCAGAGCGCGAATCGCGTCGCGCTCTGCGCGGGTCGCGCTGCGCTCTGCGCATGCGCGGGTCGCGCCGCGCTCTGCGCAATGCGCGGCTCGCGCCGTGCTCTGCGCAATGCGCGGCTCGCTCTGCGCAATGCGCAGCAGTTTGTAATTGTCTAACTGCGATTCGTCTGAAGCGTGACGACGAATCGCAGTTAGACAATTATATTATGTGATATATATATATATATATATATATATATATATATATATATAATTACAATTACACACACACAGTATCTCACAAAAGTGAGTACACCCCTCACAGTTTTGTACATATTTTATTATATCTTTTCATGTGACAACACTGAAGAAATTACACTCTGCTATAATATAAAGTAGTAAGTGTACAGCATAAGTGTACAAAATAATGGTGGCTGTAACGGAGTTGGAACACGAATCCAATATCTCCGCTGGTATACGGTAAAATATTCAAGAAGCACTACAGTCTCACCATTCCCGACATCCCATATTGGACGACACACAATTTGGGAGTCAAATGAATACTGACTTTATTTTGTTATGTGCAGAAATATTTATACACATCTCTTCCCACAGGCAATACACATCCCCCATAGTTGGCCACACAATACACATAGAGGGACAATAGGTGGGTCACACCTCCCTGAGGCTACCTGGCAACTTTGATACAATCAGACAATTATTAGATCATGCTTCTTTGTTCTTATGTCTGAGAATGAAAACACTTTATACAATAGACTTCCTTATCTTATGAGGAGTCTCTGTAATAGGATTATTATGCCAAGGTCTGCAATAGTCTGGGCTAATATTCTGCAGAGCATAAACCAACATACATACAGTATAACAGTAGGATCATATTTTAACCAAGAATTAAATAACCATAAAACAGGGTAAAACAGTGATGGGTTCCGTTACAGTGGCCACACAAAATATTGACACCTTGGGCCCAATTTGGACATTTCCACTTAGGGGTGTACTCACTTTTGTTGCCAATGGTTTAGATATTAATGGCTGTGTGTTGAGTTATTTTAAGGGGACAGCAAATTGACACTATTATGCAGACTTCACACCTTCTACTTAACATTGTATCAGAGTGTCATTTCTTCAGTGTTGTCACATGAAAAGATATAATAACATATTTACAAAAATGTGAAGGGTGTACTCACTTTTGTGAGATACTACATATATAGATTAATTATGAGTATTGCAGTATATTATGATACCTTTTGTATTGGACAAACAAATTATTTATATTCACGAGCATTCAAGAGCTTTGACCTCTCTTTGTCAAGTCTGAAGCAAAACTAACATGAGATGGAACCCTTAGTTTGAATTTAAACAGCAGATGCAAAGAGTGGAGCCAGCATCATCAGGTAAATACATATACGGGGATTAAGCAAAAAATAGTATATGAAACATACATTGTATACTGTATATACTCGAGTATAAGCCCCACTCTCCCTCCCCTGTGTCTCCTCCCCTCCTCTCCCTCCCCTGTGTCTCTTCCCCTCCTCTCCCTCCCCTGTGTCTCTTCCCCTCCTCTCCCTCCCCTGTGTTTCTTTCCCTCCCCCTCCCTTATCCCCCTGCTCAACCCCCCTCCTCAACCTTAACACCCCCTCCTCATCCTCAACCCCCCTCCTCATCCTCAACCTCCCTCCTCAACCTCAACCCCCCATCCTCATCCTCAACCCCCCATCCTCATCCTCAACCCCCCTCCTCAACCTTAACCCCCTCCTCAACCCCCTCCTCAACCTCAACTCCCCCATCCCCATCCTCAACCCCCCATCCTAAACCCCCTGCTCATCCTAAACCTCCCTCCTCAACCCCCCTGCATCGTGACATGGCCAATGCTAATGCCGTGGCATGCATGTGACGTCACGTCATTAGCATAGACCGGGTCCTGACGCCGACGGAAGGAGCGCGAAGGAGCAGCTGCAGACGGAGGTAAGTGAGGGGAGAGGGGGAGGTATTTAGAGGGGTAAAGTGATGAGGGGGGTTGAGGATGGGGATATGAGGATGTGGGGTGGAGGATGAGGATGGGGTTTGAGGATGATAAGGCAGGGGAAGGGAAAGAGACACTGGGGGGTTAGAGAGACACAGGGGGAAAGAGAGACATTAGGGGGGGAAGAGTGACTCGAGTATAAGCTGAGGGGCCCTTTTCAGCCTTAGAAAAAAGGGCTGAAAAACTCTGCTTATACTCTAGTATATACAGTGTGTGTGTGTGTATATATATATATATATATATATATATATATATATATATATATATATATATATATATATATATATATATGTATATGTGTGTGTGTGTATGTGTGTATATATATATATATATATATATATATATATATAACAATGGTTTTCAAATTTTAAGCAACATGATACACTTGAAGGGCTACATAGATTACCCTCAGCTGCACAATATGCTTAACAATTAGTGGTTCATGATTTGTGTATTTAATCAACATTTGGCAAGAGACAGGCAACTAAAGGGGTAATTAAACTTCAGAGTAATTCTTTTTTTGAGGCAAGAGAGTGACATGCTACTTGAAAATTAAATTACAATGTGGACCATGGCCTTGCTCTCTCATGTAAGGAACATCTACTCCTATAATACAAAAAAAAGCTAACTTAAAATGTTAATTATGCCTTTTTCAGTGTCCAAGAATAAAACCATAACGTGTAGGCAATTATGGCAAAAAAGGGTACAGTGTAGATACCTACAGTTTGATCTGAAGCATGTGAATTCCTCCCTAATATTGGCCAGTCAATCAAGCAACCCCCAGCAACATTCATTGCACAATGCAGGGCCTGATAAGTGGACCCATGAAGGCTGCAATTTCTATTTACTATGAGAAAATTGTCATCTCAGATGTTTAAAGTCCTAGGGAAATTATATTTAATCTGCCCCAAAGTGTACTTTGATTTGTAAAACTTGACATATTGACAGCTGAGTAATACAGGGTAAGTCTGAATATGACATTATCTGGCCAGAATGGAAACAGTTGAGAACTGGACAACTACTCTTCTCTACCTTGCTGTTCACGAGACACTTGAAATGCAGCCATTTGTAGAAATTTGCAAATACTAATGCTTTCTGTATTAATAATCAAATACGTCAGTAGTAGATTTTTTTAATGCAGACAGCATTGCAAAAACATGTAATGTTTGTTTGTGCTTCAATCCAAGCTGTAATGGAGTTAGAAAATAAAAACCCTAAGTATTGATGTGTTATCTTTACACACTTGTACAACCATCTCCCTGAAGATTGTAACAGGGTACACTGCTTATTACTTTGGTTTACGTACCTTCAGTCTAGCACTCCTGCTATGCCAGAGCTTTTCATTTGTGTTGCTTGCATGTATTTGTGAACCATCCTATGTAAGGAATATTACATTTCTGTAATGTTAAATACACAAATGAACCATTGAATCTTGGCCATAGATCATTCACACCACCCCAGTTGTAGAATACTTCAGAAGGTGAAATTCTGTGTCACTTCCCAGATTTCAAATATGAGGTGTTTGAACAGTCATTCTGATTAAATCAAGACTTGGGCAGATAATGGTAATGCACCAGAGTCTGGAAAAACCCAAGACCACATGCTCAACCACCATTAACAGTTGTATATGTATCCAGTAGTTAAACGCTTGAAGAAATTGGACTGCCAAAATCATGGCCTTTATTCCAGTTACAACAATCGTCATAGACCTCCACATCTGATTGGTAAGGACTGGGAGCTGGGTCTCTGGAGTGTTTAGCCTACTCCCACCCAGTGTATGGACCAATTTTATCAATTTACTGGAGTATCATGAGGATTTACGAAGTCATTTTTTTTAGGGTGGTAGAATGAAAAGACTACATTGTTCTATTTGTATCTGTTTTAAAGTTTATTTAAGTGTTGTTCCTAAGAGTTTTCTTTGGGATTATATTCTTAATCTCCAATTTGCAGGCATGATTTGCAGAATTAAGGCTGTGTTCCATAACCCATTTATGGACTCCTGAAGGACAATGTTGGTAGAGTTGCTGCAAGAGAAATTGTTATGTAACCCCCATGATAAACAGAGTACCCTCTTCCACCATCTTCTACATGTACCCTGAAGCTTTCACGCCAGTCCAGTTTCGGTAATCCCATATTCTTTAGAAGAAAAACTCATTTAGTACTGCAGTATATGTTGGATTGTTTTAAGTAAACAGAACATTAATATTAAAGGAAATGAAGGGACAAACTTATATGCATTTTGGGAATGAGAGCGGCATGGAGGAATGTAATGTTGGTATCTTTTCTGTATAGATTGAATTGAGAGTCAAGAGATTGAGTAGCTACTAACTAAAATAGTATCGGCATTGGGCAAGGAGGTAAATATATTTTTAATTTAAACTTTTTGTGTTTTTATAAGCTAAATTGGCTTGGATTTTTATGTTACAGTTTGTATATTGTATATTTTAATTCAGTAGTAGTACATGCTGATAGTGGGGAAAATTACATTAATTAATTAAACATCTATGGTAATAAAGCAGGAAAGGGGTGCACTGAACAGAAACTGCAAGATATGAATATGCTGAATGACCGTAATTACATTCATGAACTAGTGATTTATGCCTCCATTCCATGCCCCCTCGGAATCTAAAATTGGAGTGAGTGCTCATAATGTCTGTAATTTCCATAATTCATGAGTATCTCTCCCACAGGTATTTTCAAAATCGATATGTTTAAAATTCTGGAATGGTACTCTAATTCTTAGTAATTAACTAAGAAGTTAACGCCTACCTCGTGTAAAAATTACTCTGTCAACTAAGGAGCTAATACTGTCTGTGATCGTTTTCTGAAGAAGATCATCATAGCCATATGGCAAGAGGGTGTTTGCATGTTGATGCTAGGGATTCTCATTCCTCTACGCTCAAACACTAAAGCTAGAGTTGGGCAGAGAGTGCAGCATAGGAGTTTCTGTTACCCTCTAGGACTGGAAAATACATGGTAAGGATTCCATTTGTCAGAAACATTGAGGCTAGGAGTAAGGCAGGGAGCCGATACATATTACTAGTGCACTTAGACTTAACAGTACTTAATCTCTTGCAGACAGCTAAAGTTCTCTTTGCAACTGTCACTGTTGTCATGGCACCACCACAGCGGAGAGAATTCTGAGTAAAGGGCTGTTGTCACAATCACTTCCAGTCACCAGGTGATTAAAGACCCCAAACAGGTTGTGGGCGACTGGAGATTTGATGTGTCCAATTGTCTGCAGATCTCTACCCTGCCTGTATTGGATTGTAAAGTTATAAGCCTGCAGGGCTAGGCTCCATTTCAACAGGTGACCGTTGACCCTGGCCATCCTGTTAGGCCAGCACACTGGATTGTGGTTTGTGACCACCACAAACTCTTTCCCAAAAAAGTAGGGCTGTAGTTTCTTTAGGGCCAAGTCAACTTCCAGGTATACCTTCACAATAGCTGCAAATCTGACCTCTTGGGGCAACAGCTTCTGCATCCGGTATGCAATGGGGAGCTCCTCGCCCTGGGCACCCGCTTTAGTCTAAAGCGCCCCAATGTCATATGTGGAGACATCTGTCTGGACCAAGAAGGGAGCAAGCAATCCAGGGAAACTAGGACAGGGAAGTTAGGGCAGCCTTAAGGTCCTCGAAGGTCTGACCCAAGATCGTGGCTTGGTGGTCCACATGTTACTGGCGGGTATGCCTGAATATGGCAGTGTCATCCAGGTACGCATGTGTGAACTCCTGGCGCCCATGTAGTAGGTGGACAACCAGCCATTGGAATGAGAAAGGGGCATTCTTCATCCCAGAAGGCATAACTGTAAACAGGTATAGCCCAAAAGGTGTGGTGAATGGGACTTCTATCTAGCATTTTCAGCAAGAGTGGTCACGTAGGTTGCCCACTCTAGCCAATCTAAAAGCTTTTCTACTCTAGGCTTAGGGTAACCGGTAGTAGTCATCTTGATGATTTAGCTGCCTATAGTCCACGCAAAACCGGATGGGCCCGTACTTCTTGGGGACCAACACCACAGGGGATGCCCAAGGAATAAAGGTTGACTCGATGAACCCTAGCTCTAGCATCTCATCCTGCTCACTCCTTATACTTCCCTTTACAGTATCAGGCACCTTTTATATGATGGCTGCTTCAGTGGGGAAGTGTTAGGGGTAAGTACCTTGTGGACCAGTATGTCTGTCCTACTCAGTCAAGTAAAAAACAAGCCTCCATGATGACTCGGCACCCCCTCAAGCTGCTTTCATTGGTTAGGTTACATTGGGTCGGGATATGGGAAATAGAGGACGGGTCGTCGGGGCAAGCATGTCTGACATGCTCTGAATATTCCCTTTCTCCTAGGCATATATATGGCCATTGCTTTGGGATTCAGACTCCGGTATGGTTTCAACATATTCACGTGAATTGAATCTGAATCTCCATTGGCACATCCATGGCTACTAGGGCTAGTTTCCAGACGATTTGGAAGGGACCCTCCCCAATTTCCTGGATCTTGTTCTGAGCATTAGATACCAACATTAATACCTGCTGGTCTACCTGGATTTCCCTAACCTAGGCTTTCCAATCATAACAGCACTTCTACTTGCCTTGGGCTGCAAGCAGATGCTCTTTGGCTAGCCCAGTCAGTGTCTCCAGCCTATCTATGAACTGCAGCACATATGGCACTACAGGGCGTTCTTCCCCCTGGAGGTCCAAAGGCTTCCACATTCTATGCAAGTACAAGAGTTCAAAGGGGGAGAACCCTGCTATAATGCGGCAAAAGCTACAGTCTCCAGATACTAGCTGGCATAATCCACCAAGTTAGAATGTATCTCTTGTCTGACTTCCTGGGCCTGGCAAGGTAACCAATTAAATCTACAGTCACTCTGTGGAAAGGAATTTCTATAATGGGCATGGGCTGCAAAGGAGTTTGGGGCACTTGTCCACAACCCTGAAAGCACTAAAAAGTATCACATGAGGCACAGAAACTAGTGACATTTAGTGATACTCCAGGCCAATAAAGGACCTGAGTCAGCAGTTGGCGAGTCTGGAGATTGCCTTTTTGCCTAGCTAAGGTAATGTCATGGTCAATGGTTAGCAGGGCTGCCCGATTAATGGCTGCTTGTCCCTCTGTAAAGCGGCCACCCAGTAGAACAGGTTGCCCTCCCAAATATACTGTCGCCCCAGTCTGTGCCCTAACCCTAACTCCTTCTAAAGCAGGGTTCTGCTTTACCTCCCACTTGAATTCAGTTGGGATTGCCCATGGGCCTTTTCCCAGTTGGCATCTGCAGGATGGGCTGACTGGTGCACCTTCCACCACCCATCAAGCATGACAGAGCTTCTAAACCAACTAACCCCCTGGGAGTCCTGGGCCAAGTTCTGGAATTGCTTTCTGTAAACTTTGTGACTATTTTCTGCAAGATGGTTTGGAATAGCCAAGTAGGCTATGCTGGCTTGCCCGTTAAGCAAGCCCACCAGGAGTCAAACCCAGACCTCAGTTTGATGCATTGCAGCTTAAAGTCCTGCAGAAAGCTCCCTGGTGCCCTCCTTGCTGATTGTCTTAATTACCTCCATTTTGTGATCTGGGGACAGTTCTTCTCCCAGTAGGGCAATCTGGTGAAATCCTCGGGTACCCTTGCTCCCAATCCAGAAGGGGCAGCTCTGCCTCAATGGCATACCAGGCTCATGGGGCTGGTACAGACACTACCTGCTGTGGATCAGCTGTCTCATCATCCTTGGCCTTCTTTACCACTGCTTTCTAGCTTCTCTTGTTTGGCTTTCCCCCTTTTCCTGCTGCCACCAGGTGCTAAGAATTCCGATTCCTCTGTGCTCAAACACTAGAGCTATAGTTGTATAACTTTCATGCTGGTGTTTGATTGTGCAGTGCTTCTTGAGCTAACCCAAACATTGATATCCTCAAAGTTTGAGAGGGAAACATGTTTAATATCACTGGAGACTCCTCCTTAGATGCAAGCAAGTTTTGACTAACCCATGGAGCTTGACTGGGATATCCGATTCATCACAAGACCCGGCTGTTTGTCATACCAGTGAAAACCTCTATATCTGAACCCAGAAATAAATGCAAGTGAAATGTTGAAGGACTGAGAGAAAGCATGCTTAACATGCAGAGATAAAGCTCCCGGAGTTTAAAGTAGAGGTTTATTTCCGGTGGAAACAGAGGTCTTAGTGGGGAACTGAAGCTACATAACAGGTTCCTGAGCACTGTCCATAACAACAATTGCTCTGGAACAAAGCTAGTACTGTATAAACTTCTTCCTATGTATCAAGTTTTGACTTCCATAAATACTATTACATTGAAGTGAGCAGATCACAGATGCACAGTTAAAATAAATAATTACTGCTAGGGTTTGAAGAATCTTCTGATTTATCAAGTTTTGTCTACAGTTGTACACATTCTAATGACTAAAATCCAAAGAATACATTTTAGAAAAATGTCATTTTTTAACCATCACTAATTAAAGAATCAGTGTTCATTTTTTTTTTCTTTATGGTCTTTTGGAAAACTCAACTTGACAAATGATAAGAACAAAATAATAAACTTGAATACCTAGATTTAAACATTTAACTTAAAGGATTATTTACCTCACTGTAAGTGCTCTTCATGGTGTGAAAGAGCGCAAGATTATATGTTAAAATTATCTATTTTAAATTACACCAATAACAGCTAAAAATTAAATAAAGTGTTAAGTGTCTTGTGCACTGTTATTGTCTATAGGGAAGGCAGTGATTGAGATCTGGGCTCGGTTTTAGTGACCAGTTAACCCAGAGCTTTCCTGTTTAGGTGAGTCCAGCATTCCATGTGTACACAGATACATTTATTAAGGGCATTATTTTATTTTGATCACAAGCCCTGTGCTACAAAGCTGCCCCCTGAGCTGGTCTGCATTGCTCAAATGTCATAGAGACAAAAGAGCAGAAACCTGAATTGTCTGGCATAAGAAAAAATAAAGCTTTATAAGGTCTATTCCCTTCATCCTAGAAATATAAGCAGCCTTATCAATGACTTGAATGAGGCCACACCCCTGTAACCTGATTGGCTGCAGTAATGCCACAGTATGTGGGCAGTCTATTACACATATTTTGACTTTGCAGTGAAAAAAAAAACACTTTGTGCATGACCACCAAATGACCTGCCTGAATTTTATAGTATTCCTAAACCTGAGGTAGAAATGACAGTCTGCATGGAGTCAAGTAACTCATGCTTATGGTTAGAGGAAGAGTGCTGAGAAGCACCAGAGGATGAAAGTTCTTAAGACAAGAGGTGCTGCAGCATTGCAGGACCAACGTATGTGAGACATTCCACTCTGCAGAATTTATACAGCTTAGCAAGTTCAAATAGGTGAATATTTGATGTTTCAGTAATTTGTGCTAGAAATGCTCTAAAATATGGATATGTGATTCATGGCACAACAAAAATAGATTTGCTCAATCAGAGAATGAACTAACCTTAATAGGTTAGTGTGACGATCCAAGGGTAGGGGCTTTACAAACCCAGGGCCACCTGCTATAGACTACAGGTTATCTACTCACAAGAACCGTTGGGTTCTTTGAAATCTCGGCACCAGCACGCTGATATCTGGCTTCTGTATCAGGAATCAGAACTTCCAGGAGTCCCAGTAACCTTCCTGTGGTAGTGACCAGGGGCCTCATTCAGATCCTGGCTGTAGGAGCTCCATGGCCACAAGCTACTTAGCTACTCTAATCTCATGCGGCCGAGGGCTCCGATTGGCTTGCGTACGGTGCCCTGTGTTCCCTTGCGGCCACCTCAGTCGCAGCTTATTGTAGGGAATGTCTTTGATCTCACGCGGCCGCAAGAGATTCGTCCACATGAAACCACCCATCCCTATTCAAATCCTATGATCACCCTCCTGCCAACCCAGTAAAACACCATTAAATGGCTCTGAGGATAAGTACCTCCCCCCAGCACCTAAAATTAACCCCATCACTCATGGGGGTTAATATAGACCCCCATGAGACAAAATGAACCCCCTCCATCCAATAGGGGTCTATATAGACCCCTATAGGACATTATTAACCCCTAGGTTAAACCTACAAGTGCCATGAGGGTCGTCATGATACAAAGTCTAAGCACTACACTATGAACCCTTACCATAACCCATTAACCCTAACTGTGCCTATTTAACTCCTTCTTGGCCTATTTAACCCCATCTGGCCTATCTAACCCCTTCCATGCCTACCTGATCCCATCTAAGCATATTTAACCCCATCTGAGCCTATTTAACCTTATCTAGGACTATTTAACCCATTCTATGCCTATCTAATCCCATCTAAGCATATTTAACCCCTTCTGGGCCTATTTAACCCCATCTAGGCCTATTTAACCCCATCAAACCTATCTAGCCTCTTCTAAGCCTGTTATCCCTTCTAACCCCTTCTCGGGCCTATCTAACTCCATCTAGGCCTATTTAATCCATCTAGCCTACCTAACCGCTACTAGGCCTATTTAACCCCATCTAAGCCTATTTAACCCCATCTAGCCTACCTAACCCCTTCTAGGCATATTTAACCCCATCTAAAACTATTTAACCCCTTCTAGCCATATTAACCTCATCTAGCCTATTTAACCCCATCTAAGCCTATTTAACCCCTCTAGCCCTCTTTAACCCCACCTTGCCTATCTAGGCCTATTTAACCCCATCTAGGCCTATTTAACCCCATTTAGCCTATCTAACCCCTTTTAGGCCTATTTAACCCCATCTAATCCCTTCTAGGCCTATCTAACTCCATCTAGGGGTATTTATCCCCTTGTAGCCTACCTAACCCCTTCTATGCCTATTTAACCCCTTTTAGCCTATCTAACCCCTTCTAGGCCTATCTAATCCCTTCTGGGCCTATTAAACCCCATCTAACCCTATTTAACCCCATCTAGGCCTATTTAACCCCATCTAGCCCCTTCTAGGCCATCTAACTACATCTAGGCCTATTTAACCCCATCTAGCCTACCTAACCCCTTCTAGGCCTATGTTATCCCATCTAACTCCTTCTCGGCCTATCTAACTCCATCTAGGCCTATTTAACCCCATCTGGCCTATCTAGCCCCTTCTATGCCTATCTAATCCCATCTAAGCATATTTAACCCCATCTGAGCCTATTTAAACCCATCTAGGCCTATTTAACCCCATCAAGCCTATCTAACCCCTTCTAGGCCTATGATATCCAGTCTAACCCCTTCTCAGTTTATCTAACTCCATCTAGGTCTATTTAACCCATCTAGCCTACCTAACCCCTTCTAGGCCTATATAACTGCATCTAAAACTATTTAAACCCTTCTAGCCATATTAACCCCATCTAGCCTATTTAACCCCATCTAGCCTATTTAACCCCATCTAAGCCTAACCCCTTCTAGCCCTCTTTAACCCCACCTAGCCTATCTAACCTTATCTAAGCTTACTTAACCCCATCTATGCCTATTTAACCCCATCTAGGCCTATTTAACCCAATTTAGCCTATCTATCCCCTTTTAGGCCTATTTAACCCCATCTAACCCCATATAGGCCTATCGAACTCAATCTAGGCCTATTTAACCCCTTCTAGCCTACCTAACCCCTTCTAGGCCTATGTTATCCCATCTAACCCCTTCTAGGCCTATTTAAACCCATCTAGCCTATCTAACCCCATATAAGCCTGTTTAACCCCTTTTAGCCTATCTAACCCCTTCTAGGCCTTTCTTACCCCATTTCTGGGCCTATTTAACCCCATCTAAGCATATTTAACCCCATCTAGGCCTATTTACCCCCATTTAGCCTATCTAGCCCCTTCTAGGCATATTTAACCCCATTTAGCCTACCTAACCCCTTCTAGGCCTATGTTATCCCATCTAACCCCTTCTCGGCATATATAACCCCATATAAGCCTATTTAACCACTTCTAGCCCTCTTTAACCCCACCTAGCCTATCTAACCCCATCTAAGCCTTTTTAACCCCATCTAGCCCTATTTAACCCCATCTAGCCTATCCAACCCCATATAAGCCTATTTAATCCCTTTTAGCCTATCTAACCCCTTCTAGGCCTATTTGCCCCTATTTAGCCTATCTAGCCCCTTCTATGCATATGTAACCCCATATAGCCTACCTAACCCCTTCTAGGCCTATGTTATCCCATCTAACCCCTTCTCAGCCTATCTAACTCCATCTAGGCCTATTTAACCCATCTAGCCTACCTAACCCCTTCTAGGCCTATTTAACCCCATCTAAGCCTATTTAAACACTTCTAGCCCTCTTTAACCCCACCTAGCCTATCTAACCCCATCTAAGCCTTTTTAACCCCATATAGGCCTATTTAACCCCTTCTAGCCTACCTAACACCTTCTAGCCCTATTTAACCCCATCTAGCCTATCCAACCCCATATAAGCCCATTTAATCCCTTTTAGCCTATCTAACCCCTTCTGGGCCTATTTAACCCCATCTAGGCTATCTAGCCCCTTCTAGGCCTATTTAACCCCATCTAGCCCCTTCTAGGCCTATCTAACTCCATCTATGCCTATTTAACCCCATCTAGCCTACCTAACCCCTTCTAGGCCTATTTAAACCCATCTAAAACTATTTAACCCCTTCTAGCCATATTAACACCACCTAGCCTATCTAACACCATCTAGGCCTATTTAACCCCATCTAGGCCTATTTAACCCCATTTAGCCTATCTAACCCCTTTTAGGCCTATTTAACCCCATATAACCCCTTCTAGGCCTATCTAACTCCATCTAGGCCTATTTAACCCCTTGTAGCCTACCTAACCCCTTCTAGGCCTATGTAATGCCATCTAGCCTATCTAACCCCATATAAGCCTGTTTAACCCCTTTTAGCCTATCTAACCCCTTCTAGAACTATCTAACCCCTTCTGGGCCTATTTAACCCCATCTAAGCCTATTTAACCCCATCTAGCCCTATTTAACCCCATCTAGCCTATCTAGCCCCTTCTAGGCCTATTTTACCCCATCTAGCCCCTTCTAGGCCTATTTAACTCCATCTAGGCCTATTTAACCCCATCTAGCCTACCTAACCCCTTCTAGGCCTATTTAACCCCATCTATCCGCATCTAAGCCTATTTAACCCCTTCTAGCCATATTTAACCCCATCTAGCCTATATAACCCCACCTAAGCCTATTTAACCCCATGTAGCCAATCTAACCCCTTCTAGGCCTATTTAACCCCATTTAGCCTATCAAACCCTACTAGCTCTATTTAACCCATTTAGCCTATCTAACCCTTTCTAGGCCTATAACCCCATCTAAGCATATTTAACCCTTTCTAGGCCTGTCTAATCCCTTCTAAGCCTATTTAACCACATCTAGCCTTTCTAACCCCATCTAGGCTTTTTTAACCCCCATCACTATGGAGGTCTATACAGACCCCCATAAGCCTCCATCTAACCCCATCACTTATGGGGGCCTATATGGACCCCCATAAGCTTCCATCTAACCCCATCACTTATGGGGGTCTATACAGGTGTTTGATGGCCGAAAAGTACATTTTTTTTGTCTCATTAGACCAGAGTACCTTCCTCCATACATTTTGGGATTCTCCCACATGCCTTTTCGCAAACTCCCCTAAAGTCAATACTTTGTAGAGGCACCTTTTGTGGCAATCACAGCTCCAAGTCGCTTTGGATAAGTCTCTATAAACTTGCCACATCTTACCACTGGGATTTTTGCCCATTCCTCCTTGCAAAACTGCTCCAGCTCCCTCAAGTTGGATGGTTTGTGCTTGTGAACAGCAATCTTTAAGTCTGACCACAGATTTTCTATTGGATTGAGATCTGGGCTTTGACTAGGCCATTCCAACACATTTACATTTTTCCCCCTAAACCACTCAAGTGTTGCTTTAGGGTCATTGTCCTGCTGGAAGGTGAACCTCCATCCTAGCCACAAATAACATCCCCACAGCATGATGCTGCCACCACCATGCTTCACTGAGGAGATGGTGTTCTTCGGGTGATGTTATGTGTTGAGTTTGCGTCAGACAAGTTCAATTTTAATTTTATTAGACGAGTGCAACTTCCTCCATACATTTTGGTCTCCCACATGCCTTTTTGCAAAACGTGCCATTTTGTTTTTTGCTGAAATTAATGGCTTTCTTCTGGCCACTCTGCCATAAAGCCCAACTCTATGGAGCGTACGGCTTATTGTCGTCCTATGTACAGATACTCCAGTCTCTGCTGTGGAACTCTGCAGCTCCTCCAGGGTTACCTTAGGTCTCTGTGCTACCTCTCTGTTTAATGCCCTCCTTGCCCGGTCCGTGAGTTTTGGTGGGCGGCCGTCTCGTGGCAGGTTTGCTGTTGTGCCATGCTCTTTCCATTTGGTTATGATAGATTTGATGGTGCTCCTGGGAATCATCAAACATTTGGATATTTTTTCATAACCTAACCCTGAGTTGTACTTATCAACAACATTGTCCCTTACTTGTTTGGAGAGTTCCTTGGTCTTCAGTGTTTGGTTAGTGGTGCCTCTTGCTTAGGTGTTGCGGCCTCTGGGACTTTTCAAAAAAGGTGTGTATATGTAATGACAGATCATGTGACACTTAGATTGCACACAGGTGAACATAATTTCACTAATTATGTGACTTCTGAAGGTAATTGGTTGCACCAGAGCTTTTTATGGGCTTTATAACAAAGGGGTTGAATATATACGCAGCAGGGGATAACTTTTTATTTCTCGCAGGTCCTTTAAGGACCTTTAAGATCCTTTCAGGACCCACTCTGTGTGGAAAATTTGAATTTTTAATGCAGCGGGAACTCACGCTGCAAGGGTTAATGTGGGGACCCCTCAGCATGGGGGGGGGGGTTAATGTTAGTTGCTGCAGGGGAACTTACAGTAACCCCGCGGCTTGGGGTAACCATGAGTGTGCCGCGGTCCCTTTAAGGAGCTTTGGCGGGACTCGTATGGGCTTGAGTATCTTTAGGGTTGAATATATATTCAATGCAGCACTGTACAGCGCTGTAATTGATGGGGGACATTAGAGGGGGGTGGGGGCATAAGAATTTTGCCAACACTGTCATTTGTGGCCACAGTCCGCCGGGCTTGAAGATCGAATTGCTGCATTGGAGGTCATCCAAGCCCGGGACTCAGGGCTTGAGTGACCCCCAAGGCAGTAAACCGCACGGCTGACTTGTGGTCACAAATTACAGTTTTGGTTAGTAGCAATGTGCAAGCTAGCCAATGTAGTACATGTCATCATCATGTCCTCCATCATTTATTGTGCTGTACAATGCTTCCTTGAATTTATATTGGACTTTTTAGCTAACGCCCGCAATCAGGTACAAGCCCGCCAAAGCTAACAGACGATTACAGGACTTGCGATCGAGCGTAGGAAGGGGTGGCTTGCGGCCCCTTTCTTTTAAATACCAACGTAGCTAAGGGGCCATTGCACCTAGTAAGGGAACGCAGTGATACAGACGTTTTGCGGCCATCATTTGAATGAAGCCCCAGGACAGGTTACTTGTAGGGTGGAGATAGGTTCAGTATCGCAGCCACCTGGAACAAAATAAGAGAACATACTGTATGATTTCTATATGTCTCTGAGTGAACTGATTTTATTTTTGAAAATTATGCTTTACATAGCTTCAAATATAGGGCCCATTCAAATAGCCCAATTCATACATGTATACACACTTAAAGTCACTCTTAATATTGGCACATATTCTATTAGCTGCTCGCATTCCAATTACGGGTTACCCGTCCACAATTACTGTGGGCCAGCTAAAGAGGCGAAACCGTCCTTAGAACTCAATAGGTTTTATCACAGCTCCAATATTACAAGAGCTAGATAATTTAATTTACACAAAATCGATATTCTATTAGACCCTGAGCTCTAGCTCGTAAATAAAGTCTAACCCACAATTGAAAAAAGTATCAAGTCCTGTTACTAATAGTATGAGTGCTACATAGGACTAACAAGGGGTTTTTCAAACCCTTATTATAGCTATAGCAGCAAATAAAAACAGAATACTGTACTTTAAAAGCATAAGAAGGCATGGAAAGAAATTCAAATTAATTTCAGGACAGTCTCAAACCCACAAAATATTTTTGTTTCTGAGTAATATTGATCTCGGCACTTAAGGGATTAGTACATATCATGAAACCCACATGGATTAAAACAGATGCTCTAATGCCATTTATAGAGTGCTAGAATGTAAGCCCGATTGGCAAGTATTACTTATTGGCACTAATTAATTTGTAGCCTCCGATTGCAGATTACGTCTAACATCCATGTTTTACTGATGTCATGATGACGGTCTCATTTACTATTAATATCTACGATTGGCTGTGTATAAGAAGTAAATTATGGGCTTGCTTAAATATTGTCAGATCATATGATCACACCCCCTGCAATCCTACTTGAAAAGGCAGGGTTTATGAGTTTAGGCTTAAAGGTATATTAAAGTGAGGTGGGTTATGAATGCATATTATAAAATGCATCATAACCCACCTACCAAAAATGTTTGCATGAAAAAATGGAAACCGTTTTTGCATTAAAATAAAAAATGTGCTGGGGGTGATGTTTATACCCACAACAGCTTCTGCATTTGTTTCAGTGGCTGCTGTAAGCTGCCATGACAAGTATACCAATCTCTCATGTGTACCCTCACACACAGAGCATGTGCATGGCTGCATTCTCAAAGAGTTGGGGGAGGAGTTGATAAGCAGTGTAGTTAGGTCTGACCTGAATAAACACGCACAAATCTCTAAATAAGCTTATGCTTAGACAAAACAAAGATAAAGCAAGAGAAGTTGAACACAAATAAATATATTTTGATTTGATGTGACAGTCAAAGTATATCACAAACCTTTTATAAGCTGAGATGGTCACAGACTCTAAAAATATAAATCACATATATAGTTGTGAACATGCGAGCCGCTGTTCACGCTTGCGGGCTCGCACAGCGAGCCCGCAAGAACTGCGTCCCTCACAAAGCGAGGGACGCAGTTCCCCGTAAATGTGGGTCCTCGCGAAGCGAGGGGCCGCATTTGCGGTGGTGGAGCATCCCAACGTCCCCGCAAATGCGGATCCTCGCGAAGCGAGGGTCCGCATTTGCGGAAGTGGATGCTCCAACGTCGGCTGTGTTAACACACACACACAAGTTTTTAACAAAAAAAAAGGCGCCTCGCACCCGGTTGCACACACACACACACACACACCACGGCCGAGGGCCTCAGTTGTAGGCATGGAGCGCCAGCAACTGAGGCCCTGGCTTCCGCAAATGCGGGTCCTCGCGAAGCGAGGGGCCGCATTTGCGGTGGTGGAGCACCCCAAAGTCTCCGCAAATGCGGGTCCTCGCAAAGCACTTAGCGAATGAGGCAAGCTCATTGCTGGCGAGCCAATAAACCCACCTCCCAACCAACCTTAACGTAACAAACACCCACACGCACGAAAAATGGCGGCACTGCGCCCACCTAAAAACAGTCAAAACACACCAAATACCCACAAAAATGACATACAAAGCTTACCCATAGCAAGGGGGGCACCCAGGACCTCTGAAAGTGAAGTTACACCTCCATTTAAGTCCAAATTCCCGAGTTCAGACACACGAAAATCCCCTAAGCGAGAGAAAAAATGGCCACCAAAAAAACAAAAACGAGGCTCACCTCGGAAACCTGCATTAACCTCAGAACCAACCTTAACGTAACAAACACCCTCACGCACGACAAATGGCGGAACGGCGCGCACCTAAAAACAGTCAAAACACACCAAATAATCACAAAAATAACATAAAAAGCTTACCCATAGCAAGGGGGGCACCCAGGACCTCTGAAAGTGAAGTTACACCTCCATTGAAGTCCAAATTTCCGAGTTCAGACACACGAAAATCCCCTAAGCGAGAGAAAAAATGGTCGCCGGAAAAAATTTAAATGAGGCTCAAAGACCCAGGACCGCACAGCCACCTACAACTTACCCAAGAAGGGATCCGAGATAAGCTCGGAAACCCAGATTAACCGCAGGGGATCCGAGATAAGCGCCGAGCCCTGCATTAACCCCACATTAACCATCGCAGTGGGGGTCCCGATTGCACGCGATCGGGGACCCCCGCTGCAATCAAAATTCTAAATTCCCGTGTTACAGGTCCTTAAAGTACCGTAAAGGTCCTTAACGGACCCGTTGTAAAAGAAAACAAAATCTACACTGTTACCCTGTCAATCATGGGGGTCAATAAAGACCCCCATAAAACCCTCATTAACCCTGTTTTTCATGGGGGTCAATAGAGACCCCCATAAGCCCTTCATTAAGCCTGTCACTCATGGGGGTCAATACAGACCCCCATAAGCCCTTCATTAAGCCTGTCACTCATGGGGGGCAATACAGACCCCCATAAGCCTCTATTTAACCCCATCAGTCCCATAAGGGTATATTAACACCATTATGGGCCTGTTACAACACTACATTAACCACATAAGTGCCATGATGGTCCTCAAGGACCATCATGACACTAAGTATAAACACTATACTGCACTATACCACCCCCAATAAAACATTAAAGATAAACTAAACATCCTCTACACTAACCTATTAACATCTACACTACCTACCCCCTATTAACCCCCACCACTCTAATTACAGAAAATAAAAAAGCCTAAAGTCACAAAAATAAAAATTCTACATTACATGAAATAAAAAACCTAACTCACAAAAAAAATAAACTACATTACAGAAAATAAAAAAACCTAAATCACAAAAAATAAAAAAAGGAACATTACACAAAAAAAAAAAACATTACAACCCACCCCCCTCACTACAGAAAAAAAATACAATTACATACAATTACAATACAATACATCCCTATCTAATATTCATCACACAATCTATCTAAATAAATAGCATAATCTAATATACATGCTATCTATACAGTAATACATTTCCAATCTATCTAAATAAATAACACAATGTAATATACAATACATCCAATGCTATCTATATAAAACGCATACCCCTAGCTAACATACAATAAATGCTATCTATATATTAACTAATCTAAGTCTAAGATAAAATAAAATAATTAAGACCACTTACCTTTGCAGATGTCCATTGGGATCAGCCACCTACGGAAAAAAAAAAAAAAATTAGTGCAACACGTTTACAGTTCTAAAATAAACATTCTATACATTCTGTACATTCTAAATATTCTACTCACCTTTCCGGCATGTCCCGTCCGGCATTCTTTTAATCCTTCTCCGGCGCGGCACCTGTTAAAAAAAACATAACATTAATAGACATACATCAAAATAAAATAAACATAATCTACATTCTACTTACCTCCCCGCGATGTCTCCGGCCTCCTCCGGATCCTCTTCTGCCACTCCCTGAAAAAAATAAAATATATATACTTACATCCGCACTCCCGGACATCCCCGACGCTAATGAGGCTCCAGGAGACTTTTCCGGAAGAAAACAAGCAATGGCGCCTTCTGATTGGTTGAAAACGATGTCTATCAAATTCACCCAACCAGGAGGCGCCAATGTGTGAACCACTCACAAACGGATACACCTTAAAATACCACTCTGATTGGATAATGCACCTATCAATCTTTATTTAAACCAATCACAAGGCGCAGATGCCTTCAGCCAATCACAATGGAATACACCCCCACAGGGTGATTGGTTGGAACCTCTGCGCATTCTGATTGGTTGCACTGACAATAGCTATTCACAATGGAATACACCCTCACGTACTGATTGGTGAAGGATTTGCGCATTCTCATTGGCTATTATTAATATCAATCAATATTACAGCCAATGGGAAGGCGCAGATGTCTTCACCAATCAGTACGTGGGGGTATATTCCATTGTGATTGGCTGATGGCAATAAAGCCTTAGGATTGGTTCAAATAAAGATGGATAATGTAGATTGTGTTTATTTTAATTTGGGTTATGTTTACTAATGTAATGTTTTTTTTTACAGGAGTATCGCCGGAAGATGCAAAGATGGAGGACGTGACATGCTGGGACGGGACATGCTGGAAAGGTGAGAATAATATTTAGAATATTTCGAATGTTTAGAATGTTTAGGTATTTCATGTAAACGTGTTGTATTAATTTTTTGAATCTTTTTTACCGTAGGTTGCTGATCTCAAGAAAAATCTCAAAGGTAAGTGGTCTTAATTATTTTATTGTAGCTTACAATTAGGGGAGCTATATATATATATATAGATAGCATGTATTGTATATTAGATAGATAGGGGGATGTATTATTACATAGTATTGTATATTAGATAGTGGGATGTATATTACATAATATAGTGGCATGTATATTAGATAGTGGCATGTATATTAGCTAGCGGCATGTATATTACATAGTGGCATGTATATTAGATAGTGGGATGTATATTTCATAGTGGCATGTGTATTAGATAGTGGCATGTATATTAGATAGAGGTGTATTGCATTTTATTTAATTGTATTGTATTGTATTATATGTATGTATTATATGTATTTCATTTTCAGGTGTGTCATTTTTTTAAATTTTTTGTAGTGCGGGGGGGTTGTAATGTATTTTTTTATTTTCTGTAATGTTCCTTTTTATATTTTTGGTGATTTTAGTTTTTCTTATTTTATGTAATGTAGATTTCTGCTTTTTGAGGAATTTAGTTACTTGAGGCACAGAGTACACTCACATTGTGTGACAAACAGCATTTCAACACTTTCTTTTATTGACCGTCATTTTGTTAACGGGCAAGTCGCTAGTTATACAATAGTCTCTAAGACAGCTATTGAAATTATAACACAACTAGCAACTTGCCTGTCAAAAATGACGGCAATAACATTTGAAGCCTGGCAATGCTGTTTGCCACACAATGGAAGCCTCTTCCCCCTCTACTTAACGGGATACGATCATTGCGAGCCTCTCCCCCCTCCCCCCGCTCTTTGGCGCTCATTGCGAGTCTCTCCCTCTGTCTACTTCCTCCCTCCTCTCCCTCCCTTATGTCTCCTTCCCCCCTGTGTTTTTATCCCCTCTCCCTCCCCTGTGTCTTTCCCCCCTGTCTCTTTACCCCCCTCTCCCTCCCCTGTGTCTCTTTCCCCGGTGTCTCTTCCCCCCTTCCTTGTGTCTCTCCCCCCCATTTCCCTCCCCTGTGTCTTTTGTCTTTCTCCCCTCCCCTGTGTCTCTTCCCTGTGGTCTCCCTCCCCTGTGTCTCTTCACCCTGCCGCTCCCTCCCCTGTGTCTTTTCCCCTCTCCTCTCCCTCTCCAGTGTCTCTCCACCTCCTTCCCTGCCCCCCCCCCCCTTCTCCCTGTGTCTCTTCCCCCCTATCCCTCTCCTGTGTCTCTTCCCCCTCCTCTCACTCCCCTGTGGCTCTCCCCCCCCTACTCTCACTCCCCTGTGTCTCTACCCCTCCTCCCTTGTGTGTCTCTTCCTCCCGTCTGTTCTCTTCTGGGCGCCCTCATGGGCGGCTGCTCGTGCGCATGCCTTGCAAAATCCCCATGCAAAAAAGAAAAATTGTATTAAATATGCTAATAATCCCTGGGAATTTCTGGGGGTGTCAACATTGAGAGAAAACTCTTTGCAAATGCAAGAAAATCAGTAAACTACAGGATAACGGTTTAACTGTTTACTTTGGAATCTTTTTATGCAAAATTTTGGCAAACACTATAAATTCTCCTCTATCAGAGGCATTAATAACCCAGCCCACTTTAATATACCTTTAATGAGATAAATTGCAGGCTTGAGTCAAAAGAATACATCTAAACATTTACAGAAAAAAAACACTTCAGCAAACATTTTGGGTTAGAGTCATTTGCGGGCTAACAGAATAGGGCTCATACTTTGTTTGGTACATACTTGAAATACAAGTGCCTTTTTGCTTGACCTACGGTGGTCCTTTAAAGTGTTAAGACCAGAGTACCACATTCTTAAAGTAAGGTACTTTCGGCTACACATTCTGCTTCATCCTCCTGATTGATCTGAAAAAGCGAGAAAAAAAATCCACTCACACAGGCAAAAAGTGTATTTAGCATTAATGCTTTTGATTTGTAATCTATGGTCGCAATACTGCTTTGAAATGCGGGATTTAGATCCATGTGCCATATGTCTCAGATTTAAACAACCGATAATACCTACATCACACAGCATCATTTGTATAATGTGCTTGATTCCACTAATACTGTTGGAAAGCTCCGAATGTTGCTACTAATACCATGTGTATTAAAGAAAGAGCTCAAATACACTTTAGAAAGTCACAATGCAAAGTCAGGGATGAGCAGCTCAAATTATTACAGCCTTGGCTCATCTTTTAACTTTTTATGTCCCATTCCACCAGAGGAAATATGGCTCAGATTTCCATCATAATTTTATATGCGTATATAAATTCTAATTGTCTGTACTCAACACATGAAATGGCTAAATTAACTATTTTACTTATTTATGAGTGTAATAGAAGATTATACAAATAAAAGCAAACAGTGCTGTCTTATAAAGCCAGTTTGCTTAAATGGAAAATGTGTTTAATCAAGATGCAGAACCAAAATAGAGGATGCATCGACTGTCCCTGCAGCCCTATCTCCATGTATAATTTGTCTCCTGCACTCCTGAGGCTATTGAAAATAGTGTACCGTATTTATTATCCTTTTATAGAAAAATATTGTAGAGTGCATAAGAAAAGAGTGTTATTGTGAGTACTAGGAGAATGTTTGGCAGTGAGTGGATATAGAAAGAGAAATAAAGATATGAGAGTTGTGTGTGTAGGTTTTTTTCTAACATTTATAAACTTCATGAGAAACGGTGGCAAACAAATTGGGACAGAATAAAAGATTGCAAATACTGAAATAAAGGAGGTGATCCAAAGCATTTTGAAGAGAGTGCCAGGCAATTTGTGTTATTGTCATCACTTAGTAGAAATAGGTTTGGAAAATCATCTCTTCACTGTTAAGAGTGCAAACCACTGGGTAAATAGCATCCAATTTGAGTGACTTAGCCTTCTTCCCTATTACCGGAGACAGAAAATCATGCTGTAAACTGGAAAAAAATACATCTTCTTGTGTGTAGTGCCTATATCCTTACTTGACATGGCACAGGGGTTATATTCAAAACAGAGTTCAGTGTAACATGGTAGCATTCAACTTTCCTTTAAGACCCCTAATGGCAAATCTGGATTTCACTTGCACTATTAGTAGTTATTGTGTAAGTTTTGTATTTTGCATATTACTTATCTGTGAGCATAATTTGATTTTAGATCAGTCTTTTGAATCAACAATAAAAAGGTATTTAATATCCCCTTCCCATCTGTACCAAAATATGTAACTGAACCTTGTTGTTTGCATTTCTTCTCATTATATTCAATTTTATATATTCAGTATCTCACAAAAGTGAGTACACCGCTCACATTTTTGTAAATATTTTATTAATATATTTTCATGTGACAACACTGAAGAAATGATACTCTGCTACAATGTAAAGTAGTAAGTGTACAGCCTGGATAACAGTGTAAATCTACGTTGTATGCTGCAGTAACATCAAAACAGATTGTTAGCTCTTCAGCATATTCCTTGCTGCATATATTAATTACAAATAGGTAAAGTATATTAATTTATGATTTAATTAATTAATTATCATAAAAAAATACATATACAGAACAAAAAAAAACAAAACACCACAGTATCGCAATAAACCACAAAGTCCTTCACCGCGCACCTCACAAGGAGCGCCAACGGTGCTCATAGGACACAAACTACACCAGTGAAGAGGCTTGCAATAAGCGCAAAAAGGAGATCATCGCAGACCTTACAATGAGCGCAAAAGGGCCTCTGATAATAAAAAACACACCAACCGAGAGGCTTGTAATGAGAGCCAAAGGCGCTCAGCGCAAGGCTCGCAATGACCAACAAAGGATCTCAGACTAACAAAACACTTACTGTCTGTGGCAAACAGCATTACCTGCCTTACAATTTTATTGCCCAGTCATTTTTGACGGCCAAGTCGCTAGTAATAAAATAAAATGCTCAGAATACTATATCAATTATATTATAAGATACATAACAATGGTAAATATATGTGCTTCTGATGTAAAGCAAATATTTAGCAGTATGACAATACAATTTAAAAATTTCATTTTTTTATTACATTTCCATGGTACGGGTCCCCTGTCTAATTTTTGCTTATGGCTATTGGAAAAGTTATAGAGCAGTTATAGCCCTATACATGAAAACACACGCACATTATTCACACACGGGGATATCTTCTTTTCTATGTCCTCTTAATATGGCGAGGGGAATTCTAAACGTGGTTAATGTTTATATCTTTTTTATTTCTCTGGGAGAGAAGGCAATTTGTTGTAATGTAAATGATTATTTAATGACATTTTGACTAGTTTAATGCTTTTTTATCTATATATTAGTACCATTTATGTTAATTGTATTTACATTATACCGGTAGATATATTCTGATTTCATATGTTGTACACAATGTTTTCTCATATGTCATGCTTTGATTTGTATATGTAACATCACTGTTGCATTCTTTTGGAGTGTTTAATTAACATGATTTAATAAAGAAAACTTTGGTTTAATTCCTGTGCATTTTATATGCTGGCTAAAGGGGCACATAATAATGTTGTATTGTGCATATTATTAATATACTAGCGACTTGCCCGTCACAAAACGACGGCAATGAAATGTGTATATTCAGAATTTTGTTTAGTCGATAATTACCGTAATTGACAGTTGTAACCTTTTTCTTATGTCTAAAGAAGTACAATAGTTATATTAAAGCTGTTTATTATTGTAACATTGTAGTTTTAGATTGAGGAACTGTTGAATTGGTTTCTGGGTAACAGCGTTAACATTATAATGTAAAAACAGTTGAAAATTGGATTAATGAGTATTGTAAACTTGAGATAATGTTTTTTTAAGATGCAACTTGTACATTAAGAATTCTTAACTGAAATATATATTGAATCCAAAGGAAGGCAAACAGTAAAAACCATTATTGAAACTTAGCCAATTCTATCAAAGCTGGAAAAAAATTAATTCCTTCCTGACCCCATAAACCTGCGATCGGATTACTCCCTGGATTAATATTTTATCTGAAATTATACATTAACATTGTGTAACAAAACATGGTTCTGCTGTTAACATAAACTTTGAAATATGTACAGTGAAGGAACTTTATCGATGAATTTGTGAAACTTGTAACCTTGTAAACAGTAACAGTTGAAATGTATGTTTAGTAAACTGCAAGGTAGTGAGGCTAATGAGTGTTAAGATTTGAATGTACTAAGAGTTGGACATTGGGTTACCAAGTATTGTAAACTTGACATAATGTTTTTTTAATATGCAACTTGTAGATTATGAACTGTTATTGAAATATATATATACAGTAAGGCAAACATTAAAAACCATCTTTGAAAGGTATGAAATTGTATAACAGGAGTAAAAAAATTAATTGGTTTCTGACCGCATGAACAGGTGATCGGATGAGTACCTGCATTAATATTTAACATGAAATGCAAAATTTTCAATGTGTAACCATAAAGTTTGAAATATGTACAATTAACCAACAGCATTTTTTGCTTTAAAATTTGTAAGTTGCTGAACAATAACATACTTAATTAAAGTTTGAACTTGAATTTTGTTGAAATGGAAGGTAAGTGTTTTGTAACAGTACTTCCCGGAAATATGAATGAGTTATTCTGTCATTGGTGCTTTGTAATAGTTGTCATTTTTTGGTTGGTGTTGTAATAGTTGAAAATGGCACATAGAGTTTCCTATGTGGAAGAGCGGTTCTCTAAAAAGAGAATGCGAGACATTAAAGTTGGTCTGCGATGTGTAACCACTGTTCTCTATGTGTTTTGCCATTGTATGGAGTTTATTATAGAAAAAGTGTAAAAAGCTTGGTAGTGAGTTCTCAAGTATTTATTATAATCAAAGTACAGTTGTGAATGTTTTCGTTGTTAAATTGTCGTATTTTTGTCTTTTGGTTTTAGTTAGTGATGGATGGGTTGTGTTTATTGCAATGAAAGTTAGAGTACTTCATAGTAGACAATGTTTTTAGTAAAAATGCGTCCATCCTCTAATAAATCACCTTGACTTTCATTGTTTTCAATGTAAACTTTAATAGCCTGTGGGTTTTTGCACCTTGAGAAGGCAACGTATAATTGGCCATGTGCAAATACTGGTTGTTCTAAGAATATACCCACAGATTTGAAAGTTTGACCTTGTGATTTATTAATGGTCATGGCAAATGCCATGATGATGGGAAATTGTCTTCTTTGAAGTACAAAAGGGAGGCTACTTTCACTTGGTGCTAAATCTATTCTTGGTATGAAAACTCTCTCTCCTTTATGGGTACCAGTTAGAATTTCAGCATCTATGAAATGGTCCTTTAATTGTTGAACAATTAATCTTGACCCATTGCATAGTCCATTTTTTGGGTTCATATTTCGCAGTAACATGACAATTGCGCCTTTCTTTAGCTGCAAAATATGTGGTGGCATTCCAGAAGGAGTTAATGAGTTTATGAATTCAGCCAAAAAGTTTGCCTGACTTTCTTTGTCCTCAGCAAGGACAGAATCAGCACTGTGATAATTTTTCTGTGGTGCATTCATTTTTTAAATATTTCATTATTGAGGATTAATGCATCCTTATTTTTACATGTTAGTATAACTTTGTCAGCAAGTTCTGCATAGTCGTCGTTATTTATAGTAGTTTGGAATATAGCCGATATAAGATCTTGTTTGCAAATCATGGAATCTGGGATGTGTACAGTGTCCTCAGGTAAATTTTCAATTCGTTCACTTTTTCCTTCTCCAATTGTAATAAGCCAATCATTGAAATAATTTTCTCCTTCTGATCTCATATTTTGTTGTAATTGAAGATGGGTAAAATGTTTCCATAGTGTACTTGACTTTATACATGTTTCGATAATATCTGTTCGATTTCCATGTACAACGACAGGTAATGTTTGTCTAAAATCACCACTTACCAATATGACTTTTCCACCAAATGGCAAAGTACTATCCATGATTTCACGAAGCAAATGGTCAATACACTGTAGGGCATGGCATGACATCATTGTAGCTTCATCTATTATAATTAATTTCGTTTTTTTTATTTTTTTGACTTGTAATGATGTCATTCTAATATCGGACACGGATGTTTCTAAAATAGGGACTGGTAGTTTAAATCCACTATGCACAGTCCTTCCACCTTCTAACAAAAGTGTGGCAATTCCAGTAGTTGCAAATGCGAGTGCTATTTCACCTTGTGCTCGTACAAAACTCATCAATAAATTATATAGATAAGTTTTGCCTGATCCACCAGGTCCATCGAGATAGAAATAACGCTCTTTTACCATGTCATCATCTAGTGCATTTTTGATAGCATGAAATGCTTGCAATTGTAATGTATTTAAAGTGGCAAGTCTTTCTTCAGTTCTTTCTCTTTGTAGTTGCATGTCATAGTCTTCAAAGTTGATGTCGTCTATAAGGCCTGGATCTGTCAGATTAAAACTTGCACAACTTAATCCATGAGTTAAAAAGACCTTTTGGATTTCAATTAATGCTTTTAATTGTGCAATCGGCTCATTGTATCGTTGTAAAAAATCTTCAGCCATATTAGTTTTAGATTTGTCCCACAAAGCTAATGCATTTGGAGCATTTGAGAAGAAACAAATAAATGCAAATTGTTCCCTCATCTGCCGTGGCATTTGACATAGTGCTGCTTCTTCTAGACATCTTTCCCATTGTGTATCATCAGCTAGGAAGTTTCTATGGCGCACAGCTAAATGAAAAGATTCATATACTATGTCATTAACAGTTCTTAAGTGTTCAAAACTTTGTTCACCAGGAACATTTAGAAGCAGTAGTAAGCAGAAGTAGTCGTAAGCAGAAACGTTCAAGTTCTCTTGGACTTACAGTGTAAATTTGTGGTATTATTTCAGTTCCACGCCTTTTTCTTTTTCGCCATAATCCATTAAAAAAACATAATGGTATGGAATGTCAATGTATAAGAATTATCTTGCCTCTAAGTCAATTGAATTTAATTGGAACCATGCAGGTAGTGTAGGGTGGCGCTGCTCACTTTGTGCTAAAGCATTTGTTTCATTGCCAGCATGGAAATAAACTAAATGTCTTTGTGGCAAATGTACAGCTAATTGATATCCTGCATGTGATCGATCGTCCATTTCAAATTTTAGTAGACGACACATAGCTTCTGGCGCACTGACATAGCGAGCATCTACATGAGATGCAAGTTCATCATGTACTAACTCAGTGGGTTCGTTATTTTCTGCACTTTTGACAACTACAGTAGCTGCATCATAGCCTTTGTAAATATATTTGTATACATATTTTATGGATTTTATGGAAGTGCAGGCTTCTACATTAATGTGTGCATTATATTTCATGAGTAAATGTGGATTGTATGGGACTACATATCTACTGTCGACTTTTTTGCCGCGGATGATTGCAGTTTGGCCTTCTCTTCTTCTATATAATGGATAGCCATCACAATTAGCATAAGTTTTATCTCGATAATCTTTTGGGAATTCTTTAGTACATTTCTTATTTTCCATACATGGTGACTGTGGATTAAGTTCTCCACATGGCCCGTGAATCATACGATGAGTTACAATCTCATATAGTCTACCATGTATTTCTGGATCTGGTAGTTCTGCAATGATGACCGAATCTACTTTGTCACCAGTATCTAACTTATGTTTTTCTTGAAGGATGATAAGAATGTGTGCATGTGGAAGTCATATTTTTTGAAATTCTATTGTATAAACATAAGCCAGACATTTTCCAAATAACTGACTGATGGTTATGTCACGTATTAATTCATTTAATTTTATTTTAAGTACTCAGGCTACTAAATCTGGTCTATCGGAAGCAGTTTGGCCAATGAGGAAATTTTGTGTAATCTCTGGCCATTGTGGATTACATGTAACTGTAATAAATAAATCAGGTTTCCCAAATTTGGTGACAATAGCCATGGCATCATTGTATCTTTCTCGCATATTGCGAGGAGATCCCTGGAAAGACGATGGTAAAATGATGGCTTTGCCAGCTGTCATGTCTTTGCTTGTAGCAACCTCAGCGACATAATCCATCAATCCACAATACTGTTCTACATGTAGTTTATCTTTTTGATATTTAATGACATTTAAATTATTGGCCTCAACTTGCAAATAGGAATCAATAATCCATTGTTGTGTTAGTTTTTCCCCCACATAAAATTGGATTGAATCCATTTCGAATGGCAATTTGAGCTACTTTAAATTCAAGCATGGAAATATTATTTCGCACTCGCACTTTAGAATTTGGGTAGCTTGGAAGGTTTAATTTTGGTTGCCAACCGGGTTCTCCGTGTGGAAAAAATATTGGATATGTCGTTAGATCTAAATTTGTACTTAAGATATTGATATTAATGAATGGTTGCTCCTGATTTCTGGGATATATTCTAATGTCTCTTTGAAATGGTGGTTCTTCTTCGTCATTTTGAAACACCATTGCAACCTCATTTGATGTTGGCAAGTTATAACAGCGTTTATCAGTATGTCTGTCTCTTTTAAGCACCATATTGACCTTTGGGATTGGCAATTGATGTCCTTCTGCATGAAGTTGTTGTTCCTTTTCTACTTCTGCTAATTTTTTATAAGCTTGAGTGTAGGGGTTATTTGCCATAATTTTATCTAGCTCTATAAAAACACTGGGTAAGCATTTTTTATTTTCTTGAAGCTGCATACGTTGGTCAACAGCTTCCATTGTATCTAGGACATATAGTTGAGCAAATTTTCTTGGCTCTCCTTCCTCTGGATGTAAATGGGAAGTACAATGGTAAATTTGTCCCTGCTCTTTAAAGCAGTAAGGGCCATGTCCTGGCACATTAGCAGCTGTTGCCCCCATAGATGCAAAGGATATGGCACTATTGTATGATCTTATGTTTGTTTGGAAATTCTTGTAGTTGGGGAAAGAAGGTTCAGTCATAATGTTTTGTAAATATGGTGGGAATTGTTGTCTTTCTGGAAGTTTGACCTTGTCTTTTTGACAGCAACTAATAAACTGTCCATCTGTGGGTCTTTCCTGTTTAAAATGATAAGCCTCACAAAACTGACAAAGAATATTCATATCACCACAATTATGAACCTCTACTGCTAAAGACTTGAGTAAAGGACAATTTGAAGAGCATATATCAGTATCAGTTTGTACTTGATCAGTTGAAATGTTATGTGATGGTTCAGCAACAGGTTCTAAATGCTTTTGTTTTTTAGTAGCTTTTTTGGTTTAGCTTTTTTTTTTTCAGCTGATAGTCTTTTGCTTGCAAGTCTTTTCCGTTCTTTTTCTCGTCTTATTTCCTTCAGCTCCGACGTCTGCTGGTTTGCCCATCTTTGTTGTCGTTCTCTAGCTTGACGTCTTATCTTTTCCTGTTTTGTGTCGTTATCAGCCATCTTAATCTGTAAACGAAAGTAATGTATGATTAGTTTAGTTTGTAATGTTAAATTGGTTTAGGCAATTTTTGGATTGCAACACTGTTGTGATTGTAAATGTATTTGGTTTGTATGTAATTATAGGTCACTGTACATGAACTTGCTTTATACTGTTAAATTAATCTGTGTTGTTTGTTTGTTGTTCCTTTTTGTCTTCTAGGTTTTTATTTTTTGCTTAGAGACATAGCAGAGCCAAGTAATTGCATTATATATTATTGTAGATATAGTAGCTTTATAGTGCTAAATAAGTATGTGTTTTAAAAAAAAAATGTTGGTTGTTGGCTGTTTTTTTATGTTGTAGGTTTGTAGGGTTGCCTTTCAGGCATAGTAGAGTGCCCACAATTGTATTAATATATTGGTGTTTAAATTTGTACTGTAGGTGATTGTTGAAATAGTAGAATTATATTTTAGTTGTAGGCTTATATGGTGTGGGTGTGAAAATACGGTATTGTTGTTTGTAGCTGTTAGTAGTATTTGTGGTAGTTTGCTATTTTCTGTGTCTGTTTAGGTTTCGGCTTAATGTTGTAGGTTAGAGTGCTGAAGAGAGAATTTAGAGTAGAATTTTTGATGTGTTTTCACTATTTGTTGTACTATGCTGTTTTATCTTGGGCACATTTTGTTTGCTAGATTGAAGTTAGGGTTTACTGTTAAAGGTTGTTGTAGGTAAAAGGTAATTAGTAGATAAATTAGAAAAGTGTCATTAATATTTCTTGAAGGATGGTGATTTGTTGGGCATATTGTTGTTGGTGTTGTTTTATTTGATTTGATCTCTTGACATTGCTGTACAGCAAACATGTTCATTTTGTTTTCTCTTTTTTTTACTTTTTTATACTGTACCTTGTTAGAAGTGTGATTTGAAGATGAATATACCTAGATCCTCTGATGGAAATCTTCGTCCGAGAGTCTTCACGCAGTGTCTGTTGTAAATGAAAAAGAAAAATGTAATTTGATTGTAATTTTTTTTTTCATGAATAGCATGGTTTATTTATTTTGAAAGCAATGTGTTGTGCTATTAGTTTTGTTTCTTGTGTGTAAAATAGTATTGAATTGAGAGTGTGTGAGAAAGCGTACATTGCTGGCTGTAATTCATTAGTATGGTGTTTTGTGTAGACTACTGTTGTAATTGTATTATTCTTTTACTGTAGTAGTTTGTTGGGCATGAAATAGGATTAGTATTTTTTTAGATTGTATCTGTTATCCTGATTTGTTATGGTATTGTGTTTTTTGTGCGCCACTTGAAAAGTGTTTGATTTTAGTTGTCAGTTACAGTTCTATTTTTTAGTACAGTAATTTTTAATGTTATTTCTATTTTGTATATGTTAGGAATGTTTGTTGGAATATTCTGTTTTGTGTGCACCAGTTTTGGGATGCTGTATTTGGCTTGTGGCTGAGGGTTTAAGGTTGTTGTAGAGTAAACATGACTGTGAATTATATTTTCTGTATGTTGGAAGTATTTGCAATACTATGCTGTTTAGCGTCCCCCACTTTTGTTATGCTTAATTTGGCTTCTTTGTGAGGGTTAGAGGTCGTTGGAGAGTAAACAGGAATGTGAAGTTATTTTTGTATATGTTGTGTGGATATTTTGTACTATCCTGTTTTGTGTCCACTACTTTTGTTATGCTTAATTTGGCTTCTTTGTGAGGGTTAGAGGTTGTTGGAGACTAAACAGGAATGTGAATTTAGTTTTCTATATATTGTGTGTATTTTTTGTACTATCCTGTTTTGTGTCCACCACTTTTGGGATGCTGCCTTTGGCTTCTGGGTGATGATTAGAGGTTCTTGTAGAGTAAACAGGAACAATATAATATATTTTTTCTGTATGTTGCTAATGTTTGGTATGCTATCCTGTTTTGTGTCCACCACGTATATTTTAGTAATGAATTGTGTTAACAATTATTTTTTGTATGGAAATGTGTTTTTTAGTAAATTGTACATGTGTTTGCCAAGTTTCTTAAACTGTGGTGTTCTTGTTTTGCTGTAATTTGTATAGAGGCTTTAATTTTAGTGTTTGACTTGTGATATTGGTGGTCAGTAAACATGGGATTGTTTTTTTTAATTGTTATACTATACCTTGATTGAAGTCTTTTTGTTGTATGAATGACAGAGGGGCCCCTACTGCCAATGTAAATCCGGTAGTCTTCTTGTAGTGTCTGTTTGAAAGATAAAGGAAAATGGTTAACTGTATATTCCTTGTTTTGGTTTTGGAAAAGCATGCTCTTTTTCTGCATGTAATGTATTTTTGTCTCTTACCTCTTCTTCTTTCTTTCTGTTGTTGATGCTGTTGATGCTGAGTCTGTTTGAATAGTGAAAAAAAGGGAAAGATTGAGCTGCAGGTTAAATATGTATGGGTGTCATTTTATTTAGTCGGCATTATTTACTGTGAATTAATGTCACTTGAATATACTTTTTCATTAGTTTGAGTTAAGATGAGCTTGTTGTAGGGCCCATACACATATATGTGCATTTGACATGAATGACGTCTTGGTTGTGAATGTTTGAACTGTTTTCTTTTTTTCTTTTTTTTGGGGGGTCTTTCTTAATATATGAAATATATTATAGCTTACCTCTCAGTTTTAATTTGCAGATTGTGAAGTTGTAAATTCGGAAGTAATTCTCTTCTCAAGTAACGGCAGCAGTGAACTATCCAGTCACAATGTTCATCACCTCAGGAGAAATGTAGAATTTTCTGGAAAGTGAGAAGCATTTATAGACTTTTAGGTGCATGAAACGGTTAGAACGCAATACGCATGCGCTATTTGCGTTCCAGCGTTTAATTTGCGTTCCAGCCGCCATTTTCTGACTAATAGTTGTGTGTCTCATGTAAAATGGTGGGTAATAGCAGTGTGGTGCGTGCCGCATAGTGTGTTTTACGTGCCTCGTCAAGTGGTCTGCAGCGTCCGTTCTGTTTTGCGAGTAAGTGTAGTAGTTTTGCGTGCTTAGCCTCGTTTTTGTTTTTCTCGGCCGCCATTTTTTCTCTTGCTTAGGGGTTTTCGGGCGTCTAAACTCTTTCATTTCGAGTTTAATTGACCTGTAACTTCACTTTTGGAGGTCCTCGGTGGCCCCTCTTGCTGTAGGTAGGCTTTTTATGCATTTGTTGTGTGTATTTATTGTGTTTTTAATCACATATATAGTTGTGAGCGTACGAGTTGTTGCTAACGCTGCGGGCTCGCGTAGCGAGCCCGCGGCCCTTGCAATGCGAGGGCACTGTGCCAGGTTCTCAGTTGCTGGCATGGAGCGCCGAAGGCGCTCCTTGCCAGCAACTGAGGACCCTCGCGGAGCGAGGGCCTCAGTTGCTGGCTTGGAACGCCGCAGGCGCTCCATGCCAGCACCTGAGGACCTCGCAAAGCGAGGGCTTCAGTTGCAGCAACTGCGACCCTTGCAAAATTCACAACACAAATTCCCAACCCAAAGAACTGCGAATCTCGCAAAGTTCACGTCGCAACCCAAAGAGCACGAAACACACATTACGACACTCGCAAACAACATACGACACACGTTCACAAACATTACGGCCTCGCAACACTCGGACGCAACTCGCGAACATTACAAAATTAAAAACACAATACATACACACAGCACATACATAAAAACCTTACCTACAGAAACAGGAAGCACCCAGGACCTCAAAAATGCAACTTACAACTTAATTGCACTCAAAATAAAAGAGTTTAGACACTAAATAATTTGCTAAGCGACACAAAAAATGGCCGACGAATAAAACGAAAACGAGGCTACACACGCAAACACCATACTAGACACGTTACCACACATTACAACCTCGCAAACATTGGACGCAACACACCGACATACAAACATTTAAAACTTAAGAAAGACACACAACAAACACATAAAAAGCTTACCTACAGCAAGAGGAACCATCCAGCACCTCAAAAAAACAAGTGACATCTACATTTAAATCAAAATAAAACACTTTAGACACTAATATCATCGCTAAGCGAGAGAAAAAATGGCCGACGAACAAAACGAAAACGATGCTTCAGACGTAACTACACTACACTTACTCGCAATAATGAAACACATACTATGCGGAACGTATCACAATCATATTAAACACCATTTTGAACAGTAAGACGCAGAAAATGGCGGATGGAACGCAAATTGTAAGCTGGAACGCAAATAGCGCATGCGTATTGCGTTCTAACGGTCTCACTTTCCAGAACTTTCTACAAGTTTATAAATACTGCCTATTATACACAAAAAAATACATTTCTCCTCAGGTGATGAATGGAGTGACTTCTGAGATAACTGCTGCTTTTACTTGAGAAGACAATTCTTTACTAATTTACTACTTTACATTGTGCAAATTACAACTGAGAGGTAAGCTATAATATATTACATTTTATTATCAGGACAGGTCAAACAAATAAAAAAATAAACTAGGATTTATGTAGTGACATATATGGCACATTTATGTGTATAGGCTCACAAAAAAAATACGGTTCATTTAACAAAACAACAAAAAACCATAATTCAATATTAAACAGAGGTTTATGTATAGTGACATGTGACAGTCACATATATGTCTATAATGTATAGTGACATCTGACACGCACATATATGTCTATAATGTATAGTGACATGTGACACGCACATATATGTATAGAATGTATAGTGACATGTGACACGCACATTTATGTGTATTGCCCCTGCATAGTGACATGTGACACGGACATATATGTGTATCATGTATATTGACATGTGACACACACATTTATGTGTATTGCCCCTTCATAGTGACATGTGACACGCACATATATGTATAGAATGTATAGTGACATGTGACACGCACATTTATGTGTATTGCCCCTTCATAGTGACATGTGACACGGACATATATGTGTATAATGTATAGTGACATGTGACACGCACATTTATGTGTATTGCCCCTTCATAGTGACATGTGACACGGACATATATGTGTATAATGTATAGTGACATGTGACACGCACATTTATGTGTATTGCCACTGCAACAAAATTAGCTTATAACAAAATCATTAAACAACTACATTTAAATGACATTATATGTCATGTATACTGATATGTGACACGCACATATATGTGTATCATCTATAGTTACATCTCACACACAGACATTTATGTGTGTTGTAAAAAAAATATATAAGGTTAATTTAACAATTTAAATATGATTCATGTATAGTGACATGTATAGTCACACGCACACAAAATAATTACATTAAACTATGGAATGTGCTTCATGTATGTGACATATGTGTGTAGCCCCCACCAAAAAATAAGGTCAATTGAAAATAATTACAGAAGTATATTTAAATGACATTAATTTACTGCAATTCAATAGATCATATAAAGCTGAATCTTTCTATTTCTTTTAATATTCAAACAGACTCTGCATCAACAGCGTCACTCAACAATTTGCACCGTGCACTGTGAAGCACAATCCCTTTTAAAGAACACCAACAAAGAAGAAGAGGTAAGATACAACAAGACATTACATGCTCAAAAGGCCATGCTTTGCTAGATGAAAAATTATAAATATACAAATAACTATTTCACTTTCTTTTTCAAACAGACACTACAAGAAGACCGGCGGATTAAGATTGGCAGGAGGGGACCCTCTGTCATTCGACACTTCAATCAAGGTAAAGTATTAAGTATAAAAAAGAAAGAACCATGAGCCTCATTCAATTGCGACTTGCTCAATTGAATAGGGCTCTATATAAGCACATAACATATTTTTTATACAGAACTTTTTAGTTACTGAACTTCTAACCACAATCAAGGTCTTCAATAACTAAAAACTTCGCTCAATAAATATGTTATGTGCTTATATAAAGCCCTCTTCAATTGGCAAAATTGCAATTCAATGAGGACCTATATATGTTTAATGGCCAAGGGCCTCACTCAAATATGATTTGCCCATTTCAATAGGGCTCTATATAAGCACAGAGCATATTTTTTAAAGGAACTTTTTATTTAGTGAACACGTTGCTTTTGGATACAAGTTCACTAAATACTATGGGCCCTATTAAATTCTCCCTCGTAGTTCTCTCGGTGCTCGCAAAAGGCAGTTTTCCTGCTGTTTGCGAGAACCGAATCTCTCGCAGCCTGCTTTACGATATGACTGCGAGAAAATGGCCGAGAATAGGCTCCGAGAGAGCTACGTAGCCTTAAATCTATGCACGAGTCTCGCATATCGTAAGAATCCCTACGTGGACAAAAAGTCCACGCAAGGGATCCGAAAGCCTCTACGTGCTGCCTCGGAACAGCCCGAGACAGCAGTGTGAGGCTCCCCCCTGCACCCTATACACATCCCCATGCTGCAGGGGTCTCTATCAGGACCCCTGCAGCACCCCCACATAAACCCCTTGCAGCGGGGGTCCCCGATCTGCATAGATCAGGCCCCCCGCTGCATTTAAAACTTTTAAATTCCCCGCCGCGGCTCCTTAAAGGGACCGCGGCACACTATTACCCAATCCCGGCCGCGGCACTTAAAATTAACCCCCCTCTATGCTGGGGGTCCCCATCGGGACCCCCGAAGTGTCCCCACATAAACCCATTGCAGGGGGGGGCCCCGATCTGCATAGATCAGGCCCCCCGCTGCATTTAAAACTTTTAAATTCCCCGCCGCGGCTCCTTAAAGGGACCGCGGCACACTATTACCCAATCCCGGCCGCGGCACTTAAAATTAACCCCCCTCTATGCTGGGGGTCCCATCGGGACCCCTGAAGTGTCCCCATATAAACCCCCTGCAGCGGGGGGCCCCGATCGGCACCGATCGTGACCCTGCTGCAATTCAATTTTAAATTTCCCGCCTCGCGGGTCCTCAAAGGACCGTAAAGGTCCTGAAAGGACTCGCACTAAAAATATTAACCCCAGGCAACTATAATTACCCCATTAACTCATGACGGTCAATCCAGACCACCATAAGGCCTAAATTAACCCATTAACTCATGACGGTCAATCCAGACCACCATAAGACCTAAATTAACCCATTAACTCATGATGGTCAATCCAGACCACCATAAGACCTAAATTAACCCATTAACTCATGATGGTCAATCCAGACCACCATAAGACCTAAATTAACCCATTAACTCATGATGGTCAATCCAGACCACCATAAGACCTAAATTAACCCATTAACTCATGATGGCCAATCCAGACCACCATAAGACCTAAATTAACCCATTAACTCATGATGGTCAATCCAGACCACCATAAGACCTAAATTAACCCATTAACTCATGATGGTCAATCCAGACCACCATAAGACCTAAATTAACCCATTAACTCATGATGGTCAATCCAGACCACCATAAGACCTAAATTAACCCATTAACTCATGATGGTCAATCCAGACCACCATAAGGCTCTATTTAACCCCATCAGTCCCATAAGGGTATATTATTACCATTATGGGCCTGTTACAACCCAACATTAACCACATAAGTGCCATGATGGTCCTCAAGGACCATCATGACACTAACTCCAAACACTACACTATAACCCCCAATAAACCATTTAATCTAAACTAACCCCCCTCTACACTAATCTATTAACACTTACACTACCTACCTACACTACCTACCCCCTAATAAACCTCCCCAACACTCTAATTACAAAAAACAAAAAACCTACAGCACAGAAAACAAAAAACCTACAGTACAAAAAACAAAAAAACCTACAGTACAGAAAAAAAAAACAATTACAACCCCACCCCCCACTACAGAAAACAAAAAAATACATTACAACCCCACCCCCCACTACAGAAAATAAAAAAATTACACACCTGAAAAGGAAAGACAGATAAACACAATACAATACATACATATAATACATTACATACATTACATACAATACATGACATTACATATAATATATTACATATAATATATTACATATAATATATTACATATAATACATTACATACATTACATACAATACATGACATTACATATAATATATTACATATAATACATTACATACATTACATACAATACATGACATTACATATAATATATTAAATAAAATATATTACATATAATATATTACATATAATATATTACATATAGTCCTAATCAAATACCCCCTATCTATCTAACATACAATCTATTTAATTTAAAATAAATCCTAACTATATCAAATACATCCCCCTATCTATCTAATATACAAAAAATCCTAACTACATACACAGACCCTTATTCTAAACTAAAATAAAATAATTACAGTCCTAACTACATACACAGACCCTAATTCTAAGCTAAAATCAATAAATTAAGACCACTTACCTTTAAGATGTTGCTTCAGATCACTAACCTATGGGTCAAACAAAAAATAAAAATTAGTACAAAACATTAACATCAAATAAATAAACATTCTATACATTCTAAATATTCAACTCACCTTTACAGCATGTCCAGTCACTGTTTAGCTCTTCCGGCGCGGCCCTGTTAAAAAAAAAAACACAATACATGAATACATGAATACAATATATAAACAATAAATAAAATACACAAATAAACATCTAAATATACATTTAACTTACCTCCCCGCGATGTCCCCGGCCTTCTCTCCTTCAGCCCCGGCTGGGCCGCGGAACCATCCGCGCTCTAAAAAAAAAAACTAACGGAGGTCTGCACTGGCAGACCTCCCCGACGCTACTGAACCTCCCGGAGTCGTTTGCGGGAGGAAATTGGCATTGGCGGCTTGTGATTGGCTGAAAAAGCTGTCTATCAATTTCAGCCAATCAAAAGTCGTCAATGTGTGAGCCAATCAGGATGGGATACACCCCAATATCCCACCCTGATTGGCTAAAACAATTGTCTATCTTTCTGGGAACCAATCACAACGCTCAGATGCCTTCAGCCAATCACTATGGGATACACCCCCACGGAGTGATTGGTAGAAGACATCTGCGCATCCTGATTGGCTCCTACATTGACGACTTTTGATTGGCTGACAGCTTTTTCAGCCAATCACAAGCCGCCAATGCCAATTTCCTCCCGGAAACGACTCCGGGAGGTTCAGTAGCGTCGGGGAGGTCTGCCAGTGCAGACCTCCGTTAGTTTTTTTTTTTTAGAGCGCGGATGGTTCCGCGGCCCAGCCGGGGCTGAAGGAGAGAAGGCCGGGGACATCGCGGGGAGGTAAGTTAAATGTATATTTAGATGTTTATTTGTGTATTTTATTTATTGTTTATATATTGTATTCATGTATTCATGTATTGTGTTTTTTTTTTTAACAGGGCCGCGCCGGAAGAGCTAAACAGTGACTGGACATGCTGTAAAGGTGAGTTGAATATGTAGAATGTATATAATGTTTATTTATTTGATGTTAATGTTTTGTACTAATTTTTCTTTTTGTTTGACCCATAGGTTAGTGATCTGAAGCAACATCTTAAAGGTAAGTGGTCTTAATTTATTGATTTTAGCTTAGAATTAGGGTCTGTGTATGTAGTTAGGACTGTAATTATTTTATTTTAGTTTAGAATAAGGGTCTGTGTATGTAGTTAGGATTTTTTGTATATTAGATAGTTAGGGGGATGTATTTGATATACCGTATTTTTCGCCCTATAAGACGCACCGGCAGATAAGACGCACCTAGTTTTTAGATGAGGAAAACAAGAAAAAAAAAATCTGAATCAAACACAAATACACTCAAACACAAATACACTTTACACACAGATACACACAAATATATATATATATATATATATATATATATATATATATATATATATACACATACATACATATACATACACACATAAATATACATATACATACACATACATACATATATACACACACATACACACACACACACACATACATACACATACATATCCATATACTGCAGCATTTGGGAGCCATTGACCCTCCCTGACCCTCCTGATCCTCCCTGACCCCCCTAATCCCCCTAATCCTCACCTTCCTTCTGATCTCTGCCATCTTGATCTCACCCCAGCGCTTCCTACCAGCACTCCACGTGTACTGCAGCGTTGCGTGTGTGACGTCACTAGGACGCACCGGCCGACGCGATGCTGGTAGGAAGCGCTGGGGTGAAATCAAGAGGACAGAGGCAGTCTGAAAAGGTATATTCGCCGTATAAGACGCACCAACTTTCCTCCCCCAGTTTTGGGGAAGAAAAAGTGCGTCTTATACGGCGAAAAATACGGTAGTTAGGATTTATTTTAAATTAAATAGATTGTATGTTAGATAGATAGGGGGTATTTGATTAGGACTATATGTAATATATTATATGTAATATATTATATTTAATATATTATATTTAATATATTATATGTAATGTCATGTATTGTATGTAATGTATTATATGTAATATATTATATGTAATATATTATATGTAATGTCATGTATTGTATGTAATGTATTATATGTAATATATTATATGTAATATATTATATGTAATGTCATGTATTGTATGTAATGTATGTAATGTATTATATGTAATATATTATATGTAATATATTATATGTAATATATTATATGTAATGTCATGTATTGTATGTAATGTATGTAATGTATTATATGTATGTATTGTATTGTGTTTATCTGTCTTTCCTTTTCAGGTGTGTAATTTTTTTATTTTCTGTAGTGGGGGGTGGGGTTGTAATGTATTTTTTTGTTTTCTGTTGTGGGGGGTGGGGTTGTAATTGTTTGTTTTTTCTGTACTGTAGGTTTTTTTTTTTTTGTACTGTAGGTTTTTTGTTTTCTGTGCTGTAGGTTTATTGTTTTTTGTAATTAGAGTGTTGGGGAGGTTTATTAGGGGGTAGGTAGTGTAGGTAGGTAGTGTAAGTGTTAATAGATTAGTGTAGAGGGGGGTTAGTTTAGATTAAATGGTTTATTGGGGGTTATAGTGTAGTGTTTGGAGTTAGTGTCATGATGGTCCTTGAGGACCATCATGGCACTTATGTGGTTAATGTTGGGTTGTAACAGGCCCATAATGGTAATAATATACCCTTATGGGACTGATGGGGTTAAATAGAGCCTTATGGTGGTCTGTATTGACCACCATGAGTTAATGGGTTAATTAGAGCCTTATGGTGGTCTGTATTGACCACCATGAGTTAATGGGTTAATTTAGGCCTTATGGTGGTCTGTATTGACCACCATGAGTTAATGGGTTCATTTAGGCCTTATGGTGGTCTGGACTGACCATCATGAGTTAATGGGGTAATTATAGTTGCCTGGGGTTAATATTTTTAGTGCGAGTCCTTTCAGGACCTTTACGGTCCTTTGAGGACCCGCGAGGCGGGAAATTTAAAATTGAATTGCAGCAGGGTCACGATCGGTGCCGATCGGGGCCCCCCGCTGCAGGTGGTTTATATGGGGACACTTCGGGGGTCCCGATGGGGACCCCCAGCATAGAGGGGGGTTAATTTTAAGTGCCGCGGCCGGGATTGGGTAATAGTGTGCCGCGGCCCCTTTAAGGAGCCGCGGCAGGGAATTTAAAAGTTTTAAATGCAGCGGGGGGCCTGATCAGTGCCGATCGGGGACCCCCGCTGCAAGGGGTTAATGTGTGGGGGCTGCGGGGGTTCCTATGGACCCCTGCAGCAAGGTGTTCATGTGAGGACACTTCGGGGGTCCCGACAGGGACCCCCGCATTGAGGTGGGGTTCATTTTAGGTGCCTGGGGGGGGTTTGGAGTACCCCCCACGGCAGGGCTTATGTGGGGGACTGCCGCGGAGGTCCCTTTTAGGACCCCCGCAGCACTGGATGAGGAGTGGGAGCCTGCGATATCATCTCGCAGGCTGTCACTCCTCATGTACATTTACGCAGTGTAGATACGTACGGCCCTGCTGCGTAGCTCACACGTTGCTCGCAGCAGGGCTAATTTAATAGCATTGTAAGTTAGAGAAACTTTGCAGTACGTAGGGCTTAAGTAGAAGCCTCTTATTTACGAGGCTGGAATTTAATGAGGCCCAAAATTCGGTAAAAAAATATGCTCTGTGGTGATATTGAGCTCTATTCTATTGGCCAAAACACAATTGAATGAGGAGCTGACAATATAACAAATGCAGTAACCAAAGGCCCTCATTCAATTGCTATTTTGGACAATTTAATATGGCTATAAATAAGCACTTTTTCAATTGCCATTTTGCTAATTCTATAGGGATCCAAATAATCACATAACATATATTTTTTAAAGAACTTTTTCGTTAGTGAAAACCTTGCTTTTGGATAGATGCTTAATAACTAAAAACTTCTTTAACAAATATATGTGATGTGCTTATTTAGAACTCTATTCAATTTTCAAAATTGCAATTCAATGACGGCCTTAGAGTACTATTACATTGTAAAAAATGCAATTCAATGAGGGGCAAACTATGCAACATATGGTACACACAAAGGCCCTCATTCAATTGCAATTTGCCCAATTGAATAGGGCTCTAAATAAGAACATAACATTTTTTTTAAAGAAGTTTTTAGTTACTAAAAATCTATCCAAAAGAAAGTTTTTCACTGACTAAAAACTTCTTTAAAAAAAATATGCTATGTGCTTATTTAGGGCACGATTCAATTAGCCAAATCGCATTTGAATGAGACCCAAACTGCTACACACAAAACAGAATTGGAACAAACTCACACAAACACATAGCAAAATAAATTAACTTTCTTATTCAATGTTTAACAACCTATAAGCCTTACAAAGAAGCCTAAATAAGAATAACAAAAGTGTTGCGCACCTAATAGCATTGTACAAAAAATCACACAAACACATAGGAAACTACATTAACATTCTTCTTTAATGTTTAACAACCTCTAACCAGTACAATCAAGAATAAATAACTTTTGCACAAGTGGTGCTCACAAACAGGATTGTAAAAAACTAACACAAACACATAGCAAACTACATTAATTATATTATTTCATGTTTCACAAACTATAACCATCCCAATAAAGGTTAAATAAGTATACCACAAGTGGTGCGCACAAAACAGGATTGTACAAAAACTAACATAAACACATAGCAAAATAAATTCATATTCTTATTTAATATATCACAACCCACAAGCCTTACTAAGAACCTTAAATAAGAATAACAAAAGTCGTGGGATTGTACAGAAAGTAAAAAAAAAAAAAAATAGAAAAAAATAACCATAACTGATACAATACAGCCAAATTCATACATTTTTTACTTATTTAAAAGACATTTCACTCAAACAACATTTTCTATTTTATATTACAACAGATACTGCGTGAAGACAATCGGACGAGGACTTTCTCCACAGGACCAGACCATCGGACGAGGACTTTCAACACAGGACCAGACCAGCGGACGAGGAATTTCAACACAGGACCAGACCATCGGACGAGGACTTTCACCAAAGGACCACAACATTGGATGAGGGCTATCGCCACAGGACCACAACATCGGACGAGGGCTATCGCCACAGGACCACACCATCGGACCAGAACTTTCAACAGAGGACCAGACCATAGGACCAGGATTTTACACACAGGACCACACCATCGGACGAGGACTTCCAACAGAGGACCACACCATTGGACAACGATTTTCAACCGAGGACCAACAAACATTCGGATTTAAATCACACTTCAACCAAGGTACAGTATAATAAGTACTAAAGTAGAAAACTAAAGAAACTGCTTTCAGTTGCATCCGTGTCAACAGAAAAATAAAAAAATAAATTTACTATCTCCCTTATTCTATTTAAATTGCCACTATGCAATACATAGCTCAATAACCACATCAATTTTTTTTTTAGCAAAGAAGTTTTGCAGTGGTAAATATCTATCAACAAACAACGTTTTTAAAGAATAAAACCATTATTTTAAAAAAATATGTTACATGCTTATTTACAGCAGTATTTCATTGGCCAAATTCTTAGCCAGTGAGGACAGGAATTATAATTTTAACTAAATATAACTGATACATTAATGATTTGCCTTTTATTTCACCAATTGTGCACAAGAATCTTTAACAGGAATTACAAATTAAAATATACACAATTACATTTATTTTTTTTCCTTTACAGATTAATATGGCTGATAACGAGACCAAAGAAGAGAAGAAAAGACGTCAAACTAGAGAAAGACAAGAGAGATGGGCCGCCCAGCAGACACCTGAGGAGAAAGAAATTCGACGAGAAAAAGAACGAAAAAGACTTGCAAATAAAAGAATATCAGCTGCAAAAATGAAAGATACAACAAAAAAAAAAAAAAAGATAATAAAGCATTTACAAACTGTTCCTCAAACATCAGATGACATTTTACAAGATACCAGTCAAGACAGACCAAAAAAAGCAACTACAAAAACAAAGCATTTACAAACTCTTACTAAAAACTTACAGGACATTTCAACAAAACAAGGACAACATATACCAAGAAAAGCCACGAAAAAAACTAAACATTTAGAACCTGTTGTTGAAACATTTCATGACTTTTCACCTGATGAATATGAAAGTCAACATCCGATATGCTTTGCAAATTGTCCTTTACTCAAGTCTTTAGCAGTAGAGGTTCATAGTTGTGGGGACATGAGTACTCAATGTCAATTTTGTGAGGCTTATTATTTTAAACAGGAGAGACCCAGAGATGGACAATTTATTAGTTGTTGTCAAAAAGGCAAGTTCAAACTTCCAGAAAGGAAACATAAGATCCTACAATAGTGCCATATCATTTGCATCTATGGGGGCAACATTGGCTGCTAATGTACCAGGACATGGTCCTTACTGTTTTAAAGTCCAAGGACAAATTTATCATCGGACTTCACATTTACATCCAGAGCAAGGAGAGCAAAGAAAATTTGCTCAACTATATGTCCTAGATACAATGGAAGCTGTTGACCAACGTATGCAGATGGAAGAAAATAAAAAATGCTTACCCAGTGTTTTCATAGAGCTAAATAACATTATGGACAACAATCCCTACAGTAAAGCATACAAAAAATTGGCAGAAGTAGAAAATGAACAACAACTTCATGCACAAAGACATGAATAACCCATGCCAAAGGTTAATATGGTGCTTAAAGGAGACAGACTGATAAACGTTGTTAGAACTTGCCAACATCAAATGAAGTTGCAATGGTATTTCAGAATGATGAAGGAGAACCACCATTTCAAAGAGACATTAGAGTATATCCCAGAAATGAGGAGCAACCATTTATTAATATTAATATCTTAAGTCCAAATTTAGATCCAATGACATATCCCATCTTTTTCCCACATGGAGAAGCAGGTTGGCAACCAAAATTAACCCTTCCCAGTTACCCAAATGCTAAAGCCAGAATCCGAAATAATGTTTCTATGCTTGAATTTAAAGTAGCTCAAATTGCCATTCGAAATGAATTTAATCCAATTTTATGTGGTGGAAAACTAACACAACAATGGATTATTAATTCCTATTTGCAAGTTGAGGCAAATAATTTAAACTTTATAAAATATCAACAAGATAAACTACGTGTAGAACAATATTGTGGACTCATGGACTATGTTGCTGACGTGGCTACAAGCAGAGACATGACAGCTGGCAAAGCCATCATTTTACCATCTTCCTTTCAAGGATCTCCTCGAAATATGAGAGAAAGATACAATGATGCTATGGCTATTGTGACAAAATTTGGAAAACCAGATTTATTTGTGACATTTACATGTAATCCACAATGGCCAGAAATTAATCAAAATCTACTTCTTGGACAAAGATCGACCAGATTTAGTAGCCAGAGTTTTTAAGATCAAATTAAATGAATTAATACGTGACTTCACTATAAATCAGTTATTTGGCAAATGTCTTGCTTATGTATATACCATTGAATTTCAAAAAAGAGGCCTTCCACATGCACATCTTCTCATAATACTTCAAGAGAAAGATAAATTAGATACTTCGGACAAAGTGGATGCAGTCATTGTTGCTGAACTACCAGATCCAGAACTATATGGTAGACTATATGAGATTGTTACTCATCGCATGATTCATGGACCCTGTGGAGACCTTAATCCACAATCACCATGTATGGAAAATAATCAATGTTCAAAAGATTTTCCAAAAGATTATAGAGACAAAACATATGCAAATTGTGATGGATATCCACTTTGTAAAAGAAGAGAAGGAGATAGTGCCATTATTCGTGGAAAAAAAGTGGACAATAGATATGTAGTACCCTACAATCCACATTTACTCATGAAGTACAACGCCCACATCAACGTAGAAGCCTGCACTTCCATCAAATCCATTAAATATGTCTACAAATATATTTACAAAATTACGATGCAGCTACTGTAGTCGTCAAAAGTGCAGACAACCCTGAAAGTAGTGAGTTAGTACATGATGAACTTGCATCTCATGTAGATGCTCGCTATGTCAGTGCACCAGAAGCTATGTGGCGGCTTTTAAAATTTGAAATGCATGATAGATCACATGCAGTATATAGGTTAGCAGTACATTTGCCACAACGACATTTAGTCTATTTCCATGCTGGAAATGAAATGAATGCATTGGCCCAAAGTGAAGATCGTCACACTACACTAACTGCATGGTTTGCATTAAATTCCACTGATGCTGAAGCAACACAATACTTATATATTGAAATTCCATATCACTATGTTTTTGTGAATGGATTATGGAGAGCAAGAAAAACCAGAGGCAATAAAATAATTCCACGAATTTACACAGTCAGTCCAAGAGATGTTGAACGTTTTTGCTTACGGATATTACTTTTAAATGTTCCAGGAGCACAAAGTTTTGAACAATTAAGAACTGTTAATGACATTGTATATGAATCCTTCCATTTAGCTGCAAGACATAGAAACTTACTCGCTGATGATACAGAGTGGGAAAGGTGTTTAGAAGAAGCAGCACAATGTCAAATGCCACGACAGATGAGAGAACAATTTGCTTTTATTTGTATCTTCTCAAATGCTCCAAATGCATTAGCTTTGTGGGAGACTTTTAAAAGTAATATGGCTGAAGACTTTATACGACGATACAATGAACCCATTGCACACTTAAAAGCGTTAATGGAAATTCAAGAAGTCTTTTTAACTCATGGATTAAGTTGTGCAAGTTTTAATTTGCCTGATCCAGGTCTAATAGATGACATTAACTTTGAAGACTATGACATTCAACTACAAGCAGAAAGAACAGAAGAAAGACTTGCAACTTTAAATACACTACAATTGCAAGCATTTCATGCCATTAAAAATGCTATAGATGATGACATGGTGACAGAGCGTTATTTCTATCTTGATGGACCTGGCGGATCAGGGAAAACATATTTGTACAATTTATTAATGAGTTCAGTACGAGCACAAGGAAAAATAGCAATGGCATTTGCCACTACTGGAATTGCTGCACTTTTATTAGAAGGTGGAAGAACTGTTCATAGTGGATTTAAACTGCCAGTGCCTATTTTGGAAAATTCTGTGTCAGATATTCGCATGACATCCTTACAAGCAAAGAAATTGAAGAAATGTAAATTAATTATAATAGATGAGGCCACAATGATGTCATGCTATGCCCTCCAATGTATTGACCGTTTGCTTCGTGAAGTCATGGATAATATTTTTCCATTTGGTGGAAAGGTAATGTTGTTGGGTGGCGATTTTAGACAAACATTACCTGTCGTTGTACATGGAAATCGAACAGACATTATTGAAACATGTATAAAGTCAAGTACAGTATGGAAACATTTTACCCATCTTCAACTGCAACAAAATATGAGATCAGAAGGCCAAACTGATTTCAATGATTGGCTTATTAAAATTGGAGAAGGCAGAACAGAAAAAATACTACATTTACCTGACGACACTGTAGAGATCCCACCTCATATGATTTGTCAACAAGATATTATATCGGCTATATTTGAAGGGAGCATAAATAACGAAGAATATTCCGAGCTTGCCAACCAAGTTATACTGACGTGTAAAAATAAAGATGCATTAATACTCAATAATGAAATCTTTAAAAAAATTAATGCACCACAAAGAAATTATCACAGTGCTGATTCTGTACTTGCTGATGACAATGAAAGTCAGGCAAACTTTTCAACTGAATTCATTAACTCTTTAACTCCTTCTGGAATGCCACCACATATTTTGCAGCTAAAGAAAGGTGCAATTATCATGTTACTGCGAAATATGAACCCCAAAAAAGGCCTATGCAATGGCACAAGATTAATTGTTCAACAATTAAAGGACCATTTTATAGATGCTGAAATTTTAACTGGGACCCATAAAGGAGAGAGAGTTTTCATACCAAGAATAGATTTAGCACCAAGTGAAAGTAGTCTCCCTTTTATACTTCAAAGAAGACAATTTCCCATTATTATGGCATTTGCCATGACCATTAATAAATCACAAGGTCAAACTTTCAAATCTGTGGGTATTTTTTTGGAAGAACCAGTATTTGCACATGGTCAATTGTACGTTGCATTGTCACGGTGCAAAAATCCACAGGCTATTAAAGTTTACATTGAAAAAAATGAAAGTCAAGGTGATTTATTAGACGATGGACGTATTTTTACTAAAAACATTGTCTACTATGAAGTACTATAACTTTGCAGGATACAAACTAAAGCCATGCAAACATTTTGGAAAAACATTCAAAAATACATAACAATTTGTTGTTTAATTCAGTCATAATTAATGAAAGTCATGTTTATGGATAATTCGCCTAACAAAATACTTGCCTTGCATTTCTATGAAAAATTATGTTAAAATGTTAAGTCACTATGTTAATGTTTCTAATGTTACAAGTTTAAAAACAATATTTTCAAGTTATTTCATTCAACATATTACAAAGTTCATGTTAAGAGCTCAAGCACCTTTTAAGTCACAATGTAAATATTCTCTGTTATCTTAAGATTACTACCTACATTAATGTTTATCGCCAGTTTATGTGGTCAGTAAGGAATTACTTTCATTAGTTATGGTTTAAGGAGAGTTTTTACTGTATGCCTTCCTCTACATTCAATGTATATTACACTTAACAATTATTCTGATACAAATTGCATGTTAATACTGATTAATTTAAAGTTAAACTGTTTTTACATTCAAATGTTAATACTTTTAATTCAAAATTATGTTACAAAATGTATTTACTATGTTCCTGTTTATAATGTTCAAAATTAGACAAATGTTTTGAAAACTTCCAAAGTTACATAAAAAATAAAGTTCAATTTTAAAAATATATACTTTCAAGGTTATTGCTTACATATATTTTAAACTTCATGTTAAAATTCGGGACGTTTCCAAAAGTCTTTTTACTTTCCTCTGGATTCTATGTATATTAAAGTGAACAATTCTTCAGAACAAATTTCATGTTAAAAAACCATTACATCAACATTTTACAAAAATACATGGTCATATCACAATACTTACAAGGGTCAAAAATATATTTAAATAACTAAACAACTTCACAAACATTTACATCACATTGCCGTCATTTTTTGACGGGCAAGTCGCTAGTGTTTTCATATTTGCGGGTTTCGGGCGGTTCTCATAAGTCCGTACTTTTTTGTGAGGTCTGCAGTTGCTGGCAAGGAGCGCCTTTGGCGCTCCTTGCCAGCAACTGCGGCTCTCGCTTTGCGAGGGGCGCAGCGTTAGCAACATCTTTGGACAACCCGCACTTATGACAACTATATATGTGATATCTTATGCAATAGAAACCACATTCACAGCATTGAAATAGGCATACAGGCACTTTTTGGGTGTGTACCCTATCTTATCCTAGTTGTTTTGTGAGTCACCTAAATTAATCTCACTGACTACTCATGGTCTCTGGACCACAGTTTGGGAATCTCAGGCTTAGAGAATATTGAGAAGGCTGCAATGCTGAAAAAGCATGAAACCCTGTCTAAGCTGCCATGAAGGTTAGGGGAATTAGCTTACTGCAAACGTCAATGTTCAAAACGAAATGATTTAATGCTTTAATGCTATTATGTCTCTAGAATGATCTATATAACTCCACCACACAAAAAATATAGATAATCTTGGGGCCCAGTACAAATGTAACAGCCAGGACCCCCTCCCCATACCGACTCACACCGATTTTGCCTATCTCTTATAGCCAGTTTCTATGATAACTGCTCATATAGTAATGATATATCTTTATTTTGTTTTCCCTTATTGGATGAATATCACATATATAGTTGTGAGCGTACGGGCCGTTGCTCACGCTTGCGGGCTCGCGTAGCGAGCCCGCAAGAACTGAGTCCCTCGCACATTTTTCATCTATCTCTGCGTCCCTCGCACATTTTTCATCTATCTCTTATTTGTCTTTTAGGGCCAATAATCTTTAACAGTAAATACAAACTTCAATGTAGCCTTGAAAAAAAAATTGCATAGTCCAAAAAAGTCTCAAAACACAGACTCTATACAATTTGTCATTCTAAAATTCCAGTCCTAGACCCTCATTTAATTGCCATTTGACAAATTGAATAGTGCTGTAAATAAGGACATAACATATTTTTTAAAATACATTTTTAGTTAGTGAAACACTTGCTTTTGGATACATGTTTACTAAATAAAAACTTCTTTAAATAATTATCTGATGGCCTTATTTAGACCTCTATTCAATTGACCGCATTCAAATTGATTAAGTATAAAATATAAACACACTGTTGATAACAATTTTTCATGAAAACAAACTTAACATCTCAAAATAAAGTAATGATACATTATTTTATTTTTACAGATTAACATGACTGATAACGAGAGTAAACAAGAAAAGAAAAGACGCCAAGCTAGAGAACGACGACAGAGAGCAGACAGCCAGCAGACACCGGAGAAGAAGGAAATTCGACAAGAAAAAGAACGCAAAAGAATTGCAAGCAAAAGACTGTCACCTGCAGAAATTGAAGATATGTCAAAAAAAGCAACAAAGCAAATAAAGTATTTACAACCTGTTGCTCAAACATCAGATGACATTTTACCTGAAAAAATACAACAGATACCAAAAAAAGCAAAAAAAAAAACAAAGCATTTGGAAACGGTTCATGAAACATTACATGACATTTTACCTCAAACAATACAACATATACCAAGAAAAGCCACGAAAAAAACAAAGCATTTAGAACCTGTTGTTGAAACATTATATGACATTTCACCTGATGAATATGAAAGTCAAAATCCTATATGCTTTGCAAATTGTCCTCTACTCAAGTCTTTAGCAGTAGAGGTTCATAGTTGTGGGGACATGACTACTCAATGTCAGTTTTGTGAGGCTTATTATTTTAAACAGGAGAGACCCAGAGATGGCCAATTTATTAGTTGCTGTCAAAAAGGCAAGTTCAAACTTCCAGAAAGGAAAGAAATTCCTCTCTATTTACAAAACATTATGACTGAACCTACTTTTACAAACTACAAAAATTTTAAGACAAACATAAGATCCTACTATAGTGCCATATCCTTTGCATCCATGGGGGCAACATTAGCTGCTAATGTACCAGGACATGGTCCTTACTGTTTTAAAGTCCAAGGACAAATTTATCATCGCACTTCCCATTTACATCCAGAGGAAGGAGATCAAAGAAAATTCGCTCAACTATATGTCCTAGATACAATGGAAGCTGTTGACCAACGTATGCAGATGGAAGAAAATAAAAAATGCTTACACAGTGTTTTTATACATTATGGACAACAATCCCTACAGTAAAGCTTATAAAAAATTGGCAGAAGTAGAAAATGAACAACTACTTCATGCACAAAGACATCAATTACCAATGCCGAAGGTTAATATGGTGCTTAAAAGAGACAGACATACTGATAAACGTTGTTATAACTTGCCAACATCAAATGAGGTTGCAATGGTGTTTCAGAATGATGAAGGAGAACCACCATTTCAAAGAGACATTCGAATATATCCCAGAAATGAGGAGCAACCGTTCATTAATATGAGTATCTTAAGTCCAAATTTAGATCCAATGACATATCCCATCTTTTTCCCACACGGAGAAGCAGGTTGGCAACCAAAATTAACTCTTCCCAGTTACCCAAATGCTAAAGCCAGAATCCGAAATAATGTTTCTATGCTTGAATTTAAAGTAGCTCAAATTGCCATTCGCAATTTATTTAATCCAATTTTATGTGGTGGAAAACTAACACAACAATGGATTATTGATTCTTATTTGCAAGTTGAGGCAAATAATTTAAACTTTATCAAATATCAACAAGATAAACTCCGTGTAGAACAATATTCTGGATTAATGGACTATGTTGCTGACGTGGCTACAAGCAGAGACATGACAGCTGGCAAAGCCATCATTTTACCATCTTCCTTTCAAGGATCTCCTCGAAATATGAGAGAAAGATACAATGATGCTATGGCTATTGTCACTAAATTTGGCAAACCCGATTTATTTCTGACATTTACATGTAATCCACAATGGCCAGAAATTACACAAAATCTACTTCTTGGACAAACTGCTTCAGATCGACCAGATTTAGTAGCCAGAGTTTTTAAGATTAAATTAAATGAATTAATACGTGACTTCACTATCAATCAGTTATTTGGCAAATGTCTTGCTTATGTATATACCATTGAATTTCAAAAAAGAGGCCTTCCACATGCACATCTTCTAATAATACTTCAAGAAGAAGATAAATTAGATACTTCGGACAAAGTGGATGCAGTCATTGTTGCTGAACTACCAGATCCAGAACTATATGGTAGACTATATGAGATTGTTACTCATCGCATGATTCATGGACCCTGTGGTGACCTTAATCCACAATCACCATGTATGGAAAATAATAAATGTTCCAAAGAATTTCCAAAAGATTATAGAGACAAAACCTATGCCAATTGTGATGGATATCCACTTTATAAAAGAAGAGAAGGAGATAGTGCCATTATTCGTGGAAAAAAAGTGGACAATAGATATGTAGTACCCTACAATCCACATTTACTCATGAAGTACAACGCCCACATCAACGTAGAAGCCTGCACTTTCATCAAATCCATTAAATATGTCTACAAATATATTTACAAAGGTTACGATGCAGCTACTGTAGTCGTCAAAAGTGCAGACAACCCTGAAAGTAGTGAGTTAGTACATGATGAACTTGCATCTCATGTAGATGCTCGCTATGTCAGTGCGCCAGAAGCTATGTGGCGGCTTTTAAAATTTGGAATGCATGATAGATCACATGCAGTATATAGGTTAGCAGTACATTTGCCACAACGACATTTAGTCTATTTCCATGCTGGAAATGAAATGAATGCATTGGCCCAAAGTGAAGATCGTCACACTACACTAACTGCATGGTTTGAATTAAATGCCACTGATTCTGAAGCAACTGAATACTTATATATTGAAATTCCATATCACTATGTTTTTGTGAATGGATTATGGAGACCAAGAAAAAGCAGAGGCAATAAAATAATTCCAAGAATTTACACAGTCAGTCCAAGAGATGTTGAACGTTTTTGCTTACGGATATTACTTTAAAATGTTCCTGGAGCACAAAGTTTTGAACACTTAAGAACTGTTAATGACATTGTATATGAATCCTTCCATTTAGCTGCAAGACATAGAAACTTACTATCTGATGATACAGAATGGGAAAGATGTTTAGAAGAAGCAGCACAATGTCAAATGCCACGACAGATGAGAGAACAATTTGCTTTTATTTGTATCTTCTCAAATGCTCCAAATGCATTAGCTTTGTGGGAGACTTTTAAAAGTAATATGGCTGAAGACTTTATGCGACGATACAATGAACCCATTGCACACTTAAAAACGTTAATGGAAATCCAAGAAGTCTTTTTAACTCATGGATTAAGTTGTGCAAGTTTTAATTTGCCTGATCCAGGTCTTATAGATGACATAAACGTTGAAGACTATGACATTCAACTACAAGCAGAAAGAACACAAGAAAGACTTGCAACTTTAAATACATTACAATTGCAAGCATTTAATGCCATTAAAAATGCAATAGATGATGACATGGTGACAGAGCGTTATTTCTATCTTGATGGACCTGGCGGATCAGGAAAAACCTATCTGTATAATTTATTAATGAGTTCAGTACGAGCACAAGGTCAAATAGCAATGGCGTTTGCCACTACTGGAATTGCTGCACTTTTGTTAGAAGGTGGAAGAACTGTTCATAGTGGATTTAAACTGCCAGTGCCTATTTTAGAAACTTCTCTGTCAGATATTCACATGACATCATTACAAGCAAAGAAATTGAACAAATGTAAATTAATTATAATAGATGAGGCCACAATGATGTCATGCTATGCCCTCCAATGTATTGACCGTTTGCTTCGTGAAGTCATGGATAATACTTTTCCATTTGGTGGAAAGGTAATGTTGTTAGGTGGCGATTTCAGACAAACATTACCTGTCGTTGTACATGGAAATCGAACTGACATTATTGAAACATGTATAAAGTCAAGCACACTATGGAAACATTTTACCCATCTTCAACTGAAACAAAATATGAGATCAGAAGGCCAAACTGATTTCAATGATTGGCTTATTAAAATTGGAGAAGGCAGAACAGAAAAAATACCACATTTACCTGATGACACTGTAGAGATCCCACCTCATATGATTTGTCAACAAGATATTATATCGGCTATATTTGAAGGGAGTATAAATAACGAGGAATATTCCGAGCTTGCCAACCAAGTCATACTAACGTGTAAAAATAAGGATGCATTGATACTCAATAATGAAATCTTTAAAAAAATTAATGCACCACAAAGAAATTATCACAGTGCTGATTCTGTACTTGCTGATGACAATGAAAGTCAGTCCAACTTTTCGACTGAATTCATAAACTCACTAACTCCTTCTGGAATGCCACCACATATTTTGCAGCTAAAGAAAGGTGCAATTATTATGTTACTGCGAAATATGAACCCCAAAAAAGGACTATGCAATGGGACAAGATTAATTGTTCAACAATTAAAGGACCATTTTATAGATGCTGAAATTTTAACTGGGACCCATAAAGGAGAGAGAGTTTTCATACCAAGAATAGATTTAGCACCAAGTGAAAGTAGTCTCCCTTTTATACTTCAAAGAAGACAATTTCCCATTATTATGGCATTTGCCATGACCATCAATAAATCACAAGGTCAAACATTCAAATCTGCGGGTATTTTCCTGGAAGAAACAGTATTTGCACATGGTCAATTGTACGTTGCGTTGTCACGGTGCAAAAATCCACAGGCTATTAAACTTTACATTGAAAAGAATGAAAGTCAAGGTGATTTATTAGAAGATGGACGTATTTTTACTAAAAACATTGTCTACTATGAAGTACTATAACTTTGCAGTAAACAAACAAAACACAAGCAAAACACATTTAAATACATTCAAAAATAATAAACAAGAAACAATTTCAGTCATAATTTATGGAACGACTCTTTATGGATGATTCGACTCACAAAACACTTGCCTTGCAACTATATATATGTGATAATTATGTTAAAATGTTAATTAACTATATTACTGTTTGGAATGTTACAAGTTGGAAAACAAGATTTTAACTTTCTTTACTTCAACATATTACAAAGTTCATGTTAACAGCTCCGCCACGTTTTAAGACACAATGTAAATTTTGTATGTTATGTTAAGATTACTCCCTGTATTAAGGTTTATCGACAGTTCATGTGGTCATGAAGGAATTTATTTAATTGAGTACATTTTACAGAGAGTTTTTACTGTTTGCCTTCCTTTGCATTCAATGTATATTGAAGTTAACAATTCTTCGGATACAAATTGCATGTTAAAAAACCATTGCCTTAAGTTTTAAATATTGAGTACTTTGAAGTTAAACTGTTTTTACATTCAAATGTTAATACTTTCAATACAAAATTATGTTACAATATTTATTCACTATGTTACTGTTTATACTGTTTCAATTTGTACAAATCTTTTTTACTGTTGAAAATGTACATATATAAGAATCTTGAAGTTTAAAAATATATTATGTCAAGTTTCTTACTTAAATATATTACAAACTTCATGTTACAATTGGGTACCTTTCAAGCTGGGTTTTTACTGTTTGTTTTCATCGGGATTAAATGTAAAATATTGAAGTTAATAATTCTTCTGATACAAATTGCATGTTAAAAAATATTACCTCAAGTTTACAATACTGATTAGTTTAAAGTTAAAATGTTTTTACATTCAAATGTTATTAATTTTTATACCAAATTATGTTACTAAATGTGTTCACTATCTTATTGTTTATAATGTTCAAAGTTATATAAATGTTTTGTCAAGTTCCAAAGTTACACAAATAATAAAGTTAAACTTTCAAAAAATATAATTTCAAGTTTATTACTTACATATATTACAAAGTTATATTTGCTTTTATTAGGATTTCATGTATATTGAAAATAACAATTCTTCACATACAAATTGCATCTTAACAAACCATTGCCTAAAGTTTACAATAATTATTAATTTCATTTTCATCTGTTCTTACATTAAAAGGTTAATACTTTTAATAGAAAATGTTTGAACACTTATTGTTCACTAAGAGAACATTTTACTAAACTAAACATGTTTTAATATCACAATACTTACAACTGTCACATAGATATATTTATAACTAAACAAAATTCCAAACATACACATCTCATTGCCGTCATTTTTTGACGGGCAAGTCTCTAGTATTTAATAGTCATTGGAATTAGAGCTTATTTTGCATCACTAAATGTATCAAAAATGCCTAACACCTAAGAGACAGACAGGTTGTTTCTAGGAACCTGGAGGAAAGCCATTCGTAGAGATACATTATACTGAAAGATATTTAAGAAACAGAAATGTCCACCCTCTCTTGCACCTGCTGCAGCCTGTGTACATCCACTGCCAGGAACAGCAAGTAGAGGAGATGGAACTGCTTGTGCGTCTCCCCCCGGAGCTGGAGCACTTTGTCCCTTCCTCCCCTGATAACAGACATTTCAGCACATAATATAATTGCCTGCCACCATGGGCACCCTCACAAAAGTACCCCCTATCCCCCCATCAATGGCCCTGATCTTATGTAGCCTAAATTATTAAGATGAATAAAAAAAATAATACAATATAATATAATATAATATATTCTTTTGAAACTGCTTTTTTTTTTTTTTTTTTAAACTTGACAGGCCTAACATTTAAATTTAATAAAGAATTTCCAAAATTAAAATCTCACTCACATTTACTTAATTACCCACCAGACTTTGCAACATAAAGGACAAAGATAACAAGATTAGATTCAATGCAGCACTCTTCTGCAAGCAATTGTTGTGAAAACTATAATCAGAACAGTTATGGGTGGCAGGAGAGTTGGGTTCCTGGCAAGACAGAGGATTTTACCGATAATAATATAGATATGTCTTCAGGAGGCTGACTTTTACAAGCAATAGACATACATACCAAGGTGGAAACTGGTTGTAAATAGTCTGTTTAACAGTATGTTTATGAAAATTTTGTGCCGGCATAAAAATGTTGTGCAGAGAATGAAATGCACTAAGCTGTTTTCAGTGAAGCAAAAACGGGCAGGCTAAACTCATTTGTATGTGAAATATTTCGTTCATCTAAAAAATTGGATGGAATAGGCGTATGGTGAACGAGACATGATAGGCTTACTTAGCATTACACAGGGAAGTGTACTAACAAAATTGCTTGATCTAATGCAATGTTTCCCTTTAATCTAGGCTATGCTTATGTTACTGCAACTTCTAAACATCTGGCACTGCATTTTTTTCCTTCTTGCACCTGCAAGTGTAAGTACACACATAAACAAAAAAAAAGAAGAAAGAAATTAAATCTTGAACAGAGCCTGTGGAAAAAAAACAGCCATAAGGCTCAAAGGAGCAGTGTGACAAGTGCTGAGCAGTAAACAAGCTTGAGAGGGATTTAATTCTTCTGACAAGTGCCAGTGGTGGCTTCCCACATGGACTCAGCATATGCACACATTTCAACAGAGGAATCACAGAGGACTTAATTCAAACAATAGAGAGATCACAACACATCACCCGAGCTCCCTGTAAATGTAGCAGAGCATATCAGGAGGGGACTAGTGTTACAATAATGTTAAGTCTTGCAAGTGAGAAACAACACGTTTTGGGGGATCTCTCACGGTTGGACGTTTTGCAGGGCTGATTTACCCGCTTCTGCAAGTGCTTTGTCAGTTTCATTAAGGTAAAGCTTATCATAGGCATGGGGCTATTCTGGATATGGCCACGAGTGAAGAAGAAATTTGCTTCGTTCATATTTGCCTGTCATTTCCTATAAAGATATGTTGCATAGGAACCCAAATAAGTAATGTCTCCTAATAAAAGCTGTCTGCTGTGTTCAGTGATGATCACATATATTTTCCCCCTAGTATAAACCAATTTAAAAATAGCTGCTCTGAGAAGTCACTTAGCCGCAAAGCTGCAGAAGAGTGACAAAAATGTTGTACAGCCACAGAGAGATCGATGATCTATTAAAGATACAGATACACAATTATATGTAGTTACACTGCATACATTTTGGATGAATTAGTAAATTACAGAACAATATCTTTATAATATAACAAAAAATGTGCAATTTGCTGTTTTTCTTAATTACTCATTTCTTTGCCATGATGGACTTTCCTTCTCTCATTTTAATTCAATTATCAATTAGATTTTTATTATCTGTTTTTTTTATTTTCTGCTTAAAGGGGTCGTATAATGCATGTTGTTTATCTATGGAATCCGCAAAAGCTTCTACAAATAAATAAAAGTTTCTATAGATTGAAGTAGCTGTGTTATTCTAGTAATTTAGATACAAAATGGAGTACTATGATATACAATATTTTTTAATAGAACAATAGTATATTTGAAAAAAAAAAAAATATGTATACAGTATATATATAAATATATATATATATATAATTAAATATATATATATATATATATATATATATATATATATATATATATATATATATACAGTATATATATATATATATATATATATATATATATATATATATATATTACGAACTGTGTTTGCTCACATGACAAAATAACAAATTGTTACATTTTCCTCTTTCAAGGCTACAAGAACAGTCAATATATATATACAGTATATATATATATATATATATATATATATATATATATATATATATATATACACACTGCTACTCCAGATAAATCCCAATGTATATTTGATACCAGCAGACAAACTTCACTTCAATTTCAATCCATGCATTTGGGTACCCCATTATTTTCTTCTTTCAGTTGGTTCAGGAAAGTGTTCTGATCCATTCACATTGTTGGACACAGTGTATATCAAAGAAAAACAGTATTTATGGCTAATGTGTAATGTTGCTATGATTGTACTGTTTACCATGTTTCAGTAGTCATATAGGATTGATTAGATTAGAATTCTAAGAACCACATCCATCCGATTATTATTATTATTTACAATTTCCATAGTGCTATTTTTGATTTTTACAGAAATGTAAAATGGACACAGTCAATACGATGAGAGAACAAATGATAGGGTGTACAGGCAATACAAAATATAGAACTGTGCAATAAGTCAGACTATTTGATGCAACAGAGGTCCCTGCTCAGGAGAACTTGCAATCTAGAGATCCAAGTCCTGGGCCCATGGCATAACTCAACTTAACCATTACTGCTCCAGATGCATGAATGCACAATATCGAATGGTGTACAAACTGTACTACCAGAGGTTAACATATTCAAGTGAAGCTTGCGAATGAGAGGAAACTGCAGTATTAACACATTTTGCTGAGGGTCATGGGTTTTGTTTTTTTTTAGTATCAATTTTCTATCTTTATATTTTTTAGCCATTTTATAATAAAATATGTACAATACAGTGTAGTTTGTAGGGTAATAAAAATATTTGACAGTATTTTTTTTTAAATAAACACAGTCTCAATGGAAGTAAATCAGCAAAGTTATAATTTTAATCTCTTGCACTACCAAAATTAAACTGTACCAATACCAACTAAACTGAAATCTAATTGATTCAATATATTATTTTGGCTCAACAATACTTGATTTATACATTAAACAACTTGGGCTGGAAATTATTTTGGTGATTAAACATTTATTTGGATACTGTAAAATATAATGAAGCTGTATCTTACCTAAAACTTGAACAGCTGACTTCTAGAATTATATCCAATGTACAATTATTTTTAATGGGTTCTTCTATATTTTTTTACTGCAGCGTTTTATGAGTACTCTCTTGAGAGCATGTGTGTTCAGAAAATATAGGAGACAAAATGTTTATGCTTTCTGTGGGAGTGAAGGAGTAGTTTACAAAGAAAGATGTTTTGTGATTTATTAAGAAAAATATAATACTCTATGGATGTGTTTATATTGATAACATAAAAAGGGAGAGTGTTTATATCTGCAAGAAAGTATTGCAATCAAAGAATATGTATAGTTACGTTTTTATAATATACAGTGCGTTGAATAACTAAAGTGGAAAATGGCCGTTTAAAAAAAATAAAAAATAAATACAGCTTTAACTTTTATGTGCAATTATTCTTTACTGTGGATTTCCATAAAGCAATTCTTCTTTCAGCTGCTTTTTTTGTAGCAGATGGAAGCTTCCTCTGTATCCAAAAAAATATTGACTTCACTGCAGAATATTTTCATATAACACATACTAAATTAAAGGATGTAATGATTTATTTAAAAAAAAAATTGCCAAAGCATTTCACAAATTATCAAACGTACCGTAGTTCTCCAATTTAGTAAATGTGAACTGTAAGGCTACAGTTGTCTTTTAATGTGTATTTTAAAAAGTGCCTTTTGGGTTTTTAATTAAAAAGTAGTCATACTGTTGGTGATTGCTGTTCTTAAAGTTCTTGTTTGCTGAAAGAGTGGGTGAATGGTAATGTATTTGGGATGTGTGTTAATTCAGCAGAAAATAAGGTATGTCTGAAAATAGAATAAAAAGCAGCACACAGAGCAATAAGTACTAGAAACAGGTTAAAATGCAAATCCAACTTAAATTGCACATTCCACTGTAAAACTGCATTTTGCCTACATTTCACACGCCTTCCTGTTTTGCAAATTACAAATCATGAACACTGAAATTGAATTCCATTCTGCCCTTTGAACAGTATTTTTTCTAGCGGCCCAAATAAATAAATAAAAGGATAAGAAAATCAGGCCAGGGATGCAGTCATCTAAAGGCAGATAAAATAGTCATAATACGCTGCTAACTGAATCTGAGCCTCAGTCCATTAATTTCCAGTCCAGGTGGAACCACAAACCTCACATTAGTAACCTGTGAGGTTTGTTTAAGACTTTAGCCTTCAAATTCCCAGATGGGTGTTTTAATGTTGACAGCTGTTATAATTCTCAAAGTGGAGCTCTGGATCCATATAACCCTCCGTACAGACACCTGTAATGTGATTCATTTGTTTTCTTTGCAGTTCCCTGAGCTCATTTAAAAGTAATTTGCATCTCTAGACATATTGAAAATTCAACTCCTTCAGTGCTGGAGAGGACCAAACTTACTAAATATTAGGGTGGCAGCAACCATGTTGTAACATGGCTGGGAATTCAATAACGTTACTTCATCAATAGATTCAGTACAACTGTATAGGTTCTGATTGGCTGGACACATTAAGGGCGGGTCCAGCAATGTAGTAGGGTGCTGTAGTAACAGGTACATTTTCTACACTTCAGATCACTAAATTGTTAAGCAAAACAAATGTAAAAAATATGCATGAGGCACCCACTTAAGTTTTTTTTTTTTTTTCTCCAGACAATTCTGCGATTTCAGATTATAATTTTTGTTTGTCATTATACATTGCTCTGGGGGGAAAAAACACTGCACTTAATAGCAAATAATAGGGAATAACAAAGCAACCACACTGGATATTTATTAAATTCCATTATTAAAGTAATAAAAAAAGATTCTAGTTAATCCTTAAGAAATAAAAATTACACATAAAAAAATAGCTTATGATTAAAAATTCTGTGTGGAAATTCCTTAAAGGCATATCTAAATTTCATGGATTATTATTAAATTTCTGAACTCCTTAGGTAAAAATCATCCTTTATATATGAACCTTTTATTTTTATTAATACCTAAAAATCCCTCTAATGATTATGTTGACTTCCCCCCCCCCCCATGAATTTGGGGACCCATTACTCACCTGCTGTGTTTTTCTCAACCAATAGGCAAGCACTGATGTCAGCCCTGATGTCACTGCTGGGATATGTCCCATCCGTCTGCTTCCTTTGTCTGCTCTCTGTCTGTGCTTTCCCCGCCTCTCACCACAGCAGAGCTGTTGACACACTACATATCCCAGGCTGCTTTGCAGACAGACAGGAACCACAGAGATTGATACAAATGTTTTAGCTGCCTGAGGTTCTTCCTGATTGGCCAAAACAAATTATGAATTTGATGCTAATTTAACCTGGGTTTCAAGAGGGTATTTACTCTATTATTCAAATGTCAGAAATTATAAGACATTTTGATAACTTCAAGGTAAGTTTTTAAATGTTTTTTTTTTTTGTTGCTATTATTTCTTGAAAAACATGTTTGCATACACTATTGATTCTCCTCTATCAGATGCACTCACAATTGAGAAAACTTAGACATGCCTTTAAAACTGATTTAGGTATACATTAATTAGGATTAACAGTGGGGGTAATAAAGTAGAAGTACATGCCCAGTTTAAAAACAGCATTTTTACACAGACATTTACCAATGGAACAATTAAATCCAATTGTTGAATGTCTTTCTAAACTGTTAAAACTAACTCGCACAGCTTTTTTTTTTCAACTGGACATGCTTATCTTGTTTTTATATAAGCAACTTTTATTGTAAGGCACTTCCACAAAGAGTTTTTAATTACAACCAGTTGTTTATGTGTGCTTTGCATTTCTTCAATAAATACACCTTAAAAGTGTGATGGTTATATACATTGCTTTGCAAAAGTATTCACCCCCTTGACTTTTCACCTATTTTGTTTCATTACAGCCTTAAGTTTAATGTTTTGTTAATCTGAATTTTATGTGATGGATCAGAGCACAATAGTCTAAGTTGGTGAAGTGAAATGAGAAAAATATATACATAAAAGTATTTTTTAGAAATAGAAAACAGAAAACTGGCATGTGCGTATGTATTTAGGTTAGGTTATAAAAAAATATCCAAATCTTTGATGATCCCCAGGAGCACCATCAAATCTATCATAACCAAATGGAAAGAACATGGCACAACAGCAAACCTGCCAAGAGACGGCCGCCCATCAACAAACTCACGGACCGGGCAAGGAGGGCATTATTCAGAGAGGCAGCACAGAGACCTAAGGTAACCTTGGAGGAGCCGCAGACTTGCACAGCAGAGACTGGAGTATCTGTACATAGGACAACAATAAGCCCTACGCTCCATAGAGTTTGGCTTTATGGCAGAGTGGACAGAAGAAAGCCATTACTTTCAGCAAAAAAACAAAATGGCACGTTTTGAGTTTGCGAAAAGGCATGTGGGATACTCCCAAAATGTATGGAGGAAGGTGCTCTGGTCTGATGAAACTAAAATTTAACTTTTCGGCCATCAAAGAAAACGCTATGTCTGGCGCAAACCCAACACATCACATCACCCAAAAAACACCAGCAGCCGGGACTGGGTCAGAGTTGAGGGAAAGATGGATGGTGCTAAATACAGGGATATTCTTGAGCAGAACCTGTACCACTCTGTGTGTGATTTGATGCTAGGACGGAGGTTCACCTTCCAGCAGGACAATGACCCCAAACACACTGCTAAAGCAACACTTGAGTGGTTTAAGGGGAAACATGTAAATGTGTTGGAATGGCCTAGTCAAAGCCCAGACCTCAATCCAATAGAAAATCTGTGGTCAGACTTAAAGATTGCTGTTCACAAGCGCAAACCTTCCAACTTGAAGGAGCTGGAGCAGTTTTGCAAGGAGGAATGGGCAAAAATCCCACTGTTAAGTTGTGGCAAGCTCATAGAGACTTATCCAAAGCGACTTTGAGCTTTGATTGCCACAAAAGGTGGCTCTACAAAGTATTTACTTTTGGGGGGTGAATAGTTATGCACATTGACTTTTTCAGTTTTTTTGTCCTATTTGTTGTTTGTTTCACAATTAAAAAAAACAACATCTTCAAAGTTGTGGGCATGTTCTGTAAATTAAATGTTGCAAATCCTCAAACGATCCATGTTAATTCCAGGTTCTGCGGCAACAAAACACGAAAAATGTGTTCTTATCTACAACCTGATCTATAGACTTACTTACTGACCTATCAGGACATTATTCACAAAGCTGGTCTATTTCTCACTTAACTCTGGCCAATGAATTTTGTCTTTCTTGTTTTTCCATATTTTTTTTTCCTTCTCTTTCTGTTTACTGTTTTCAGTTCATACTTGTATCAGTATCACTTTTTGACTTGATAAAGAGAGGCATTATCTCTCGAAAGCTCGTCGCTTTATTATGAATACGTTTGTCCAATAAAAAAGGTGTCACTATTTTATATATATATATATATATATATATATATATATATATATATATATATTTATATATATATAAATATATATATATATATATATATATATATATATATATATATATATTTATATATATATTTATATAATCAGTTCATCACAATTTAGGATTATATACATATCTTCAATTACAAATTCAAACTCTGAAAATCACCATGTTTACAATAATGTGCTGTTTATATTTATATGCATAAATTTCAGTGTGACACCGACACAAGTCATATGTTTTTTTTCCTTCAGAAAAATGCAAACATATCAATTATTTGTGACTATTCACTGGCTTTAAATAAATGATTAAACAACTAAGAATTCATCATACAGAGATTTTTTAAATCAAGTTTTATTAATAGTGTAGCTTTTGTTTTATAAACCGCAGCATTAAAGACGACACATTTACTGGTCATGTAACCTGTCAACGAAAATGTATTGATAATATAATAAAAACAATGTTATGGTATGATAATGTATCCTGAACCAACATGTGGCTATCACAGGAATTTTTTTAATAAAATTAATGAAATTTAAAAGCTTTGTATAGTGTTTCCTTCATGGAATATGCAGTGTTTTCAATATAGTTATTTTACAAATAAATTAAATTCAGTCATTCTAGTTAAACAAATTTTTAAACTGATTAATGGTTTTAGGGCTAAGTGATTGAATTATAATGAATGTTGTATTTTATAATTATTCTTTATTTCTGATGTGCTAACATATTCCACACTATACATGAGTTAAGAACAAGGCAAAAACAATATTAACACATTACAAATGAATGGAGGGCCCTGTTTTGAGCTTAAAATCAAATGTCTATAGTGGTTGCTTCTAAAGCACCGACACAAGATCAACTCGCCAACTTACAGTCTGAAGACTTTCCAGTAAAATGTTAATATAAGGTATCTCTGTAATGCCTTTCTGTCCATGGAAACAGTGATATTGTCTAAAACAACTATATTCAATAATACAACAATGCTTTTAAGATGCTGTGCCACTCTCTGGCAGTTCTTCTTTAGAATAGGAATCTGACATGATCCCCTCATGTTGATCATAAGTCACATAGAAAAGCTGTTTGTTTTTTTGTCTATGATCTCTTAACTGGTAGAGAACTGTCAACTCAAGATTCTCACAGTAAGGTGACACAACATTTTGAGAGACATAGGTGATTTTACATTATTTTAAAACTGTTTTCTCTTTTGTTAGCATATTTCTTCATCTACTCTTATTTGATGTGCTTGCTGATTTTGAGCATATATAAAAATATAACCCGGTCCCTTTAAATTTAAATAACTGCTAAGTAATATTCTTAAATATACTGCCGGTAACTGCTGTAGAGGATATATTTAATTACAGCTGAATAAAATCTACTTAAAAGATTTTATATCAAAGAAGGATGACAACCAGACTCTCTTGTTTTGTCTTATGAAATTAAGGGGATTTGGAACACTAACACAGCTTTGCTTCTACAGTATTTGTCTTGGGATCTCCAGACTGGTGCAAAGTACACCTTCAGCTGTAATCTAAAATTACTGTACATGTCCCTGTTTTAGGAGAAAGGGCAACACATCTATAAGTATACCAGTGATAATACTCCTTCTGTCCTTCTGCCACAGGCAACACCATGAAAGCTAAGTTTTGGGTTTGCTAATAAATGAACAATGGCCCATCTCATAGGGTGGCCAACTTGTATATGTTATTATTCATTTCTAAAGACCCAACGTACAATGAAAACAAAAAATCAGTTGACATGAAAGAATACATAGTGGTAAATGAGGAGCCGAGGGCCTTATTCTCACAAGTACTAACAATCTAAGTGATGGTGTTAGAGCCACAGGGCAGATAATTATTTGATGTGGTTCAGTTAGGTGGAAATTAGATTGTTTACAGTTGTATATTAGGAACCATGGTGATAAGCTTGTCTGATAAGTATTTAAAGCTGTGAAGTTTGTTAATGTCTAATAATGAAATATAAAGAATTCAAAAGAGCTGGGCCAGAATAGCAGACATCCAGTAGACAGGAGTGGAATGATTTGATTAGATGAAGAGAATGGCAAGTTGTGGGCTGAGTAAATGAGTATTTAAAGGGAGCTAAAGCAAATGTGAAGAATTATAGACCAGTAAGATTCACTTTACTAGTAGAGAAGCTGTTAGAAGGGTTACTAATAGACTATATTCAGTAATTTATCCATGTGAACAATATAATAAGTAAGAGTCCACACAGATGTAGGAGGGATTGGTCATGTCAAACAAATCTAATTAGTTTATATGAGGAGGTAATCCTTGGAAAAGGGAAACTACATTGGTGTAGACTACATGGAATTTGCAAAGGTTTTTCATACAGTACTAAATGGGAGGTTATTCTACAATATAAGGTACAGGTATTTGTCATGAATCACCCAGGGGCCATATTGGATTTGGCGTGAACTATGCTGGGGCCATCTTGAGACTGGCAGCAGTGGCCTATATTGGGACTGGACTGTTATATACCAATCGCCACCATCTGTATATTGTGTTATGGGGGATAATATGTTAGTGTTATATTGTATATTGTATTGGGGAGTGATAGTTATGTTTTAATTAGTCAACCCTCCCCCATTGTATAAACACTGAGGCAGGAGCTGAGCCAAATGGGTTTATCCTAAACAAGATAAACCTCACAGGGTGTCGCCAGAACCTAAACAAAGAGATTTGCCAGACAGCCAGGCACCTAGATAACAATGGGGGGGCCTAGGAGCAAACAGGAAGTTTCCCCTGGGACCGCCTGGGTCAGAATGAGCTTGGTTGCCACGCCTGGGGTTGGCCCAGGGGAGGGGTCTGGTGGTTCCCATAGCCTCCCTCTACTACATTGGACAGAGGTAATTAGGTTACTGTAGAGGTTATCCTATTGGCCAGAGAGAGGGGGATGAGGGTTTGACTAAAGGTAGCCACTCCCTATAATGTGTTGTGCAAGGTTTTAAATATGCTGTTCTAAAATAAAACTTGGTTCATAATTTTCATCAAGACGTGGTGTGTAGATGTATTATTTACCCGGGGACATATGCTTGCAGTAAGATTCGTCAGACTTACTGTCAATATTGCTCAGTCTAAACCAAGGGCTGAGACATGATGCTCCTGTAATCAAAAAGGCTCCAAGGTCCAGAGTAACCCAAATCAAGTCAGCAGACCCCAGCCAGAGAGTGGGTCATGATAATTGGTGGCACAGTGGTGGGGTACTCTGAGAAGGACCAGAAAATGGAGCAGATGGAAGCAGATGACTACAGACTACTCCTGCTAAATCAATGGATGGCATTCATGCAATTATGGCATGGCCATGAGCTGGCAAGCTGGTTGGAGGAACTGGTAGAGAAAGAGATGGACTTGGAGGAACGGTACATTGCCAGGATAGAGTCCTTGGGTGGCCGGAGAGAGGATCTCTATTTTCGTTTGGATCTAGAATATGGGGTCGGTGAGATTCTGAATGGTGATCCGGAATGTGTCATGGGAACTGCAAGGAGGCATAATAACTTGTTTGTTGAACGCTGCCGGGGTCTGGGACTGGAAGCATGGTTCCCGGAGGCTCCTTTGCTGGAACCCCTGATTCAGCAAGAGCTGCAACTGGAGGCTGAGTATGTGGAATTGTGGGATGCGATACCCAAGAAGTATTTTTTCAACTCAGACGGTATGTACCAGAGGGAGTATGCTCACTGGAACTGGGGAGAGGCATTTCTAGACTGTAAACAAAGTGAGGAGTGGGAAGGGGTAAACACTGTTCCTTTGCCAACTCCTGGGGATGGAGAATGTTTGCCCCTAGAACATGCAGTAACTGTGTCAGGGCCTAGTCACCAGCCCCAAGAGCCAGAGACCCAGTGGAATGTTCCCTGGGTGGGGTCAGAAAATCCATGTCTGCCCCCTGATACCCCAAGAGATTTAATCCCAGAGGAAGTGGGAAATGTTCACAAGCTAGGGCCAGATAAGTTAAGTCTGCCCTCAGAAGTTCTAGGCAAAGTGTGTTGGCCAGAACTGTTAATGGAGCCAGAGGCTCGGGATGATTGTGTGATGGACGGTGGGAAGGGAGCCTTAGAGGCCAGGCTGGAAGGGAATGATGAGATTCCCCAGCCTGCATCAGATAACCACTGTCTGTACCCTGACAGTCCAGGGGAGTTGTCCCCAGAGGTGCTAGTGAAGCACAGAGCCCAGGAGGGTTGTTTAAGAGACTGTGGGGAGGGAAAAGAATTGGTTTCTGGCTACAGGGAACCTGACCTCACACAGCAAGAGAGTGCCAGGGGCACAAAGAGCCAGGCCGGGGCAGCAAGCATGCCAGCTTTGGCAAAAGCATTATGGGTGCAGAGTGGCACCATGACAGAGGGTGTACCAAGTGGGGAGATACCCTGGATAACCATTGTCCAGGGGCCCACTGGAACAGACACCACTCCAAAGACCCAGTTCAACAGAAAGGACTGGGATAAAGTTGCTCAACCCCGGGCAATGGAGGAGTGTAAGCACAGCTTGGGTGGGAGCAGCGTAGCTCCCCAAGCAGCAACGGAAACAGCTGGACCAGAGGAAGGAAGCCAAGAGGAGCTGTCCCTTTGCGATCCCATAGGCCCAGAGACTGTATTAGAGATCCCAGCCCATCGGTGGGGACTGGCTGGGGGGAACAGAGTTGCTATGGGACAGAAACTGTGGCCCACCTGTTGTACTCTGGGATACCAGATTATTGGGGAGGTACCCTGGACTATTTGGGTGGGTGTGAATGGGAAGAGCAATTTGCTCTATACAGTGGGAGCAAGGCCAAGGGCTGGGGGAGGTTTTTACTCTGCACCTTGGGACAGACAAGAACTGGCATAGCATACAGAGGGCCAAACCAGCACATTCATGACTGATCAGCGTAGCTGGAAAAATCAGGGATGTTTCCTGCCACGCTTGGGGAGGTGTTGTCATGAATCACCCAGGGGCCATATTGGATTTGGCGTGAACTATGCTGGGGCCATCTTGAGACTGGCAGCAGTGGCCTATATTGGGACTGGACTGTTATATACCAATCGCCACCATCTGTATATTGTGTTATGGGGGATAATATGTTAGTGTTATATTGTATATTGTATTGGGGAGTGATAGTTATGTTTTAATTAGTCAACCCTCCCCCATTGTATAAACACTGAGGCAGGAGCTGAGCCAAATGGGTTTATCCTAAACAAGATAAACCTCACAGGGTGTCGCCAGAACCTAAACAAAGAGATTTGCCAGACAGCCAGGCACCTAGATAACAATGGGGGGGCCTAGGAGCAAACAGGAAGTTTCCCCTGGGACCGCCTGGGTCAGAATGAGCTTGGTTGCCACGCCTGGGGTTGGCCCAGGGGAGGGGTCTGGTGGTTCCCATAGCCTCCCTCTACTACATTGGACAGAGGTAATTAGGTTACTGTAGAGGTTATCCTATTGGCCAGAGAGAGGGGGATGAGGGTTTGACTAAAGGTAGCCACTCCCTATAATGTGTTGTGCAAGGTTTTAAATATGCTGTTCTAAAATAAAACTTGGTTCATAATTTTCATCAAGACGTGGTGTGTAGATGTATTATTTACCCGGGGACATATGCTTGCAGTAAGATTCGTCAGACTTACTGTCAATATTGCTCAGTCTAAACCAAGGGCTGAGACATGATGCTCCTGTAATCAAAAAGGCTCCAAGGTCCAGAGTAACCCAAATCAAGTCAGCAGACCCCAGCCAGAGAGTGGGTCGTGATAGTATTGCAATAAATATCTGCACATGGATAGAAAACTTATTAAAAGGCAGGAAACAAAGGGTTGTTAGAAACAGAACATACACAGATTGGACTAATGTGGTAAGTGGGGTTCCTCAGCATTCAATACATTCCAATACAATCCTCTTATTTTCAATACACGTATTGAAGATTTAGAAGTAGAGCTAGAGAATAATATCCTTCTATTTCCTGATGACACTAACATTTGTACTTGCATAACCTTGTAGAATGGGCAGCAGATGAGATCTAACAGAGAGAATTTGAAATAATGCTTTTGAAGGAACAAATAGCATGCAATGCATAATCTAAATAGATCAAATGTAGGTGTATCAGAGAGTTTGAGCATTGCTATGTTGGTGATTGACCACAACCGTATATGTACATACAGTATCTCACAAAAGTGAGTGCACCCCTCACATTTTTGTAAATATTTTATTATATCTTTTCATGTGACAACACTGCAGAAATGACACTTTGCTACAATGTTAAGTAGTAAGTGTACAGTCTGCATAATAATGTCAATTTGCTGTCCCCTCAAAATAACTCAACACACAGCCATTAATGTCTAAACCATTGGCAACAAAAGTGAGTATACCCCTAAGTGGAAATGTCCAAATTGGGCCCAAAGTGTCAATATTTTGTGTGGCCAGCACTGCCTTAACCCTCATGGGCATGGAGTTCACCAGAGCTTCACAGGTTGCCACTGGAGTCCTCTTTCACTCCTCCATGATGACATCACGAAGCTGGTGGATGTTAGAGACCTTGTACTCCCCCACCTTCCATTTGAGGATGCCCCACAGATGGCCAGTTTATCACCTTTACCTTCAGCTTCTTTAGCAAGACAGTGGTCGTCTTGGAGGTGTGTTTGGGGTCGTTATCATGTTGGAATACTGCCCTGTGGCCCAGTCTCCGAAGGGAGGGGATCATGCTCTGCTTCAGTATGTCACAGTACATGTTGGAATTCATGATTGCCTCAATGAACCATAGCTCCCCAGGGCCGACAGCACTCATGCAGGCTCAGACCATTTCACTCCCACCACCATGCTTGACTGTAGGCAAGACACACTTGTCTTTGTATTCCTCACCTGGTTGCCGCCACACATGCTTGACACCATCTGAACAAAATAAGTTTATTTTGGTCTCATTGAACCATAGGACATGGTTAGAGCAATCCATGTCCTTAGTCTGCTTTTCTTCAGCAGACTGTTTGCAGGCTTTCTTGTGCATCATCTTTAGAAGAGGTTTCCTTCTGGGATGCCAGCCATGCAGACCAGTTTGATGCAGTGTGCGGCGTATGGTTTGAGCACTGACACCCCTTCAACCTCTGCAGCAATGCTGGCACCACTCATACGTCTATTTCCCAAAGACAACCTCTGGATATGACATGAGCATGTGCACTCAACTTCTTTGGTCGACCATGGCAAGGCCTGTTCTGAGTGGGACCTGTCCTGTGAAACCGCTGTATGGTCTTGCCCACTGTGCTGCAGCTCAGTTTTCAGGGTCTAAGCAATCTTCTTATAGCCTAGGTCATTTTTATGTAGAGCAACAATTCTGTTTTTCAGATCCTCAGAGAGTTATTTGCCATGAGGTGCCATGTTGAACTTTCAGTGACCAGTATGAGATAGTGTGAGAGCTATAACACCAAATTTAACACACCTGCTCCCCATTCACACCTGAGACCTTGTAACACTAACAAGTCCCATGACACCAGGGTGGGAAAATGGCTAATTGGGCCTTATGTGGACATTTCCACTTAGGGGTGTACTCACTTTACACATTAATGGCTGTGTGTTGAGTTATTTTGAGGGGACAGCACATTTACACTGGTATACAGGCTGTACACTTACTACTTTACATTGTAGCAGAGTGTAATTTCTTCAGTGTTGTCACATGAAAGATATAATATTTACAAAAAGGTGAGAAGTGTACTCATTTTTGTGAGATACTGTATATCCAGCATAAATATAGGATTCCCTGGTGGTCTAGTGATTAGGATTCGGGGCTTTCACCACTGCGAACTGGGTTCAATTCCAGTCAGGTATCAAGAGGTCACACCACCCTGAAGCTAAGCAGGGTTGGGCCTGGTCAGTACTTGGATGGGAGACCACCTAAGAATAGCAGGAGCTGTATGCTAGAGAAGGAACTGGCAACCCGCTCTAGTATCTCTGCCATGAATACCAAGTGGATCAGCATGACCATGGCCATAGAGATTTGCCTTGTGTGTTACGGTCCATGAGATCATGGAGAGTTGGACACAACTGAACAACACAACAAGGGTAAATATAAGGCTTTATCAAGTGAACTTTTCTTACCAATAAGCTTACAGTTAGCAAGAGGTCACCCCTTGAGGTTAGAAGAAAAAATAGTTTACCTTAAAAAAGAAAGAAAGTGGTTCTTCACAGTAAGGACAGTCGGACTATGGAACTCACTACCAAAAGCAGACTGAATAGTTTAAGAAGGGTTTGGAAGTATTTTTGATTGTACAGGCCATACAATGTTATGCCAGTTAGCTATAACAGGTACGATAATGATCCATCACCTGGGGATGGCTTTAATAAATGAAATCTAATGGAAGGAAGCTTTGAGGTGTGACAATAGTCAGTTAAAGTCAGTGCTTATTAGTCAGATGAAAATATAAAATAATGGTAAAAACTCAGCATTGCTCTTTTATAATCATTATAATTACTTCTCACCTTGCTGCATGTAGCAGATCAATCAGAAATATAAGCACACAAGGTCATGATTTGAGGTTGGAGGGTGGAGGATTTAATGATAATATCTGGCAGAGGAATAATTCACAGTTGTTCAAAGACTAATCAAGTTGAGCTTTTTTTTGGAATTAGGTGGGCAGTATATGCTGTCAAATCTATGTTTAATTTCTGGTCAGATGAACATTACTTCCCTCCACAGCATTTTTGTATACTTAACATTTTGTAAACTTGAAATTGGCAGTTTTTTTGCAAACAAACAAATTTTCTAATGTTTAGACTTGTTTAGTTGTTCAGTCGAGCTCGACTCTCCGTGACGTTATGGACTGCAGCATGCCAGGCACATTGTGTGTCTGTTGTGCTTATCTGTAGGGTTTTCATGGCAACGATACTGGAGTGGGTTGCCAGTTCCCACTCCAGTGGACTGCAATTTGCCTGACCTCTCTGCTATGATCCACCCATCTTAAATGACCTATTATGGCATAGCTCACAGCCTCATTGAAGTACACAAACCCCTTCACCACGGCAAGGCAGCAATCCAAAAGGGGGATGTTTAGACTATGCTATATCAAATGCTCGATTGAAAATATAGGAGTTTCTTTACATTCATGGAAAGATCTTAATTAGACACTCTCCACAGCAGAATATAAAATTTTAGTCATATTTACTCTTTGCTGCTTTAATTTGAATTTTGCAATATCTCATCTAGACCTCAGAGTCCCATAGAGCTACATCCCACTTCAAAAAGTCTTAGCAGAGAAAGTGCACACAAGCACAGACTGATCATTAATCATGTTAAATGTGTATATATCAGAGATGACCAATGGTTAAAGCTTTCTGCAAAGTATACATGAGAATTATTAAGACACAGTGCAGTGATTTTGGTTCTTAAGACAATTTGTGAATTAATGGGCCACTTTCTGTTATCACCCTTTCTCCCATACAGCTCGGAGCTATGAGCAAAATGCTGACAGAGTCAGCAGTTCCAGGGCATGATCCTAGGTCCTCAGCACAATGTTTAAAAGGCTCATCCTCATAATGAATTACTTTTTTAATGATACTTCTGCAAACATATGGTGACTGAAAATGTTGAATAAACAAGATTGTTTCTATTAACTGATAGTTTCCATTAACTGTTTACTCCAGTAACTGTTTCTAAAGTCTGTTATCTTCATTTTAGCTGTTTAATGCCTAAGCCATTAATTATTAAAACACATTCACTGTCTCTTAGGTTTAAATCTGAACTGAGAAGCCAAACTTGTCATTGTGTCTGGACCAAATCAATCAAGCTTCAATTAATCTCTTGTTAAATATTTAATTGTACCATTGACACTGGTAGTTTACAAACTTGGCTGCTCTGGGTTGAAAGACACCTTACGACTCATTGAAATTAATAGGCACTAAGGTGCACTGTGACTTTGCACTTAGATTCTTATTATCTACACAGTGCTAGATTAGCTCTGGAATGGAGAGTCCCTTGTGACACTAGTCATCAATTCTAGCTCTCAAGGTGATTAACAGATTTAAGGATATTCCTGTTTTTCATTGATAGGGTAGTCAATGACCCATATGAACTTAATGGGGTACTGTTCTCCCAAATGCTTTATCATAATATTAAAACATCACATTTGAAACATTTAAAAAGTTTATTTGTATGAAAAAATAAAAGTTTATAATGTACAAAGTGAGACAGGATGCCATGGTTTCCTCCTGCTCTTGTTGTTACTTGATGGAGACGGGCGGGAGCCTGGGAAATTCATTATGCATCCATATTTACTGCCATATTTTTTAAAGTAAACTAGCTAAGCAAACACAAACAATAGGCTGACTGTATGCTTAGAAAACAATGTTTCAATTCACAAGACTAAAGTTTCATTTGTTTCTTTGTTTTTATTGCGTTAATTTATTTGACTCAATATCATTTCTTTTTAATGCACACAAATGACAACATCAAGTCAATTTTTAATTAACTAAAAAAAAAAATTCTTTCACATGATTTTCCACCTTCTAACTTATGGTGAAGAGTACATATGGTGGCTTCAGTGTCCCTTTAACAGTGACATTGTCTCCCACTACAGAAAATTGGCTGTGATTGTAATCAGTGCATGGTCCATCTATTTCCTATTCATGATGTAGATCATGTGGTAACGAAAATACCTCAAATTATATTACATTTTTCTGCCTTTTATTTGAGATTCAAAAAGTGCTGTCTTCTTGTGGAGAGCATGCTCAAATCCAAAGTCAAGGCACATTTGGGGTGTCAGCATCAATTTATATTCTGATACGCAGAACTACTGTAGATTGCAAGCTAGAGTACTAACCATTTGGATTTCATAAGATATCATGCAGCAGCAGTAGGAGGCTTTTTGCCTCATATATCACCAGCATAGTATTGGGTTTAGATGGAGCCAATGGCAACAGAGATCGTCATAATTATGTCACTGAAAAATGGAGGTTGGATTTCAAAGTCTTACATGATTCAATTACGAGTTGCGATCGGACCCACGTTCCAGAAATAATGCAATATTAACACAAATTATACATTAAAAATCCCCTGGTGCATGAACACCTATATTAATTAGAGCAAAGAGAAGAAAAGGAATTTTATTAGACATAGAGGTTAAAAAATGAGTATGCCGCATACAAGAGGGATATATACATAGCTTCAGTTATTCAAAATAATAATACGTACTTGGTAAATGAGGAAAACAAGTATTGTACAAAAGAATGTATATTACATATGCATATGTCAGGACCATAAAGAAACCTTATAAAGGTAAGTGAATTGTGAAGCATAATAATGCCATTTATAGGAAAATGCAAATACAATGAAAGGTAAGTACCCATAAGATATAGGAGCCTTAAGGGCATCTAAATTAAATATAATAAGTGTATACAAGTGTTAATTAGAATAAGCTGATGTACCTAGTGTGTTGGAGTGAACAGAAATCTGTGAATTGAATATGTGTCTGTAATGTGTGAATAAGATGATCCTAAATCATATTAAATAAAAATTTCTGAGAAGATAATAATAATATCCCATATATGTAATACTATAAAGTAATTACATAAATGCATATATTTTAAGCTTTCCTCATAGCATGTAAAACATAAATCATAAGAAAGCTAGGTGGAGAAAGTAAAAAAATAAGGAAAGTGAATTAAAAACAAGATATATTAATTGCGGTAGCCGTTAATGCGCTCCAAATTATATAAAAGAGCAGCGTGGTATGTGCAGTAGTATATGATTGATTAATCTCTCCAATTATGATGTAGGCCGCAATACCTTCACATAAAGGTGATATACTATATCACCAATGGATCTCTGAAGGACACCCTTTTCGGGAGCCACACGTCACATACAGTAAATACCATATGTATATAAATAATAGATACTGCACCAACCTCAATGCTGCAGATAAATAAATACATTTGTGCCCTGATCCTCACTGGATCATACTCGTTTCCATCGGTTATATTGTTAAAACTGTAAATATGATATTCTAGTCCATGCAAGTTCTATTATATGTATGCCATGCCCAGGGCCTGACTGCACTGTTTTACACTATGGCCTGGGCCTGACTGGCCAGAGTTTTCCTGTTTTTATTATTATGGTTATGTATTTCTTAGTGCTTATGGTTATAATATGATTACACTCTTATACTGTATGTATGTTGGTTTATGTATTATGTTTCATGTTATAGGAATTATTGTAAAAAAAATATTAGGTATTTTCAGGCTATTGCATCAGCCAAACGTCCAAGACCGTAGTCTCATAGATAATCCTTGTACACACACCTCAAGATTACAGCAAAGGGTTATCATTAATACAATTACCAAGATGAGATTAGGAGCCCAAGCTCATCAGATGTGTAGGGTTTCCTAGTGGGCAGTGGCAGCCTATTATGTTGCAGTGTTGTTGTCTGGTGATAACTCACTCAGCCCCACCTAAATATAATCACCAGGATGAGATTAAAGCCCTGAGCTCATCAGATGTACATGGTTTCCCAGTAAGCAGGGGGACAGCCTATTATTTCGGAATGGGGCTTGCAGTGATTGGCCAGCCCGTGTGCCAGAAAATTGTATAAAATATGACAATTGATTAAGGTATGTGTCTGAACCTACATAAACCATGGTGTAAGTGTCATTATGTGCATTAATCCTAATTCAAAGGGATTGTATGGTGTTCCTGATATCCTTGAAGCAAGCTCCTGGGCGTGGTACCTGTGTTTGGTCCATCTTCTGCTATCAGAGGTGTAAATGGACTGCACTATTCTGCTGGTTCTTCTTACCAAGTCCAACTGAAGTAGCAGATTGTGACAACTGCTAGCAGTGGTGGGACCTCTGTTAAACCACAGCAGGATGGCAACCTACAAACACATGACAATGGCCAAGCTAAAGGAGGTCTTCAGAACCAGGGGCTTTGAGCGGATTGCTGGTATGACCAAGGCAGATATGATTGAGGAGCTGGTGATGGATGATGAGCTCCACCAAGTGGAAAAGGGGCTGGATGGGGGATGATATTACATTACCGGTCACCCCAGCCCCAGTGCCTGCCTCTAGGCTGTCTGCAGCAGAGGAGGATAAGGCGTTCAGGAGATTCCAGAGATGGAAAACAGCCATGCCAGAGGATATTATTACCAAGAATTTGATAGCCCTCAGGGCACAGATCAGTAAGGAGGTGCAGGTGGAATGTAGGGGGCTGCCTGTTTATCCTGCCCCAGTACCTGCTGAGAGGCAAAGCACCCTCACTTCCCAACTGAAAGCTGCCTACAGCAGCTTTAAGCATTTTTCTGAGGACAAAGGAGATATTGATAGATTTTTTACAAGATTTTGAGCAGCAATGCGATCTCCATCAGGTCCTTGAGGAGGAGTGGATCAGGCTGCTGGTTAGTAGGCTCAGTGGGATAGCCAGTGAGGCATTTCGAGCTATGCCCAGAGAGCAAGCTAGAGACTATGAACAGGTCCGACAAGTATTGCTGGCCAGGTATGCAATTACCCCTGAAGCCTATATGAAAAGGTTTTGTGCTGTGACCAGGGGACACCTATGCAGAGGTGACATGCCGCATGAGACAAGCCTGCCACAGCTGGTGGAAGGCAAAATGAGTTACTACTGTGGAGGAGACCCTGGATGTGATATTGCTAGAACAATTGTTGTTTATGTGCCCAGACGGATTGTAGCCTTGGGTACAGGACCAGAAACCCACCACTGGGTAGATGGCTGCTAAAATTGGCCGACTATTGTGTGGACACTAGGCGTGAGGAGGGTGCCCGGAGCTCCATGACTGCTTCCAAAAAAGTGGGACCCCCAGTGCCTGTCCCTGTGGCTACCCACCCTATAGTGACTTGCCCTCCCCGTGTTACCTTTCAGGGAGACTCCCAGCTGAGGGAAAACCCTGGGGTGTCCTCTCAATCTCCTGGGGTAGCTGACACCCATCCAGTGATTCAGGCCCAAGGGGGGAGTGTGATGGGTGCCACCAACCTGGGCACATAAAGAGAGATTGTCCTAACATGCCCCAGAGGGCAGTGAGTACAGCTGCTAGACCTGTGCATTATCTAGGAGAGTGGGACCTGGCTGCAGGGCACTCCAGTGCTGCCCAGTTAAGGCCAGAAGTAGAAGACATCTACACCAACATCCATGCCATTCAGCAGGACCATGAGGACACCAGAGGACTGCACTTTCAGCCAGTTTTGGTGCAAGGGCACAAAGTCTCTTGGTGTAGAGATACCGGAGCTGTGATTATTGTGGTCCACACAGACTTAGTACCCATATTGCGCTGCTGCCCAAGCAGATGTGGGTCCACATGACCCTATTCCATCAAGCTAATCCCTCCCCTCTCTACCACACTTATCCCAGCTCGAACACTTCTATTCAACCTCTCCCTAAACACTGGCAAGTTTCCATCCTCTTTAAAAAACACCATAATTACACCCATTCTCAAGAAGCCCTCATCTGACCCAGCTTCTGCCTCCAACTATCACCCTATCTCACTACTTCCCCTGGCTTCCAAACTGCTTGGGCGGCTTATTTACAATCGCCTCACTCAATTTTTGTTTCTCCAATTCTCTTCTTGACCCCTTCCAATCTGGTTTACGGGTCCTACACTCTACAGAAACAGCCCTCACAAAAGTCACCAATGACTTGCTAACCGCCGAATCAAAGGGTCACTTCTCTATTCTAATTCTCCCGGATCTCTCTGCTGCCTTCGATACAGTTGACCACCCTCTTCTAATCCAAACTCTCCACTCTTTTGGTATCCAGGACACAGCTCTTTCATGGTTCACATCCTATCTAAAAGATTGTACATTTAGTGTCTCCTTCTCTGGCACCTCTTCTTCACCCCTCCCTCTGTCTGTTTGTGTACCTCAAGGTTCTGTCCTAGGCCCCCTCCTCTTCTCCATCTACACCTCCTCCCTCGGCACCCTTATAAAATCCTTTGGATTTCAGTATCATCTCTATGCAAATGATACTCAAATATACCACTCTGCACCCGATCTATCCCCATCTCTTATAGCTCAAGTTTCCAACTGCCTCTCTAACTTATCCTCCTGGATGTCTGCCCATCAACTCAAACTCAACATGTCTAAAACTGAACTCCTAATAATTCCACCCTCTTCTACAGCATTCACTCCTCAAATATCTCTAACGTTGATAACACTATCATCACTCCCATCTCCCAGGGCCTGTTGTCTTTGGGTCCTACTGGATCCCGCCCTCTCTTTTATTCCTCACATCCAATCGATAACAACATCTTGTCAATTTCACCTAAAAAATATCTCCAAAATTCATGATTATCTTACAGAAGACACAGCTAAAATTTGAATACACTCTCTCATCATATCTAGACTTGACTACTGCAATTCACTCCTTGCTGGCCTACCCATCTCTCGTCTGTCTCCCCTCTAATCCATAATGAACTCCTCCGCTAGACTCATCTTCCATACCAAACGATCAGTGTCTGCAGCTCCACTCTGTCAATCACTCCACTGGCTTACCATAGCTTCCAGAATCAACTTTAAAATCATGACCCTAACATATAAGGCCCTCAACAACAGTGCACCTCCTTATATATCTGCTCTTGTTTCAAAATACTCTCCCAACCGCCCCCTTCGTTCTGCTAACGACCTTCTTTTTTTCTCCTCTCTCATTACTTCCTCCCACTCCTGCCTTTCCTTGCCCCGCACCATTAGACTACCTTCCTGCCTCAAAACCTTTAAGAAATGACTAAAAACACACCTGTTTAAAAAATCACCTTCACCCTTAACATGTACAACTGCGCACTCCGCAGCTTAATAACACTTACACCCACAATCTACAGTACAACACACAGACACCTCCACTTGACTAAACAAATTGTTTTCACATTGCCATCTTGCATTTGTCACCCTCTTATACCTCTTGTATCACACCTAAACCCTTAGATTGTAAGTTTGCAAGTTTTCAATCTTGTGTCAGTGCCTTGGAAACAAGCTCTATGTACATTTGATTCTCAGCTCAAAAACAGGGCCCTCCATTCTTTATAAGGTGTTAAATTTGCTTTTTGCCATGTACTCAACCCCTGTACAGCGCTTTGGAATATGATGGAGCAATATAAATAAAGATAATAATAATAATAATGGTGGCTGGAGGAGAGAAATTTGCTATCCCAGTTTCCCGCTTGCTTCTGGTTTGGAGCACTGGGAAAGGGATCCGGGAGGTGGGTGTGATGAAAGGCCTGCCTGCAGATGTGCTGTTGGGAAATTATTTGGGGCCAATGACGAGTCGATATGTGCATCCCGTGACCCGAGCACAAGCCACCCGAGCAGCATTGGCCACCACAGAATCAAGGGATCAGATGGAAGGTCAGGAGTCTGAAGTAAGTCCTTTGCCTGCTGGGGAATTAGCGGTCAGTTGGGCCAGTGTGGAGGAAGTACAGTTAGAACTCAGACAGGATGGGACCTTGGCTGGATCTAGACAGAGGGCTGAGCAACAGGAGCAGGGTCCTGAGGGGGATAGGTATGTGTGGGACAAGGAGTTTTTGTATAGGGTCCCTGCAGACACAGCAGAAGGGAGGGCAAAGGAACCCAGTAGACAGATGGTGATATCTCAGAAGTATAAGGAGGGACTGTTAGCTCTAGCTCATGAGGTACCATTAGCTGGCCATTTATTGAATAAAGAAAACTCGCCACCGTCCAACCAGGGTGTTTTATTGGCCTGGGGTAAACCGAGACATGGGACCATTGACCCGGGCTAGCGACATGGGCAAACAGTTTATTCTCACCATAGTACACTATGCTACACGTTACCCTGAGGCTGTCTCCTTAACCATAATTCCAGCTCTTAAAATAGCAGAGGCCCTTATAGGGGTATTTTCCAGAACTGGGTTTCCTCAGGAAATATTATCAGATAGAGGCACTCAGTTCATGGCAAGTGTAACCAAGCGGTTTAATGGGACCTTTAAATTAATGCTCTGTACCTTTACAGAGCAGGAGAAGGATTGGGAATGGTTATTACGGTTGCATATAGAGAAGTGCCTTTGAACTCCTGTATGGCAGACAAGTTAGAGGCCCTTTAAATGTGGTCAGAGAGACATGGGAGGGGGAATATGGGCATTGCCAGGTTCCAGTGACTTCATATATCTTAGCTTTTAGGAAACGATTGGCCATGCTGACTGGACTGGTGAGGGAGCATATGCAGAAGGCTCAGGCTAAGGATAAGAAGTACTACGATAGAGGTACCCGGGAGAGAGAAGAGGATGAAGGTGTTAATGTTTGTTCCCCATCCTCAAGACAAGCACCAAGCGGTGTGGGAGAGTCCATATCCCATGAGTAAGAAACTGAACCCCCATACATATGTAATGGTTGTAGTGGCTGGTCGGAATGTCACCAGCATAGCTCACATTAACCGCCTCAAAGAATATCAGAAGTGACCCCAGAACTTGTTAGCTATTTGTTTACTGACAGGGAGTGATGCAGAGGAGGGCCTGCTACCAGATACAGTATGTTGGCCCCAGCTGAACAGGAGACCCTAGAAATAGACCTAGAACAGATAGACAGCCTAAATGATCCCCAGAGAAAACAGCTAGCAGCTACTTTACACGCCAATCAATAGTTATTTACTAACAATCCTGGGTGAACCCCTATGGCAACCCATGAAGTGCTTACAGAAAATTGCCCTCCCCTCAAACAATCCACTAATGAGTTCCTGAGGCCGTAAGAGCTACCATTTATGAGGAATTGAGAAAAATGTTGTTATTGAACCATCAAGTAGCCCCTGGGCATCCCCAGTAGTATTGGTGCCCAAGAAAGATGAAACAACTCGTTTCTGTGTGGATTATCGCAAGCTAAATGACAAAACTAAAACAGATGCTTACTCTATTCCGCGCATGGAGGAGTTGTTAGACCGCCTGGGTACAGCTAAGTACCTAAACACTCTGCATCTCTCCAAGGGGTACTGGCAAATTCCCTTTGAAGAGACAGCGAGCATTTTGTAATGAAGAATGCCCCTTCCACCTTCCAAACTTCCAGAGATTAGTAGACCGATTGTTACAGGGTCAACAGGGATTCGCCCAGGCATATTTGGGTGATATAGCTATCTATAGTCACACTTGAGAGGAGCACCTACAACATATTCAAGCTCTTATGGGGAATATTAGGAAAACTAAGCTCACTATTCACCCTGATAAGTGTCAGTGGGACAGAGCAGAGGTGCAGTATCTGGGTAACTGGGTGGGCAGTGGGCAGATCAGACCTGAACCAGCCAAGATAGAGGGGATAGCCGCCTGGCCCATTCCTCAAACTAAAAAGCAGGTGATGTCTTTCCTAGGCACCACTGGGTATTATCGCAAATTTATTCCTCATTACAGGGCCCTGACTGACCTGACAAAGAAGAAGATGCCTAGGATGGTAAACTGGACCCCTGCCTGCAATGAAGAGTTTCAAGCCCTCAAGGATGCTCTAACTTTTTCACCTGTGCTGGCTTCCCCAGATTATACAAGGCCTTTTGTAGTAGAGACAGATGCTTCTACTGTTGAGTTGGGGGCAGTGTTGAGCCAACAGGATGAGCAGGGTTGTGAGCATCCCATAGCATACATCTGCCGAAAATGATTGCCTAGAGAGGTAGCATATGCTACCGTGGAGAAAGAATGCTTGGCTGCGGCGTGGGCTTTGAAAAAACTACAACACTAACTGTATGGCAGGGAGTTTACAGTGGTCACTGGTCGTAATCCCCTGTGTTGGCTGTCTAAGGTGGCCGGAGACAAAGGCCACCTGTTAAGATGGAGCCTAGCCCTGCAAACTTTAAATTTTGACGTGCAGCATCGCAGTGGCAAAGTCCATCAGAACGCTGATGGGTTATCCAGATATTAGGACAAGTAGCAGCCGTGTAGCTGGAAAGCTATTCAGCAGGATAGCTTCCCAGTCTTCATTAGAAAGAATGGGGAGGGGTTGTCATGCCCAGGGCCTGACTGAACTGTTTTACACTATGGCCTGGGCCTCACTGGCCAGAGTTACCCTGTTTTTATTATTATGGTTATGTATTTCTTAGTGCTTATGGTTAAAATATGATTACACTGTTATACTGTATGTATGTTGGTTTATGTATTATGTTTCATGTTATATGAATTATTGTAAAACAAATATTAGATATTCTGCAGGCTTTTGCATCGGCCAAACTCCCAAGACCGTAGAATCATAGATAATCCTTGTACACACACTTCAAGATTACAGCAAATGCTTATCGTTAATGCAATCACCAGGATGAGATTAGGAGCCTGAGCTCATCGGATGTGGGGAGGTTTCCCAGTGGGCAGGGACAGCCTATTATGTTGCAGTGTTGTTGTCTGGTGATAACTCACTCATTCTCACCTAAATATAAACACCAGGATGAGAGATTAAAGCCCTGAGCTTATCAGATGTACAGGGTTTCCTAGTAAGCAGGGGGCAGCCTATTATTTAGAGATGGGGCTTGCTGTGATTGGCCAGCCTGTGTGCCAGAACTTTTTATAAAATGTGACAATTAATAAAGGTATGACAGTTGTGTCTGAATTTACATAAAACAAGGTGTTAGTGTCATTCTGTGCATTAATCCTAATTCTAAGGGATTATATGGTGTTCCTGATAACCTAGTGTTCCTGGTATCCTTGAAGGAAGCTCCTGGGCGTGGTACCTGTGTTTGGTCCATCTTCTGCCAACATAGGTGTAAAAAGACCACACAATTCTGCTGGATAGGTTTGAACTATGTTCTTACCAAGTCCAATTGAAGTAGCAGATCGTGACAATGTGTTAACACATTGACTGCCAGGATCAATATAACACGGAAATTAAAGTGACAATAAAGTATTTTATATTGCAGATTTGTGATAATGTTGTGCTATTAATTCTAATACCTAACATCGCTTTCCCTTTAATTAGAAGTACTGTAGTACCCGTTGGCCTTTCTGCTCCAGTTGTGGGTGACAGGCTTGAACGCCAGTGAATTTGTTGCAATTTAATAGTCTGATTGAAAACGTAACAGTTACGGGCCTGACAGATCAAAGGTTTTGCGGGAGCGCAGTTCAAATTTCCACGTCCCGTAGCTTTTCTCGCCTTTACCCCGCAAGTCGCTGGCGCGTTGCTAAACAGGGCCAATTTAATAGCGGCAAGTCATGCGGGCTACGTTACTGGCTATGGTTTTCAACGTTGAGGGAATTTAATAGGGCTACAGGTATGTCGATATTTGTGTGGTGAGTGTGGCAGCAGAACACAAAATATTGTAGTGGTTTTAGTGATTTTTCTTACCAGTAACCTTTTGAAGTTATTTATTACAATGTTGTAATAAAGTTTGATAATGCTCATTATACTTTTAACTCTTTATAGTATTTTTATTGAAAAAAATATTATGTTATTTAATGAGGAAATATATATGGATATAAATTATATTTACGGTAACTAAATTAAATTGTGATTCGGTCAATTGAATAGGGCTCTATATAAGCACAGAGCATATTTTTTACAGAAGTTTTTAGTTAGTGAACTTCTATCCAAAAGCAAGGTCTTCACTAACTAAAAACCTCTGTTAAAAAAATATGCTCTCTGCTTATATAGAGCCCTTTTCAATTTGCCAAGCCGCAATTTAATAAGGCTGATACTGTGCAAGTATAGCTTTAAAGATTGAATCCTGGCGCCATCATCTGTTAAAGATGCATCATTACAATTCCTAATGACCATTTTATGCAGTTTATCAATTCAGAAACTGTTTCTTTTTATGTTTTATGACTGGAACTTGACACAATAAAAGGGGTGCAGCACAAAAGAGAATTATCTAAGCGTAAGCGTAATATGCTCCAAAAACTTGTTTTATTTAATTAAAACTAAATGCACCCTTTGGTAACGGAAAGATTAGTCTGGTCAATTTTAAAAAATATTCTGTATTTCTATTGATACAGTCCCTTGCAAAAGTATTCACCCCCCTTGACTTTTTACCTATTTTGTTGCATTACCACCTTAAGTTAAATGTTTTGTTAATCTGAATTTTATGTGATGGATCAGAACACAATAGTCTAAGTTGGTGAAGTGAAATAAAAAAAATATATACATAAAACTATTTTTTAGAAATAGAAAACAGAAAATTGTCATATGAGTATGTATTCACCCCCTTTGGTATGAAGCCCATAAAAAGCTCTGGTGCAACCCATTACCTTCAGAGACCACATCATTAGTGAAATGATGTCCACCTGTGTGCAATCTAAGTGTCACATGATCTGTCATTACATATACACATCTTTTTTTAAAGGCCCCAGAGGCTGCAACACCTAAGCAAGAGGCACAACAGCCCACCTGCCAAGAGACCAAAACTCCCGGACCGGGCAAGGAGGGCATTAATCAGAGAGGCAGCACAGATACCTAAGGTAACCCTGGGGGAGTTCCACAGCAGAGACTGGAGTATCTGTACTTAGGACGACAAAAAGCTGTATGCTCCATAGAGCTGGGCTTTTTGGCAGAGGGGCCAGAAGAAAGCCATTGCTTTCAGCAAAAAACAAAAAGTCACATTTTGAGTTTGCAAAAAGGCATGTGGGAGACTTCCAAAATGTATGGAGGAAGGTGCTGGGGTCTGATGAGACTAAAATTGAACTTTTTGGCCATCAAAGAAAACGCTATGTCTAGCGCAAACCCAACACATCACCCAAACAACACAATGTTTTTCAGCAGCCGGGACTGGGAAACTGGTCAGAGTTGAGGGAAAGATGGATGGTGCTAAATATAGGGATATTCTTGAGCAAAACCTGTACCACTCTGTCCATGATTTGAGGCTAGGACGGAGGTTCACCTTTCAGCAGGACAAAGACCCCAAACACACTGCTAAAGCAACACTTGAGTGGTTTAAGGGGAAACATGTTAATGTGTTGGAATGGGCTCGTCAAACCCAGACCTCAATCCAATAGAAAATCTGTTGTCAGACTTAAAGATTGCTGTTTACAAGCGCAAACCATCCAACTTGAAGGAGCTGGAGCAGTTTTGCAAGGAGGAATGGTCAAAAATCTCAGTGGTAAGATGTGGCAAGCTCATAGAGACTTATCCAAGGTGCCTTGGAGCTGTGATTGCCGCAAAAGGTGTCTCTACAAAGTATTGACTTTAGGGGGTTGAATAGTTATGCACATTGACTTTTCTGTTATTTTGTCCTATTTGTTGTTTGCTTCACAATAAAAAAAACATCTTCAAAGTTGTGGGCATGTTCTGTAAATTAAATGATGCAAATCATCAAACAATCCATATTAATTCCAGGTTGTGAGGCAACAAAACACGAAAAATGCCAAGGGGGGTGAATACTTTTGCAAGGCACTGTATGTATATGTTTTTGTGTCTGTATATAACCTCTACTTTAAAGTCAAAAGCAATACAGATTAAATGTTGAGAAACAATGCCTGTTCACAAGTGAGGGAGGTTGGAAAAAAAAAAGGAAAGAAAGTGTTAATGTTTTATGCAAGGAAATGGAAAATGAATAAGAAATGTTAAGTATATTAGGCTAAGTATTTACTTATTATGAGCCCAATGATAGAAATTAACGTATTTCTTCTTTGATAGCTTCCATGTCTCCCCATTTTCTGTGGATAGCTTGTACTCTGCTTGTAAATTTTTTTAATTTTCTTGAGCAAGAAAAAATGATTTTGTTCTTAAGTAACGCTTAATGTGGATATTTATCCAGATCCCAGTTGCATAGTCAATCTTTTTTTAAATACACTTTATTCTTTATATACGATAGAAAAAACATAAATTATAATGAACAAAACTCATCCAAACCAGTACAAACAAACATGTGGAGTTAAATATAACACATTTCTTAAAAATAAAAACACATAAAAATATTTCTTACACACAGACACACAGTGGATTGAACTAGAATGCTTATCATGACCCATTTCATTTATTATAAAGGAGCATCTATTATCTAACTACAAAATTAATGTCGACGGGAGTCCTATAATTTTCATTTGTGCAAAGCAAATTTCTTCTCTTTACTCAGAGGGAAAAGGGTGTGTTCCATATCTCTGTCTTTAGACACTATCCTCAAAGTAAAGGTTGGAATAGGATGTCGAGTGTGTGTCCCCAACTTAGGCGTAGCGCAGGGTAGGTGTGTCGGTAAGATGATCCGTGTATTTGTAGTAGGTTCTTATGGGTAGTCTTACTGGATGTTCTTTCTTACCCCTGTCTGGAGGTGGTCCGGACTGGATGTCAGGTATGGTGATTCCCTGTTTTAGGATTAGGCAATGCTGCTATTGGTGTGAACTGGGACCTGCAGCTTTTCTTGGGGCTCTGTTCACGTCAGTGCCAGAGAAAAAGAAAAATGCAAAGGTGGAGTGGAAAAAGTGCACAATCCCTTCAGTAGTCCCAATGTTATGGGATAATGTTTGGTCTGAAGCTCTCAATGTTGGTCTCTCTAATGTAAAATGTTATTTATATATACACTGTACTGATGGCGGACAGATAGATAGATGCTATGTATCTATCAATTGGCTGGTTGCCATTCAGATCTGTTCTCACAGTGCAAAAATCCTGGTGGTAGTGAGGTAGACTAGTACTGTGGATATGGCCACCTGTTGATGTTGCGGTTTTGCTGTAATGAAAGTGTCTAAACAGCCATGGATCAATGATCAATGATATGGAAATCAGGGTTGATAAACAGGTTTTATTCGTAGGATGCCACAGATAAAATATACACAGTAGTCCGTCTTTGGTGTATGTCATACACAACGGATAAAATAAAGAAAAAATTAAAAGTAAAAACAAACTATAAAAGATTTAAAACCTATAAAAACTTTGGTAGGTTGGTGCAAAAAAATTATGTCTCCACTTTCTTTGAGGTGTTGGAGATAATATTTATGTGTAAAACTTCAAACGCGTTTCAACGTTTTGCTGGCGGCTTCCTCAGTGATAATGATAAAAATGTTGGTATTGGTAGTACCCTGAAGACTGTGCCTTGTTCTCCTGGGTGTTCCCTTCATAGTTTAAAAGTAAAGGTTGCTTCGATTTCCTTCGCTTCACCATTAGCCATTTGGCCACTAGCAAAACATTCAGAAAGCTTGTTCTCACTGGCAAGGACTTTTGCAACACACAGTGCCTTGCAAAAGTATTCACCCCCTTTGGCATTTTTCATGTTTTGTTGCCTCACAACCTGGAATTAACATGGATTGTTTGAGAATTTGCATCATTTAATTTACAGAACATGCCCACAACTTTGAAGATGTTTTGTTTTTTGTTTTATTGTAAAGCAAACAACAAATAGGATAAAATAACAGAAAAAGTCAATGTGCATAACTATTCAACCCCCTAAAGTCAATACTTTGTAGAAACACCTTTTGCGGCAATCACTGCTCCAAGGCACTTTGGATAAGTCTCTATGAGCTTGCCACATCTTACCACTAGGATTTTTGCCCATTCCTCCTTGCAAAACTGCTCCGGCTTCTTCAAGTTGGGTGGTTTGCGCTTGTGAGCAGCAATCTTTAAGTCTGACCACAGATTTTCTATTGGATTGAGGTCTGGGCTGTAACTAGGCCATTCCAACACATTAACATGTTTCCCCTTAAATCACTCAAGTGTTGCTTTAGCAGTGTGTTTGGGGATATTGTCCTGGCTGCTGAAAAACATCCCACAGCATTATGCTTCACCACCATGTTGTGATGTGATGTGTTAGGTTGTGCCAGACATAGCTTTGATGGCCGAAAAGTTCAATTTTAGCCTCATCAGACCAGAGCACCTTCCTCCATACATTTTGGGAGTCTTCCACATGTCTTTTCGCACACTCAAAACGTGCCATTTTGTTTTTTACTGAAAGTAATGGCTTTCTTCTGGCTACTCTGTCATAAAGCCCAACTCTATGGAGCGTACGACTTATTGTCGACCTATGTACAGATACTCCAGTCTCTGCTGTGGAACTCTGCAGCTCCTCCAGGGTTACCTTAGGTCTCTGTGCTGCCTCTCTGATTAGTGCCCTCCTTGCCCGGTCCGTGAGTTTTGGTGGGCGGCCAGCTCTTGGCAGGTTTGCTGTTGTGCCATGCTCTTTCCATTTGGTTATGATAGATTTGATGGTGCTCCTGGTGATCATCAAAGATTTGTATTTTTTTTTTATAACCTAACCCCGACTTGTACTTCTCAACAACATTGTCCCTTACTTGTTTGGAGAGTTCCTTGGTCTTCGTGGCAGTGTTTGGTAAGTGGTGCCTCTTGCTTAGGTGTTGCTTAATCTGGGGCCTTTCAAACATGGTGTGTCTATGTAATGACAGATCATGTGACACTTAGATTGCACGAAGGTTGTACATCATTTCACTAATGGTGTGACTTCTGAAGGTAATTGGTTGCACCAGAGCTTTTTATGGGCTTCATAACAAAGGGGGTGAATACATACTCACATGACAATTTTCTTCTTTCTATTTCTAAAAAATAGTTTTATGTATATATTTTTTTCATTTCACTTCACCAACTTAGACTATTGTGTTCTGATCCATCACATAAAATTCAGATTAACAAAACATTGAACTTAAGGCTGTAATGTAACAAAATAGGTAAAAAGTCAAGGGGGGTGAATACTTTTACAAGGCACTGTATGTAGTAAACAAATTTCAGGTTTCAAAGGAAGTATAATCCCTATAATTTTGCTTAATCGGGACAAACATTGTTTCCAGAAAGTCTGCAACCAGGGACAATTCCACCACACATGTGAAGGGGAATGTACCAGGCCGTAGTCTCTCCAACAAGTCGCTGGGATGTGTATATCAAATTTGTTCATGTTCTTAGGAACTAAATACCATCTATGAGTCACCTTAAAATATAGTTCTCGACATGATGTACAAATTGATGACTTTGTAACCATCTGACATGCTCTATACCAGTCTTCTTCTAACCATGTATTGTTTAATTCCTGTTCCCATTTTAACCATTCTTTGATTTTCCCCTTATCTCTAATCTCCACCATTAGTTTTTGACATTTAGAGATATCATGTGATGAATGGTTCTTTAAAACCAATTGTTCAAACGGTAAATATTGAGCAGCCAATGTCAAACTATAGTCCAAAAGGGTTATCTTAGACTTTATTGTTGTGTATTCTAGCCAAGAGAAGCTATGGCTTTGAAATTTAAGTCTAACTTCTCCTTTTGAGAGTAATGTATTATTCAAATACATATCCCCAATAAAGTTTATTCCCATTTTCTTGTACTTGATCCGATTGTAATACCATTCACAAACGGGCAGAATATAATAATTTCCCCCAAGGGTTCCATTGACAAAATAAAAATCAAAGGCGATAGTGGGCATCCTTGGTGTGTGCCATTTCTTATGTTAAACAGTTTAGACTACACCAAGGCCACACTCTTGCCTGTGGATTTTTGTACAAAGAGCAAATTGCCTTTCGGCCAAAATCTTCAAATCCAAATTTACCCAACACTAAGTCAATAAAATTCCAGTTAACCCTGTCGAAAGCCTTCTCTGCGTCTAACGTCAGGGCCAACATTGGAATATCCTTTTTATTAGCAAAGGAGAGCAGGTCAATCAATTTTCTTATATTATCTGAGCCTTGTCTCCTCTGAACAAAGCCCACTTGACCCAAGTCAATTAATTTAGCTATAATCTTGTTCATTCTTGTCGCCAGTATTTTTGAATAGATCTTTACTTTGACATTAATTAATGAGATAAGTCTATAATTTATATGGATCTCTGGATTATTATCTGGCTTTGGAATATTATTGATTCTGGCTTGTAACATCTCATTAGGTATTTCTCCTGTGTTTCTAAATTCCTTAAATAAAGACTTTAGATGTGGGCAGAGCTCAGAGGAAAAAAGTCTAAAATAATTATTGTCAAATCCATCCATACCTGGGACTCTATTAGTTTTCAGTGAATGTATCGCTTCCTTGATTTCTTTTACTGAAATCATTTGATTTAGGAACTCCAGATCGTCTGAAGAGATTTTAGGCAGTTTGATTTTTTCTAGAAAATCTGAAATTTCCTCTCTTGAGGGTTTATAAAAATTCTGTTCAGATTCTAGATTGTACAGCTCTTTATAATAAGATTCAAAGATGTCAGTAATTTTTTTAGGTTAGGAAACAAGTAAGTTTTTACAATTTTTCATTGAATGAATTTTGCTAAAAATCCTCTTATTCTTAATTTTATTAAATAAATATTTCCTAGCTTTATTACCTTTAATATAAAAATCATATTGAAATCTCATAATCATCCTGTCCGTTGCGAGTTGAAGTCATTTTTTAAGTTGGCTGATAATATCCTTTATTTGTGTATTACATTCTATGCAGGGGTTCAATTTGTCGGCAGATTGTAGTTTATTTAATTTTAGATATAAGTCCCTTAGAGGTAAACCTCTTTCTTTTTTTAATGCCGCTGTTCTACTAATTCAAATTCCCCTTATAACGTCCTTTTGTGCACACCACACTGTTGAGTGTAATGGCACTGTATTAGTATTTTGATCAAAAAAATGTTTTAGTTCCAATTTAATTTTTTAATGAACTCTTGGGAGCAGAACAACGATTAATTTATTCTCCATGGTTTATACCCTCGTTTTCCAATTGACACTAAGTCAATAAAATTCCAGTTAACCCTGTCGAAAGCCTTCTCTGCGTCTAACGTCAGGGCCAACATTGGAATATCCTTTTTATTAGCAAAGGAGAGCAGGTCAATCAATTTTCTTATATTACCTGAGCCTTGTCTCCTCTGAACAAAGCCCACTTGACCCAAGTCAATTAATTTAGCTATAATCTTGTTCATTCTTGTCGCCAGTATTTTTGAATAGATCTTTACTTTGACATTAATTAATGAGATAAGTCTATAATTTATATGGATCTCTGGATTATTATCTGGCTTTGGAATATTATTGATTCTGGCTTGTAACATCTCATTAGGTATTTCTCCTGTGTTTCTAAATTCCTTAAATAAAGACTTTAGATGTGGGCAGAGCTCAGAGGAAAAAAGTCTAAAATAATTATTGTCAAATCCATCCATACCTGGGACTCTATTAGTTTTCAGTGAATGTATCGCTTCCTTGATTTCTTTTACTGAAATCATTTGATTTAGGAACTCCAGATCGTCTGAAGAGATTTTAGGCAGTTTGATTTTTTCTAGAAAATCTGAAATTTCCTCTCTTGAGGGTTTATAAAAATTCTGTTCAGATTCTAGATTGTACAGCTCTTTATAATAAGATTCAAAGATGTCAGTAATTTTTTTAGGTTAGGAAACAAGTAAGTTTTTACAATTTTTCATTGAATGAATTTTGCTAAAAATCCTCTTATTCTTAATTTTATTAAATAAATATTTCCTAGCTTTATTACCTTTAATATAAAAATCATATTGAAATCTCATAATCATCCTGTCCGTTGCGAGTTGAAGTCATTTTTTAAGTTGGCTGATAATATCCTTTATTTGTGTATTACATTCTATGCAGGGGTTCAATTTGTCGGCAGATTGTAGTTTATTTAATTTTAGATATAAGTCCCTTAGAGGTAAACCTCTTTCTTTTTTTAATGCCGCTGTTCTACTAATTCAAATTCCCCTTATAACGTCCTTTTGTGCACACCACACTGTTGAGTGTAATGGCACTGTATTAGTATTTTGATCAAAAAAATGTTTTAGTTCCAATTTAATTTTTTAATGAACTCTTGGGAGCAGAACAACGATTAATTTATTCTCCATGGTTTATACCCTCGTTTTCCAATTGACACTAAGTCAATAAAATTCCAGTTAACCCTGTCGAAAGCCTTCTCTGCGTCTAACGTCAGGGCCAACATTGGAATATCCTTTTTATTAGCAAAGGAGAGCAGGTCAATCAATTTTCTTATATTATCTGAGCCTTGTCTCCTCTGAACAAAGCCCACTTGACCCAAGTCAATTAATTTAGCTATAATCTTGTTCATTCTTGTCGCCAGTATTTTTGAATAGATCTTTACTTTGACATTAATTAATGAGATAAGTCTATAATTTATATGGATCTCTGGATTATTATCTGGCTTTGGAATATTATTGATTCTGGCTTGTAACATCTCATTAGGTATTTCTCCTGTGTTTCTAAATTCCTTAAATAAAGACTTTAGATGTGGGCAGAGCTCAGAGGAAAAAAGTCTAAAATAATTATTGTCAAATCCATCCATACCTGGGACTCTATTAGTTTTCAGTGAATGTATCGCTTCCTTGATTTCTTTTACTGAAATCATTTGATTTAGGAACTCCAGATCGTCTGAAGAGATTTTAGGCAGTTTGATTTTTTCTAGAAAATCTGAAATTTCCTCTCTTGAGGGTTTATAAAAATTCTGTTCAGATTCTAGATTGTACAGCTCTTTATAATAAGATTCAAAGATGTCAGTAATTTTTTTAGGTTAGGAAACAAGTAAGTTTTTACAATTTTTCATTGAATGAATTTTGCTAAAAATCCTCTTATTCTTAATTTTATTAAATAAATATTTCCTAGCTTTATTACCTTTAATATAAAAATCATATTGAAATCTCATAATCATCCTGTCCGTTGCGAGTTGAAGTCATTTTTTAAGTTGGCTGATAATATCCTTTATTTGTGTATTACATTCTATGCAGGGGTTCAATTTGTCGGCAGATTGTAGTTTATTTAATTTTAGATATAAGTCCCTTAGAGGTAAACCTCTTTCTTTTTTTAATGCCGCTGTTCTACTAATTCAAATTCCCCTTATAACGTCCTTTTGTGCACACCACACTGTTGAGTGTAATGGCACTGTATTAGTATTTTGATCAAAAAAATGTTTTAGTTCCAATTTAATTTTTTAATGAACTCTTGGGAGCAGAACAACGATTAATTTATTCTCCATGGTTTATACCCTCGTTTTCCAACTTTTCACCAAATTCTATGAGAACTGAGGCATGATCAGACCAACTTATATCTCCTATTGATATAGATTTAATAATGTTTATCGTCTGAGAATCAGTCAAAAAATTATCTATCCTTAAATAGGAACTGTGCCTAATCGAGAAAAAAGTTAAATTCTTTGTCTCAGGGTTCAAAGTTCTCCATATGTCGAATAGATCAAATTGAATAAATTCCCTTAGAAATTGGCTGTCTTGTTTACTACATGTATTACCAGGGGTAATTTTGGAAGTGGAAATCCTATCCTTGGTTGGGTCAAAAATCAAATTGAAATCCCTGCATAATATAAGATTTCCTTTTTTTTAATTTGTCCACTAAGACCAATATCTTTTTTATACATTTCAGCAGGATTTTATTTGGGGCGTATAAATTCACCAATGTGATAAATCTATTGTCAATTTTTCCCAGCTATATGACATATCTTCCTTCTGTGTCTATTACCCCGTGCTCTTCTGTAATAGCCACTTTCTTATTAAATAAGATAGACACCCCTCTAGTTTTGGATGAAAAAGTGGAGTTAATACCTTCAGTATAATTCTTATTTAAAAATCGAGGGACTTTGTCTTTTTTCCAGTGCGTCAATGCAGATAACATCTGCTTTTACTTTCAGGAAGTTTTCGATCGCACATTTTCTTTTAAAAGGGGAGATAAGGCCATTAGCATTTTGTGAGACTATCCTAATTCCCATCTAAAAGGTGTTCCAATTAATAGTTGCATAGTCAATCTTAAATGCCCAACCTCATCCTAGCAGACTTCTTTCTACCTTCGGCATGGATGTTCTATTTTTTTTAGTTACATGATAATGAGCCTCTTCACTTACCAGCTTGTTTTATATCTGCCATCAATGGTAGAACAATGGTAAAAACAGAATAAATAACAGACATCATGGGACGGAAGAGATATGGCAGGGGGCTCCATAAAAAAGAAGATTTTGAACTGTAGGGGATAGTTGCAGAGGTCAGTGAGAGAAAACAGAAACATCTCTAGGAATGTGAATGTAACCATGAACCAGCATATAAAGAACTAGACATTTATATGGGGTATTTTGCTTTATTAATTTTCCATGGATAAAATGGTGTCAAATTGGTATACATTGATTGTTTTAATTGTGCTTTTTAATAGAATGTCTATGCAAATTCAACCTTAGATGCAGATTTTGGATGGTTTCCCCAATATAACAGCCTGTTTCACATTCAGTACATTGTATTATGTAAACCACATTGGAGAATGTTCATAATCATAATCATCTGGGGCCTCATTCTATTAGCGGCCGTAAATCGTCCGTAAGGCTGCGATTCCTTGCGGGGGTTCAGTTAACTCGCGATTCTATTATACGGCCCCGCAAGGATCTCCTCTTACGGCCGGCCGCATATCTTGAAACCGGCCGTAAGCTGTGAAATCTAAAAACGCAAAAATAAATTCAAGCCTGCACTGTACAGCTCTGTAAATGCTAGGGATCATATTGGGGGACATGAGGATTAAAAGAAACCCACTCTCAAGCTTGCACATCAGCCCAAACCCGAGTTCAAATTAACTGTTTATTTTCCGGCTGCGGCGTGGACGGGTCTGAAGTGCTCCAAGCACTCTGGACTTTTTACATGGATATTTTACGGATATTAAAAATAAAATATTTTACGGATTTGAGTATAGGATAATTATGTGCTATTTTTTCTAACACCTAAAATCCCTTTATAGTCTTCTCAAAGTGCAGGATGGCTTTATTTGAGCTATTTTATGTGCTTAATTGGTGCTAGCGGGACCTCTTTCCTGCAAGTAAGCAGCGGCTCGTTTTTAGCCTTGAAGAGAGGTTTCCCGGAGCAATTGAATTGCAAATAGGAATTTCTTACGGCCGAAACTCTTGCGGACGTTTTAGATCAAAGGCTTTCCTCTGGCGCGAGCGGCCGCAAGAGATAGCAAGGCACCGGCCGCAAGCCTGCCGGAGCCTCCGGCCGTAAGGGAATAGAATAGCCGAATAGCTTGAGGCCGGTCCTTGCGGCCCCGCAACGGCTGCGGCCGCTAATAGAATGAGGCCCCTGATCTTTAGGTCTTGTTATTGTTGTTGTGCATGGACGTATCATCTTTTCAAATGTGCTTACAGAGGGTTTTGTTGCAAGTTTTGTTTCCATTTTCTCTATTTAGCTGTTCTCTCGACAATTTTTTACTAACCCATTTTTGGTTTCAGTTTGGTGGTTGTCTAAATGCAAGAATGGGAGGAATTTGGGATATTTTTTTTAATTATTTACAAAACTAAATAAACATATCTTATGAACACTAAAAACGCAATATGAGTCGATTAAATATATGTTGGGGTGGTCAGAACCTGATAAAACCACAAAACATAGGAGAATAAGTCTGATGCAGAAAGATAGATTTGAGTGTCATTTACATATGTAATATGTGCCATCCCCCAATGTGCCAATGAAGGATGGAAATAACAGCAATACTAACCCATAGTTGTTATGTCCAGAGAAGGGAAAGAGCTAGAAGAAAGTCTATAAAGATGCTGATCAGTTGTTGACTTGGAAAGGGTATCAAGGTAATTCTCCAGGGATCTCTGCTTGGTACAGGTGTAACTTGTATAATTCATATTAGGCCACCAGAACAATCTAGACTTGATGGGCTTGCAGATATCAGGATGTCCAGGAATCTTGTTTGGACTAGTGACAGCACTGGATAATGTCAATGGAACAAGTAGAATTTTTTTTTATTTATCTTCTGGAATACAAGAACTTTGCTGGCAGATATGAAACAAGCTGGGAAGTGAAGAGGCTCATTATCATGTAACTAACAAAATAGAACATCCATGCCGAAGGTAGAAAGAAGTTTGCTAGGATGAGGTTGGGTGTTTAAGATTGAATATGCAACTGGAATCTGGATAAATATCCACATTATGCATTATATAAGAATGAAATATTTTTTTCTTGCTCAAGAAAATTTACAAGCAGAGTACAAGCTATCCACAGAAAATATGTTTTTGGGAGTACTGAACTGATTGAGAGACATGGAAGCTATCAAAGAAGAAATACGTTAATTTCTATCATTGGGCATAATAAGTCAATACTTAGCCTAATATACTTAACATTTCTTATAAATTTTCCATTTTCTTGCACTTAAACTAGCATAAAACATTAAATCTTGGAGCAACATTACTAAGTTCACATATTAGTATGCATGATATATTGTAATACATCCTTTCTATTTTTATTTTGTCAGCACTAGAGACTGTATTCTGTTAATTCTGTTAATTTTACTAACAACAGCAGATTAACAGACACACTGGCCCTTATCATATTTTTTTTTCGATATTTTTGTTCTCTACGTCCATGTTGCCCTCACTGTAGATTTTGGAGATAGATAATATAAGACACACTTTCACCTGTTACAGAATAATGGTCAGCATGCACTCACCATCTCTATATGCTATGTAATTTACAGACATCTGCTTCATTGCATAAGTGATAGGACAGAGTGTATGTAACATCTTGCATCTAACCATCCCATCATCCGTATATAAGGCCTATATTTGTAAAAGGTGTAAGTTCCTTTGATTGCACACACAAAAGCAGATGCTGAGTATAAGAAAACCAAGCAAGATTTGAGCCGCACAGTGAGACTCTCCCTTCCAGCAGAGAGGTGAGCTCAAAATCTGTCACTTCATTTTATTCAACCTTTTAATTTTCCTGTTTATCTGTGCTTCATTAAAGTCTGTCTCTTCTGGACAAACTGTCACTCATACCAAGCCCATGCTGCTGTACGGTATCCCCTGAGAGGAAGCTTCATCCTGATAAATGGCTGGTAAGCTTAGCATGTAACCACTGAGATGGTAGGAAGCCGATATTCAGTACAAATAAGCCTTTTATTACAAGGCCTTTGAAGCGTGTCACTGGTAGGTAAAATTGTTTGTCCAAACACTATTAAAGACTCACAAAAAAGCTTAAATAAAATACTCTGTGAATGTTATTAAAGGGCAGAGTAGGAAAATGTTTTTGTTTTCATTATACCACTACGTAAATAAAAGCTACATTTGCACATTAATGTAAAGACTTCAGATTGTTAATTTTTTATACAAAATATGACAGACACAATATGTCTGTAATGTGTAAAATGTTAAATGCACATGGACTTGACATTGTTTTAAAGAGAATCATCAAAGGTCTTAGTAATTGTAAAGATGAAATAGAAATAGAAATAAATTACAACTGGATAAAAATTGAGCATGAAAGTTAGTTTTTTTAAACATAAATTGTCTATAAGGGAACCCCTACATATAACTACCTTTACCTAAGGTGATTAATTAACTGTGACTGCAGAGGGTGATGAACAGGAAGAGCATGCCCACTTGGTTAAATCAGAATTGCCACAGAACTTTATTCTTATTTATACCAACTAGCATGCTCTTCATGCTTATAACCCGTCACTGTGAAAGATATTAACTTTCAATCTCAATTATCTAACATTTTCATTATGTTTTTATGACAACCAATTGCATTTATATAATGTGTATTTTGTTTTGCAAAATATGGAACCTTTGCTTTGTCTCTTTAAATTACTTTATACAGTAAAAGTAGTGACTTTGCAGTACTGATTCTTATAGGATTTACAGCTGCAGATCATTGATATAAACTATATTATATTGATGTCGGCCTTACGTAACAGAAATATTGGAGGTAAAGCAAACAGACAATCTATGGGACCTCATATTATTATACTTGTTAACTGGGTAGAGGGGAGTAGCAGAATCTCCACGATAATCCAGGTGAGTTAGACATGTACAAAGTAGCAGAAACTATTAAAGGAAGTACATCCTCTGTATGACAGAAAACTATTATGGAAGTAATAGAAGTAAGTCGTAGTAACAGTAATTAAAGTTAAAAATAAAAATTCTTAGTCCATCAAGTTACATTTTTGGATCTCTTCTGATCCCTGTATTACGTGAATTCGTTAATTGATCTAGGGGAAGGCAAACAGAAAATCGACTGAAACACTGCCAGTTGCCATATAAGGAGGAAAAATGCTCCTGACCCAAATAGTGGCAGATTATTCTCTGAATCAATAGTGGTCCAGAAGGGCATACTCTAGTTATTACTAGATATAAGCCTTAGTTCTAGTATGTTCATGTATAGCTTGGGCCAGATGATGATTTCCAAGTGTACACCAAATTGTTCTATTTCAGAAAGCATTTATAACAAGTAAAAAAAAAAAGGAGGATGACAACCAGCTATATCAAAAGTTGCACCATAAACTAGAAAACTTTTATCCCTTTCTCTCTTTTTCTAGTGGCAGATGTTGCTGGTGTTTACCTCTGCTCCAATGAGATCTACTGCAAACATATGAAGCAAGACTAGCAATTTTCATGTATCACGGATACCAAATTTTTGCAGAAGAAAATGTCTGATCCTTATTTGTTGCAAGTCACCACATTTTATACATATGTCGAAATGCCAGAGGGCATTGCAACTCATGTTCACTTTGTGACAGCAACAACTGAAAATTGGTTAGACTAGCAATGCAAATTACATTGCTTATTGTCCAGCTTTGCAATTTGCGAGGCTAATGTGCAGTGTCAGGTTAGTGTAATGCAGAAGATTAATGTTCCACATAGCTTCCTTAGCTATCTCATCTATAAACTGATACCTTGTGTTATCTCTTCTGGGGCAGTGCTTGTAAAATGGTGGATATTCAGTATTACAATTTAATTATTCATCAGTTGCAGCAAATTAAAACTTGGTCTTCTTAGTCTTTTCTTTTGCTAGTTAAAAAACCCAAGTAATAAGGATTATCAGCCTGGGAATCTAAACTAATTCTTTCTAGTCATGACAGCTTTGGTCTGAGACATTTCTAAGATGTTAGATAGTTGGGTTTTAAATAATTAAATGGTGCTAGTGGATGTTAAACAAACTTTATATACAATTGATTTTATATACTCCTTTTCCCCGGAGAAAAAATGCAAACTAATCTAATATTATCATTTAGTTTATTTTGTAAAAGTTTCAGGTATGTTCTACATGTGTCAATGCAAGTTGCATGTAGCACCAGTTTTATTTGTGAGTGTGGGCAATTCTAAAGTTTTGGCACAAGTGAGTTTAATTGCTACATACCAAGTATCAATATGCAAACATTCACATCCCTATGTGATGCAATTCTTTAAAAAAATATCTGAAATTGTTGTCCAGTGTGGAATAATAAAACAGTATAACCAAAAATGGCAGTATACTGCCATTAGTTAATTTGTAGAAACATATAGCCTTATTCAATTAGCTAATTGCAAATGACTTGAACTCATATGTTTGGCTTTGGGTGTTTTTTTTTTATATAAATGTTTATATGCATTCTATTGACTTAAGAATTCATTAGTGCTAATAAGTAATATTTGCCAAATGTGTAGCAATATTTAGAGTGATTTTAAGTGTGTACAAATTTACGAATTGGGCAATTGAATCGGGCGAATAATGTTGTTGCCCCATGTTAACTGTATGGCTGTAAATATTGTAGAATTGAAATACTTATAATTTACTAGGAAATTGCCCCTTGGCGCTCAACTCGTGACTTGCAATGAGTGCCTTTGGCGCTCATTGCAAGCCTCTCCTCCCATCTACGAACGCCAAGCCAATCAGTTAATGGCTTCACTGCTCATTACAGGCCTCGGGCATCCTGCAACGTTTGTGCTTGGGAATGCCATGTGTCTCTTTCCACCATCTCCCCTCTGTCCCTTCCCTGTGTCTTTCTCCTCTGTGTGTCTGCTGAATCTTTGTGTGACGCGCGCTGACTGCCGTTGGTTTTGTTTTCAAAGTCCCGCATGCCTGGCATTGTTGGTGTAAGTGTTACTGTCTTTGCCGTTCTGTATTTTCTAAGTCCCACATAATCTTGCTCTATCCTACACGAATAGGCACAGCATTAAGGCTATTTTCTTGGATCAGTCATAGATGTTTGATAACTATATGCCATGTGATAAAGCCACTTTTTAGTATCAAGAACGTTCATGAACCAGAAACATTTAGGCTAGAATTGGCAGCTATGGGGTGTACATAGGGAGAGAAAAAATATACACTTTATACAGACATTTATCTGTATTAATAGTGTTTTGGAAGCATAACAGAGCAGTAGCACTTTAGAATCCTTAAAAAATTTATTAAATATAATATATGAGATATTGATTTTCCTACTGATTTGGGTTCTTTAGGCCACATGGAAGGCATTGCTTTTAATTTACCCTTCTTATCCTTGGTTTACATTTTTTAATCGTCGTTGTGAGGTATAAGTACCTAATAAATTGTAGAAACATATGTATTTTTCCCATACCTTACTATATAACAATTTTGTGATCTGGTATACTAATGCCAGAGTGGAAAACACTCATGGGATTTGAAAACTCCAACTTCACCTTGATTTAATAATAATAATATTAATAATATCATTGGCAATGTGTACTGTGAACAAGGCAGTGTGTGTGTGTGTGTATATATTGTACACAGGGCAGTATGTGTGTGTGTTATACACAGGGCAGTGTGTGTGTGTGTATTGGACACAGGGCAGTGTGTGTGTGTATTGTACACAGGGCAGTATGTGTGTGTGTTATACACAGGGCAGTGTGTGTGTATTGGACACAGGGCAGTATGTGTGTGTGTGTTATACACAGGGCAGTGTGTGTGTGTGACCTTAACCATGTAAGAATTATTATAATGTCTGTCACAGCTTCCTGGACATGGGAACTTTGTGGCTATCACAATTTCATGGACTTAGGGATTGTGATGGATAAGACTGTGTGGTTTTTGTTTTTTGTTATTAACTAGCTACTTGCCCGTCAAAAATGACGGGGCAATAAAAAAGTGTTGAAATGCTGTTTGTCACACAATGTGAGTGTACTGTGTGCCTCAACTATATAGACCCCTATAACACACTAATGAAGGCATGTAATAACACTATAAGTGCCATGAGGGTCATCCAGGACTCTCATGACACAAAGTGTACGCACTACAACATTTTAACCCGGTCTCTTATGGGGGTCTATACAGACCCTCATAAGCCTCTATTTTACCCCATTAGTCCCATAAGTGTATTTAAAGACCCTCATGGGACATTTAGAAGCCTAACATTACCCCGTAAGTGCTATAAGGGTTCTCCAGTACCCTCATGACCCTAAGTACAAACACTACACTGCACTAAACCCACCCCAATAAACCATTAAATCTAAACTAACACCCCTCTACACGAAACCTATCAAAACCTACACTACCTACCTAAACTACCTACCTACCCCCTAATCAACCCCCCCACCACTCTAATTACATAAAATTAAAAAAAACAAATCACCAAAATTAAAAAATCTACATTACAGAAAATAAAAAAAACTACCCCCCCCAAAAAAAAACTACATTACAGAAAAAAAAATGAAGTCACAAAAAATAAAAAAGGAACATTACAGAAAAAAAAGACATTACAACCCTCCCCCACTACAAAAAATAAATAACAAATTACACTCCTGAAAAGGAAATACATAGAATACATAAAATACAATACAATACAAATAAAATCAAATACAATACCCCCCTATGTAACATACAATCAATACTATCTATCTAAAATACATCCCCCAATCTATCTAATATACAATAAATCCTAACTATGTAAAATACATACCCCTATTTAACATACAGTACTATATAATATACAATACGTCCTATCTATCTAAAATACATAACCATATGTAACATAATATACAATGTATACATGTATACAATAAATACCATATAATGTACAATAAATCCTAACTATCTAAAATACATAGCCCTAACATACAATAAATCCTAACTGTTTAAAATACACACCCCTATGTAACATACAATACATACTATCTACATATACAAACCCTAATTCGAAGCTAAAACAAAATAATTAATACCACTTACCTTTGCAGATCAGCAACCTAGGGGAAAAGAAAACAAAATAGTAAAACACATTTACAGAAAATAAAGAAACCTTCTAAATATTCTAAATATTCTACTCACCTTTCCAGCATGTCCCCGTCCTTCTTCTTTTCTTCTTCTCCGGTGCTGCCACTGTTAAAAAAAACATTACATTACTACAACATACATATAAACCTAAAAAAAAGTAAAATAAACATAATATACATTGTACTTACCTCCCCGCGATGTCCCCGGCCTCCTCCTCTTCTGCCCCGGCTGGCCGTGGAACAATCCGCTCTCTAAAAAAAAAAAAAAAACACTAACGGAGATCCGCACTCGCAGACCTCCCCAACCCTAATGAGGCTCCTACAGAGTTTTCCTAATGAAAATTTTTAATGGCGGCTTCTGATTGGCTCAAAACGCTGTCTATCAAATGCAGCAAGGTGCCAATGTGTGAGCCAATCAGAAAGGGATACACCCCAAAATCCCACTCTGATTGGATAATTAACCTGTCAATCTTTATTTAAACCAATCAGAAGGCTTTATTGCCATCAGCCAATCACAATGGGATACACCCACATGCGGTGATTGGCTGAAGACATCTGCGCCTTCTCATTGGCTGTAATACTGATTGACATTGACAACAGCCAATCAGAAGGCACAAATGCCTTCAGCCAATCACTACTTGGGGGAGTATCCCATTGTGATTCGCTATTGTCACTGTAACCAAACAGAATGCGCAGATGGCTCCAGCCAATCACCCTGTGGGGGTGTATCCCATTGTGATTGGCTGAAGGCATCTGCGCCTTGTGATTGGTTTAAATAAAGATTGACAGGTGCATTATCCAATCAGATTTTTGGGTGTATCCCTTTCTGATTCGCTCACACATTGACGCCTTCTGATTGGCTGAATTTGATAGACAGCATTTTCAGCCAATCAGAAGGCGCCATTGGCTATTATCTTCCAGAAAAGGCTCTAGAAGGGAGTGCAGATCTCCATTTTTTTTTAGAGCGCGGTTCCAGGGCGGGCAGAAGAAGAGGAGGCCGGGGACATCGCGCGGAGGTAAGTACAATGTATATTATGTTCATTTTTTTTTTTTTATGTTTATGAGTATGTTGTACTATTGTAATGGTTTTTTTTAACAGGGGCTGCGCCGGAGAAGATGAAAAGAAGAAGGACGGGGACATGCTGGAAAGGTGAGTAGAATATTTATAATGTTTATAATGTTTATTTATTTTCTGTAAATGTGTTGTACTCATTTTTTTTCCCCTAGGTTGGTGATCTGAAGGGACATCTGCAAAGGTAAGTAGTCTTAATTATTTTATTTAAGCTTAGAATTAGGGTTTGTATATAGAGATAGCATTTATTGTATGTTATATAGGGGTATGTATTTTAGATAGTTAGGATTTATTGTATATTAGATAGATAGGGGTATGTATTTTAGATAGTTAGGATTTATAGTATAGTAGCGAATTGCCCGTCAAAAAATGACGGCAATGAAATTGTAAGGTAGCTAATGCTGTTTGGTGTATAATAATGAAATATGTAATACATTACTAAATGAATATACTGTACCTATTTTGAAGCATTGTGATGAAGAGCTGGCAATCTGTGTTGATGTTGCTGCAGCATTAGTGGTGTGGAGCTGCTGTGTAAGCATGCTGAATGTGTGCACTGTGTGGTATGAATATCCGTAGGTCGTTTGTTGCGTTTTGCGAGTTTGTTGTGGTGTTTTGCGAGTTTCTTGTGGTGTTTTGCGAGTTTAGAGTGCTGTAGCCTCGTTTTCGTTTTGTTCGGCGGCCATTTTTTCTCTCGCTTAGATTTTTTTTTAGTCTCTAAACTGTTTTATTTCGAGTAAAATCGAGGTGTAAGTTGTATTTTTGAGGTCCTGGGTGCTCCCTCTTGGTGTAGGTAAGGTTTTTATGTATGTGCTGTGTGTATGTATTGTGTTTTACATTTTGTAATGTTCGCGAGTTGCGTCCAAGTGTTGCAAGGCCGTAATGTGTGTGAACGTGTGTCGTATGTTGTTTGCGAGTGTCGTAATGTGTATGTCGTGCTGTTTGGTTTGCGACGTGAAGTTTGCGAGGGTCGCAGTTGCTGGCATGGAGCGCCTTCGGTGCTCCATGCCAGCAACTGCGGCCCTCGCTTTGCGAGGTCCTCAGGTGCTGGCATGGAGCACCGAAGGCGCTCCATGCCAGCAACTGAGACCCTCGGCCACTGCCCTCGCTTCGCGAGGGCCTTGGCTCGCTGCGCGAGCCGCGGCCCTCGCTACGCGAGCCCGCAGCGTTAGCAACAACTCGTACGCTCACAACTATATATGTGATTAGATAGATTGGGGGATGCATTTTAGATAGATAGGATTGATTGTATGTTAGATAAATAGGGGGGTATTGTATTTTATTTGTATTGTATTGTATTGTATGTGTTTCCTTTTCAGGTGTGTAATATTTTTTTTCTGTAGTGAGGGGAGGGATGTAATGTATTTTTTTTCTGTATTGTTCTTTTTTTTTACTGTTTGTGACTTAGGTTTTTTTATTTTCTTTAATGTAGATTTTTTATTTTCTGTGAGCTAGGTTTTTTTATTTTCTGTAATGTAGATTTTTTTATTTTCTGTGAGTTAGGTTTTTTTATTTTCTGTAATGTAGATTTTTTATTTTCTGTGACTTAGGTTTTTTATTTTCTGTAATTACAGTGGTGGGAGGGTTTCTTAGGGGGTAGGTAGGTAGTGTGGGTAGGTAGTGTAGTTCTTAATAGGTTAGTGTAGAGGGGTGTTAGTGTTAGTTTGTGGTGTTTTGCGAGTTTAGAGTGCTGTAGCCTCGTTTTCGTTTTGTTCGGCGGCCATTTTTTCTCTCGCTTAGATTTTTTTTTAGTCTCTAAACTGTTTTATTTCGAGTAAAATCGAGGTGTAAGTTGTATTTTTGAGGTCCTGGGTGCTCCCTCTTGGTGTAGGTAAGGTTTTTATGTATGTGCTGTGTGTATGTATTGTGTTTTACATTTTGTAATGTTCGCGAGTTGCGTCCAAGTGTTGCAAGGCCGTAATGTGTGTGAACGTGTGTCGTATGTTGTTTGCGAGTGTCGTAATGTGTATGTCGTGCTGTTTGGTTTGCGACGTGAAGTTTGCGAGGGTCGCAGTTGCTGGCATGGAGCGCCTTCGGTGCTCCATGCCAGCAACTGCGGCCCTCGCTTTGCGAGGTCCTCAGGTGCTGGCATGGAGCGCCGAAGGCGCTCCATGCCAGCAACTGAGACCCTCGGCCACTGCCCTCGCTTCGCGAGGGCCTTGGCTCGCTGCGCGAGCCGCGGCCCTCGCTACGCGAGCCCGCAGCGTTAGCAACAACTCGTACGCTCACAACTATATATGTGATTAGATAGATTGGGGGATGCATTTTAGATAGATAGGATTGATTGTATGTTAGATAAATAGGGGGGTATTGTATTTTATTTGTATTGTATTGTATTGTATGTGTTTCCTTTTCAGGTGTGTAATATTTTTTTTCTGTAGTGAGGGGAGGGATGTAATGTATTTTTTTTCTGTATTGTTCTTTTTTTTTACTGTTTGTGACTTAGGTTTTTTTATTTTCTTTAATGTAGATTTTTTATTTTCTGTGAGCTAGGTTTTTTTATTTTCTGTAATGTAGATTTTTTTATTTTCTGTGAGTTAGGTTTTTTTATTTTCTGTAATGTAGATTTTTTATTTTCTGTGACTTAGGTTTTTTATTTTCTGTAATTACAGTGGTGGGAGGGTTTCTTAGGGGGTAGGTAGGTAGTGTGGGTAGGTAGTGTAGTTCTTAATAGGTTAGTGTAGAGGGGTGTTAGTTTAGATTTATTGGTTTATTAGGGGGTATAGTGCAGTGTAGTGTTTGTAGTTAGGGTCATGATGGTCCTTGAAGACTGTCATGGCACTTATGTGGTTAATGTTAGGGTTGTAACAGCCCCATAAGGGTCATAATATACCCTTATGGGACTGATGGGGTTTAATAGAGGCTTATGAGGGTCTGTATTGACCCCCATGAGTGACAGGGTTAATTATGGGTTTATGGGGGTCTGTATTGACCCTCATGAGTGACGTGGTTAATTAAGTGCTTATGGGGGTCTGTATTGACTCCCATGAGTGACAGGGTTAATTAATGTATTATGGGGGTCTGTATTGACCCTCATAAGTGACAGGGTTAATTAAATGCTTATGGGGGTCTGTATTGGCCCCCATGAGTGACAGGGTTAATTAATGGTTTATGGGGGTCTGTATTGACCCCCATGACCCATGAATGACAGGTTTAATTATGGGTTTATGTGGGGCTGTATTGACCCTCATAAGTTCAATGGTTATTTATTGGCTTATGGGGGTCTGTATTGACCCCCATGAGTGATGGGGTTAATTACATCCTTATGGGGGTCTGTATTGACCCCCATGAGTGACAGGGTTAATTAAGTGTTTATGGGGGTCTGTATTGAACCCCATGAGTGACAGGGTTAATGAAGGGCTTATGGGGGTCTGTATTGACCCCCATGAGTGACAGGGTTAATTAAGTGTTTATGGGGGTCTCGATTGACCCCCATAAGTGATAGGGTATTTTAGGGGTTGATGGGGCTCTGTATAGAGCCCCATGAGTGATGGGTTTTTTTTTTAATTTATTACGGGTCCTTTAAGGACCTTTACGGTCCTTTAAGGACCCGTAAGGTGGGAATTTTGAAATTTCATTGCAGCGCGGGTCCCCCACTGTGAGGGTTAATGCAGGTTTTTGTACGTGGCTGGGCGGTTCGGGGTCGTGGAGCCTTGTTTTAGTTTTTTTTCGGCTGCCATTTTTTCTCTCGCTTAGGGGATTTTCAAGTGGCTAAACTTTGCAAATTTGACAGAATTGGTGATTTGAGCAGTGTTGCAGAGGTCCTGGGTGTCCCACCTTTGTGTGGGAAATGTTTTTATTTTATTTTTGTGTGTATTTTTGTGTTTTGTAATGTTTGCCGGTGTGATCGGGTTGTCTGTTAAGTTCGTTTTTTTGCGACTCCGTAATGAAGTCCTGCGGCTCATATTTTTGGTGTAAGTCTGTAGTTAGTCATTGCGTGTTTATGTTTTTTTTTTTAGTCTCCTTACCAGCAACTGCGGCCCTTGCTTTGCGGCGGGTTCGCTACGCAAGCCCGCAAAAGGATTATCAACAACCTGCATGCTCACAACTATATATGTGATAATATTAACCTATACTTGTAAACCATTATGGGTAAGAAGTATTCCCCTCTGGCCTGAGCAGTGGCATCAAAGAATTAAACAAGTACCTACAAGTGTGCATGGCCATTTGGCCATGCAGATTCCCTGTATCTGCCCATAATGTGACTAATTAAACCTTAGCAAGCTCATATAGAAGAAAATCCTGGTATGGGCCTCGGACTGACCTCCTCCCTATGGTTTGAAGTGTCCACCCCCAATTATGTTAATGTTATCGTGCCTATACATATGTTTGTTTGTTGTCAATAAAGGAGTCCAGTTTAAACATACATATTCAGCATATATGCTTTATTCTGGAGAATATAATAATTCTAATCATTGTGATTTTTACAACGGGACCTGTCTGAGACTCTGCTCCTAACCAGTGAGAGTACTAATGCTTAATCTACGTCCTGTGTTACTGGCATCCTGTGCAGGTATCCCGATACCTGGAAAATGCAGCTGGGGGGAGCTGAGACTGCTAAAACCCTGACAATCTAGGGGTGTTCCAATGGCTGAAAGTAGGAGGCTTTGGGGCACACCCCTGGTAATGACAATATATATCGACTCCTGCTGTCTGAAATATTCATGAGGTGTGTGAACAGTGAACATTGTAATAACTCTGTATTTCAAAACTCAATTTCAATGATGTAAATCATCATGCACATGTTGCTTTAAACAATGGTTCAATTGCTATAAATTAGCATTCTCTTGCTATTACAGATGAGCAAAGGTATACATTACTAAACCTCATACCTTCTAATATATCAAACAATTTTCTAAATTTTAACAGGAAAATACTATTCCACAAAAAAAGAAGTATATAGGAATAACAAGACTTTATTTCAACTGTTGAAGGTGGAACATATGGTGCTAATATGACAAAGTCGTACTTTATAAAACAGTACATAACTGCCAAATGCTTCCAATGCATGTAGTAGGGTAAAACACATTCATGGAATTTAAGGGTGCCTGACATAAGGCTATCCTTAGGCTACAATAACCGAAACTGCCCACACCAGATGGGCATTTTGCTTCTTCTCTGCAGTGAGTTCTATGTTAAACAAAATATACACATTCATTAGGCAGTAGTAATCATATTTTGTTATGGACCTTATAGTATTTTCAAAGGCATTGATTTATATGTATAAGCATGTATGTTGATATGTCAGTTGTTTACAATTATATATTAATACATTAATACAAAATAGTTGTATAATTTCTTACATTACAAATAAAAAGAACAAATTAGTTAATTAAAAAGATATTTTAATGAAATTGAGAGAAACCTTGGCTAAAATGCGTTAAAGTATAGTTGAGGTTCGCGAGCAGGATAGGGAAACTTAAGGCTTGAAACACATGCAATCTTAACTATACTTTAATGTAGTTTCTGACAATAAATATATACAGTAAACTCCCGATTATCCGGCACTTAACAAGCCGGCACTCTCAAGCAACCGGCACCAGCATCAATTCCCCATTTTACATTTACTCCTGCTGAAACCTGCATAACCGGCACTATCCGTGACTACCCAGAGTTCGAGACTGCAAAAATAAAAAATTTAACTTTATTGGGCCCAAATGGCTTAGTTTGGATACTAATGCCTTTTTAAAGGCATTTTGAGGTGCTTAAGGGTCATTTAGACCCTTAAATTCGGGGACTCCCGATTAACCGGAAACTACACGTAACCGGCAATAGGGCAGTAGGTGCCGGATAACGGGGAGTTTACTGTATAGTATATATATATATATTTCAATATGAGAAGTATAAATCTTCAGCCTGACTATTCATGCTTTATTTTACAGGAGATCAGAAAAAAGTATCACTTAGTTTGTAATTTTGCAAGTTTTCAGTCTTGCTAGGTGATTTAGGGAGAGCACTGTTTACGGTGTTTGATTTTAAGCTCAAAGACAGGTCCATTCTTTTGCAATTAGTTAATACTGTTTTTGACTCAAACTTATTCTGTGTAGTGCTACGGAATACATTGACACTTCTCAAATATAAAGGCGATCATCATAAAGGCCCACAAGTTGCAGGTTTTCACATGCCAAGGCCTGCAATGAGGGTCAAAGCTGCTCATTGCGAGGCCCACGATGAGCGCCAAATGTGTGACACATTACGAGCCTCGCTGTTGTGAGGCTCGCAACTTGCATCTAAGCCGAAAATAGCACATGTGCCGTGCATTTTGTGCCAAAACAAATGGTTTTGTCATGCGACTACGGTCTATATATACTGGACAATTTCCAGATCTTTCTCACTTTCTCCTCAGTTGATGAACAGTGTGACTGGACATTTATCTGCTGGAGTAATTTCTTAAGAGAGATTGTTAGCTTTGTAGGATTTTTAATTCTGCAAATTACAGATAATAGGTTAAGTATAATTACTTATTAACGAATTCATTTACCAATTTAGAAAAGCAATGGGCCCACAAGCCCACAAGGTAGAGGGGGAGGGAGAGACACAGGGGAGGGGGAAGAGACACAGGAGAGGGGGAAGAGGGGAGGGAGAGTGGGAAAAGAGACACAGAGGAGGGAAAGGGTGGTGGAAAGAGAAACAGGGGAGAGAGGGGTCAAGAGAAACAGGAGAGGGAGAAGGAGGCAAAGAGACACATGGGAGGGAGAGGGGGGGAGACACTGGGGAGGAAAAGGGGGGAAGAGACACAGGGGAGGGAGAGGGGGGGAAGACACACAGGGGAGAGAGTAGTGGAAGAAACACAGGGGAGGGAGAGGATGAGAAGAAACACAGGAGGGGGGGAACACAGGGATGGGAGAGGGAGGGAAAAGCCACAGGGGAGGGAGTGGGGGAATAGACACGGAGGGAGAGTAAAGTCAAATATTATGCTGTCAATTGTGGGCCTGCAATGTGTGCTGAAGGCGCTCATTGCGAGGCTCGCAGAGAGGAGAGAGAAGGAGAGAAGAGAGAGGGAGAGGACACAGAAGAAGGGAAGGCAAATATTATGCCGTCATTTTTGACGGGCAAGTGGCTAGTAATAATAATAATAATAATAATTTTCTAAAATGTATCTGTTATTTTTCTAATACTCTTTTTAGTATGAAGTATATTTTTCAAGTTATTTGGAATCTTTGAGCATGTTTTATATATATATATATATATATATATATATATGTATGTATATATATATATATATATATATATATATATATATATACAGTTGTGCTGAAAAGTTTGCACTGGCAGAAATGTTGATATTTTGGCATTTATTTTGAAAATATGACTGATCATGCAAAAAATGTATTTTATTGAACGATAGTGATCATATGAAGCCATTAATTAGCACATAGTTGTTTGGCTTCTTTTTAAATCATAATAATAACAGAAATCATTTAAATGGCCCTGATCAAAAGTTTACACATCCTTGTATGTTTGACCTTGTTACAGACACACAAGGTGATACACACAGGTTAAAATGGCAATTAAATGTTAATTTCCCACATCTGTGGCTTTTTCAATTGCAATCCGTGTCTGTAAAAAGTCAATGAGTTTGTTAGCTCTCACACAGATGCCCTAAGCAGGCTAGATACTGAGCCATGGGGAGCAGAAAAGAACTATCAAAAGACCTGCATAACAAAGTAATGGAACTTCATAAAGATGGAATAGGATATAAAAAGATATCCAAAACCTTGAAAATGCCAGTCAGTACTGTTCAATCACTTATTACGAAGTGGAAGATTCTGGGATCCCTTGATACCAAGACAAGGTCAGGTAGACCAAGAAATATTTCAGACAAGACTGCCAGAAGAATTGTTCGGAATACAAAGAAAACCCCACAGGTAACCCCAGGAGAAAGAGAAATACAGGCTGCTCTGGAAAAAGATGATTTGGTTGTTTCAAGGAGCACAATACGACAATACTTGAACGAAAATTAGCTGCATGGTCGAGTTGCCAGAAAAAAGTCTTTACTGCGCCAATGCCACAAAACTGCCCTGGTTGCAATATGCCTGACAACACCTTGACACGCCTCACAGCTTCTGGCACACTGTAATTTGGAATGACGAGGCCGAAATAGATCTTTATGGTCACAATCATAAACGCTATGTTTGGAGAGGGGTCAACAAGGCCTATAGTGAAAAGAATACCATCCCTACTGTGAAGCATGGTAGTGGCTCACTGATGTATTGGGGGGGGGGGGGGGCTCTAAAGGCATGGGGTATCTTGTGAAAATTGATGGCAAGATGAATGCAGCATGGCATCAGAAAAAACTGTCAGACAATTTGCATTCTTCTGCACGAAAGCTGCGCATGGGGTGCCCTTGGACTTTCCAGCATGACAATGACCCTAAGCCAAGTTGACCCTCCAGTGGTTACAGCAGAAAAAGGTGAAGGTTGTGGAATGTCCATCACAGTCTCCTGACCTTAATATTATTGAGCCACTCTGGGGAGATCTCAAACGTGCGGTTTATGCAAGACGACCAAAGACTTTGCATGACCTGGGGGCATTTTGCCAAGATGAATGGGCAGCTATACCACCTGCAAGAATTAGGGGCCTCATAGACAACTATTACAAAAGACTGCATGCTGTCAACGATGCTAAAGGGGACAATACACAGTATTAAGAACTAAGGGTATGCAAACTTTTAAACAAAGTCATTTCATTTTTTTCTTTGTTGCCTGTCATGGCTGAAGCATGCCAAGGCATCAGCTGTGCAATACCTTACAGACTGATGCCCTCAGCCCCATAAGATAGTCTTTTTGTGCCAGGGGAAAGGGGCCCACTGAGATGGGTTAACATTGGGGATGTTGTGATTTATGTGTTATTCCTTGTCATGCCTGTTTAGAGTTGCCTGGGTGCCACTGTGCCCATACTGTGATACCCATGTTTATTCAATGTATCACTGTACAACGGTTCCATGGTGCTTAACACCCAAATTTGAATTTAAATTATTTTATAGAAAATAAAGGATTTAGAGTAGTTTATGGATGGATGGTTACTCTTAAAGAGCTAGTGACAACCAATGTCCCATATCACATGCGATCTTCCCTCATATGGCAAAATTACTTTGCTAATCCTTGGGAAGCTTGAAAACATGTGTGTTATTATATTTAGCTAAAAAAAGTGTAATTAAAACCAATTTAGAAAAAAGCACACCATTAGTACTCATATGGTTATAAAAAAGGGAAAAATGTAATTATATAGGGGGTACATATAATAATAAATATCTTATATGCAAGTAGTTAAATACACCACTCCTTATTGCCTTGGACTACTATGTGTCATTAATGCAGACTTGCAATTCAAAGTAGTCAACAGGAGTAAATAAAAATATATTCCAAAATTACCAAATATATGTGACCTCCCTTATTATAACAATCAGCATAACCAGAGTACTTGCGCTTTGTTGGAAATAGTCCCGACGGTCCCGTTTTGCCCCTCCTAGGGCTTACTCATGGGCTACTGAATACAGGTTCAAATTGGGCTTTTATAGCCCTTTTCCATCCATTTCCGCTTATTAAACGCAATTTGCGCCATTTACGTTACTGCGTGGTGACGTAATCAAAGTGAAAACGTCACCACGTATTTTACCACTCCCTTCCAGGATGTTGATTCGCCAACCAAGCGTGATTTGCCAACCAACTCCATTTTGATCAATCTTGCCAACCACACGCTATTTTGACAATCTTTGCTTAATGTTATTAGTATGTGATTGTATTTATAGGCTATCTGAATGCTTAACTTACACGATATATAGTATTGTGAGTCTTTTAAGGGAAGAAAGCATCTTTTCAAGTATATTATTTATCATATTCATTCATTACTATATATATATATATATATATATATATAATATATATATATATATATATATATATATATATATTTAAATGTAAATATAAAGTTCACACTTTAGGCTTTAAAAATATTATTGGAGATGTTAATACTTCTCCAAGTATATTATTTATCTATGTTTATTCTTACTAAATATATATATATATTTAAATGTAAATATGAAGCTTTAGACTTACAGAATATTAGGAATATTATTACTCTCAATGAACATTAATTAAATTCAAAGAATATTTTATACTGTAACTCAATATTGAGAAATATAAGTGGATTACTTTAAATACTAAAATGTTAATTATAAATGTGTATTAAATTATAATGAAATATAAAGTGCGTAAAGGTTACAGATATTGTCTGTTTATTGGATTATAAAATAATGTGATAATAAAATGCTGGTAATATATGTGAATATATTGTGTGCTACAAAATACATTTTTGTTTTTACACTTTCAGTTTTGACGCAAACGCAAACGCAAACAAAAGACATCTTTTGCAAAACTGGAAGTGTAAAAACAAAAATGTATTTTGTTAACCATAGGGACAAAGACAGCATTTATTCCTTTACCTTTTTTTTTTTTTTTTATTGGAATTTGATTCTCTAAAGCAAAGAACTGGTCAATATAAATAATTAATAAGGAAATAAAGAAAATGGCACAGTCCAATGTGGACCAGTGGGACTTCACAGAGTTAATTAAGGAAGCAGAGTCCACCTTTTGCATTAAAGAAACAGGGTCACTTAAATTAACTGGTGACCAGAGCATAATAGGAAGCTCTAAAGAATTACTTAAAGGATTGAAAAAACAAATAAGAACTATTACTATTTTAAGAACTGTTACAGCAGCTCCCCTCCTGGGTATTCACCTTCTGGGGTCTCCTTATAGACTGCAATCTTTATCATACTTTGAGCATCGTCCTCTGCGTACAAACTCCAGCTCAGACCTTCCTTCACGTGGACCTGTGTCTCCCAGGCAGCTCCAAGCCTGTCCCTGCACTCTCAGTCTCACAGACAGACCTAATGGAGTGACCACGCCCCCATACCTATGTGTGCTGCTTTTACAATCATGGTTAACGCACTCCTTGTTGTTCTGCACTCCACTGCGCCTCCACACAGACCTTCAGGGGGAACTCTGTCACAATATATATATGGTAATGAAATTTAAACCCTAGTTATTGCATCTTTTTGAGTTTAAGTATCTGACTGACATTGCTTATTAAATCATTTCTTAACTTGCTTAGTGGCTTCTTATTAAGAAAAAAATCTCCTGGCAATATTTAGAAAATAAGCTCTTGTCTTCAGTAAGAAGTTCTGTAATGAGTATTGTCGCTAGGTTCTATAACAAGCTGGGGCTTTAATTACCTATTCTATAAGATGGCAGGCCTGAAGGGCTTAGACTTATATGGAGAATTATTGATGTATGCTCAAATGGGAAAATGACACATTTCCATTTCTGGTATCAACCAATGTCAAAATGTAAATACAGCACAGAGTTTTGTCAATAGCTAGACTCTAAAATGCATATGGGTTCATAGCTAATGTCAATATATAAAGAAATCGCCTACTCAGATTTATCATTCCTGAAATGCTCTACAGGGAGCAATAAAATGGGAAATATGGCAGCAGCAGATTCCTTTAGATTATATATCCATCACTCGCACAGCTGTTCAATAGAAAGATGTCTACATCTTTTCAAATGCTTTTACAGAAGCTGTCTCAGCTGTGGTGTTAAAGACAGACATCAAAAGATGGAGATGTGTTAAAGGGCCAGTGTAAATGATTTTCAAATTAAATCTATGTTTAGTTCACCATTATTTAACTCTAAAAATAAATGTGTAAACAACAGCAAAGAAAAGTTTCAACAAAAGAATACATATATAACCACATAGGGCCATATTCAATTGAGCTTACAGGCGATCAGTTGTTCAATTGGCGTCTTTTTGTGGGCTCCGATCGCCTTCCGGTTTGCGGCCTTGAAAAAATGGCGATGGTTAAACTTGTAACTTAAAGCCTCCCGAAGCCTTTGATCTTTCACTTTCACAAGGCTAAAATGCAAATCGCTATTTAATTGATCAATTTCCCCAAGCCTGCAAATGTTTTCACACCCGTAAATGGCAAATGAAGGAGAAAATCCTACAAGTGCTAGAGAGGACCCGCAAGGGGGTTAAACACCTATTTGTAGCACCGTATATAAAAAATCACTACTGCACTGTAAATAATGGGAAAAGCGATGACAGGCATTAGAATTAATTGCACAACAGTCTCAAGCTTGCAAATTGGCAGGAAATAATATTATTTTAATGTGTTATTTTGGGGTTTAATCAATCTCGAGTTAATACATATCAGGCCACCCATATGGACTAGAACAGTATTGGCATTAATATTTATAATTCTTGATTTTTTGGATATGCGAGTCTGATCACATATCGGAGCCCAGAACCTAATTGATTGACATGTAACCTCCATGTTTTACTGCTGTAATAATGACAGTCTCATTTTCTATTGGCTGATTCGAAATCGGAGGTTACGGGCTTGCTTAACTGATCATGTTCCTGCCCTCAACTGCTTTGAACCGGTGCATGGTTTATGGTTTAACTTGCGGGCTTGAGCAATTGAATACCATCACAATCAGAGACGAACATGAACCCGAAACACACCTGCAGACATTCAGCTGTATGCAATCGAGTAGCAAGCTTCAAATTGAATATGGCCAATAGTTACCATCCATCATAGCCTCAGCTCCAAGCCTCACCTTCTTCCCTCATTGTCATCTGGCAATCACAATTATTACACATTTAATTAATTATGCAGGTCAGATTACCTGGAGCATGCTAACACCCCATTCTCATAAAAAGCATGTTTCAAGTAATCTAATCTGAATAATTAATTCGAACTATGTCATCAAAACCATACCAAATTATAATGAGAAAATGTTATAACTGGGAGCAGAAGTAGCATCAATTACAGCCCTAGTGCTTCTCCAACAACACAAAACCTTGTGCCAGTGCAAGTCCCAGCCACAGATACATCTACCTCACAAGGATGTCCATATGAAAATAATAATTACTGCTTACCATTATTGTTTGTTTATTTTGTCTTTCCTTTTCCAGTGTAGTTAATGTTACTGATAATCAGCAAAAATGGACCAAAGGGACCCTTATTACTGTGCAAACCTATTCTTATTCTAATCACATAGAGAAAGTTAAAACATAGCTTTTAATATATTAGTTTAAAATTATTAAAATTCTCAGAGGCAGGATTTCAAATTTATTAATCACATGGGTATAATTAATCAGGAATCTATCACAAGGTGCCAGTGTATAAATAGTTGGATTAGATTGGAGATATCATCCCCATTGAAAGTGTTAATAATGTTTATAATAAAGTGCATAGATGAAAAAAGTGCTAGTCTAATACAGCAAGTTAGTATGAAATGTAATACATTTCTTTTAGTTGTATATAGTTCCCTTACTCGGCATAGTTTACATTATTTTAAAACGGTACATGATTGTTTTGAGATCTAGAGGGTTACATTTTGCTGAACAACGTGATAGGAAATTAATTAGGGAATTAAGTTAAGGTTTGGATTAGTTGGATATATAGTACCACAGACTAGAGGCAACATCAGGAGGACAATAGGACAAGCTGAAAAATCACAGGAAGTAGTGTGGATGAATTTAGGTTGTATCAGGGTGGATCTACAGTATATGGATGTGAATATGTGTGTAGGTTGCGAAATTGCCTTATTTTGTGGAATAAGCTCCAACTTCACATAAGTGTAAGGAGGGAGAAAAAACAAAAGTTGGATTGGGTACAGGGTGCAAATGAGTTTGTAAGAGATTCACGGCACATAAGGTGAGATTAGTGAGGGAAGATATGGAGAATCAAGGCCATGTAGAGATTTATAGAGAGTTAGGAACTTGAAAAGGCACCTGTAGTAGACACAGAGCTGTTGTAGACAGGCCAGGAGCTTGGGTGTGTGCCGAACATTGAAGGTTTTACAGGTGGAAGCATTTTGTATTTCTTGGAGTGAGGAGAATGCATTAACTGGGAGACCAATGAGGAGTGAGTTGCAGTAATCCAAGTGGGTGGATATGAGAGTGAATTAGCATTTTTGTTGCAGCTATTGTAATAGAAGGACGTTTTTTTTGTGGATATTTTAAAGATGGAATTGGCAGGTTTGAGTTACTAAGGACATATGATTAGTAAGAGAAAGAAGTTTTATAGGTGAAGCTAAGGTTTTATGTTTCTGTAGACTGTGTAAGAGAGAGAAGTGGGAAGGATATGGTTGGTCTTGGAGGTGGTGATTTATAAGGAGAAAACAACACTGAGGTAAGAGAAGATGCAATGTAAATTGGAGTTAAATGTAGGAAAAGAGAACATCTGTCATTTGCAAAGAAATTACCATATAAGTTAAATGAAGATTTCTTGAAGTGATATGTAGAGAGTGAAGAGCAAGGGTCCTATGACAGATCCCTGGGGGACACTAACAGAGATTAGAGATGGGGCTATAAATGAGCCTTTAAAGTAGGCCTGCACCAGGCAATTTGTGGAATTAATGATTGGATGATCCAAATTGACAAAGTGACAGTCCAAGGTTAACGAGGATCTGAGTAGAGTCTCCGCTAGACTCATCTACCATACTCATCACTCAGTGTCTGCAGCACCTCTCTGTCAGTCACTCCACTGCCTTCCCATAGCCTCCAGAATTAAAATTAAAATCTTGACCCTAACATATAAAACCCTCAATAATAATGCACCCTCTTAAATTTCTGCTCTTGTCTCTTAATACTCTCCCAACTGTCCTCCTCCCTTTGCTAATAACCTTTTTCTTTCCTCCTCTCATTTCACCTCCACTTATTCCCTCCTTCAGGACTTTTCTCGTGCTGCCCCTATTACTTGCCTCACTCCACTAGACTATATTCCAGCCTCAAATCCTTCAAAACCTCACTAAAAACTCATATATTTAAAGAAGCATATCACCTTCCGCTTTAATTTGTGTAATGTAGTGTACCTCACCTTTATATACCTCACCTATACCCTCTAGACTGTAAATTTGTCAGTTTTCAATCTTATTGGGTGCTTTAGAGAAAGCACTTTGCGGGCACTTTCTGTTTGGCAGAGATAGCGTTGTTCCTTTTGGGAGGCAATATATGGTTTTGGAGGTTTGTGTGAAGAGGTAAATGGACAGAGTGGTGCAAGTGAGTCATGGAGGATAGTATTACTGATGAGAGTGTGTTTTCTGTGGGTGAGGAGCAAGGATGGAGTTGATCTTATGGCGAGACATAGCTGCAAAGGTATTTGTAAGCATGGAAGAAATTTAAATAAGAACTGCAGAAGAAGAATGGTTGCGTAAGAACATGAACAGGACAAAAAACGGTAAAAATACATTCATAATGTGTTCATTGATGTGAGGGTTAATGCAGTCAAATGGGTTTTTAGATTACTGTGACAACAGCTCTGATGGGTGAGAAGTCTGTAATAAAGTATTGTGGTACCTGTTTCTCTTTCTTCCTGCAAGGAGCCTAGTACAGTCTTCCCCAAAGGAATCGGATCCCTGTGCCAGCATAAGTTGGACATGACGTCCCTGAGCTCCAATTTTTTTTTCCAGCCCATGGCTATCCCTGTGATAACCATGGTTTTCCTGCTTTTGACTTTCTAGGGTCTGGAGACCCTCATCCCCAGTGAATAATCTTTACGTCTATGTGTATTGTATAGTGTATGGCACACCGCTTGTTATACTACTTATATCTATGTTAAACATAACTGATATTTGTATATTTTTTATATATAGTTTTGTAATTCATATACTGTAATCCAAATATTATTTGCAAGGATAGGTTGAAGAGGCCTATAGTGAAACTAACACAATGGTGTATTCAGCAGTGAATACCTCCTGTTGCGTGATTAGGTTAGCTGTCCTTTCTATCTTATTATGTTACCTTTCGTTACACTGTATGCATACTAATTGAATTACCATACCTTGTTGTTCTCCCATGTATATAAGTCCCTCTGTGTTTCAATAAAGTACATTACCCCTTTGAAAGTATACAAGCACGCCAGCTGTATTTTCAAGGGGTGTATAAGAGTTTTTTAATCACTTTGCTCCAGTCCTGCTACCAATGAGTCCACTAAAACCTGTGTTTAATAGGTGGACCATTTCCCAGCTATAATTGTTAAGACAGGGTAATGAGGAACTGGGAAAAAAAGGGGGATGAAGGGATGAGAATAAACAATTAGTGTCCTATCACCAATATATGAGAGATGTGTGATAAAATATGAGGAAAATATATGAGTACTTTGACAGAATTGGGTGTGTATACACTTAGAGTCACAAGAATAATCTGGGAAAGACTAGTTTTCCAGATTACTCAAGAAGAGATCACACATTCCACTTTACCTTTTTTGTCTACAACAACTTATGTTGAGTTGAATGAAAATTAAATATAGGGACTATAAGTGTTTCTTTTTTACTCTATTTTTTCTATGTAACAATGAGTCATACATCAACATTCCAGAACTGCATTCTTGCTCTCCACAAATCCTAACGCAAGCCTCCTTCCAGGGTAATCCCTATTCTAAAGAATATACAATTCTAAAGAGACAGGGCTGTACATTATTAGGGAACTGAGGGTGATAATAAATACAAAACGTACAGTTGTTTAAAGATGATATAATATGAAAGACATCATTGCTCCAAATGTTGATATCTGCAAATAGAAATAATAGTTGGAAAGATATTGTCCCGCAAGGTAAACAACGTAAATATTTTTATATATCTTTGAGTGCAAATGTAGCTCCAACTATACAGTAAAAATAATATGAAATATTGTTATTATAGAAACTCTATACTGCATTACAAAAAGACCAAGCATTGAGGGATGGTAAAAAAGGTATCTTATTGTACTAATACTTAGTATTAATAAAGCAACAAGTAAAACAACAATATTTTCTTTTGCTTTTAATAGAGATGTCCATGGGAATGAGTGTAATTAGAGAGTTAGAGCTCTTTAGTTTTATTTTTAAGGTTACTGGTAAAGTCTTGGCTACAGTGAGAAATATCTTATATTTATTGTTCTGATTGGCTAGTTTATACACAGAGTAAATGCATTGTGGAATCTTACAAAAGCTGTAAAAAAAACAAATTGTGAACATCTTGAAAAATCTAATTGTTTGATAAGCTCCCTCTCAGGATACTTGACTTCTCTGTGTCTTGGTTGATGCTGCTAGTATGTTGTGGCTGACATGTTGTGTATGGATATCTATCCAGCAGTCAGAATTCCAAGAACAGCTGTGTTTTGCAATCTTTCTGTTTCTCTGCTGTATTAAGTACTGATATACAAGTTCACTAGCCTCATAATCGAGGAACTCCAGGTAATGTTCTACTGGGATATGAATTACCTTCTGCCAGTGTATACTGAATTAAGCTGTAAATCTAGTACTGGGATTCTGAGAGATATAGTAGCTTTCCTTCTTCCAACTAATGACAGAGTATTGATTGCCATGTATAAAGAAGAGTAAATATATAGTATGTCTGTTTAAATAAATTGAAAAGAACATTTTAATTCTACTCTGTATAGAAAAATAGATGATTCCAGGTGTAAGTTTTGGCCTTCTTGAGCATTATCAGTGAAATACAGCCACACTCCCAGAACACACTAAACATGGTATACATGGCTATATTTACCTAAAACCCTTACAGGCCCATTAAAGCCCCGTGAAAGGCCGTAGCGGCATCGGCAAGCACACAAAGGCTGCAGATTTTTTTGATTCGGCTGTGTTACAGAGCTATTAAATTCCACCATGCCGCCAGTTACGGGCAAGATATGCAAGTCCGTAAACCATTTTTCGCACGTTGGACATGATCAATTAGTAAAACCTGTAGTTACGGGTTTAGAAAGAACCAATGGCAAATGAGATTGTCATCATTACGTCACTGAAAAATAGAGGTTAGATTTCAAAGCCTTCAGGGTTTCAATTATGAGTTTCGATCATACCCACATTCCAGAAATAATGCAATATTAATAAAGAAGTAAATATAATATTCAAGTCCATGCAAGTTCCATTATATGTATTAACACATTGATTGCCGGGATCGATATAACACAGAAATTAAGCATTAAAAAAAAAAGTGTTTTTTATTGCAGATTTGCGAGTTTGAGAATGTTGTGCTATTAATTTCAATAGCTAATGTCACTTTCCCTTTAATTATAAGTACAGTAGTGTATGTATATTTGCATTTACAGTGCTACGGATAGGACTTTAACCCCCTAGCGGGCCCTCTCTAGTACCCGTTGGCTTTTTGGCTCCATTTACGGGTTACGGACTTGAACACCAGTGAATTTGTTGCAATTTAATAGCGTGAATGGAACGTGACAATTATGTATTTGACAAAACAAAGGATTTGCGGCCGCGGAGTGCAATATTCGACATCCCGTAGTGTTTTTTCGCCCTTACCCCGCAAGTCGTTGGCAGGTTGCTTTACGCGGCCAATTTAATAGCCGCATGTCTTACAGGCTACGTTACAGGCTACGGTTTTACACGTTGAGGGAATTTAACAGGGCTGTTAGTGTTTATTTAAAAATAAAAAAATAAAAAAATGTTATGTTAGTTGTTATAATTCAAACGTACATACAAAATTACTTGACACATGATATTTGTGCAACAAAGTTCAACAAATCTGCACTTAAAAATAAACTAGAAAAACTGTTTAATTTAAAATTTAGGTTGATTGCCTTACTGGGCTATCATATATTTTCTCTAAACTATAAGGATCACTAGTATATTGTACACACCAATTAAATAGGATAAAAAAAAATAGTTAATGTATCCTAATATATCTTTTTAAATTACCCAATGTCAACATGTTTTTATATCATAACAAACAGAAGTTTATAATGCTAGAAACTTTTGTTGACTGAGTGAAATTAAAATTACTACCCAGATGGGTTTAAAAAATGAAAACAGGAAAGTGCCAAAAAAGTTATACTAATAAAAACCTTGATGGGAGCTTGCCATAAGGCAATATGGTAATGTTTGATCATTATGAACTGCTTGAAACTCGATGAACACATTACATTTTAAACACTTAATCCATTTAACAAACTCAGTATAGTCTTCTGTTAAATAGGATGATTCGGGATTCAAGAAGTAGCACATCCTGACAGATATGCTCCTAAAGGCATCCATTAATATAAATCAACAGTAGCAATTTGGTTTGATCATTTATTTGCAAGAATCATTAAGGTTTATTAGCATAATTATTCCCTGTGGGGTTTCATGTCACTAAAGTGAAAAATGGCATTATCAATATTTTAAAGATAAGTGTGTAATGTTCAGAGTGCTTAAAGAGTCCTCTGCAGGTGGTGTCCAGCTGTAACAAATGAAATAAAATTCTGTTAGTTATATGCATATAAGGTTAAAATACTGAAAAAAATATTTTGATCATAAGCCACTTTTCAAAATCGGTCAGAGATTTTTTTCAAGCTGTTGCCTAAATGCACTAAACTCCAATGCTGGTCTGATGTGAAAGGTGGCTTCGTAACAGGATAAGTAATCAAAATACACGGAAATGCACAGCCATGGACCTTTTTTCTCTACTAATTTGCAACTGCAGCTTTAGCAAAATGGAGGCCTTGCTATTAAAGTATGACTGTTGTTGGGGACAAAGAAAGCCTAAATAGTGAGTAAGTAGCATCATCCCTAGTAAATGCACATCTGATCCATTTTGTGCATTCTAGCTAGTGTACACAAGATGTGTTCTAATACACATTGTCTACACTGTCTACAGTGAAATTACATAAATCTTTAAAGGGCAAAGTAAAACACATTTGCTGGCATACTAAATGGATTGAAGCTGTCCAGCAACTTTCACAACATATATATACATGCCCCAGCTCAGCTTTCCAGAATGCAGTGTAATAACTGTATTTCTTGGAATTCTGAGCAGGAAACAGGCTTTTTAACTTGTTTTAGAATTTCAAATGTGAACACAAATGTACTATGTATTTACTGTACTAATGTATGGTGGAAGGCTTCTATCTCTCCTTTGCCCACCATAAATGAAATTATTGTTTTTATATCACATATATAGTTGTGAGCATGCGAGTTGTTGCTAATGCTTGCGGGCTCGCGCAGCGAGCCTGCGGCCCTTGCGAAGCGAGGGCCACAGTTGCTGGCATGGAGCGCAGAAGGCACTCCTTGCCAGCAACTGCGGACCTCACAACATTTACGTAGTTACGAAAGGAAAATACCAGACAAGTTACGACCCATTACGACCTCGCAAAAATCGTCCAAAACCCGCACACATCAAAACATGAAAAACACAATAAATACACACAACAAATACATAAAAAGCTTACCTACAGGAAGAGGGGGCATCCAGGACCTCAAAAACTAAAGTTACACCTCAATTTAACTCAAAATAAAAGAGTTTAGACACTCAAAAATCCTCTAAGCGAGAGAAAAAATGGGCCACAAAAAAAACGAAAACGAGGTTACAGCAGTCTAAAGACGCACAACACCACCAAACACCTACGTATTTCCCGAAAAAGACATACGAGATTTGAAAACAAACACGCAACCCGCTCTACCCCAAAAACATTAGAACATTAGAAACATAATAAATACACACAACAAACATATAAAAAGCTTACCCACAGCAAGGGGGCGCACCCAGGACCTCTGCAAGTAAAATTACACCTCAATTCAAGTACAAATTTCGGAGTTTAGACACCCGAAAATCACCTAAGCGAGAGAGGAAACATATAAGCATTATTCTTGCACTCTACAAAACCATGCACACATGCTGTTGAATCATAGTGCACTTGAATGCCTATTACACTCCATAAATTATACTGGCCACACCTTTTTGTAGATAAATGTTGAGTTGGAGGGATGAAGGAGAAAGGAATATAATAAGCAATAAACACATTTTACTTTGCTCTCATATGAAATAGGCTACAGAATATTATAGAATAAATTATATTAAAGGGAAATGAACACCCAGATTTTTTATTAAAAATACTGCTTTAATGTGAATTCATACTTTCTCAATGGAAATGCTTTCTGCTCTTAGGAACTGGTTTCTTATATATTTTAAAATTAAAACATGAAAAAGTATACAAGAAAAAAAAAATCATACAATTATTATTATCTCTCATTTATATAGTGCCAACATATTTATACAATTGAGAAAACAATTATACACCTGACACTTTTATACCAAGTGCCTTGCATAAATAAGAGATTGAAAGTTTACAGATTAGAGGATCAATGAAACAAAAAAATGAAGTGGTTAAAAGGGAGAAACAAGATCTTACCAAGTAATTGAAAAGAGAACAGAAGATTAATTAGAGATTAACAGCCTTATTAAATTGCAATTCGGTCATATGAATAGGGCTCAATATAAGCACATAGCACATTTTTTTTACAGAAGTTTTTAGTTAGTGAAATTCTATCCAAAAGCAAGGTCTTCACTAACTAAAAACTTCTGTAAAAAAATATGCTATGTGCTTATATGGAGCCCTTTTCAATTGGCCAAATCGCAATTTAATAAGGCTGTAAGTCTTTGGGTGTATTAGTCGTATGAGTCAGGTGGGTGATTGTGGATAGGGTAGGTTGATGGGCATATTAGATGAATTCAGAGGCAGAAGTGACTGTTCGGTCTTGATAGGGAATGGAACTGGAAAATATGTAATTTGGTCAGTGCTTCTGCTCAGGTGGATGCCCAGTGTCATACAATCAGTTATTATTAAAATAAAAATAAATAAAACAGAAAACCTTAAACTGTGTTAATGATTACTATGTAAGAGTTAATTATTTTATAGGGTAATCTGGAAAATGGTATAGCAGTTCCCTTTATGTTGTACACTGAAATATTGTGAAACAAAGCAATATGTTAATGCAGTATCTGCATACGTGATAAAATACAGATTTCACAACAAAACAGGCCATTTATTTTTTTAAGTGAATAGAAACCAAACATTGCTTCCATTAACCATATAATTAAAGAAGGAACTTTGAATTAACACGACATAAAATAAAAACATTACTTCTGAAGAACCTAATAAAAAATAGAATTCAAATAACTGCCTGAACAATGATATTGACTAAGGAAAAATTACGATTTTTCTTGCATGCGCCCAGGTGTTGAAATACTGCTCACATACAGGTGTAATATATTCATGAACTGCAGAATGTGAGGTGTCAGAGACGGGAATGTGTAACAGATGTTCAGCTGCCTTTGAACTACTTTTCTGCACTGTAATTAAGTTTATGCGATGCAAAGCAATGTGATTGTGCTAAATAATTATATTAGAGCGTTGTTTTTTTTTTACTTTCAGCCATATAATGTACAGTTCACAAACTTCTGTTACTAACTCATTTCTAATGACGGGCTAGTAATATGTTACAAAGCAAGAGCCCCATTCAATTGCAAGCCTACATTTTTCTAAACATTTAGACACATTCAATTGTCTCTAACCCGCAACTACAGTCTCACAGCCTCCACACACCATGCACTGGTAAGTAGGATGTCAGGGGGTGTGAACATATGACCTCACAATATTTAAACAAGCCCGTAATTTACTTCTTAAACACTCGCAATACTTCTTAGACATAGCCAATAGTAAATGTAAAAAATGGAGTTGATACTTAAACTTCATTCAGAGACTACAAATAAATTTGTTAGTTGGTGTTGAAAAGTAAATCTAGCAATGTAAAAATCAATAAAAATCATTAAAGCAACTGTTGTAGTCCATGCGGTTTCCATGATATGTATTAACCCCTTAAATCCCAGGATCCATTTCACACAAAAAAATATTTTTGAATGCATATCTGTGGGTTTGAGACTGTTGTGCAATTAATTCTAATGTATTTATATGCTTTGCCATGCTTTTAAATTACATTAGTTTGTTTTAAATAGCTGCTGCAGCTGTGATAAGTGTTTTCAGAACTTGTTACATTTTTGACAGAAACTTTATACGTTTTATCAGACTTAATTTGCGAGCTAGTGCTACGGGTCTAATAGAATATTGATTTTGTGTAACTTTAATTATTTAGCACTCGTAAATATTGAGCTATGCTAAAACCAATGGAGTTCTAAGGCTGGTTTTGCGCTTTTGGCTACCCTGTAGGGATTGTGGGCGGGTAACTCGCAATTGGAATGCAAGTAGCTAAATGTAGACAATTGAATATCTGTAACATTTACAAGCTGTTTTACAAGTTCAAGTAATTGCGATTTGGCAAATTGCATGGTGCCCCAAGTGTTTATCTCAAAAGATACGTTTTGTTTGTGTCAAAACAATTATAGTACTTTACACAAAAAAAAAAAAGACCACTATAGTGATAATATAATAGGTTTTCATTTGTTTCTTTGGTTACTTATTACCATTAAAATCAGTATTTGTAATACTTACATTTGAAGTTTAGTGTTTTAGACTTTGCATATCTGCTTCTATCCACCACATACAAATTGTCCACCAGGGGGTGGGAGAGAATGTGCCCAGGGGAACTGTCCTGACAGTATAACATTGCTTATCTTCCTACTTCTCTGCAGTCATTATTGCAGGAAAATTTACACTGGTCAGAAAAACATTTAGGTCAGTATTCTGGGCAATTCCTCTTTCACCACACAAAACAAAGCTATAGTGCTACTTTCAAAAATAAGTTTTAAGCGGTACAGATTTTTTTTTTTAAATACTGATTGTGTTACTAATCAGTCTTTAAACACATTAAACCATTTTATATAAACTCTACAGTAGTCTTTTAAAGGGGTATGTTGTGTTGGTTCTTGGTCACAATAGGAAAAAAATACAGTAATTTATTATTTATTAAGACCTGCCTTAAACCTAACTTTTTATTGAATACTTTACGACTTTAGACAATTTACTTTCAAAAAATGAGGGGGAAAAAAACACTGAATGCTGGATATGTAAGTGCATAGGTTTAAACCTGTGCATTCTTATTGGTTAGACTTTTAACCAATCAAAAATGGGGAAGGAGTAATTCAAGTACTCAGATTGACTGAAATATGTTTCATATATATAATCAGAAGCCATAATATATAGTATATAAGGAGAGGAAGTAGTTGGAAAGCTTTTAGTTGGTGGGTATGTTAGTTTAGTTTTTGTTTTCTTAAAGCTGCGTTTGCATTTTTTGATGTTTCTTATTTTTTGTACTTAGTGGGGGGGTTTATTTTCTGAAATGTGGGTGCTTTTGTTTTTGTACTTAGTGGGGTGTTGGGGAGTTTAATAGGGGGTTGGGGGTTTATTAGGGGGATAGGTAGGTAGTGTAGGGGTTAATAGGATAGGGTAGAGGGGGGTAAATAGAATAGGATAAGAGCTAATAGGGTAGGCTAGAGGGATGTTAACAGAATAGGATAGGGGCTACTAGGGTAGGGTAGAGGGGGTTAGAATAGGAGAGGGGTTAATAGGGTAGGGTAGAGGGGGGTTAATAGAATAGGATAGGGGTTAATATGGTAGGGTAGAGGGGGGTTAATAGAATAGGATAGGGGTTAATATGGTAGGGTAGAGGGGAGGTTAATAGAAAAGGATCAGGATTAATAGGGTATGGGTAAATAGGATATGGGTAAAACAGGTATAGTTAGGGTTTATTGGGTACAGTTAGGGTTAATTAGGTACAGTTAGGGTTTATTGGGTATGGTTAGGGTAAATTAGGTACAGTTAGGGTTAACTGGGTAAAGTTAGGGTTAAATAGGACTAGATAGGGATACCTGGGTCTAGATAGGGTTAGGTGGTTAGTGATAGGGTTGATTAGGTATGGAGAGGGTTAAAAAGGGTTAATTACTTAGAGGGGGTTAATTACTTAGATGGGGTTAATTACTTAGAGGAGGGTTAATTACCCAGAGGGAAGTTCATTTAGATCTATTAGTTTATTGGGGTGGATAATAGTGTATGGTGTGTGGTAGTGCTCAGACTTAGTGTCATGAGGGTCCTGGACCCTCATGGCACTTACAGTGTTATTTTAATGGTTAATTATTGTCCCATAAGGGTCTATATAGACCCTTATGGGACTGATGTGGTTAATTAGAGGCTCATGGGAGTCTGTATAGAGCCTCATGAGTGATGGGGTTAATCTTAGACAGGGGTTAATGACAATTGTAGCGCGGGTCCTTTAAGGACCTACGAGGCCGGAAATTTTAATTTTAAATGCTGTGGGAGTGAATGTGGGGACCCTGAGCGGGTCCCGATGGGGACCCTGCAGCATGGGGGGTTAATGTTAGATACCGCGGGGGTACTTACAGTACCCTTGTGTGGTCGGGTTAACCATTTGTGTGCCACTGGCCCTTTAAGGACCCATGGTGGGGGATTTGAATTTTTAAATGCTGCGGGAGTCCCGATCGAACCCCCCACAGCAAGGGTTAATGTGGGTCCTGATTGAACCCCGCAGCAAGGTTTCATTTAGGCAGCCTGCAGGAACACCGCAGGTTTGATTGCCGTCATGATGACGGTCTCATATACTATTGGCTCCGTCTGAGCAGTAGCAACGGGCTTGCATGCGCAATCCCTGCTCTGCTTAATTATGGAACCAGGGTTTTCGATTTCGCATCTCAGGCAGCGAGTTGCTGCCTTGGGGAATTGAATAGCATCGCAATTGGAGACCATTTGGAGCCTGCAACTCACTTGCAGACATTCGGTTGTCTGTGATCTAGTTGCGAGGCTCAAATTGAATGTGGGCCTATGTTACCAGTTAATCTCCGTGTACCAGGGATAGATGGCGTTTCAGTTAGACCAGCAACCCTCCTGATTACATGTGTCATAGAGTCACTGTATACGTAAAATAAAAAAGAAGGGTGCACTGCAGTAAGTTTCATCCTAAGCATGGAATCCAGCGAACACAGAGAGAAATTACATGTTATTGAAATTCATACTGGAGAATAACTAGTTTCCCTTTAATAATCAATACTACCTCCAGAAACGGGGCAACGCAATGGGTGCCTCAGGCTCCCACCTATGCCAATATCTACCTAGGCTGGTGGGAGAGAGAGACAGTTTTCTCCGACACTAACACTGACAAGATCGAATTATGGCAGCATGACCTTCAGACTGACTCATAAAATCATTACCAGTAACATCAACTTTTTAGACCTTACCATCAACAAAGACCATAAGGGTGAGTTGCATTCAGATTTATATCATAAACCCATCGCAACAATTAGCACCCTCCACTGTGATAGCTTCCACTTGCTAGCAACTAAGAAGGCAGTACCCGTGTGTGCATGTCTGCAGATTCTGAGGAATTGTTCAGACCTGGAGCACGAATTGTGTATAAGTGATTGTGTAACAGTCATACAGGGCAACTGAAAGGCAATAATGAAAATTAAAATCAAAATGATAAAATACTCAAAAATATGGTGCAATAAATATGTGCCTGAGCCTTATTATGGTGGTGTCTTCATAAGTCTATGCATTTGTCCCCATCCTCATCAAAGGGGTTGATTTCCCATATATAATTATTAAAATTCAAAAAGTATTTCAACATGCTTTTAGGAGATCTTTACTGTGATGTAGTCCAAATTGGGGTAATTTAAGTGGTCCTCTAGCGATATCAGCTACATTCATTTAAACAAACACTAAACGTATTACTTCATTAGTCACACCCATTGGTTATTAAGGAACTTATATGTACTTCAACTTATATGTACTTACGTGTACTTCAACTTTACTGCTTTGCACAGATCACCTACGGTCTACTCATTGCAGGTTTCGTTAACCTGCAAATTTTGTGCTTGTGAATGCCATGTGTGTCTTTCCACCATCTCCCCCTTGTCCCTTCCCTGTGTCTTTCTCCTCTGTGTGTCTGCTGAATGTTTGTCCTGCGTGCCTGGCGTTGTTGGTGTAAGTGTTACTGTTTTTGGCGTTGTGTATTTTCTAAGTCCTGCTTGCCTGGCTTTGCTCAGCCTCATTTTTATCCAGTTTCAGAATTTTTACTTTTTTGTCCGCCACTTTTCTCCTCGCTATGCCGATTTTGTATTGATGAAAACCCCAAATATGGCTCAAATTCGCTTGCAACCTCACTCCCAGGCTTCCTGGCTCTCCCCCTGTGCTGTGTGTGAGCGTGTTATTATTTTTGTTAAATTATTTTGTTTGTTTTTCGTGTTTTTAGAGTTACGTTCTATGGTCGCAGTTGCGACTCTCGCAGTCGCATGCCTCAACACGTGAAAAAGCTTGCAGCCTAAGTCCTGCATGCCTCAAAGGCTCGCAAAGTGTGACCAACATCATAAGCGTTTCCGGAAACTGACACTATATATGTGATCAGTTACTAGTCGTTTACCCCCTGTGTCTCTTTTCCCCATCCTATGTGTCTCATTCCCCCTCCTCCCTCCCCTGTGTCTCTTTCCCCCCTCTTCTGTGTCTCTTTCCCCCTGTGTCTCTTTCCCCCTCCTCCCTCCCCTGTGTCTCTTTTACCCCCTGTCTCTTTCCCTGCCTCCTTCTGTTGTGGTAACATACAGGTATCCTTACATTTTTAAATGTATATATATAAAGCATGTATCACTTTTTGTAGCAATTTTAGCTCAGAACCAGTATTTTTCCATTTTGCAAGATATAAGTTATGAAATAGTTAAATCTGCTTGACCTATAATTTAGCAGTTTCAACTAAAGCCATTAACAATTATTCTAGTCTAAACAATATGTCCTAGAATCTAGACCCAAGTTTTAATAACACGTTATTGACTGTGCAGAATATAAAATATAGAGGTTGATATATGCACTAATTTAGCTAGGTACGTGTTTTCATTATATTTGGCCCAAATACTAGTGTTGGGATAGTCTAGTGATGGGATAGACCATGTTTCTAGAAGGTGGTGATGGATTATGCCATTGTCTTTATGTAAACATTATAAAAGCTATGTTTTGTTTATTTTTGCGTCCAGTGGTCCAGTGAGCCTGTAGCAGGAGACAATTGTAACTGTAAAAATGTTTCCAAATAAACCAAACAACAAAAATCAGAGGCCTCTGTGTTTTGGGTATCATGACTGGGTTTCGAAGTAAAAAGGGGTTTGTGGGTATGGTTATTTCTGCAACATTTGACGAGTAGAGCCAGGAGTGCACACATTTCTCCATAGATAACACCCGAGCTTTGGAAATTTGTGGAGGAGAAGTCTGGCAGCTAATCATGGCCAAAATTAGAGGTTTGCAGAGCCTATTCATGAAATCTGTGTAGGATTGCTGTCATGCGTGTCTTCCATGGAACCTGAAACTTGGGAGTGGAGGACAAGGTCGCACAAAATTACCTCACCCAGACTGACTTCTATTAGGAACCTGGTATGATTGCATTTTTTATTGTTTGTTGTTGATAACCTAGAATGCTAATTAGTGATAGTAAGTAAAATAGTGTAATTAATCTAAGTAGAATTGATTAAGATATTGTACATGTAAAGGTGTTAGTTACTGAAACAGAAATTAAGAGATATTAAAGAGATATTGTACCTGACAAGGTGTTACTTTAAATAAGCGCTGTAGATATAGATTAACATATAATTTACCCTACCTTTAAAAGGTGTGAAAGATTTACTTGCATAGAAAAGTGAGAGGTGTACTTACCTAGAAAAGTGAAAGGTTTACATTACCTTTAAAAGGTGTGAAAGGTTTACTTACCCAGAAAAGTGAGAGGTATAAGTCTAGTTCTGGTTCTGAGTTAAACAGATAGAAATTAAAATCTGCTACTTCCGAATGGCGTTGAAGTGAAACAAAGTGGCAGAAGTATTGAACCACGTATGATCTGGGCCCATATGTGTGTGAGAAACTGAGTGTGAGTACAGTAAAGTGTAAGACATTTACAAAAAAGGAAGATTGTTCCTCGGTCCTGTGTTATTGTTGAGTGTGTTTGGATTTACAGTGCTTTTGGAAGTGCGTGGGCTGGATTGAGAGCTGTGTGTGAGTGTGTGTCCAAAAAAAACTGTAAATTATCTTATCTTTCTTTGTAAAATGTGCATGATGTGTTTATTTGTTGTTTAATTGCTTAAAAAAGTATTGATTTTTGCATCCCGATGAAATTTGTGCAAGTCCCTTTAAATCTTTAGGCAAGCAGAGAATTGCAGCGCTGCCCCCCCCCCCCCCACACACTCCTAGTCTTATCCTGTGTCGTAGCAGTGCAAAAGCGAAACTACAACATTTTCTATGACTAACTATTCCTTCCAGTGTGTGTTTTAGTTGAAAGGAGCGAGCTAATTAACTCTATCTTGTTGAAAGTGGACTTCCGATAGAGCCGATACTTCTAGCTTCAAAAAGATCATATTTTATGTAGCGGAAGTATTTTTTTTTTCAGTTTTATTCTTTTTTGCATGAGAGTATTTGTGCTTAAAAGTGTTATTATTTCCTGCAAAATATGCATGTTATCTATTCTAATTTTGCCATTTTTGTCTGTATTCTGGTTTTCATAAAAGATTACTTTTTGTTTATATATATAAATTACGCTTTAGATATCCAAAATGGCGTCTGTGTGCAGAAATCTGGGATTTTTTTTCTTTAAGGTGATTTTAGCACTTGATTAAATGTTTGTGAAAAGGTTTTTCAGCTGATAAGAAGTATAGGTAGAAACAGGGCTTGAATAAAAGGAAAAGGGTAAAATCCTTTCTGTGAAGTTTGCTCCTTAGACAGGATTTTGCAAGTGATTGTGTAGGTGAAATTGGTCAGATGTGTGATCATTAATTATTGTTTGTGAAATTAATTGTTGAGAGTAATTTATGGAAACGAGAAACTGGCAGAGAAGAGCATTTAGATTACACTAAGGTAAAGTTAGATTTTTGGTAGGTCCATTTGTAACGTCAAAGAGATAAGTATAATATTTTATATATATAAATTATTTTCATGCCTAAGTTACTTGTGAACTTTGTGTCTTTGCTTTGCTTTGTATTTTTTTTTTTTTTTTGCTCCGTCATGTTAAATCCAGCTGGTGACGTTTTTTTTTTATGATTTAATGATGTTTTTCTGCCATGTAGCGTTTTTGCTCAAGGCTACCACCCCCTAGTATCTTGAAAGCTACAGAGTGTGAAGTTAAAACGTTGTTCCGGGAAAGTAATGAAATAATGTATTATAGCGAGTTATTCATGTAGATCAGGTAGCCCATGCACAGAGTGATTGTCTACCTGCCCACCTAATAAGATGTATTGTGTTGTTATTTACTGCTAATAATAAGAGTGTTGTGCCCCAGGTGTTTTGCACCTTTTGCACCAGCATTAGCTCAACCACTGTTGCAAGTGTAATAATGATTTGTATGGAAATATTGATGAGACAAAAGATTTCATGAGTGAGTTAAACCGTTACTTCAGTGAAATTATATTTGATTATAGAAAAAATGTGTATTTATCTCCATAAAGTGTCATATGTAATTTGAGAAATGGGTTTTATGTCATATATATTTTATTAGGTTTGATTATTTTTTATATAATTGTATATTTTTTATTTATTTTTTTTAACTAATTTTTTATTGCAGGAATACAAAGTGCAAACAGTTGTACAATATTGAGCGTAATAAAACAATACCCCAACATCAATTGTGAAATCTCATCCTTGTATCCTGCCTCCTCCTTTTTTCCGTATTTACCTCCGTGCTATTATCGATGAACCAATGTATAGAATTATAATGGACCCTTCTTGGTTATGTAAACATGTATCCCTAAACTTATCCGTTACTTATACTATTCTTTGGTTGTTAAGTTGTTATCTCCTAATACTTTCCGTTATTAACCTGTGACTTAGAGGATCATAAAGATATTATAAAAAAGCCCAAATTTTATCCATTGGCTGACTCATTTACCTCTAGAGGGATATAATATGATTATTTGCGTTTGTTAGTCTTTCAGTACCTTCCTTCCATTCTATTCTCCCCCGTTATCTTTTCTTATATCTTCAGGAAGAGTTGCTTACAAACTTTTACAAATGTTAACCTAACCAATTAAACTAAAACATTCTATCTGACACATCTATGTTAAGCCTTCCTCTTTGGAAAACATTTCTCTATCTCGATCTTGTCATTGATCCAACCTAGCTTACCTGTCTGTCTTCTTCCATATCGGTGCAGTTCCTCTCCCGGTATCTCCTCTCCGGCCCCCAGCCCCCCCTGTATTCTGTCAACAAGGTGAGGGTGCCCTTCCCTCCTCCTCCCCCTTCATTGGAGTAGAGGGATTCTAATATCAGTGTATCCTATCCAGGGACCCCATATTTCTAAATACTTAGGGATTGAATCCGCCACTGAGTGGGAAATCCTTTCATTAACCGATAAGTGGGGAATCTTAGCTCGAACTGCCCCTATCTCAAGTGTCTTTTTCTTCCAGTTCCTGGCAATATGTGATTTCGTCGCTAAAAAGATAAATTGTAGGAGTCTGTTGTGGGGGGCAGAAAGAGAGGCCACCGGAATCCCCAGTAGACTAGATTCTGGGGTAATTTCAATATGGTGTCCAAATATACTATCCACTAAGTCACCCACTGCCGTCCACAACTGCTGAACCTTTGGGCAGCTCCACCAAGTATGGTGAAAGGAGCCCAGCTCTGAGCACCCCCTAAAGCATTTCGGACTTTCCGTCTTACTCCATTTAGCTAGTCGATCTGTGGTAATATACGCCCGATGAAGGACTTTAATTGATGTCTCTAATACACTATAGTTTAGTGACCCCCTCAGGAGATTGGCCCAGGAAGTCTCCCACGTCTCAATCTCCCAGTTCTTGGCTATATCTTTTTCCCATTCCCTCATGTATTTTTCTTTGGCTAATGATTTTGGGGTATTGAAGACCTTGTATAATTCCCCTATCACTCCTCTTTTAAGGGGGGCTTTTTCACATATTCTAGAGAACCCATTCCGGGAGGGGACCCCTGAACTCCTAAGTAGTTTATCTACAAAGTATCTCAATCTGCAAAAGTTATAGTGCTCATAAAGGGGGATATCATATTCGTCTCTCATAGTTTCGAATGTTAATACCCGACCATCTCTCATCCAGTTTCCCAATCTATCAAGTTTGTTATTCTTCCACCATTGCCGAGAGACCTGTGAGATACCTGCTGGAGCTAGTGGATGCGTAAGTATAGGCGTTAAGTGGGATATCCGGGGTAGAAGGTCTGTATGATTGAAGGCCCAGATAATATTAGCCGCGGAGTTCCTTATTATAGGATTGGCAGATTTCTTAATCTCTGTGGGGAGTGGGTGAATCCAGACCGCCGTGTCCCATGTATAGGGCATCATGTCTTGGCTTTCAACAAACATCCATGCCGGATGGGCTTCGGGTAAGTGGGCCTGGGGAATAAAAGCTAATTGAGCTGCTCGATAATAAAGTTTTAAATTGGGACATGCCAACCCCCCTCTGGATTTATGTTTGTACATGTTCTTTCTTGCAATCCTGGAGGGACCCCCACCCCAGATAAAACGGAACACCCTGCTTTGGAAGTTTGAGAGGTCTTTCATATGCATCTGGATCGGTAGAGATCTAAATAAATAAAGCAGTCTAGGTAAAATGTTCATTTTAACCGAACTAATCCTACCGAGCCAGGAGATGTTATATTTGCCCCATTTAATCATCTCCTCTTGGAGTAAACGGAACATTGGCCGGTAGTTAGCTTTATATAGATCTTGTACTTTAGCTGTCAACCAAATTCCTAGGTATTTAATCCCCTTCCCAGCCCATTTAAATTTAAACCTCTGTGTGAGGGAATCTTTCTCCGGGAGCGGTATATCTAGGGCCAAGGCTTCAGTTTTTTCTACATTAATTTTCAATCCTGAAAGCATCCCGAAGTGTTCAAGTTTTTGCATCAGGGGTGGTACTGACGTCGATGGCTCCGAAATGGAGCATAGTAAGTCGTCCGCAAATAGTGACACCTTGAAATGATGTGACCCCACTTGGATACCCTTTATCTCCGGGGAGGCTCTAATCCATTGTGCCAGGGGCTCGACTGCCAACGCAAATAGGAGCGGTGACAATGGGCACCCCTGTCTCGTCCCCCTCTGGATGCTGACCGCTGGCCTCCCCCCACCCGGGAGTCTTAAGTTTGCCTTAGGATCTTTGTAATAAGTCCGAATTAGATTTAAAAACTTCCCTGAAAACCCGAATTTGTTTAGCGTAGCCATGAGAAAAGGCCATTCCAGAGAGTCAAAGGCCTTCTCTACATCCAGAGAGAGCAGGCAGGCCGGAGTGTTATTTAATTTAGAATGGTGGACTAAATTCAGAATTTTCCTGATATTGTCCCCTGCTTGTCGCCCTGGGATAAATCCCACCTGGTCTTTGTGAATCAAGGAGGGGAGAAACCCAGCTATCCTATCTGCCATGATTTTGGCCAGAAACTTTATGTCACTGTTAAGGAGTGAAATTGGTCTGTAATTCTTGGCTTCTAACGGGTCCCTCCCCTCCTTGGGAAACAATACCAGGTCAGCTTTGTTGAGTTCTGGGGGGATTGGTTGTCCCTCCAGTATTGTATTGTATAATGTGGTCAAGTATGGGGCTAAAGTGCTGACAAATTTCTTATAATATGTGTTTGTAAAGCCATCTGGGCCTGGGGCTTTGCCTAATTTTGATTCTAAAATAACTTTGCTCACTTCCTCCTGGGAGATTGCTTTATTCAATGAAGTAACATTCTCCTCCGTTAGTTTAGGTAGATCCAGGGAGGATAAAAGTGATTGTGTTTCACCCTGAACTGGGGAGTTCGAGGCTTTATATAGCTTGCTATAATACGCCTGAAAGATGTCCTGAATTTTTGTGGGGTTGGAGGTCACTAGCCCTTGGGGCGATTTAATTTGGCAGATCCTAGATTGGTTTTGCTTTGATTTTAATTTATTGGCTAGGAAAGTGTCAGGTTTGTTTGCTTTGCTATAAAACTTGTGATGTATGATTCTAAGCGCTCTCTCCGTTCTCTCTGACAGAATCATATCCAGTTCCGCTCTGGTTTTCTCAATCTGGGACCTATCCCCAATACAATTATCTTGCTGCATTGCCCTTTCCAATCTCATTAACTCTTTATTTAATGCGTCCTCTCGGGCCCTGTTTTGCTTTTTATGTTCAGCAGATATCTTCATGCAGACCCCTCTAATATATGCTTTGTGGGCCACCCACACCCAGCCTATTTCTACATCTCCTTTAGTATTTTCCCCAAAATATATCTCAAGTTCTTGCTGGATCTTATCTTTGGATTGAGGAAATGCTAGTAGCGTATCATTGATGCGCCATGACGGGGGGGGGGGGGGGGGGGAGTATGCTGTGCCAAAGTCTAGGGCAATTTTGACTATTGAGTGATCCGACCAGGTACACGGAATAATCTCTGCTTCCTTTGTCTGATCCAAAAGTGAAGCATCAATGATGATATAGTCAATTCTTGAGTATGAATTATGAGGGGCTGAGTAGAAAGAGTACTCCCTGTCCCTAGGATGAAGGTCCCTCCAGGAATCTACCAGGTTCAGGTTCGCTGGCTGTGTTTTAAGTTGTTTTAGCCTACTGGGGAAGTGGGGCCCCACTCTCCCCTTAGACCTGTCTAATCCGGGATCCAACGCTAAATTTAGGTCCCCTCCCAGAATAATTCTACCAAAGTCCCCTTTCTCCAGTGCCATAAGTAGTTTCCGGACCGTGTGATACGGGTTCGTAGGTGGGGCATATAGCGCAATTAAAGACACTGTCGAGTCGAGTATTTTCCCGGTCAGAATCAGGTAATGACCCTCGGGATCTGATTTTTTACTCTGGAGTATAAACGGAAAGTCCTTATGTAAGAGAATTGCTACCCCCTCCCTCTTGGCTAACATACCCGCTGTATAGAAGTGTGGGTATTGTTTGTGGAGAAATTTAGGGGGGTTGTTACGCATGAAGTGTGTCTCCTGTAGAAAGATTACTGAGGGGCGATGCTCCCTGTATGTAAGAAAGGCTTTACGCCGTTTATGAGGAGAGTTAAATCCCTTCACATTATGGGATAGTATCTTAAATTCGGGCCTAGCCATTTATCCTTGTCTGTCTGTGAGTGCTGTGCCTGGTGTGTGACTTACATTTTTCCTGCTCAGGATGGGAAAGTTGTTTGAGGGCCAGAAAGCCGGAGACGAGAGACCCCCTGGGATGACCAGGAGACGAGGTGCACCTGCATCTTGGAGAGACCTTGGGAGTACTAGGCAGAACAGAGATAGACCATTTACATGCAAGACATAATTCAGGGAAATGTACAGAAATACATGTGTCAACAGAAACAAAACAATTTCAACTTTTTTATCTAAACTAAAACTTTTTCCTTGCGCTCTAGCGCGCTTGGTGGGCATGAGAATCCTGTTCTCCTGCATATAGCCCTGGCGAGGAGGCAGACTAAATTTTAACTACTCAATTTACACCCCGTTTAATAAAAGGGAAAAACTCTCCGCCTCACCCCATGGGCCTATCACCCCTTGCATTGTGTAGCACAAAACATTCAATTCAGTGAATTAAGAGAAACCCAGTAGGCTTCCATCCTATATCACACTCCCCTCGGCTTCTAATGTCCATTAGGCTTCTGAGGGAGGCAACTTATCTCTTAGCCAGTCCCCTCATCTCTTCTCTGGAGGGGGGAATTTCCCGGCCAATATCATCTTGAGCATCCCGGCCCAAGCCTGGTGATGTAGGCCTGCCAGTTACTCGGGTTGCCTTAGACCCCCTTCTCTCGCCGCTTGAGGTTGTGGGTTTCTTTGCAGCTTTTTGTCTCTTTGAGGCAGGAACTACCGTCCATTGTCTAACCGGCCTATCTCGCTTCTCTTTTGGTTCCTGGCCCAGTGGGCTGGGGCTTTCACCCTCCTTCCATAAGTTCAGGGAGGAAAGGATTGTCTGGCATTCCTCCACATCTTGAGCGATAAACTTGTTTCCATTCACCGTAAATTGGATGTTGAAAGGAAAACCCCATCTGTAAGGAATTTTATGTTGTATAAGTACCTCCACAGCCGGTCTCATTTCCCTGCGTCTCGCTAGGGTGGCTGGTGAGAGATCTGCATAAATCTGGATGGTGGTGCCGTCAGGACCCTTGATTTCGTCTAGACCTCTGGCGTGAATGAGAATCTGATCTCTTGTGTGTTGCCTCAGAAAGCGGGCGATGATGTCTTTAGGCATGTTAGGGTTTGGGGATGCTCCAAGTGCCCTATGTGCTCTTTCAATGCCGATTTCACCCTCCTGGGGGTCTGGAAGAATTGATTTTATTAGGTCTGAAAGATACGGCTCAAGGTCAGTGATTGAGTTTGGGACGCCTCTGAATCTGACATTGTATCTTCTAGATCTATTTTCGAGGTCCTCCAGTTTGAGTTCAAGAGAGCATATTTTCATTGCATTTGTATCAATGTCTACTCGATCTTGTCTTTGGGAGTCTATGACCTGGTCCAGGGAAGATTCCAAAATACTTGCCCGCTGGCCCAATTCTTGGATTTCATGTTTTAGATCTTGAACTGCCAATGATAGTTGTGAGTTTAGCATGTTCTCAAACCAAGTTTTGGAGTCATTGGATAAGTTTGCATTCATCATATTCCCTTTTTGGGAGCCCTCAGCATCCGATATATCTGAAGCCCCTGAGATTGATTCCGGGTGGGGGGATCTTCTAGCCGTAGTAGAGGGGAAATGTTCAGTTATCCGTCGGGATCCCTCGCCCTTTTTGGTTCTAACCATCATGATTTTTGCCCTTTGTATTGTAGATCAGGGCGATGCAGGGCCTAGTTTAGGAATGAGCTTTCCAGTAGACCTGGTCGGTGCAGTTGGGGGAGGAGGTCTAGATTAAGGTGAGTCCCGGCCCACTGGGTAGCAATGCTGCTGCAAGGATCTCTTAAGTGCGCTTTAAGAGTTAGGAGGGGTGGTGGCCCATTTATAGGGGTGTTGGCCCTACATTTATATCATCTTTTCTTTAGTGAGCAGGGTGTTTGCCAACTGGTTTAGTGTTAACATCCTCCAGGGTCCAGGCCCAGTCTGTGTCAGGCTAAATATTGCCTTAGATCTTCCAAGATAAATTTAGTATGTTAACCCCAATGTGACGTCGTGATATGGAATTAATTCAGTCCTTTGTATTACCGTTTCTCTCTAGTATATGGGTAAGCCGAATGGGAGGACAGCAGTCAAAGTATGAAGAGCTTTAGTCCCTTGGTGTTCTAGAGATTGGCAGGTTCAATTTAGTCTTGAAGGACAGAAGGCCTGTAATGCTTTGAGGCTGCCACCGGGTGGGAGTAGAGTATTGTCAATTGAGACTGCTTATACAATGTGGTGAGTGACACTGCATATCTTTATATAACTGTTGATGAGTGTTATATAACGCAATATAATAAGGTGTCTGGTTCAGACCCAGACACTCCGATAGTGTCGGTGATAATAAAGTCACATTAGTAGTCCTGCAACATATAAATGCAAAGCCAGATAAATTGCACTCTTTGCCTTTGAAGTCCTGTGCAGTCCAAAGTGTATTTTAGTGTTCTGAGTCTCTGTAGACAGGTTAGCCTGGTGTGCTTAAACCCAGGATACTGGGAGGACCTGATGGGGGGACAGAAGGCACAATGTGGAGAGCTGTGGCCCCTTGATGTTCTAGATATTGGCAGGTTCAATACTATGTTGGTATACAAGAAGCCTGTAGTGGTTGAAAGTTGCCACCGGGTGGGAGCAGAGTAGTCAATTGAGACTACTTATATAATGTTTTGGGTGAGATTGTAAATCCTCATGGTGCTGTTACAAAACGTTATATAACACAGTGTAGTAAGGTGCCTGGTTCAGTCTCAAGCACCCCGGTGCTGTTGGTACCAATAAATCACTTTAGGATCACAGAAGCATATAGATGTGAAGCTAGATAATCTGCACTCTTTATCATTGCAGTCCTGTGCAGTGTACTTTTAATGTTCTGAGTCTAAGTAGACAGGTTGGGCTGGGTTGCTTGGACCCAGGGTATGGGGAGAGCTTTGATGGGGATATGTGGGTAAGGGGCCCCCGGATTGCTTAATTTTTCTGGGGCTAATTTGCTTCTGATGCCCCCCTGGGTACCGCTTCCTTGGATCAGGGCTATCCTCTCCCCCCCACAGCTCTATAGCCTCTCCCCTGTACCTGCTTATATATGTCCTCAGCAGTGCAGCTCCACACTCTCTCCCTCCAGGCTTCCAGGGGGAAAAGTTCAGCTGGGTAGGGATTCCATGCAGGGGACTCTTCCGATTTTATTGTTTTTTTTAAGGTAATTTTGGGATCAATTTGTTCCCCTAGGTCTTCTGAGTTTAGTGATATTGTTTGTTGGTCACTCAGGGCATCTATAGGGGTCGATTGTCCCAGATTAACCCAGGCCTTAGCTGGAGCTCTTGCCATAATTGTATATTTTATGTTCTAAGTTGTGTCTTGTCTGTATTGTCTGGATCCTGTGTTTATCCTAAATTTATTAGCAGATTTTTATGCCTGTAAGAAATTCTTTCAGTATAAATTATGTTTTCCAAGTGGAGAAAGGGGGGATTTTGTTTAAAATGTGTGGAATACAGAGTTTGGAGATGTTCATGTGTGTCTCTGTGTATGGATTTTTTCTGTATGATCAGGTACTGTGGTTGAATAAACATGGAGTGGACAGTGGCATGAGAGTGTTGTTTTCTGATGGGGAAATGTTCCTTGTAAATGATGCTATTTTATGTTGTTTGTCTTTCCCTGTTTTGCTTGGTTTGCTATTTTGACTGTTCAGGGTGGAGCTGTCTATGTGTGAGGATGTCATCTATGTTCTGATTGTCATGTGAACTTGTGATACTTGAAAGTGAGATTTGCTGTTTTCTCCTGGAATGATGTATACTGAATATAGGTGGTCACATAGAGTACCAGTATCCAGATTATATCATTGCATTTTTGTGTAAAGATTGTCCATTATATCTGACGGACAGTGTAATAAAATTGCTTATAGAGAATATAATCTGAAATCTGATCAATTTCAGATTAATATTTGTGTTTATATGTCATTGGACATTTTGGATAATCAGAATTAAAGTTGCATATATATATATATATATATATATATATATATATATATATATATATATACAATTAAATACTATTGTTAGAAACTGGGTTATTAAAAAAAGAGAAAGATTTTTTTTTAAATGTATTACAGTTAACCGTTTAAAAGATTATAATGTGTAAAATTATGTTAAATTCATTGAAGTAAAATGCTATAATTGTTCTTAAAGCATTATACTGGATGCTGACCAAGATTCTAATATTTCTTAGCTGTCTCATTTCCAAGTTTATATGATGAAGATGTTTTGGTGAAGTGTTTAATTTTTTGTTTACCAGAACAGTTTGTAATTCCCACTATCTCTCCTCTGGGATCATTGAAGTAGCGGAGTACATATTTTTTTTGTTTTAATATTTAGGTGCAATAAGTACCTGTTCAAAAGACATGATAATTATTATTAAGGTTTTAAGATAACAATTAACAAGGTGAAATTATTTTATGGGTTATGATAAGCATACAGGATAGTCAAAAATGTCAACTGACTAAGAATATATTTTTTATTAGTTATTATTTTTTTAAGGTTTGGTCTTTGCTTTTTTAAATTTGTTTTCGATTTTGCTAGTCTGTTTTTTTATTAATTGTAATTTTTTTTATGCTTATTGAAACTATCCTCATGTTGACATTTCTTTCTGTCGGAATAAATATGGTGTGTGCCTTGTCCCTACTGCACAGGGAAACTACTGCACAGGGAAAGTACACATATCTCGAGAAATCAGTGTATGATATCTTATTTGGTTAAATTTAATTTACAGTTAGGGAAAAATTCAGTTAGGGAGAAAGTCTACAAAGTACCTATCCTGAGGACAACAGATAATAACAGATGAAGAAACAGGTACAGAGTTTGCTGACTAAAGCCAAAGCCCAGGAAGAAATCTTGTCTGTACTGAAGAAAAAGGTCAAACTCTAATATATATATATATATGCTGGCAAAGAGAAAAGATGTAAAGATCTGTGAGAAAGTCACATACTTCTTATCCTGTGACTGAATATCTGCCCATGGTGGCCCATTGCTTTGGCCAATGGATCTTACCATACAGAAGCAAATGATCCACCTGTTTATTGTTTATCCGATGGACAAAGAGGGGCCTAACTAAGTGTGATGTGTAAGACTAGGCCTGTATGGAGTTTGTCTGAGCATATGCTTTCATTGTGTTGTCATTTTTACTTTTCTACATTTTCCTATTCCTGTCTTCCTTTTCACTGTTCTTTGGTTTCTAATATTTCTGCACATTGTTCTATGAACTTGCTAGGATCTAGTACGTACTTAGATCAGATAAGGAAGAGTAATTAGGGAAAGAAGAAGTTATCATTCATACACTCTGGGTTATTAATAATATCGGTGCAAACTTCATTGGTTATTAAATTCCATCTATCATTTAAATGCCTCATAAGACAATAAGTATAAAGGGAAATTGGTTCTATGGCCTAGTTATTGGTAATTGGTTGGAGAATTAAGTGAGGCCATTTTGTCTGCATTAACCATTGTGTCTTATTTTACATATCTGGACTTTTATATCTATAGCACTGCAGTCTGGACTATCTCATGGTAGCACATAACAGCATATGTGGATGTTTTCATCCACCCCATTGGACTCTTTCCTTGTTATATGGATTTCGACAAACAGGTGCTCACTTATTTTTGTGGATTTATTGTTTTTCCATTAAGGTTTGATTTTTTCTTGCTTGTGCTTTATAATGACTAATTGTAAAGCTTTCATTCAACAGGCTTTAATATCTGGACTGTGAACTTTGTACTATGGATTGCCTTATTGAGAGACTTTTTATATTATTCCACAAATCTTATTGGATTATTAAAATTGTGTTTTTTATTATATATGTTATTGTTTCTATGTATAATTGGGTTTTCTTTTGCAATGTTCTTGTTGGGAAGGTATTAAGGTAAAAGGTGCAAATGATTTTGTGAGATAAGATCTAATATCTCCATGTTGTAGGAAACTCATCTATACTGGATCTTTTAGAGACCTTGAGTCTGTATAGGAGCCAGTATGAAGATCATACCTTTACTTCCTATTATGTTTATTGTTTTATTTTATTTGGTTGAAAATTTAACATATATGTGTGAAATGTATCTTAAGATTCTACCTTCTGATATTTGTATTTTTACTTTGATGACAATTTTCATTGTCATAGGGAGGAGTGTTGTGGTAAAATACATGTATCCTTAAAATTTTTAGTGTCTATGTATATAGCATTTATCACTTTTTGTAGCACTTGTGAATTTTTGTTTAGAACCAGTATTTTTCCATTTTGTAAGCTATAAGTTATGAAATAGTTAAATCTGCATGACCCATGATTTAGCAGTTTCAGCTAAAGCCATTAAGAATTATTTTAGTCTAAACAATATGTCCTAGAATCTAGACTCAAGTTTTAATAACATGTTATTGACTGCACAGAATATAAAATATAGAGGTTGATATACGCACTGATTTAGCTAGATACGTGTTTTCATTATAATTGGCCCAAATACTTACAAAACACATTCATTGGTCTAGCGATGGGATAGACCATGTTTCTAGAAGGTGGGGATGGATTATGCCATTGTCTTTGTGTAAACATTATAAAAGCGATGTTTTGTTTATTTTTGTGTCCAGTGGTCCAGTAGCAGGAGACAATTATAACTGGTCTTCTGTTGCTTATTTATTTTTTCCAAATAATCCAAACAAAATCAGAGGCATCTGTGTTTTGGGTATCATAACTGGGTTTCGGAGTAAAAGGTAGTTTGTGAGTTTTATTTTTCTACAACACTCCCTCCCCTGTGTCTCTTTCCCCCCCTCCCCTGTGTATCTTTTCCCCCTCCTCTGTGTCTCTTTCCCCCTCTATCTCTTTCTGTCCTCCTCCCTGCCCTGTGTTGTTTTCCCCCTCTGTCTATCCCCGCCCCCCCTCCCCTGTGTCTCTTTCCCCCTTTGGACTTTTAAATCGTACTGTGCATGCGCAGAAGATACGTATTTGCGCGCATGCACATTCGAATACATAGAACGTTGTAGAGTTTTTGATAGAACTCTTCATGCACGGCTTTGCCGCGCATGCACAGAAGCTACGTATACGTAGACCATTGCAAGTTTTTTTAATAGGTAGCATCACATATAATAGTTGTCAAACTACGAATCGTCGTCATGCTTTGCGAGCTCAAAGCAAGGGACGCAGTTTGGTCCGCAAATGCGGACCCTCGAGAAGCGAGGGGCCGCATTTGCGGAAGGTGGAGGCTCCAACGTTGGCTGCAATGATCCGAAGGCTCGCGAGGGGCCGCATTTGCGGAGGTGGAGGCTCTACGGCGCCTCACATGCGGTTACAAACACCCACACAAGCGGCATTTTACCAAAATAGATCTAACACGCAAATACGAATCGCGGGACTTAGAACGGAAAATTTACAAACTTAACATAAAAAAATATGAGAAAAAAAAACATTACGACCTTGCAAAAATACGACCTTAATGGCCGAACTGCGCACACCTGAAAACATTAAAAACACAATAAATACACACAAAGCTTACCCACAGCAAGTGAAGTTACGCCTCAATTTAAGTCCAAATTCCTGAGTTTAGACACACGAAAAAACCATAAGCGACAGAAAAAATGTCCGCCGAAAAAAACGCAAACAAGGCTACAGGACCCTAAAGACGCAACACACCACCAAGCACATACAGCTTTTCAAAAAAGCTGTACGAGGTAGAAGATACCCTCTTACCAAGGACGCAACATCATCCACAGCCGCGTACCACATACACAATCGCCGCAATTTTAAATACACACAAAAAATACATAAAAAGCTTACCCAAAGCAAGGGGGGCACCCAGGACCTCTGCAAGTGAAGTTACACCTCCATTTAAGCCCAAATTCCCGAGTTTAGACACACCAAAATCCCCTAAGCGAGAGAAAAAAATGGCCGCCGAAAAAAAGGAAACGAGGCTACAGGACCCTAAACACGCAAAACACCACCAAGCACATACGGCTTTTCAAAAAAGCAGTACGAGGTACAAGATACACTCTTACCAAGGACGCTACATCATACACAACCGCGTACCACATACACATTCGCCGCCATTTTACAACACTAACTTACACAATGCGGAAGTACACAGCTACCCTAACGGCTTTCCCTCGCGCACGCAGCCTATTTACACTACACACTGCACACATTACTGACACTTGCACCTTAGCTCCACAACAGTGCAAACCTACAATGTATGCTGCAGGAACATCAAAACAGATTGTCAGCTCTTCAGCACAATGCTTCCTGCATATATTACTTCCAAATAGGTAAAGTATATTCATTTAAAAATGTATTAATTATTTAATTACCATACAAAAACAAGTATACACAAAAACAAAAAAAATACTCACAATAAACACAAAACCCATTCACCGCGCGACTCACAACGAGCGCCAACGCTTTTCATAGCACACAAAGCCTTGCAATAAGCGCAAAAAACAGATCACCGTCGACAAAACAATAACAGCAAAAGCGCCTATCAGAAAAAAAAAAATACAACAACCAACAGCCTTGCAATGAGCGCCAAAGGCTCGCAATGAGCGCTGAAGGATCTCGGACAACCAAAAAAATGAATGTCTGGACTAAACAGCATTCCCTGCCTTACAATTTTATTGCCCCGTCATTTTTGACACGCAAGTCGCTAGTTCTATATAGTTTCAAGAGTGTGCATGTTCTGTGTGTATGGAGCGTTACACACTCTTTACAAACTATATTAGTGATTGAGGAATTTATATGTTGTTAAAATACACTCTATCAGAATCAGTGCATAGTTTAGTGTGATAAATCCAGAATCATCCTGTAAGAAAGGGTATGGATCTCGAAGGTGGTCCGCAGAAGCATTGTCATATAACATGCTAGGTTCCTAGGACAAAAATGTTAAGGGCCACTGCTCTAAAAGGGTTGGACAATAAGTGACAGTTTTTTAGGTTACATAGTAAAACTTGTAACATTTCCACTTTAGAGAACATGTTGGGCGCTGCATAACAAAAGGCTGAGAACTGCAAGGTAACCACTGATTAATTTAACAAACATATAGGTTAGGGGGTGTTTCTGCTTAAGGAGGAGCGTGGCAGTATGCCTGAAGGATGCAGTGATGTTTGTATATGAAAGCAAATCTATACCAGTGATATTTATGTATTGTATTGTGTTTGACACTTTCTGACATACTATATATATATATATATATAATATATATATATTTTTGCGGTTTTGTCATTCAGTGAGTCTGACTCTCCGTGACCTTTTGGACAGCTATGCCACTGTCCTGTTGTGCCAAATCCATAACGTTTTCGCTGGCAAAGAGACTGGAGTGTCGTTGCAGTTCCTTATCCAATGGACTGCAATTGTTCTAACCATCTTGGGGACCCTTCATGGTATAGCTCACAGCTTCACTGAAGTACACAAGCCCCTTCACCATGACAAGGTAGTGATGAAGGTGATGATTGGGCTTTTTGCAGACACTTTCCCAGCTAGCTATCATAAACCCAACATTAAAGGTAAACTATTCTAATCCAATGTATAATAAATGTTCTCATGCAAGATTAGACACATGGTAAAACTGCTCTTGGTTGTGGCCTTCATAGTGATCGTTCTATTAGCAGTGTACTATTTGCTATGTATTATAGTCTGGTGTATATACAGTGTCCTAGCCCCACGTGACACTGCAGGTGTTTATGTCACAGCTCACGTTCTAACAGCGGGGAAAGCACAAAACCCGCTCACTAGGTAACCGCGCGCCTCTCACGTAAGTACGTATGTTTGTTTGATCCAATCAGCGCCGTCGTTCCTCATTGGGTGGGTCCTCCGGATGCTTCCTTGGAGATTCGTTGCCTTGGCAACAGGAGCAAACAGGAGCTGCAGGCCGGAGATCAGTGGCGGTACGGGCGCCGAGCTCACAGCAGCAATGATGGTAAATAGAGACCGGAGACACCTCATAAACACCGATCAAACGCGCGATAGCGGTGACAATAGCACGGATATGTACTGTTTATCTCTGATATTGTATTCATGTAGCTTGTATTAGTTATCGTGCAAAGTAGCAATAGAAGGGGAGACAGCAGGGATATAACTGCTTAGTGAGCACTGATAATATGGCACAATGACCGCACACTACCTGTATTGCAATGAGGACCCCCATTACGTGCTTTCAGCCCCAATCCCTCTGGCAGTAAAGGGGTTAATTCCCGGGGTCCCTGTTTATGTCCAGTCACTGACTGCTTTATCCTGGTGGGGTGTTGCATCAATGTGCCAGGTCACACTTAAAGGGCCATTTACCTCACTGTAATGGCCTATGTTAAAAATGATATAATAATACCTAAGAAATCAAGACTTATGTCTGTTTACATAACAAAAGTGTATCCTGCCTACTGACTGTTACATGGTTATCAACGCTGGGAACTGGTAAAAGACAGTGATTGATAGCCGTTTTTTCCATGAACTCAGGACTGCACTGACAAGCTAACCCATAACTGCCTGTTTAGGTGATTCGGTGCCTGCACAGATAGATGTGTTAAGGGCTAACCTTTTGTTTTATTTTGCTCCCTACATGGCAGTGGGCAGTCAGTTACACATGTAAACGCAGTTTTGATTTTATTTGAATTCTCTGAGAAATGCACATATTTAAAAAAATCTAAATGTATTTCAACATGCTTTTAGGAGATCTTTACTGTGATGTGGTCCACATTGTGCTGAACTAAGTGGCCATTTAAGTTCATTTGCGGTCCATGTTTTTGTCCATGATTTTTTTTCTCTGATAAGCTGCAAACTTACATTTGAAAATCAGATAATCAATGAACCATATTTACTAAGATTTGAAGCTTGAATAAAACTTGGAGAGCCTTCCTATTCCCTATGCGACTGATCTTACACCCATACGAGTTCTCCAAGCTTCACATCTTAGTACATATGACCCACTGTTTTTCTCTGGTGGCTCCAATTGTACTTTCCTAGGGGACATAAAGCAGTGTTTAGTTGTTTTTTTTTGGGGACCTTTATAAATAACTAAACCTGTGCACCATCACTTGTCATTTAAGTGAAACTTCTACCGGTTACTTCTGAGCAATATGCCCTATAATTTCTGTGTGTAATTGCATGTTATTTCAATTCTCTGAAATGAGCTTTCTTCTTGTATCATTGGATGTATTTGAAAACCATAGTCTGTGATTATGCTGATAAAGTGTATATAGGCATTCTTGTCAATTTGTGATGCTTGTTCCTGACAGTCTTGAGAATTAATAATGTTTGCTCTAAGGAGTCTTGTTCCAGTTACATAAACACAACGATTTAGAGCAGGTAATATATTAAATGTTAAAACAGATCAGAACCTCAATATGCACCATCCTAAGTGGGCTAGTGTGACTAAGCAGGGTAAGCAGGGCACTATCCTGTGACTGCTCTGTGTGTATGTGTGTGTGTATTTGAACAAAGCTCAGGATTGATTATACACAAGTGTGTGTGTGTGTGTGTGTGTATATATATATATATATATATATATATATATATATCATTTTTTTTTTTTTTAACTGAACAAGAACCCTAGGCATTCACAAATGTTCTCATCTCATATTACTACTAATGATGAAATATGAATGATTTTAAAGTCTTCAATGAGCCTCTATTTGTCAGGAGCAGTAGAACTATACAAACTTAAATTAACTAAAAATAAAAGAAATATTTTTTTGTTTTTGTTTTCTTTTTACACTGTACTAACTTTAAGCCTACATTTTTATTTTTACAAGGGGCGTGTGACTGCTGCCCAGAAGGAGAAGCTAATAGTAGAGGCACGGCGGAAGGAAGCCATTTTGGAGAATCGAATAAAGCAGCTAAATCGTGAACAGCAAATGGAGGTGTATTTAAAGGCTGATGAACATGTTGAAAAGAAACGTTTTGCAAAGAGATTGCAAAATGAAGAACATGAGCGCCGGGATGGAACAGGCTATACAACAGGTAAAATCTTTATTTCCCACAGTCAGGATTTTGGTACAATAGCTTAATTTATGAGATATAATAGCCCGCTTCTTAAACATGTCATCTTCACATGTTGACATGAAAATGAGTATACTTTGTGGTGCGTAATAAAAGCTGTAAGAGTTCCAATATTTTTTCAGTCGTAACTGCACCCTATGTAAAACAATGTGTTTGCTTTGATACGCATTATGCATGTATTAATACCAGACATACCCATGCTGTTACATTTATACATGTAGCCCATTGTGACTCTGCTTTTTTTTCTTTTTCTGCTGCACCAAATAAGGATAGAAATGACAGTGCAAGTTAAGCTGTGATGTGAATGGAGTAACTCATTTCTCACATTGTGGCAAATGTTAACCAGAGTCTGACTGAATATTGCTCTGCTGTATTGATAACTTGCTCTATCAAATTGTTCAGATGTTGCCTTTTCACTTGCTCATTTTTTTTTTTTTTTTTATATATTAACATCTGCCACAAATGACATAGAAGGTTTCCTATTTTCGATATCAAATAAGGGATTATTTGTATATTTAAACATAATTTCCTTAATTCCCCCCCCCCCCCCCCCCATTTTTTGGACTGGGACCCCCTTTCCAGAAATGCAAATAGTTGGACGCCCCTGGGCTTTCATCTGTCTTCCTGAACCTTGAAGATTCCCTAATGTGCTTCTTCTTCTTCATGTGCTATGTTCAACTGTCTATCAGTAACCATCTTTTTCTGTGTCTGCTGTCCTTGTCCACATTTTCATTTTTAATATTGTTTCATATCACATGTCCCCTTTTCCAAGTTCTCCTTGGTTGAACAGCTCAAGTCGTTCAATTTGATCATGCCTGACTTATTGTATTCAGTTCTGTGCACCTCTATTTAAACAAACAAAACAAAACAAAAAAAACTTTTAAGGAGCATATTGCAAATGTAATACTTTACTGGTCATTTAAAGGTGACCACAAGGCAGCTTCCTCCACTCCTTGCTATTCCTCCATTACAGTGAGAATCCAGGTTTGACATTTTTCTCCTCGGTGGATTGTGGAGATAAAATATCCTGCAATATAATGTGCTAGCTGGGGATTCTCACTGTCAAGGAGAACTAAAAGAGGGGAGAGATAGCTTTTGGACGTCACCTCCTTGTGGTGAAGCTTTAGTTTCCAATAAATGTTTTTCCTCTTTTGTCAGAAGCTTTTGCTATTTTATGAGTTTGTTTATATGTTCTATCAGACATCTATAATTTAGGAATGTATGTCTAATTGAAACATGAAGGGTCGTTTGCTCAACTGTAATACTTGTTCATGTTTAACAATTTCTCTCTTAAGGTACCAATGTTCCCAGAAGCCAGACAAGATCAACATTAACATTATATTGGTGGCAAGATGAAACCCCAAAAATGTGCCAATGTATTTTCTGTAGTGTGAACTGAATGCTGCCAAATTGCTTGGTCTCTGTGTCCCGTAGAGATGCCCTGTTATTTAAGAATGCCAGGCTACCGGGCAGTATTGCTGTAACAACCTCAAATGCAACAGGGATTTATGATGTAAATACACATAGGAGAAAGCAAAGCTGAAACCTTGGAGCTAGTTAATGAATACTCACAGAAAATTATTTTTATACATGTAGACTAAGAATATGACTATTATTTACAGTGGTGGGAGTCTCCAGAAATATCAGTAACACAAATGGTAAGTGTTTGCCTCTGTGAGGTTAAAAATAAGTAATCTTTTACATTTTAAAACAGGGAGAAGAAACAAACGATTGAAGGAGTTGCAAATAGAACAAGAAGATGAGAATGGCAAAGGAATTGGCAAGAATAAAACAAGAACAGCTTAAAGATGAGAAAATGAGACAAGCAAAATAAGAGAAAACAGGTAGCATATTAAATGCAGTCTGCCATATCTTTATTTTTACGTTACAGTAATCAGGCACTGAACTGAGCATTAAAAGGCTGATTCAAAATATTGTATCTAGTATTTTTATGTAGCAGCCTTGATTCAAACATATCTACCTCTAATGTGAAGAGAGAGAGAGACTAGTTTGAATTAAGTTTATATATTTCAACATCTCTTTTTTTGCCTTTGTTATATGAAACATTCATTAAGGGCAAGTTTTGATTTGCTTATTTATTTTCATCTCCTCCCTTTTTTATTTTTTCATTATTTTTCTTTGCTTTGATACATCAATATTTCTTTCACCTAGAAAAATGTAACACAGGCATGGTCTCATTTATCAAGATATATTGTAACAGAAATTAAAAACACTAGTAAATATGAACTAAAATAATGTAATGTAGCTCTCATAATTTCCGCTTCATGATCTTATCTTATAATAATATAACATGAAAGGAATTCTAGTGTTCAAAAACATCAGAGTTTATTGAATAGATTTCTAAATCAGAAATATGTAATTCTAAGCTACAGCAAATCCTAGGAGCAAGTACTCCTTTTGTTTGCTTTTCTAGCACCTAAATATTTATACAAATATTAGTATAATATATATGTATTAAGGTCTTCCTCCAGACTCTTATACAGTTATGTGGACTTCATGATACATTTTCAAGCACTACAAAATGGACATCAGTTGTTCTAAAATCAAGAATTTACTATTGACTAAATTAAATTTAGAAATGCTTGTTCTGTGGATATTCCTTTTGTAAAATAGTTATCAAGAGAAAATTGTTGTTGTGGAAAAACACTTATATTTTCTTAAAAGCATTTTCATGCTATAGCCTTTCATTTATTTGCTGGATTATCAAACAGTAACTTACAGGTGTTTTGAATTTGACTTTTTTTGCAACAAGAAAACATTGGGCATTTGGTGGCAAGAATAATTATTTGTGTAAAGTCTTAAAATAGAAGAGGTTTATGATTGTTTCCTTTTCTCTGAATATTGAATTGTGTCATGTTGTTAAGTTTTAGATAGTCTTTCATTGTCTTTGTTACCAAATATTTGTATAATTTATTGTTGCCAGCTGAAATTTTGAGTGTAAGTATTTGGTCACAAAACAAAAACTTTGTTAGGAAAAGTCATAACTGCATTGCATAGATTAATATTAAAATATGTTCACAATAATGTGCAACCACTTAACTTCTATCCCATTAAAATCCTAACTTTTCAATTATCTTTCATAATTCTGTAGCATTGAACTTCGGGAACTGGAACAGAAACTCAAATCTGCCTATCTAAATAGGGAACGCTCAGCACAAATTGCAGAAAAAGAACTTTTGAGATATGAAAAAATGGTAAGGATATCAAAATCAGAATTTTTTTGAGGTGGATGTTTTCTTTTGCATTCATAATTAGATTTAAAAACATATTCTCTTATGTCAATTTCATCAATCATATAAAGATCTTTAACATTTTAAATGTATTCAAGAACTATACTAAAGGTCTGGATCAGTAAGACATCACAGGGGTCTGCCTCTTTCTACCATGGGGGACAATAATTATCCCCATGCCCCCAATACATAATATACCCCATGGAGCCTTTATCTCCATTTGAGCCCAATGGCACCTAGTTTTATCCCATACAATGAAGATCAATATGGAGTAGATTGTTTGTTGGATGCATAGGGTCAAAGTGTAGATGGCGACAGACCCCTTGGGTATCTGTATTTGGTCATAGTGGATAGGGGCTATGGGGCTGCATTGGAACTCCCATGTTTATTTAGTGATGGTAGTAGGTAAGGGGACTATGCACATGTCCCCCTGGGTGTTGAGGGCATCTCAGGGGACATCTGGGCTTATAGGGCATAGCAAGGCATAGGTGGAGGGGTTTTTAACCCATCCCATTAACTTTTTTGTTATTATATCAGACATTTGTTTTTATAGATAGATAGATATGGATGGAAGGATGTTATGGCTAGTGTAGCATGTTCCTTGTCAGTGAGTAGCATTGGGTGTGTTGCAATGGAGACTGTGTCTTTCAGATTCAGTGTTTCCTACGGTTTTTAATTAAACCAGGTTTCGACCACATGTTAGAGTTGAGTGGACACCATCCTCTGGGTATAGGAGTTTTTTTGTGGGTGTTCTACTAACTGGACATGCTCATGGTTTATCACCACCACTATGAGAGGTAGTAGCATCTTTCAAACTCCATTGTTTACTTTCTTTTAACCTTTTTAATAATATCCAATTGTAAGTCTATCCATTTATATGAGTGTTTTTTCTTTTCTAAGATAACTGGAAGCTTTTTCTGTATCACTTTACATGGTGAACAGTATGCCAAATCCTATGGCTCCTATAATCTGGTAGGGGATATACAAATAAAGAAGTAGACTTTTTCAAATCTTGTCATTACATAAATTAATAATATGCATATATATTTTTTTTTTATTCAATAATTTTTATTGACACAGAAGAAAAAGGAGAAAGTTACAACCATGTATAAATAGTGCTGGTACAATTCGAGGAACAATACTTAGAGATAAGTACAAGGTGCACCTGCTAAAAACATAGACCTTAGTATTGGTTGCCCTGCTACTTTTTTCTATGTGTGTCACACCAACAACAGTTTTCCATTTTCAACAATAATTACAAAAAAAACAAAAACAAACAAAAAAAACAAAACAAGAAAGTCAAAAAACAAAAACAAGGGTGAAGAACAACAGAAACCACAAACAAGTTTACAGTAATTATGGTTTACATATTGAAGCTAACTATGAACAGGGTATTTAGTGTAAGGTATATAGTTTCTCCCTTCCAAGACTGTCCACGCCCCAGTATGGGGTAGGGAGAATTATTTCAGAATCTTGCAGTGTTGGAGCCAAAAGCCTCTCCAGGACCACCTTCTCGTCCCGGGCCCCCCCAAGAACCCCCACAGGTCAGAGACCCGCCAACTTACTTTTGCTCCCGGTCTCTGGCGGGGGTGCCCCGACATGCTCTCTCCAGCCACCTCAACTCCATGTCCCCCCCCATCTGCCCAGTGTCCCCCTATCCCGGATCTATGCTGTAGTTGGAGGCTATCCAGGGCTCCCAGATATCCAGGAAGCTGGTATAAGTGTCTGAGACTAGGTGGATGAGTTTCTCATTAATCATAATAAAGTTTATTTTGTTTATGATCTCTCTTAGGTTAAGGTTAGAGTTTTTCCATTTACTGGCTATGTGGTTTTTTACCGCTAAGAATATGGACTGGAGTAACCTATCCTGGAACCTGGACAGTATGGGGGGTCTTTGTCCCAAGAGAAAAGTTTCGATGGTGGGGGTTATTTGGGTGAGACAGAGTTTGGAGGCTATTTGAGTTGTCTCGGACCAGATGTCCTGGTCCTTTGGACACGTCCACCAAATGTGGATGAAGGTCCCTTTCTCTGGACATCCCCTGAAACAGGTGTCGGGCTCTAGAAGATTCATTTTATGTAGCCTAGCTGGGGTAATGTAAGTCCTGTGGAGCACTTTTAATGACGTTTCCATCAGGCTATAATTGTAGGAGCATTTCGCTAGTCTTTGGCTAATTTGTCCCCATTTCTTCAGATCCCATGTCTGGCCCAGGTCTTCCTCCCATTTCATCAAGGGCTTAGGCTTACTCATGCTTTGCGGGTTATAAAATTTCTCGTAAATTTTGCCTAGTGTACCTTTAGATAGCGGGGCATCCAAGAACATGCTTGTCATCCAGTTTGCTTGGGGTTGGCCTAGTGACTTACCCAGAGTCCATATAAAGTGACTACATTTACAAAAAACAAAGTGTTCCTTTAGGGGGAGATTAAAGTTGTCTCTAAGGTATTCGAAGTTAATGAGTTGGCCCTCTTTGAACCAAGCCCCCACCCTGTCCAGCCCATTGGAGGTCCACCAGGCCGCTGAGTCACTCGAAAGATCTTTCGCAAAGAGGGTGTAAGCGGTAATCGATAAGAGCAGAGAGAGGTCGGGAGTCAGGCGCCTTTTTATGTTCGCCCAGTCCCAGCAACCCAAGGACAGTCTAATCATGGGATTTTAGCAAGTGAGCGGCTGGCGGTGGGACTTTGGAAGCTATACTACCGTGTCCCAACCCTGAGGATATAGCTGTTGATTTTCTATTGCTACCCATATGGGTTGGTGCGCCTCCGAGTGCGCTTGGGGTAGAAAAGAGATCTGGGCCGCCCTATAGTAGAGTTTAAGGTGGGGACATGAAAGTCTGCAGCTATTTTTGTGCCGAAACATAGTGAGTTTCTGGATTCTGGGAGTTTTATATCTCCATATGAACCTCATAATTTGCTTTTTATGTATTTTTTTTTTTAAATGTATGTGTGCCCATTTGGCCTTCTTCCCCTGTTCTTTTTGTATTGTTGTTAATGTTTAGTTGTGTCTGACTCTCCGTGACACTTTGAACCTACTCGTGTAAACCTCATTCTGTTCTTTTTTTTTTTGTTTGTTTTATATTTTAAACTGAATTAAACTTGTCTATACGGCTGGTATTTATTTTTAGAATAATACGCTTAGTTTTATATTCTCTGATGTTGCAAAAGGTTTTAGTTTTTTTTTCACACATACAATCTTAATGGAAAATGTAATTAAAAAGCTGTAAAAGAAATGTGACTCCTTCCAAGGAATACTAATACCCATGCAGCAATAAACACTGATAAACTATTGTGTTTTGTTGTTGTTGTTTTTCTTTGTTAAAGTATGATGAATTGTTAGCTTGGGCTCATCGTATGGTTTGTGAGAATTCTGGATATCTTTCCAAACTTGAAAAGACAAGCAAATATATATTTTAAAGAAAAAAACAAAACAAGACAGTGTGCTGCGATAATCGGTCAAATCTGTTTGTCATTTGTTTCTTTTAGCTTTGTAGATTATGACCACTTGATGGTGCCCTTATTGTTGTTTTTAACACACCGGTGTTTAATGTTTCTTCTCCTTGATATTTTAACTATTTATAAAGTCATTTTAAAATAAATATACTTGCATTTTAAGAAAAAAAAGTTCTCTGCTGTGTAAATATATGTTTCTTTATTATACAGAAACGAGATTCTGAGATTGCTGGTAAAATGAAAGAGGAGTATGAAAGAACATCAGAAGAAGAACTGGCTAAAGAAACAAGACGATACCAGGAGAAGTTACATTACCATCAACAATTAGAAAAACAATTGGAAGAAAAGGAAAGGAAGAGGCAGGATGCTTATCAGGAATTCATCAGGGACAAACTACTGGTTGATGAAATTGTGAGGAAGATCTATGAAGAAGACCAGACGTAAGTGCAAACAAGCCTTATAATGCTAGTGACATATCTAGGGAATGTATTTAAAGAGCCACTGTAATGCCTTAGCAAGAGGAACTGGATATTTTAATTATGCATTGATCATATATAAAGTTAATATAATAGCATTATTAAGTATTAGATTTGTTGTCAGTTATTACAGTATTTCTAAGAAATATCAGATATGATAAGAGCATAAACAAACATTTATAGTTTGCCCTAACAGCACAAGCTTGTTGCCATGGGAAGCTTCTTAATGCAGCAAGTTTCCAGCCAGTGGAGATAATTATGTTAGTGCTAAGTATTATGTCTGAAAATGTAGCATCTTTCTAGTAGACAATGCTACCGCTAGAATTAAACTTCTAGTGACAATACGTTTTTAATATTAAATATTTCTTTTTTAAATCATTGTATATAAATATGAATTTAAAAATGATTAGTGCCCACTTAAAACATCTACAGCCTTATTAAATTGCAATTCGGTAAATTTAAAAAGGCTCTATTTAAGCACACAGATTTTTTTTTACAGAAGTTTTTAGTTAGTGATCTTCTATCCCAAACCAAGGTCTTCACTAACTAAAAACTTCTGTAAAAAAAAAAATGCTATGTGCTTAAATAGAGCCCTTTAAATGTACCGAATCACAATTTAATAAGGCTGCTAGCTTGTTACAGAGGTCCTTTAATCAGTAGCCATTCAGATCTGTATGCTTGAAATTGCCATTCAAATCATAAAGTATTTTCATTGCGTCGTAGTGAATTGGCATGAAATTAACAATACAAAAACACTACCAAAATCTATTTGATCATGCTAAAAATAACATTAACTTGCAAATATGATGTGTGCCAATGAGCTAGTAAAGAATAAATACAATTTTCTGTGAGCTTTTCACTTTTATATTATTATTTTTTATAAAGTGCCATTATGTATTAGTTATAGGTATCTATGTGTGGATGACTACATTATATCTTCTATCTCCCGAAAACAATATAAGGGAATAGTAAAAGTTGATGATACGCATCTTTTTTTTTTTTCACTACCAAGTTTTATTAGTAAAGAAAATGCATTACATCCTTTAGATATATCACATAGATCTGGCATGAATATCATGCATCAAATGTTATACAAGAGTTTCATGAATAAACTGTAGCCGCACAATATACGTAAAAATACAAATTAACAAATATTTTCCTTGGATAAGAGTAACAAGTTTGTAAAATGTGTCCTGAAAGTAAGTTTCGTAATTATAGGTGCACACTTGTTTTGAGAGCTGTTAGTGTATTCTTTAGTAGACTAGGATCTTGTTAATATGTGCCCCTTTGGGTAGTGCAGAATATTTCCTTCAATGTATTACTTGCTACATGGTGACTTTATGGGTGGAGATTGTCAAGTCCTAAGGTGCAGCGGTGCGTATAAGGGGATTTTCCAGGACCATAGGCTTTGATTCCGCAACATCATAAAACAAATGATAAGCAGAAAAACCAAAGGAAAACGCCACTACAGCAGTTCTTTTGTGCAGTGCTGACTATCATGGTGAGACTGCCACTGTTATGTGGCATTCTCAAAGATAGACCTCACCTCCTGCTAATGTGGGAGTGTGTAAGCAAATAATAGCACACAGTCTTATATACTTATATATATTGCTCTGGTAGAATGAAACTGTTACTATATAACATGAATTCAAATGATAGTATTTCTTATGAATATTCTAACTTTAATAGAGTAATGTGAAGCCTTTCTGTAATTATTTTTGTCATTACTAGGGAAAGACAAATTAAGCTGGAAAAAATGACCACAACTCGGAGATACATAGATGAATTCAAAGAGCAGCAGGCCACCTGGAGAAGAATGGAACGAGAAAGAATGGAAGAGGAAAACAGGAAAATCTTGGCATTTGCCAACATGCAGCAGAAAAGAGAGGAGGATCGAATGGCTGAAGTCCGAGAGCGTGAAGAACAAAAGAAGGCTCTCCAGGACATGGTACTATGTGCATATAGACATTTTGGGACTTTGATATTGTGTTCAGAAATGCAGTTTGTAAAATGTTGTAGCTTAAATTGCATGCTTGTCTTTAAGCAATATCTATATCATACTAACAATCGGCTTCCTAAGTCATCATTCCTCATGTATGAGTTGAAGCAAGAAGAGGTTGATTGTTGAAAGAAATGAGTCACCGAAACTGCTGTGCACCATAAGGTAGAGGCTTGTAAATTATGTGGGGAATCTATTTAAGTTGATCAAGAAATGACTTCTAATGCATAAAAGCCCCTCAATCCTTCACACACAAATCTACAAAGATAATGAGCATTGAGGCTGTAATCATCACACTGATCAATACCTCAGATATGAGGTTGTGAGTTCAAATCCCAGTATTGCATTGTGCTGTAAACATTGCATTGAATACTTTTATTTCGTTCAAATAATTATTTTAAAAGCTTTTCAACATGCAAGGGAACTGTTTGGATTTGAACCACTATTTTCCATATCATGGGTAGCTGTTTTAAACACTCAGTCTTCTCTCTATATAATTAAGAATGCATAAAAACAACAATATATCTATTCTGGGAAATAGACCAGTTCCTCTTGTGTAGCTAGTTCTAATTAGTGCCACTGTAGTGTTTTTTGTTTGTAAAAAAAAAAAAGCACATTTAGGGATGGATACAAGCAAGTAAGCCCCAACTGCAAATTCTTGAAACTCTATTTATCTTCACATTTTCATGTGTTTTTAAGCCTCAATCTGATGGTGAAGTGCATATCTAGAGACTTTTGGGTCCCTTTAAGTTCAACCTACCATAACGCTGTAATCTAAATTTCTGAAATGGGAAGTAAATGTTTAATATCTTGAATCCAGCTCTAGTATAGAATTTTCATATTATTTTCTACACTCCTAGGTACCACAGTTGCCTAGAATGGGATAATGTGCAATTCTGGGTTAATGACAATAATCAAGTTAAATAAAATAAAGACATAAGTCAGTCAACAGTTTTTGAGAATCTTAAAAAACAACAACAATGACCAGTACTGACCAAAGCTATTGAAAGAAAATAATTCACGTTTTTTTTTAAATTTATTTTTTTATTTCTATTCTGATTTTTAGCTTGCAGACCATATGCAAAGAGAACAGCGACAAAGAGAAGAGCTTGAACAAATGCGTGAAGAACTTTACCAGGAGGAGCAGGCTGAGGAAGCCAGACAAAGGGATATTGTAAGTAATAAAAATGCCTCCCTTTAGCTTCTGTATAGCTCACTTGTCTAAAGTGCACTTTGTTATATTGTAATTATGTTAGACAATCTATTGTGTTTTTGCTGCAGCACCAATCTGTTACATATAAAGAACTTGATTGGTGAAACAACCAGTTTCAGATTTGTAAGATTAGTGTGGTCTAATAGGGGATTAGGGCATTTATTGTTCAGAGATGTTTGCCTTGTCGGGAGTAATGCAGAGACTAAGAGGATAGCGCAAAGGCTGCTTTTATGCCTAGTAACAGTAAAAAATCTTGTTTACCTTTTTTAAGAGCACATACATTTCCTTATTCAATGCCTTCTAGCTTCTAGTTTTAATCCTCTCATTGCTCTGAAATTACATTCTAATAAAATGACTTTGCCTAAAGGTTTATGTTGACAGTATTTTTCTATTTGTGTTCAGTCAACATTTAGTTTTTTATATAGGTATAAAATATGTATATGTAAGATATATATATATATATATATGTATGATTTATTTTATAGATAATGGATAGATATACATTTGATTAATGTACACATGTATTTTAAATGCACAGTTTTCAGATTTATACCAACTTCCTTCTTCAAACATTACAAATTCAGGGTGAATTTAGTTCAAAGCTGGTAACAAAACGCCTGCGGGCATGTCATAGAGTTTGCTTTTTGTGTAGTAGCCAAGAAGTAAATCACAATCTGAATGTCTTTTATTACACATAAGGGTTTCTGCACAATAAGCTACTCTTCTAGTCTCATGTTGGGTTGAATAAACATACCTACCCTTTAATGTGAATTTTGTGAATGTTCCAAAGCAAACCATAACTGGAATATATTTTTCATAAGTATCTTCTCTAAAATGTGACTCTAATGTGCGGGCAAGGAAATAGTCTCTTCAATACGCACCCATTTGTGTACCCAACATGTATATAAAATACATTTTCAGAAAATGGTAACGTAAGAGGCATTTTTATTATTTCTGTATGTACATTTCTTACCATACCCCATTTGTACAGTGCATTTTGGAGGTATTTTAAAGTTGTGTTTTAAACCATTTCATAGGCAGAGATGGAAAAGAAAATTCGCCAGCGTCTGGAATTGCAGCAAACATTTGAAGAACAAATGGCTTTTAAGCAAATTGTCCAGCAAGCTGCAAAGGAGGAAGAGGAAGTCTTTAGAAAAGCGATGCTTGCAAAGTTTGCTGAGGATGACCGAATAGAGCAAATGAATGCTCAGAAGAGAAGAATGAAACAGCTTGAGCACAAGAGGGCTGTGGAGCAACTACTTGAAGACAGACGCAAACAATTTATTGCAGACAAAGTGAGAAATTACTTCAGTATATTCATTTTTAAGAATCTATATAGGTTTTTAAAAGTGGGAGAGGAGGGATAGGCTGACATGTAGGTAGAAAAACACACTGCCTAATGCACACTATCAGTAAATGTTGCATCTCTCATGGTGAAGCTACCATGAGAATCCTTGCATTGATTGTGTGGTAGATGAGAGCTTATGAATGTGCATGATAAGATTCAGGATGACGTGCATTTCTCATCAGGGGTGAGGGAATTCAGGAAACATCGATTAGCGCCTCATGTATATGGGACAGGGACATCTATATAGCTGGAACTTGGTGGAGCTCCAACAGTTTCCCCATTTGTAAGAAGGGTCTCATTGAGCCATTAAAGGAAATTTCATGCACACATACACTGTGGAGACTCACAGAGTTGCTGTGCATGAAATGTCCTGTATATTTCCATAAACATATCTTCCTACTGGCAAGTATGGTGTCATTGAGCCATTAAAGGAAATTTCATGCACGCCAACTCTGCGATCCTCCAGTGTAAGTGTGAAGTGAACTTTCCTTTAATGGCTCAATGACACCCTACTTGTGAGTGGGAAGACATGTTTATGGAAATATAGATTCAGGGAGACTTGTGCCTGCATGTGATTGGGAATGGGGGTATTGGAAGATGAGTGCTTGGGATCTTGGATTGGCTATGTCATCTCACAAGAGACCCCTGCACTTGGATTAGACATATATGAGGAGGTTTTAAAATGCAAGTTTATATTCATGAATGTGAAAGGACCACTGTACTGTAAAAATAACTGTTAAAATGAAAGTACATGCATAGCTTTACTTTATTTATCATGTTTAATCCCTTTAATACCCCGACGTGCTGTGCCCCTTAGCTCTTCCACTTTTGTATTATTAGGGGTGTGCTGAAGCCTATAAACATAAGAGCCAAGTACAGTGGTCCTTTAAGGTGGCTTTAATACAATATCTATCTAGTCATCATTTTGTGTGTTTTGCATTATCTACATGGACTTAAGTATGGGGAGGTAGGTCTGCATTTTGTAACTAATCAAACGTGAAATCAAGACTAACTTGATGTTTTATGCAGGAACGTGAACTTGAAGAAAAACAAGACAATGAGAGAAGAGAAGCATTTCGTCGTGCAATCATTGAGGAGGAAAGACAAAAGATTCTCAAAGAGCATGCCACAAAATTACTGGGCTACCTGCCAAAGGTAAAATCTTATTTTCTTCTCTGAGGGTGAAGTCCAGTGGACTGGCTAGCACATGGTACATTGCAGTGTACAGCAGAGATGCCACATAACTGGGAACAAACTATGAAATTAAGTTATAAAGAAAAAAATTACAGATACAAGTAGTGCAGATGTGTCTTTATTCTAGCACACTGGGCACATACTATACAACAGCATAGCTAGCACATTACACATGTAAAATAATTGGTGGAAAAATCATGCAATGTTTGAATAGTTCACCAAGACCTTTTAGCAGTTGGTAAATGAAACCAAAGCTTAAAGGAATATGGAAGGTTTCTGGATTTCACTAGGAGTATATTATTCCGATGTACTTCTTGACTTTTATGTATTTTATGAAGAAGTGCTTAAAGCTCTGTTTTTTTTTTTTTTGGTGCTTAAAACAAGTTGTACCTGTTTGCGTCTGACGTCCAGAGTTCATGAAGACACATATTGTAAAGTGCAGTGTTTCAAATTAGTCAATCATTGACCATCTCGCAGCAGAATGGTCACTGATTGCAGAGTCTGGGTTTTCATGAGCTATGTCGGAGGGACCCAAATGGCTACTATTTGTCTTGAGCTTTTCAGCACTTCTTAAAGGGCCCTTTACCACACTGTAAGTGCTCTTCATGGTGTGAAAAAGCACAAGATTGTATGTTAAAATTAATATAATTTTTTTATTTTAATTACACTAATAACAGATAAATAATATAAAGTTTTAAAACGGTTTACAAACAGTATATCCTGCCTACTGGCTGTTGTATGTTTAATAACATATGCCAAGTGTGCACGTGAAAACAGTGATTGATTGAAAAGTTAAACCATAACTGACATGTTTAGATGATTCCAGCATACCGTGATCTGCACAGATGGATATGTTGAGTTTTTTTTTTCTTTTTGCTCACTACGCGGAGCAGAAGCTGTGTGTCTGCGAGTGGACAGTCAGTGACACATATAAACACAGACTTTATTGAATTCTCAGTGAAAAAAATGCACGTATTTAAAAAATGCAAAAAGTATTTTAAGCTTTTAGGTGATCTTTATTTTGATGTGGTCCAAATTGTGCTGAATTAAGTGGTCCTTTTAATACAATAAAGTACATAAAGGTAAATGGATACATAGGTATATTATATTACTAGTGAAATCCAAAAACATTTCATCTCCCTTTTCAAAGAGCATAATATGAGAACAGATCTAGAGGATTGATTTATATTTTATTCACATATTGCTTCTGATAATCCTTATTTTGAGGGGGTCTATCAACAGTGGAGTGATGTCAGCTCTGCAGGAGTCAATTTTAATGGGACACTGCAAAGTAAATATTGTTATCCATTATAATAATTAGAGTGCGCATGCACGGGGAGAGAGCACGCTCGCACAGGGAAGGAGCATGCACACAGGGAGAGAGCACGCTCGCACAGGGAAGGAGCATGCACACAGGGAGAGAGCGCGCTCGCACAGGGATCGTGCACGGAGAGAGAGCGTGTGGATATAGGGAGCACGCAGGTTGAGAGAGCCATAGCGTAGACTTTGTGCAAACAATTGTCTGTATCCAATGGCTGGTGTGGTAGTACGGCAACATCAGCTTTGATTCTGCCTGGAGGTGGGCCAGTGAAACATGACAGTCCTGGTAATTTATTCTCCTTCATGCCACCTGCCACCCATGTTACTTACCAAGAGAGTCAGTTTACATAAGCCATGGCAAAAAAAAGTAAACCGTGCTCTTAAATATCGTTGGAACTAGGTCAGTTGTTGTAAAACGAGGTCCACTTTGAAATAGAGCTGTGGTTAACGCATTTTATAAACTCTGCTGCACTCTGTTCAGGCAGTTTGTTTTGTATAAGAAGCAAAACTTACTACTTGCAAATACGGTGAAACATTAACTTTCTACTCACTCTGTCAGTGCTTATCTTTGCAGGGTTTCATAGAAGAAAACTAATTGCAAAAACAAAGGGCCTTATTTAATTCCAAGCCAACAGTTGCCTTTATACCGGCCGTAAGCCTGCAGGCTTGAAAATTGTAACAGTTTCAGATCGATTTAATTTAACAAGCCCACAATTACATGGCTGAAGTCTAAAATCGTATGTACCTTACAGGGCATGATCATGATCAATTAAACAAGCCCGTAAGTAACGATTTAGAAACAGCCAATAAATAGTAAATGAGACCATCATCTTGACATCAGTAAAACATGGCGTCTAAAAGTCAATTAGTGTTTAGACGTCAGATATTCGATCGGGCACGCAATCCAGCGATATAAAAAAAAAAAAAAAACTGTTATAGTCTATGTGGGTGGCCTGATATTAACTCCTTGATTCCCAAGATTGATACAACACAGAAATTAAACGAAAAAAAAAAAATGATTGCAGATTTGCGAGCTTGAGACTGTTGTGCAATTGATTCTAATGTCTTTCATTGCTTTCCCTGTCATTTACAGAGCAGTATTGATTTTTTTATTTGCTTTTGTAGTATTACAAACAGGTGTTTAACCCACTTGCGAGTCCTCTAGTACTCGTAAATTTTTTTGCTGCATTTGCCATTTACAGGTTTGAATGCAATTGCTGGCTTGTGGAATTGTCTCAGTGAAATCGCGATTTTCAGCCTGTAGCTCGCAAATAGATTGCGGGTAGCTCGAGTAACTTTTGCAGGCTACATTACGGGCTTCGGTAATTTCTAATTTGACAATTTAACATAACCCACAGTGTAGCAAAAGCATTCCCAGACAATTTACGTACCAGTCTCCCTGTGGGACACTGGGAATAGGGAGAGAGGAACACAGGTATTCCAATCACAAAATAGTGAAGGCTAGAGACGTACATCAATATTAAAATGGTATGATTTTTATATATTTTCTTTCTACAATGAAATTAATTGGCATACTGCCTTCACAGGCAGTTGCGTTACAGAAAACAAGGTTGCTACAGTGGTAGTATAAGCTCTGTTGATCTTTTATTCCACTACTTTTCCACTTATTTTGTTCTGACTTTAGGGGTTATTTTGCTCATTACCATTGTGATTTGGCTTGGTAATCTCTTTCTTCCTTTATGATCGAAAGGATGTCCTTTCACACAATTTTGTACATATTTTCTGGTATAGAAAAGAAAAAAATAGAATATCAAAATGCCTATGTTATCATAGGGATTGAGATCTAAAATGACCATGGTGCATATGAACCCTAGCTGCAGTAGAACATAAATCTGATAAGAAGCCCTTCCGTGTTCTTGTAGTATGAAGAAATGACATGCTACTGCCCATACTACATGCCTTAAAACAGAGAAAGGAAGTCAAATTAAAGCCAACACAAGAATAAAATAATTTATATTGTACACTTCTTTCTTTACCATATGGAATGTTAATTTCACGTGTGTGTAATAAATAAATATATATATATATATATATATATATATATATATATATATATATATATATATATATATATATATATTAAAATATCATTAACATGATGATGTGGAATGTTACAAATGAATGATAATAATATTTTTATATTATAATTTCAGGGCATATTTAAGGATGAGGAGGACCTTAATATGTTTGATGAAGAATTCCAGAAGAGCTTTCAGAAAAGACGTGCAGACATGCTTTCAATTGACGGCTGGGATTCCTAAATTAAATGTTTCTGTACTGTTACTTTACCACTAGATGTCACCCTCTGATGCTGTAAAGTTATGTATGCCGAAAGACGTTTGTGTACATTGATTTTTAGAAGGGTATTTTATAGATTCAGAAATGTTAAAGGCTCATTACAGTGTATTTAAGATGTAAAGTACAAATAAAGGTTTGCAAATTGTATTAAATGTCTTATTCAGCATTTGCAAATGTATCCCTTCCAGCAAATATTATACTACACAATTCGTAAAATATTTTGATTATATTTTATTATAATATACTTTTTTCTCTTCAAGAATACAGTAGAGTTGCAATTTTCACCATTGTCTGACACTCTAAGTGTTCCAAACATCACAAAATACAAGGTACAAACAATGGAGATGTTCAAGGAAGCGATTTAGGAGTTTCCCCATTCTAAAGCCTTCATAAACTCTTCTTCTGTAAATGCGAGCATCTTTGCAGATTCTATATGCATCTAAGAAAATAAAATAGCATAGACATTTTAGCATGTTGATTATGAATGATAATTAATTTCAAACATTTTATTTTATGATAAAATGACATGATATAAAGAAGGGACAAAGCAATCACATATTTCCAGAAGATAACACTTGCACGTATAAAGAAGAAGGCAGCGTGTGGAAAACAAGTGTATGTTGTATCCAAGATAATTTCTGCATAACTGAGATCTAGTCTGAAAAACGAGAATTCTTTGTAATGACTACATTATTTTAAATGGTGTACATAATAAATCCCAAACACAAAAGGTAGGATGTAGGCTCAAGCTAAAACATAAGGTAATTTGTATAAAAAAATAAATGTTAGCTAAGAAGTTAAAATTTTGGTGTCCTGAAATTCACTAAAACATGAGTATTTTGTTGTTGACAAGGAAGTTTTCCAGATATTTCAGATATACTTGCTAGCTAGCACATTTCATTGGGCTTACATATGGAACATCAATTAGAAAGCAGCAATTCTAAAAATGGATGACCTCCTAGAAATGTAATTTACATATCTATGCATTATTTCCAATTAAAAGGGGTTGGATGACATGCTTAGGTTTTTTTTATTTTTGTATTACTTCTTAAAAGTCCAAGGCTAGTAGGATTTAATGATTGGCAAAATATAAAAAAGGCAAATGGTACACATCAACACCAAAGTGTTTAATCTTGAGCAATTCTCAGGAACGTATTCTTAAGAGAACTATTAACACACAAATCCCACAATTTCAATGCTAAAGACATATAATTTGAAACAAAAAACATTTATTCTTAATCTAGTTGTAATTTTGGAGCAACTGTACTTTGAATTTACCCCATCCTGTCCTGTAACACTTTTATATCTGGCTGACATTGTTCAGCTCACAGAAACATTCTGTGCATGTGCATTAGAAGTGTAACATTAATGATGACAAATCAGCTATATGGAAGAGAAGGTAAGTGGATTATACTACCAAAATTGGAAGACAGCGAGTTCAATCCATAAAGGGTTCTCCATTTTTTTTATATTAAAATAAACCTACCTACAGGTTTATTTGCATATTTAAGTATTTTATTAAAAAAGTGCTTAAAAGCTCTGTTTTTACTCCCTGAAACATCCTACACAATCCCTGCAAAAGCCCACTCCTAGCTCATACATACAATGGGCCTCATTCAATTGCGATTTGGCCAATTGAATAGGGCTCTAAATAAGCAAATAACATATATTTTTTAAATAAGTTTTTAGTTGGTAAACATCTATCCAAAAGCAAGGTTTTCACTAACTAAAAACATATAAAAAAAAATATGCTATGTGCTTATATAGAGCACTATTCAATTAGTACTAGATGTACTACCCAATGCCAGACTGTCTCAGCAGCAATTCAGCTGATTAGCTTTATAAATAAATGTTAATGAATTAAACATATCAAATGAAACATTTTAACATAAACATGTATTTTATCTGTGAAGCAGCAACCCCTCCCGTTGTCAGTTTATAAAAGGATTTAAAGTAAAAGGGAATGTGTAACCATGGACAACTAAAAATCCTACATATAAAAGCACATTTACATTAATGTACTTACCTTTTGTCTTTTTAATAGGTCTATTAATCTGATCTGTTTTTTAAACCCAGACATCAGCTCTGACTTCTGCTTCTCCAGCTTCTTATTTTCAAGTTTTAGGTCTTCAATTTTTTTCCGGTCTTGGATAGCAGTGTCCTGAATAAAACATTCAAATAGTAGTATGATTCACACAAATCCACTGCAATCTTTTTTTTTTTTTTTTTTTACCATAATCAATTTTATGTTCTTGAAGGGATAAGGAAAATGCCAAAACTGATTTTTTTTAATTTTTTTTTAAAGCAGTCTGATATTTTAAATTGCTCATGAATTGCCAATTATATGGCATTGTTTGTTATTACTAGTACAGTTTGTAAAGCAGAGAATGAAGGCTTTGCCACGTGGCTAATGAGCTGCTTCATGTGTCCAGTTAAGCAAGTGATTAGATCTGGGATTGGTTAGTCCTTAGGAGAGATAGGATTGGAAAGTAGTTGGAGGGTCTGTCTCTCTATAGCTCCTCAATGCCTAACGTTCTACTTTGCTAAGCCACCAGACTAGCATTACAGTACACAATCAGCATTGGACTGTACCAGACTCTATAGCCAAACAGCACTGTACAAGAAGATGAAATGAATGGCCTCTGTTATGCATTGATGGCCACTGGCTAACAGAATCTATTCATCAGATTCCATGCCACTGATGTATGTAAACTCGATCCTCATTTGTCTTTAAGCTTATGTATACACCCCACTCCAACAAATCCAAAACTCCTCTACATGTTTAGTATCCAATCTTCCATATACAGCTGACACCTCCCCTCTTTTAGTCCAACTCAGTGGATTCATGACTACTACAGCTGCCTATTCAAATTCCTATCCCTTTTATACAAATCCCTTCACTGACTTACCACTCCGACGTTGACTCACTAACCTACATACCATGAAGTTCTTTACAATCCAAATTCCTCTTAGCATTCACAGTCCCAATTCCTCTTTGTTCCTCCTTGCACCCTTCTCTGGAATAAACTCCCACTTCCCATTACACAGCTTCCAAACTTGCACACATTCTGCATCTTGCAAAAGACTGACTTCTTCCCGCTTTCCAACCCTAAAGCTTGTTAAATCCTTTCACCTTTATCTACTCTGTCTGCTTTCCCTGATTTTGGCTCTGGCTCATTGCACCATTTCAGCAACAAACCCAAACCTCTCTATATGCTCAGCTGTCTTGGTTTGTTCAGTAACTGTACTCTTATACTCCAAATTATATATATATATATATATATATATATATATATATATATATATATATATATGTAAATAAATTAATTGGATCTTATAGAAACCGATTTTAGCATCATAGCAATGCCAAGGTGGTGTCCCAAAAGCTTATGTTAGTGGGAATAGCAGGATAAGGAGTCATTACTATTTTCACTTACTGCTCACATGATACATTTCTTCACAAGCATTTATAGTGTTGCAGATTTTATTTGAAGAACAACTGAATTCTTTATAATCACCACATTTTCTTAAAGTCTATATGTCAACTGCATCTTGAACTACTAGGATTACATTATATTGACTCCTAGGCACAATAAATTAACAAATGTAACTAAATTATTCAAGACTTGCCTTTGCACTGGCTGTTACAAGGGAATAATATATCTTTATATAGTAAAATACTCACAGCAAAATCATCTATAGTAGATTAAAATTATTATTTAAATTACTGTTACATAATCCACTTTTGTACATGAAAATAACACTGTTTTGTGTATTTATAGATGGTCATAAGATGATGCACTGTACACAGTAGAAATAAAACAAAATACAGCCACATTTTAGTGTGTATTGTTGCAGTAGGAAAGTAATAGACAATATCATAAATCTGAATGTTAAAAATTAAAAGGACTCCTGTAATATCCTAACAAGTTGAGCTAAATGTTTTAATGATCACTGGTGAATAAATAAAATGAATATTCAATTATAAGCAATATTGAAATATTAAACTTTATTCCCTTATTAAGTTAATGGGGAGGGGGAGAGTTGACTCCGATACAGGCCTCCCAGCCAGAGCCCATACTATTTTAATATAGAAAGTCTCCAGTCAATGGAGAGTATTGTGCCTAACAATGTAGCTCAATGCCAGTTGCCTCCCCCTGCTGACTTTATAGTGGTTGAAGATCAGTAGCCGTTTCTGATCTTTATAAGTAAGTTTAATATTCAATATTGTTCATTTAAAAACAAAATTAAAATATGATTTGTATCAATGTCTAATTAAAACATCTAGTTTCTGTTACATCACTTTGATCCTTTCACCTTATTATGTGACAACCTAGAAGCGGTTTTCTTTGCTGTAATGAAGAGATTACATCATAACTATATGCAGAACATGCCGTGCTCCTAGATCTCTCTAAGAAGCTGAAAACGCTATTTTCTTTACACAATGAAATACCCTTCAAGATTCTAACCACCTTCGATCTTAATGTGCTTTAACAAGAAAGTACACCAAGTACCAGACGTTTCTTACATAATGCAGTTCAATTATCAGCAAACAATGTGGAAGTCACATACATTTGAACAAGTGTCTTTTGATATATGTTCCAATAATTATTTTTTTTAAATTAGAAGATTACCATTTCTATGAGTGTATGCTTTGTTCAAACGTTCTCACCCACACATGGGGCTACATTCACTAAACTGCATTTGTGAGACCCTTGCACTGACTACACCTGAACAAGAAAAAAAAAAGTTGAAGCTCATAATAATACCTTGTTGCTTTGTTTCAGTTTGTTCAGCTCCATTTTATATTTGTCTGCTTCTTCAAGCGCTCTGTTCAGTCGAACCTCCATGGTGCTTTGACTACTAGCAGACTGCTTTTGCGTTCTTTTAAAATTCTCTAGCTCCTATATCAAGAAGGAAAACATATAATAAACATGAGCAATACATTGTGTATATAGTACAAGTACAGTAGTCCTAAGACCTGAGTAAAAAAAAAAGCATGGCTTCCAACACGCCAATCATATGCAGCATGGATTAGTTATCACTGTGTTGTGAAGGAGGCCTAAAGTAACTACATTTATTTTACAGGTTCCCAATGTATAGAGTCGCTGAGCAGATTTGAAACATTTGAAAGGCTGAGTAGGATCAGATTGCAAGCTTTTAGGATACTCAAGTCCCATCACCAGGTGTTGTTAATGCCAGATGAAAGGACCAAAGTATGAAGTCTATTCCTTTGCGGTTTAGCAATTTGATAATGCACTGCATTCTTACACAAAACCAAAGGCGTAACTACAGAATACTGCAATAAAAATGTAGAAAAAAACATCTGCATAGTTATTTAGTCATGAGTGATAAAAATGCAAAAGGTTTAATTATCTTAAAATGTTGCAAGAATTTTATAATGAGACCTATCTCTCTTGTTTCGGTTGTGGCAAGACCTATAACTTATGTTAAAAATAGCCCTTTATAAAAAGGGGCAGTATATGATATATTTAAGAATCTGCGACACACCAAGACTTAATTTTAATTAACTCACAGCAGTGTAGCATGTCATTGCTATTAGGAGCTCTGACATCAGTGTGTCAAAGGCAGCAGAAAGGTCAAGAAACAATAGTAAGTAGAAGTATCTCCTGGACTTAGCAGTCAGTCATTTGTCACCTTGCAGAGAGATCAGTTACAGGGAATGTTGTGATGCAAGCCAGACTTTACTGGGTCGAATAAGGAACTGATTGTTAGTAAGGCAGGTGTAGACTAGCCATTCTAGCAGTTTGTTTGCTAGTAGGAGTAGATAGATGGAGTAATAATTAGAAATTAAAGAAGGATTAAGGGGGGGGGGGGGGTTCTATAGAATGGTTGTAATTAGGGCCAGTTTTAAGAGTGACAGAAATGTACCAGTGGAGAGAGAGAGAGAGGTTGAAACGATGAATGGGGACCAGGTTTTGTAGAAATTGAGGGGCAAATAAAATCAAGTGGCAAGTAGTAAGATGATAAGAAGATAGGAGATTGGATACCTCATCCTCTGGTTGGTCCGGGTCTGGTATGTAGAGATGTCTGTCACAACCTACAATGATGATGGAGTATAGAGGATCCTAGTCCTCTTATCTCCTGTAGGTTTTAGACCTAAGATTTGGGTGACTCAGACCAATGGACCTTCTTTGCGGATGCAAGAGCATAAGTCCCAGCTTAAGGTAGTGTGCGCTGGGAACCCTGGAAGGAAGTCAAAAACGATCTCCTCTGCCAGCATATGCCCTTGGGTCAATAATACACCTGCACACAAAGTCTTGATGAAAATTATGAACCATGTTTTATTTTAGAACAGCATATTTAACCACATCACACAAGAATGGGGGAAGTGGCTACCGTTAACCAGCCCCAAATGAAGTCTGGCCAATCATGAAGGGGAACTGTGCGTGAACCAATAGTCCCCTCCCAGGTCCGCCCACTAGGCGAAGCCAACTAATTAATTTGGGCTTTGAATGTCCAGGGGAAAGCATGTCTTTTACTCTCCTGTGCGCATGCTATGAAGGCTGAGAAGCCTTCAGGCCATCCCATTGTTTCTGGGTGCCTGCCTGTCTGCTCTCCAGCTGTGAGCTTCCCATTGTTAGTTCTATGCTGGATACTTAGCTAATGGGATTAACAGGCCTTTGGGAACAAAGGAGGCGTGGCTGTATTCAATGGCTTCCCCTCTACAATATAATGACATACTAATATAATAACATACATTCATATTTACAAATACAACACCCAATGTTTCACACACATAGAACCAACACATCCCACCAGCTCCCTCACATGACACCCATTACAATGAGCCTAAACATGGAAGGGATGGGAATATGCTAAGGGGTAAACTTATAATACTTTATCCCCTAGACCACAACACAACAATATATCCATAACAAGTGGGCCCCAAACCTTTTGTTCTTCCACATGGCAACAGCATGTGGAAGATAACCCAGCCCAAAATGGCCACCGCTGCCAGTCACAAAATGGCCCCAGCATAGTTCACACCAAATCCAATATGGCCACTGGCTGATTCATGACAATCCTTCCCCAAGCGGGCGGAGAACATCCAAGATTTTCCCAGCTACGCTGATAGTCATGAATCTGCTGGTTTGGCCCGGCCCGCTGCATGCTAGGCAAGTTCATGTCGGTGCGCACACAGTCCCAAGGTGCAGAGTAAAGACCTCCCCCAGCCCTTGGCCTTGCTCCCACTGTATAGAGCAAATTGCTCCTCCCATGCAACCCCCACCCAAAACAGTCCAGGATCCCATCTCTCTGTTTTTGGCAGCAGCATGGAAGTCTCTGGGGACACAGTGGGTTGCACCCATACATTCTTCTGAGGCAAAACCGTATTTTTGGGAGCCCCATAAAACAACCCCTGTCCCATAGCAACCCCTTTCCCTCCAGCCAGTCCCCACAGCTGGGCTGGGGTCTCTAAAACAGTCTCTGGGCCTATGGGATTGCAAGGGGGCAGTCCAGTACTTCCCTCAGCAAAATCATTATTGTTGGTAGCCCAATAACACAATAACTGCAGTAAAGTACATACCGGTCTGCGCTTGACTCCAGCGTCCCTGATGGAGTCCGGACTTGGATGCTCTGTTTGCTCTGGCTCCTTGAGATCTGTATCTTTGGACAGGCCCTCCTGGTTTTCTTCCCCTGGTCTGTCTGTGTTGCAGCCTGGAGAACTACGCTGTTCCCACCCAGGCTGTGCTTTGGGGCCCTCAGCTGACCCTCTTCTTCTATGGCCTTTTGCTTGGTACCCTTATCCCAGTCCTCCAGGTTTAACTGGGCCTTTGGAGCGGTGTCTGTTCCAGTGGGCCTCTGGACATTGGTTATCCAGGGTATCTCCCCACTTGGTTCACCCTCTACTATGGTGCCACACTGCACCCACGGCTCCTTTGCCAAGGCTGGCAAGCTTGCTGCCCCTGTCGGGCTCTTGGTGCCCCTGGCACTCTCTTGGTGCCCCTGGCACTCTTGCTGTGTGAGGCCTGGTTCCCTGTAGCTAAGAACCAGTTCCTTTCCCTCCCCACAGCCCATTACATAGCCCACCTGGGCTCTGTGCTTCCCTAGCACCTTTTGTAGCAACTCTCCTGGGGTGTCAGAGTACAGATTTTGGTTATCTGTTGTAGGCTGGGGAATCTTATCCTTCCCACCCAACCTGACCTCTACGGCCTTCTCCCCAGAGTGCATTACATAGCCCTCCCCACAGTCTCTTGGGTGGCTATCCTGAGCACCTGGCTCCATTAGCAGTTCTGGCCCATACACATTGCCTAGAACTTCTGAGGGCAGACTTAGTTCATCTGGCCCTACCTGTTGAGCAGTTACTGGGGTTTCTGCCAGGATTTGTGCTGGAAGGTAGTCCTCAGGTGAGACCTGTTTGGAGAAACTGTGCTCTGTTAGCATTTCCTCTGGGATTAAGTCTCTTTGGGTATCAGGGGACAAACATGGGTTATCTGACCCCACCCAGGGAACATTCCCCTGGGTCTCTGGCTCTTGGAGCTGGTGATTTGGTCCCAAGCTGACTTTACCATCCCTTCTAGGCTCTGAAACAGTCTCTATATTTTTTAAAGGAACGCATTCTCCATCACTATGTTCTCCCCAGACCCCTTGCACACAATCACTTCGGTACATACCATCTGTGTTGTAACGATCTGGCGACCAGTCCTCTTGACTGGGTTGTTCCCCTCTTGATGGGCAAAATGTCTCCCCATAGATCTCGTCCCACAACTCAAAATACTCCTCCTCCAGCTGCAGTTCCTGCTCAATCAGGTGTACCATTAAATTAGCCTCCATGGACCACGGTTCCAGTCCCAGACCACGACAGCGTTCCACAAACAAGTTGTTGTGCCTTTTAAAGGTTCCTATGCCCCCTTCAGGATCACCATACACAATGTCTTGGAGGCCAGAATCTATCTCCAAGCGGAAATCAAACTCCTCTCCAAGGCCACCAACTATTCTGGCATGAAAAACGTGATATTGGTTCTCCAAGGCAACCTCTTTTCTTACTAATACTTCCAGCCAGCCCATTAGCTCATCGTCCTGCCACAGATTCAGAATCGCCATCCATTTCTCTAGACGCAATGTCTCTCTGTAGCCAAGTCTTTGCTGAGCTGGAGTTCTCGCTCCATTGCGCTCCTGCCAGATCCTCTGGCAATGCTGGTCTAGTGAGTTGGACACCTCTTGTGCGGTCATCTTACTGGGGTATAAGTGCCTGGCTGCTTTAAACCGTCTTGTTGCTTCTTTGGTGATATCCGTCTGTTCCATTGTTGGTCTTTCTGTGGAGTCTCTCACCAATGCCACCAATTGTCACAACCTACAATGATGATGGAGTATAGAGAATCCTAGTCCTCTTATCTCCTGTAGGTTTTAGACCTAAGATTTGGGTGACTCAGACCAATGGACCTTCTTTGCGGATACAAGAGCATAAGTCCCAGCTTTTGGTAGTGTGCCTGGGAAAACCTGGAAGGGAGTCAGAAACGATCTCCTCTGCCAGCATATGCCCTTGGGTCAATAATACACCTGCACACAAAGTCTTGATGAAAATTATGAACCATGTTTTATTTTAGAACAGCATATTTAACCACATCACACAAGAATGGGGGAAGTGGCTACCGTTAACCAGCCCCAAATGAAGTCTGGCCAATCATGAAGGGGAACTGTGCGTGAACCAATAGTCCCCTCCCAGGTCCGCCCACTAGGCGAAGCCAACTAATTAATTTGGGCTTTGAATGTCCAGGGGAAAGCATGTCTTTTACTCTCCTGTGCGCATGCTATGAAGGCTGAGAAGCCTTCAGGCCATCCCATTGTTTCTGGGTGCCTGCCTGTCTGCTCTCCAGCTGTGAGCTTCCCATTGTTAGTTCTATGCTGGATACTTAGCTAATGGGATTAACAGGCCTTTGGGAACAAAGGAGGTTTGGCTGCATTCAATGGCTTCCCCTCTACAATATAATGACATACTAATATAATACCATACACTCATATTTACAAATACAACACCCAATGTTTCACACACATAGAACCAACACATCCCACCAGCTCCCTCACATGACACCCATTACAATGAGCCTATACATGGAAGGGATGGGAATATGCTAAGGGGTAAACTTATAATACTTTATCCCCTAGACCACAACACAACAATATATCCATAACAAGTGGGCCCCAAACCTTTTGTTCTTCCACATGGCAACAGCATGTGGAAGATAACCCAGCCCAAAATGGCCACCGCTGCCAGTCACAAAATGGCCCCAGCATAGTTCACACCAAATCCAATATGGCCACTGGCTGATTCATGACAATGTCTAAATGCATCTCTTTCATTTAAGGGTTTGGGAAGGTCTTGTGCTGTGAACATGGTTTCTGGAGGGTTGAGGAGGGAGTTGATGGAATAAAAGAGGTGTTTAAAATTGGTTGACAGTGTTACAATGGAAAGTGTTTTACTTGGACAAATTAAGGGCTGTGCTGTAAGAATGCAGCATGCATTTATAGTGCAGGAAGTTAGACTGAGAACAGGACTTTTTCCAGGGATGCTCTGCAGCATGCGCATATTTTTGAAGGTATCTTGGGTCATGGCCCTGGGCGAGAGCATGTTGCATGACAAATGGTGCTAGGGGCAGATTTGTCTAGGGTTCTAGACCATGTGCAACAGCAATGTCTGGCTAGGAGATTGTGATGATGTTATGGATTAGAGGTTCCAGCGAACGGGCAAGTTGCAGTGGGTGTATGTTATTTCTCGTAGAGGTGGGAGAGGTGTGGTAAGGCTGCAGGTTAAGATATAGTGGTCAAAAAGAAGGAATTGAATGTCAGAAAGCAGAGAGAAATCACTGAGAAAAACAAATTAAAGGAGTGGCCCTCAATGTAAGAGGCCAAGCGAAGAGGTAAGGGAGAAAGGTTTAGAGGTTGCACAAACATTTGGATTATCAACAGATCTGTTGAAGTCACCCAGAGTAAGTGGGGGGATGTTAGAGGAGAGGAATTTGAGCAACTAGGAGGCAAAGTGGTCAAGGCATTGGGAGGTTGGTCCAAAGAGGCGATAGATAACAGCAGTACATAAAAAGGAGGGGGAGTAGGGTTTAGAGGAGTGAACATCAAAGAAGGGGAAAAAGAGAGAAGGGCCAGAGGGAGTGGTCTGGAGAATAGAGATGGAGAACAAAAGTGTCACCACTTAGGGTGCAGCTAATGTGTAGACCACCACAGAACAGAGCAGCAAGGAGGGCAAGTCAGATGAGGAAAGCCAGGTTTCAGTGACAGCTAGCATGTTGAAAAACTGAGGGCCTCATTCAATTGCGATTTGGCCAATTGAATAGGGCTCTATAGTTTTTAGTTAGCAAACTTCTATCAATAAGCAAGGTCATCACTAACTAAAAACTTCTGTAAAAAAATATGCTGTGTTTATATAGAGCCCTATTCAATTGGCCGAATCACAATTGAATGAGGCCCTTAGAGAAGAAGAGGTTATCATTCCACGTGATAAACAGATTTCAGACAGAAAACTACATTAAAGATTCTTGAGATACTATTATAGGGCAATAATTATACTTATAATGTGCACTGTTTTTCATCAAACAACACAAAATCACTTGTGCTTGCACAGAAAGAGCAGTTACTTAAACAAGGAACTGCTTACACTGACCGCTAAATCAAACATTTAGTTCTCGCATTTAATAAAAGCAGAAAATCATATTTAAAATATTTTTTTTACATATTTTCATATGTTCAAAGTATAATTTGGCATTTGGAGGTTTGGTGCAGGTGATCCAGTAGCACACTGAAAGGCAACACAGGAGCTAACTATTTTTTTTTCAGTAATTGCCTTGTTTCATGAAACGGTGTATCATATTAAAGATATATTGTTAAAGGACTGGAAAAATGAAAGTATTTATGAAGTTTTTATATCCAAACAAATCCCAAACCAATTTTGTAAGTATCTCAGTTTCAGGTTATAAAATCATATTACCAGTTTATGACGGACTTATTCTAACATAGCCTAGTGTGGTACCCTGTACAGTTGTACAAGTAGTGATCATATCACCTCTTCCATTTGTCTGTGTCTGAAGGACATATTTCCATTATTCCTTCTGTGGTTTTTCAGATGCCAGAAACATCAAAATGATTGCATTTTGGCTTCCTTCGGCTACCTAGAAATATATTTATATGGTTTTAAACCATTTCTATGGGGTTTTATGCGTAACATTGTGACTGTAAGAAGAATAAGGTGGGGCCATTTTACTGGCTTCCTTCGGCTACCTAGAAATATATTTATATGGTTTTAAACCATTTCTATGGGGTTTTATGCGTAACATTGTGACTGTAAGAAGAATAAGGTGGGGCCATTTTACTGATTTGTATGCTTATCATGGTTATTGAATTCCACAACAAGATCATGGGCATTATTACATCATCCCTTATTAGTAAGTCTTCCTGAGTTTCTCCCAAGGTCCAATCTCAGCCAATATTTCAAAGGAAAAAAATAGAATATGACCTCATATCCCTCCTCACTCCCAACCCTGAGGGAATAGCCAGCGTTTACCCTTCATCAGTACTTTAATGTTTAACTACTTCAGCCATCTACTGGACTTTGCATTTCACATTCATGCATGGTTTTCTGTATTGTGCAACCTATGAGTCACTAAGAACAACCTCATTAATTGCGCTGGAAATGTTAAGGTTACAGCTTCAAATATTGTAATACAAGATATATTTCAATAACTGGTCTTGTGTTTGTTTCGGCTGCACAGATTAATTTTACATTTGCATTTTACAGTAAAGTATTTTTAGCTCATTTTAACCTATTTCACCACACTGCAGCAAAATGTTTAAAATCTTGAATAATTGATTTATATTCGGGAATCTGTGAAGTCTATACTCAGTATTACATAATGAAAACAATAATTGTTCAATACCTTACATTGTTTTATTTATTTCACTGGTTTAAAAAAGCAGCTGAAACAAAACCATGCCATTTTATTTTATTTATTAAATCAAGCTCATAGATTTTAAGCTCACGATGCTTACCTATTACAAGTGTCAGACATGTGTAATGATTCACCAAGCAATGACATCCAATGATACCTAAAGGTGCCATCGGCACAAAATGTAGTTACAGTAGAGAATAACACTCTACAACACAGAATATCCACCTTATAGCCATCATCATTATTCAAGATTATCTGATATTACACAATTAATGTTATTATATTTTCTCAGCATAATATTTATTTGCTTAAAAAAAAAAAAAGGTTGAAACACCACTGAAGTGAGCATAAGTATTTACTTATTTAATCAATATTACACCTTTGCCTACAATCTAACCTTAAAGGCATATCAAAGTTTCCTGGATTATGAATGCATCTGATATAGGAAAATCAGTAGTGTGTGCAAACATTTTTTGCATGAAAAAATACCAAAATAAACATTTACAAACTAACCCTGATGTTTGCTAAATCTTTTCAGTTTGTAAGCTGCAGCTTTTGTTAGTGGACACCCCTGAGATTAGCATAACATTTATAATTTGTTTTGGCCAATCCGGAGAAAGCAGAGGTTAGATGATAAATTTGTATCATACTCTGGGGTTCCTGTGTCTCTATCTCTCTGTATCCTTGTGCTCTGATTCAGCTGTGAGCTCAGACCCCACCCACCATGTGATTCCACCCTGGAGCATTACTTCCTGTGGTCTCTATCAGAAAGGTCAAATCTGTACCTGGCTGCTTTCCTGTGTGTACTTGGTTATGTAAGCTCCTTGTGGGTGTGCAAAGCTGGATTTTACTTTCCTACCTATAACTTTGTAAGTTAACTGAACTTATCTATATAATAAATATTTTTCCGAAAATCACTGCCTGTTTCTTACCAAACATTTGAAACCCAGGAAACTATATATATATATATATATATATATATATATATATATATATATATATATATATATATATTTATTTATATCTTTATATTGTGTCTTTAGATGCTTGGCGCTTATCTTCAGTTTCTTTTTCCTTAGTGATTAGGTTTAGTAATGTCCACAAATGGAAGATAGCGTCTTTCCGTCCTCTGTGTCTATATCTCCACAGGTCAGCAGCAGCAGCCCTCCAGATGAAGCACAAGTGTGAAACCGGTTAAATGATTAAACAGTTCCACCTGTGACTACCAAAGCAGGAAACAGAACCACAGCACGCAGAGGGCTGCTGCTGACCTGTGGAGATACAGACACAGAGGACTGAAGGAAGTTATCTTCCATTTGTGGACATTACTAAACCTAATCACTAAGGAAAAAGAAACTGAAGATAAGCGCCAAGCATCTAAAGACACAATATAAAGACATAGAAAAAGATTTCAAAGGGATCTGAAAAATTGGATCAGGCTGCTTGTCTTAAGAATATTGTATTTGGTACACAACACAATTGCTTTTTATAATTTATTATTTTTATTTATTTGTATAAAAGTGTGTTACAAAAATGTTCCTGCTTTTAAATCCAGAAGCGCAGCTAGGTACACAATTAACTTAATCTATATATATATATATATATATATATATATATATATATATATATATATATATATATATATAGATTATCGACTTGCCCGTCAAAAAATAAAAAAAGTGTTGAAATGCTGCTTGTCACAAAATGGGAGTCTATTACGTGCCTCAACTGCTCGGCTTGCAGTGCAATGAGCCTCAACGGCTCGCCTCCCTATGCGAGGCTCGCAAACATGACGACGTCTTGCAGTTTGACAACTATTATATGTGATATATCTAAACATATAACGCCATTGCAATAGAGCACTTGTTTACAGAAATATATTTTGAACAAAAAAAAGAATCAGTCATCTATAGTTTAGAAAGCAGGAAATCTACAGAAAATCTAGAGAAAAGTGTTTGCTTGTGCCTTAGCATAAAAAGGTAAGACACTGACTTGTCAAGTGGTTATGAACCAATTAGCAGTATTAGCCATTTCTGCTGATGATTCAAAGCAGTTTGCACTTACAAATAATTTAATAATTTAACAAAATAGTGAAAGAGAAACAGAAAACAATTACTACTGAGGTTTTTTTTTAAAATAAAATTGAGCTTATCCCTCGCCCACTTACAGTGAGTTCAGTGGCCCTTTAAGTTTAAATCTCCATACATATGGACAGCCACTCTCAAAAGCATCTATTTCAGATCCTTTTCCATCCTTATTTTCTCTACCTATCTCAAAATACTCACCCTAGAATCTATACTCATTTTTCTCCAACCAGTGTTATTCTCTTCACAAACTCTCTTTTGATCCTAATTCCTCATCTAGCCTACTTTTTCACTCATTCCTTTATATTACAACCTTGCCAAAAAAAGTTTATTTTTATCTGACCCTTTCTCCATCTTTGGCATTTCCTATCTTTCTCACTCATAAATTCTCTCGTCTCTCAACCACCATTTCTCACGCAACATTTATGTATTTATCCAAACCCCTTTCACCTTTCCAAATCCCTTCTCAACATCTTAACTCCTTCATCCCCTAAATTCTTTTCCCCTCTGCTTCCCAACTTAATTTTTCTTACACGCACCCCTTTTACCATTCTTGATCTTTCTTTCACCTTTTCATTCCTTCTCATCCACTTCTGTACCCCTCCATCAAATTAATCCTCCACTTCCATCTTAAAAAAATAATCCCTCTTTAGCTCTAAATAGCAAAAAATATGTACTCAATCTACTGCATATGAACTCCCTTTTCTCCATACATTGCCCCACTTCATCCTTTTCCCACCCAGAACCACAAACATGTTTTATTTTGATATTAAATAAACTAGTAACTTGCCCGTCAAAAATGACAGCATAATATTTATTGTGTCTCCACCCCTCTCCTCCCCTGTGTCTCTCTTCTCTGCCCCCGTGTCTCTTACCCCCTCTCCTCCCCTGTGTCTCTTTCCCCCTCCTCCTTCCCTTCTGTCTCTTTCCCTCCCTCTCCCTCCCGTGTCTCTTTCCTTCCCTCCCCTCCTCCCTCCAGTGTCTCTTTCCCTCCCTCGTATCTCTTTCCCCCCTCCTCTGTGTCTCTTCCCCTCCCTCTCCTCCCCTCCTCCCTCCACTGTGTCTCACCCCCTCCCTCCCCTGTGTCTTTTTTGTGTATATCAGCACTCTGCTTTGTAAGAAGAATTGTCAAATACAACAAAAACACAAAAATATGGAGCAAATAAAACTAAATCTCAATATTTTTTTGAAAACATTAATTTCTTAATACAAAACAATTAAGATTTCAAACTCAGGTTAAGATCTTTGTTTAAAGATCTTAACCTGAGTTAAGGTAGGTCCATAGATTCGGTACCACTGGAGGCCTTTGTGAAAACCAATTGAAGCCACTCTACTATTTAGGTCCGGTGAAGGGGAGATCACCAAACACCTGACCACAGTTAGGCCGCATCATGGGTATAAGAGTTGGATTGCATGAGGCTGCTTAGTTGTTTAAGATAGTCGTGTCATTTGAGCATGTAATGCGAAAATAATAATGGGTACTGTTAATCAGAGATGTTATAAGCATTAGTTAAGGGTTGATGAGGATATTAATGGGGATAAACATGTTATGTACGATGTATAATAATATGAGTAAGAAACATTCAGTAAAATAAATAAACCAACATTTAGTATGGATATTCGTACTGTAAATAAATTTACTGCGCTTTACATAGTAAGTACTTGAAATAACATGTTGATTAATAGATAGATAACTATAAATATCTGCATGGGGTAAATGTAAGAATGCACTATATACATAATATGTATATATAAGCACATGTTGAAATCACATAAATAACTGATATATCATGCTATAATTAATTAAGTGAAGTGGATATTCGTACGGAAAGTATAAGAATGAACTATATACATAGGGCCTCATTCTATTATCGGCCGCAGCCGCTGCGGGGCCGCAAGGACCGGCCGCAAGCTATTCTGCTATTCTATTCCCTTACGGCCGTAGGCTCCGGCAGGCTTGCGGCCGGTGCCTTGCTATCTCTTGCGGCCGATCGCGCCGGAGGAAAGCCTTTGATCTAAAACGGCCGCAAGAGATTTGCAATTCAATTGCTCCGGGAAACCTCTCTGCAAGGCTAAAAACGAGCCGCAGTTACTTGCAGGAAAAAGGTCTCGCTAGCACCAATTAAGCACATAAAATAGCTCAAATAAAGCCATCCTGCACTTTGAGAAGACTATAAAGGGATTTTAGGTGTTAGAAAAAATAGCACATAATTATCCTGTACTCAAATCCGTAAAATATTTCATTTTTAATATCCGTAAAATATCCATGTAAAAAGTCCAGAGTGCTTGGAGCACCTCAGACACGCCCACGCCGCAGCCGGCAAATAAACAGTTAATTTGAACTCGGGTTTGGGCAGATGTGCAAGCTTGAGAGTGGGTTCCTTTTATTCCTCATGTCCCCCAATATGATCCCTAGCATTTACAGAGCTGTACAGTGCAGGCTTGAATTTATTTTTGAGTTTTTATATTTCACAGTTTACGGCCGGTTCCAAGATATGCGGCCGGCCGTAAAAGGAGATCCTTGCGGGGCCGTATAATAGAATCGCGAGTTAACTGAACCCTCGCAAGGAATCGCAGCCTTACGGCCGATTTACGGCCGATAATAGAATGAGGCCCATAGTATGTATATAAAGCATATGTTGAAGTACAACATTTAAGTGAAGTGGATATTCGTACGGAAAGTATAAGAATGCACTATATACATAGGGCCTCATTCTATTATCGGCCGTAAATCGGCCGTAAGGCTGCGATTCCTTGCGAGGGTTCAGTTAACTCGCGATTCTATTATACGGCCCCGCAAGGATCTCCTTTTACGGCCGGCCGCATATCTTGGAACCGGCCGTAAACTGTGAAATATAAAAACTCAAAAATAAATTCAAGCCTGCACTGTACAGCTCTGTAAATGCTAGGGATCATATTGGGGGACATGAGGAATAAAAGGAACCCACTCTCAAGCTTGCACATCTGCCCAAACCCGAGTTCAAATTAACTGTTTATTTGCCGGCTGCGGCGTGGGCGTGTCTGAGGTGCTCCAAGCACTCTGGACTTTTTACATGGATATTTTACGGATATTAAAAATGAAATATTTTACGGATTTGAGTACAGGATAATTATGTGCTATTTTTTCTAACACCTAAAATCCCTTTATAGTCTTCTCAAAGTGCAGGATGGCTTTATTTGAGCTATTTTATGTGCTTAATTGGTGCTAGCGAGACCTTTTTCCTGCAAGTAACTGCGGCTCGTTTTTAGCCTTGCAGAGAAGTTTCCCGGAGCAATTGAATTGCAAATCTCTTGCGGCCGTTTTAGATCAAAGGCTTTCCTCCGGCGCGATCGGCCGCAAGAGATAGCAAGGCACCGGCCGCAAGCCTGCCGGAGCCTCCGGCCGTAAGGGAATAGAATAGCAGAATAGCTTGCGGCCGGTCCTTGCGGCCCCGCAGCGGCTGCGGCCGATAATAGAATGAGGCCCATAGTATGTATATAAAGCATATGTTGAAGTACAACATTTAAGTGAAGTGGATATTCGTACGGAAAGTATAAGAATGCACTATATACATAGTATGTATATAAAGCATATGTTGAAGTACAACATTTAAGTGAAGTGGATATTCGTACGGAAAGTATAAGAATGCACTATATACATAGTATGTATATAAAGCATATGTTGAAGTACAACATTTAAGTGAAGTGGATATTCGTACGGAAAGTATAAGAATGCACTATATACATAGTATGTATATAAAGCATATGTTGAAGTACAACATTTAAGTGAAGTGGATATTCGTACGGAAAGTATAAGAATGCACTATATACATAGTATGTATATAAAGCATATGTTGAAGTACAACACTATAGTTTAAATAAACTGTATCAACATAGGTTTAAACATATTTTAAGATATGTAAAAAGGAAACACATTGCACTTAAAGAGCCACCTAACTGAGCACAATTTGGACTACACAACTGTAACATGATTAAATGCTATTTGGTTTTTTGAAATACATACATTATTCACTTATAAATCCAATAAAATAAAATCTGAAGACTAGGCGGCTTCGTTCTGCAAGGCTATTGCAACCAATCAGGTTGTATGGGGTGTTTCAAGCCCTCTATGTCAACCATTCCATTAGCTCAAAACCAACAGCCTGTGTTAGTAGGAAGTTCCTCCCCCTCAGCAGAGAAGTGTGTCATAGTTCCTGCAGGGGGAAGGAAGGAAGAAAGGAAAGAAGGAAGGAATGAAGGAAAATAAAAAGGAGGAAACTTCTGCTGTCAATCAAAACCTTCGCCCAGAGAGGTTTACACGCAGAGTGCACTCACCCACTGAATATTACATTTGCCACAGAAGAGTTTACGATAATAAACATTTATGTCATTTATAAACAAGGTATGATTTTATAACTTTTTTGGTCTAAAAAAAAATAAATAACTTTGACACTGTAAAAAGCACTTTCAATTACATCAGTAGCCCTTTAATAACAGTTGTATGTAGAATAATAAATGTGTTACTGCTGTAATGAAATTACTTATTCAAATATTTTGTTCGATCAGAACTGTCATATAATCCAAGATGTATTTTTTGCATTAAATGAATTCATAAAATAATACATTTAATTTAATTTTGGTTATTAAACCTGATGTATTAAAAATGATCTAATCCATTATAATATTGTAAGTAATTTAATTGTGGAAGCGAAGCGAGCAATTGAGGCACGCGGGACTTAGGTTGCAATGAGGGCCAAAGGCGCTCATTGCACTGCGAGCCTTGCGACTTTAACAGCCGAACCACGAAACTGAAAAGCCAAAAAACAACAAATATGCTCAACTTACACACACAAACCACAGTGGGAGAGGCAGGGAGCCTGTGCGTCAGGATGCAAGTTAATTTGATGCAATTTGCAGTTTTTTCACAATCATAAATCGCCTAAGTGAGAAAAAAATGTCTGCTGAAAAAACGCAAAACGACGAAATGAGGCCCAAGGACGTAAAACTAGCTTGAAGGACGTAAAAGTTACCCGAAGGATGTAAAAAATAGCCCTAAGCAGTAACACTTAGCGAAAGCCAGTAACACTTAATCCAAGCCACTAACATTTAACCCAAGCCACTAACATTTAACCCAAGCCATTAACACTTAACCCAAGTAGCTAGTATACAATATTTTATTGTTACTTTATTCCTGGTATCTATTGGCTTGAAGTGAAGTGATCACTTAAGCAGGGGACACACACAGGTTCATTGCTCTTTGGAAAAATAGTCATACATGCTTACAGTTCCTTCCTGGCTCTTATTAGTCATAATTTATCTGTAATAAATTTCAAAATTATCTTTAATAAATTACAATTTTATCTTTAATAAATTACAATTTTAATTAACATAAAAATATATATAACTGAGTATTAATGAGTACTAGAAACAGGTATTGTAAATCAAGATTAATGTTAATCCTAAAAATCAGCCTTTTGGCCAAGGAATGGTCCCTACTTCTGTCCTATTTATTCTGTTTGCCTATGGTGGCAGACAAAGAGGATCCTAAAATACAACAGTTTGGTACCTTCTCTAGGGCGGAGAGCTGATGCTGCAATCCATCACTCTTCTTATTTGCTTCTTCTGATAAAGATTTATATTTTTCAGCCTGAGTTTGTTGTATGTTGGCTGTTCTCTGTAATCGACCACGCTCTTCCTCCAGCTCTTTCACTCGTGATGTAAGATTTAAGTTTTCGTCATCCTATGAATTACAATTATTATTGTCAATTTATAGGGAGTGAACATATGCAGTAATACACAAACAGATGCATAGAACATTTGATAAAAACTAAAAATAAGCATGCGCATTTACAGAAACAGGTTCTTGAATCCCTCTCTGTCAAATTTAAAAATTGCAAAAAACAAAACAAAACAAGAATTATGATTTTATTTTTGGGGCAAACAAAACAAAATCAGTAGGCTTTTACCTTTTTATTGCATTCATGACTTATGCGATCGAGCTCCTCTTGCATGACTCTTAGTTTTGCTTTCAGAAACCGGATCTGAGCCTCTAAAACCGAATTACAAATAACTTGTTTAAATGCTATAGAGAAAAAATGTATATATTTTTAGGACTTACAAAAAGTTGAAATGGAATTGTTAACAGCATATTTGCATTAATAATTCTGAAATGATTTCAATTTTGGATGTTTGAGACAACAGGTATATAAATGAATAAGACTATCTGAACGGCAATGTGTGACTAATAGAATTTTAAAATGGTCAGGGCAGCCACTCTAGAATAGAATGTTGCAAAGAATTATAAAATTGTTCAGTGTGCCCGATGCCAACCAACACACCAGTCAGACAGTACAAACTGGAATTAGATATGACGGAATCTCATGACCTTGTATTACCTCCTGGCACAAAGCAGACTTTTCAAAATCTTGATTTATTACAGACTAAAACATTTAATAAAATATTTCTGTGATCATTGTTCCAATACAAAAGCAGGGCATTATATGCCTCATTTGGCAGCACTGTCATCTCAGACTCAGAGGTTCATTGTCTCATCTTCCACAAGAAAACTTGGCTGAAGGCCAGTGCTGACACTGCAGTGCAATACCAAGGGAGTACAGAAGTACTGGAGGTGACAGACATCCTTCAGAAGCAACATGAAGCAAAGGCATTGCTCACACTCCCAGAATTCAAAACCACATGGGCTTTGCTGCAATGGCGGAAAGAAATTTAGTTGCTTCCTTGTGCTTTTATCACATAAACACACTTTTGCATTTTCTTCAACCTATCTAAAAATAGTGCATATTAAAATAAGTTTCAAAGAATCTTGTACAAAAACCCCCCCAAAAACATTGTTTTATCTTTTTTTATTTTATATTAATTATAGATTTGAAAATACTAAAGGCAAATGTTCATCATATTAAAAGTTGTCAAAACTTCTAGCACCTTAAACATATAAATTTACATGTGCAAGAAAATAATCACCAGAAAAGTAAACACAGAGTGAAAATTTAAAGATAAAAGACAAAAACATAAGAAAAATGAAACAAGAGGAACAAAAGAAATCAATTAAGGAATAAAAAAAAACATAAATCAGATTTACTATTGAAACTATTCAATAATCAAATATAAATCAGCACTAAGCACTACAGAAATTCAATCAATCAAGATATCATTTAGTAGGGAAAATATTATTTCTCCTGTTAATATCAACTTTAACATCCGACTGTTCGAATAAAATATATCTATGCACATCATTGAATCATCTAACTCTTACAACATCAAAACTCAAGATGTAATCCGTACCCTTAAAATTATTTTCTTAGGAAGAATCATGACTGTACAAAGAAAGTTTAGATCGCTTTCACGAGTCTGAGGAGGAGATACTAAGTGAAATTAAACATAGTTCAACTCTATATTGATGTTTAACTGTTTTATTACAGTTATTTGAATCAATCTATTAAAACTGGAGTAAACAATCTGAATTTGGATCATTGGCTACATTACATCTTACCCATCATCCGAAAGAAGTTGTTTTTAGGATAGGTGTCATTTATAAGAGCAAAAGTGGAAGAAATAACTAAAATGACAATGAAGGATGAGGTAGTAGTATTTCAGCAACATTTAGTGATTGGCTAGAACATAAATGCTATAGAAATAATGCTTTTAGGGACTAATCTGTAGGGGTCAGTGAGCGAAACAGAGCTTTTAAGCACTTGCTAATAAATTGATGTTTATATGTGCAAATACACACTGAGATTATTTTAATAGTAAAAATTGAGAACTCTTCATGTCCCTTGATATTTCCTTTGCAGAGCAAAACATTTTGAGTCAAGTGTAGGGACAGAGGGAATGTCGTAAAAAAGCAATTTCTTGATGCTATGTTTCTGCATTATGACTGCATAAGATATGTTCAGAAAGGTAAATGACAAATAAAATAAATCTGGTTCTCAGGAGAGGTGGCAGCTATTTGTTTGTATCTTCTATAACCTATTTTTTGATTTGCAGACTCAGAAGAGGATAGAGCATAAAATAAAAACAAACAGGCAAAAAAGTTTATGACCCACACAGTACAGAAAATTGCTTACAAAAATAAAATAATATGTCCTTTAATTTATTAGTTTTTATATGCATTTATGCTGCACTGGAATCTGCCATTTTGCTTTCAATAGCTCAGTTTCCTTTAATTGGGTGGGAGGGGGGGGGGGGGGGTTAATACACAGGAAGTTTGTATCTATTCAGTGGCAAAGTTGCAGTTACTATTTATAATGTAAACCAAGCAGTAATGGAAATCTTGATAACCTACCTTAAAAAATAAAAAGGCAGCAGGCAAGACAACAAAACAATCGCCTGCAGCAAACAATAATTGCACATAACGTAAACGTGGTATTTCTATGGATTGTTTTTTTTTTCTTTCTAATTTTTGCTCTTTAAAATTTTGCTCTTTATCAATTAGATGTAGTAAAGCAGATCACATCTATGCAGAGAAAGACAAGGATATAGCAAACTGCCTAAATTAATTTCCAGATGATATTAGGTATGGTAATTAAAAACGTGTCATTTTTCATACAATGAGGTTTTACTAGCATTATCAAAGCATTATCAAAGTGAACAAATTGGCCCAGACAATGTACATCCAGGGTACTGAATGAGGTTAGATTGGTACTTGCCTCATAATTAACTAAACTTTTAAATAAATTATTCTAGTTCTATAGGACAAAAAAATTGCTGATCTAGAACCGATACACAAAAAGGGTAGTACGGAAGACTCAAATAACTACAGGCCAGTAACTTGACATCAGTAGTATGCAAACTAATGGTAACACTTTTGAACAAAGGAATTATTGATTTTCTAAAATCAAATGATTTACAAGATCATCGGCAGTAGGCTTTTAGTACTGGGAGATCATGTCAGACTAATCTGACTGACTTTTTGATTTTTTCATCAAAGTTATATACCAGAATGAAGCAGATTTTAGTAAAGCATTTGACACTGCCCCATACAATAAAGTAATTTGTAAACTTTATATAGTCCCGGACTATGTTGAAACATAGTTCACTGGATAGGGCACGGTCTGAAAAGTAAGTATCGAAGAATTACAGTTAATGGAACACAGCCAAAGGAAAGGACGAGTACATGCCACAGGACACAGTGTAGCACTCTGTTTTGTTTAATACATTGATTATTGATCTTACTAGTGTGTTTCAAGGAAATACCTCTTTGCACATGACACAAACATTTGTAACAGGGTAGACATTCCAGGAAGTGTAAATCAAATGTATAATGATTTAATAAGACGAGAGAAATTGCAAGTATGTCAGATCTAAAATACAACTCTGATAAATGCTAAATGATGCACCCAATATTTACATAAGGGTGAATTAATGTTGACAAATGATGAGAAAAGGGTATTGGGAGTTGTTATATTGAATGATTTTAAAAGGTAGACAAGCAATGAAACAAAGCTAGAAGAAAAGCAAGTAGGACACTTGTATGTATCAGGAGAAGAATAAGCAGCAGACACAAATTGTGTTGAAACTGTGTTTTTTATCAAGATTTATATTTAAAAAAAGGTGGATACATGCAGAAAGTTGTTACAATCTAGGGATTAACAAAATTATTTGCCACTCTGTTCCTTAGAACATGTTATGTCAGAAAAGAAAACTATCCAGTTAATCTCTCTGGGCCTCATTCTATTAGCGGCCGCAGCCGTTGCGGGGCCGCAAGGACCGTCCGCAAGCTATTCGGCTATTCTATTCCCTTACGGCCGGGGGCTCCGGCAGGCTTGCGGCCGGCGCCTTGCTATCTCTTGCGGCCGCTCGCGCCAGAGGAAAGCCTTTGATCTAAAACGGCCGCAAGGGTTTCGGCCGTAAGAAATTCCTATTTGCAATTCAATTGCTCCGGGAACCCTCTCTGCAAGGCTAAAAGCGAGCCGCAGCTTACTTGCAGGAAAGAGGTCCCGCTAGCACCAATTAAGCACATAAAATAGCTCAAATAAAGCCATCCTGCACTTTGAGAAGACTATAAAGGGATTTTAGGTGTTAGAAAAAATAGCACATAATTATCCTATACTCAAATCCGTAAAATATTTTATTTTTAATATCCGTAAAATATCCATGTAAAAAGTCCAGAGTGCTTGGAGCACCTCAGACCTGGCCACGCCGCAGCCGGAAAATAAACAGTTAATTTGAACTCGGATTTGGGCTGATGTGCAAGCTTGAGAGTGGGTTACTTTTAATCCTCATGTCCCCCAATATGATCCCTAGCATTTACAGAGCTGTACAGTGCAGGCTTGAATTTATTTTTGAGTTTTTATATTTCAGAGCTTACGGCCGGTTTCAAGATATGCAGCCGGCCGTAAGGGGAGATCCTTGCGGGGCCGTATAATAGAATCGCGAGTTAACTGAACCCCCGCAAGGAATCGCAGCCTTACGGCCGATTTACGTCCGATAATAGAATGAGGCCCTCTGTCTTTAAATGTAAATTTCCTATACTATTGATCATTTAGTTTTCATATTTATAAGAATGTGCAATGCTTAAAACATAATCTTTTAAATGGAAAATATAAGCTTTTGGACTACAGTGGCCTTTTAATGGCAGTGAGCAGTACGAGAGTGCAATCTGAGTCCTGCTGCTGTGACTGTTTTGTACGATATCATGTTAAAGTAGACTAATTTTGATATTAAAACAGATAGGTCAGAGGTGCTCATAAGAGAACAAACTAACATTAATAGGTTAGCTCTATTGACATGATAATCCACTCTGAGAGCAACCTCTTTTAGCTCACTTGTGCCCTTCACAGGGAGAAATATCCTGTATTATATCAGTCTGGTCCCACTCACTAGAGTGGTCCAGCCCCAAAATACCAGGCAATTCTGATGAGCACCTCTGACTTATTTGTTTTGTTTATGCAAATTACCCTCAGGGATTAGTCTCCCTAAGGGTGATAGGGGACTCCAGACATGGACCCCTTGCTCACTGTGCCTTAGGGAGTACAGCTGCACCTCACTGACGAGGCCCATAGAACACAGCAAACGCATCTGGGGTTTGCTGTTTCTCCTGTTAAGGGTAGAATTGCCTGGTATTTTGGGGCTGGGTCACTCTTTTGAGTGGAACCAGACTGATATGCTACAGGATATTTCTCCCTGTGACGGGCACAAGTGAGCTAAAATAGGTTGCTTTCAAAGTGGGTTATAATGTCCAAAGAATTAACCTATTAAGGTTAGTTCGTTCTCTGATGAGCACCTCAGACTTTGTTTTTTTAACTTTGATATTAGCTTCCTATAGACCACTACATTTTAAAATCTAGGTTCAGTGGTAAGAGACTGTATCCCACATTCATACACATATGTTTTCAAACTCAAATCCTTTTTCTTTTTGTAAAAAGGTAGGTAGCTCATTGTAATGCTTTACAATAAACTAATTGTGTTCCATATTTACTATTAGTTATAGATAATTTTGTTATAGGAGAAGGTGGAGGTGAGATTTTGCAGGCTAGCAATTTACACAACACATTCAGGGTAATGTTTAAAAATATGCATCCAAAATGTAGGATTACATGTTAAGTAACCCATACCTGCTCCAATTTCATTGGTTATTCCTGGAATGACATCATCTTCAACATTCTCTGGTAATTCTCCTTTCTCCAGTTTGGATTCAATCTTATTAATGGTATTTGCAAGGGAGAAATCTGTGAAATCTGTTGGGATTGCAACATTGTCTGCAACCTGGCTGTCGGTAGTACGTGACCTTGGACTAGAAATTGAAAATGAAAATGGTTCTGTAAAATACACTTCTGTTTGATATGGACTTTGGGAACATAGGTTAATTAAGAGGGCTAAAGTTCAGTTAATGAAAGGTTCATTTTGTCTAACATATGATAGTGTTTTATAACATTTAATTCATAAACTTTAGTAATGAGACAACCTGGTGATGTCACTGTGCTGTAGAATGCCTGTCCCTGTGATGGTAGAGGGTGAGGGAAAAAGAAGAAACAAGGGAGGGAGAGGGGGGGAGAAGACACAAGGGTGGGAAAGGAGGGGGGAAGAGAGACACAAGGGAGGGAGAAAGGAGACACAAGGGAGGGAGAAAGGGGGGGAAGGAGACACAAGGGAGGGAGAGGGCGGAAGGAGACACAGGGGAGGTAGAGGGCAGAAAGAGACACAGGGGAGGGAGAGGGTGGATGGAGACACAGGGGAGGGAGAGGGGGAAAGGAGAGGTGGAAGGAGGCACAGGGGAGGGGGAGGTAGGAAAAGGGAGACACAAGGGAGGAGGAGGAGGGAAAAAGGACACACAAGGGAGGGGGAGGAGGTGTAAAGGAGACACGAGGGGGGAGGAGACACATGGGAGGGGGGAAAGGAGACACATGGGAGGAAGAGGGCGGAAGGAGACACATGGGAGGGAGAGGGCAGAAGGAGACACATGGGAGGGAGAGGGCGGAAGGAGACACATGGGAGGGAGAGGGCAGAAGGAGACACATGGGAGGGAGAGGGGGAAAGGGCGAGGGGTGAAAGAGACACAGGGGTAGGAGGGGGAAATGGAGAGGGGTAATGAGGACCATGAGAGGGGGGAAAATAGACACAGGGGAGGGAGAATGGGGAGAGACAAATGGGAAGGAGAAGTGGGGGGGAAGAGGGGATGAGACGGAGACACAGGTGGGAGAAGGGGGGGATGAGACACAGGGGATGGAGAGGGCGGGAGATACAATTTATCAAACTATATCATGCCATAATTTTTGATGGGCAAGTCGCTAGTGGCTATAATAATAATGTCAAATTGAAAATCAAGTATAATGTTACCCAGAGACGGTTTTCTTTCCTTTCGTCTCAGAAGGAAGTTTTATTCTACCCGTAGTCTTTAAATCAGCCTTATTTTGATTCTGTAAAAAACAAATATATTATTTTGTGTCATAGTTGAGCACTGTGTGCTGAAAACATAAAAAAAATATAAAACTGAACTGTGCATGATTCCCGAATTGTGAATAAATAGAGAAAATAGAAAGAGAAACTTTCATCATGAATTCTGAAAGCCAAGTTTTGGCTTTGATCAATAAAAAAAATTCTTTACTCAAAGCTTCTAAATTAAATTCAAATATTATGAAACATTGTGTGAATTATTACCTCCCCCCCCCCCCCCCCCCCAAGCTCAATTTGCCTTCTTCATCACTGTATTGATGTCTTGGAAGAAAATAATATATTGGGACTTTATGAGTAAAAAGGATAATTTGCCAATGTTTCCTAAAGAAATGAAAACAAAAACATAGTGGAGGTAAATGTACCACATATCTAACTTTTTCTATAAAAGAGCAAATTATTAAAAATGCCAGGGAAAATATATGAATAAGGATCATTTGCAAAACAATACAAGTTAAATGTATTACCAAATAACAAGGTGATTTAATCAAATAACTTTTACCCAAATAAGTATATATTTTAGAAGGGGCAGGCGATTAACAAAAGTTACATGAATGTCAGGTCACACTTGTCATTTTGTTGAATGACCAATAGTTATGATCCCTGAAAACTATTCATCTGCTGGTGAGGGCTATTATAATTTGTTGGATAGTTGATTTGCACATTTGGCTCTAGAGCTATAGATTGCAAAACCTACATTACAGTGGGGCAAATAGGAAATTATAATTTATCAACAGGTCTAGATTTCAGCTTTTATTATATTTTTTTGACATAATGTTAATTTTTGCTGACTCTATACAGAAAATTTCCACTATGGCACTTCATTCTGAAAAGTGGAAAAAATGGCAGGGAGGAAGGAGGGATTTGTAACATCACTGTAGATTTTGGTCTTTATTCCACAAATGCTCTGATGCAGGCTGCTGGCAGTTATAACTACAAGCTCTGGTCATGCAGAAATGTAAACACTCCCATCACACATGCAACCTTCACCAAAATTGTCATTTATGCCACCCCCGTACATTAATCACATTTTCTTTAAAAAAAAAACTAAATTCATATCTTTTTACCTAATAATGATCAGTCAGACTTAGTTTTTTTAAGCATATAGTGATCCTCTAAAGTTGCACTAAAGAAGACACTCCTGTACAGCGCTACGGAACATGTTGGCACGATATAAATAAAGATAATAATAATAATAATCATTTAAATATCATAAAATGCTACTGTCTTTTACTAATAAAGTTAAAAAAACAACAAGTAAACAGTTAATTAACGCACATTCTTGAATTGAAATTACCCCGTTTCCCTTTAAAACTGATGACAGTATAGAGAATTGTGTCATAACATAAAACACTATCATTGTTTGAAAGACACGTTTCATTTTTGCCAAGATCTCTAAGCTTGGGAACATTTTTACAACCTTCTTTGAAGAAATATATAATTAATGCATGATCTTTCATTAGAATCAGGGCACTTATAAATGATAAATGACAACAGTACACTAGTTTGTAAACAATAATTTGATGATATGTGAACATGAACAAATCAAGAGTGATGACACATTCTGTAGCAATTTTAAATACTGGCAAAGTTGCACTACTATGTTACAGACTCAGGAGTTAAGTTAATTGATATGAAAGCAAAGAACTGCTAGGTTTTTAAAGAAAACTTGTAAGTCCCCTCCTATGATTTTCACACTAAGCTGTTCAAAAGACCTAATCCGTTTCTTAATGTATTCCATTTTCATGCCACTGCTATAAGGTCACCACAAATACTATAATGACAAATTAAACTGTGATTACCTTTACATGAGAAAGTGTTAGTGTTGGTACCTCCGGGAAAAGCATCTTTCTATAGTGAGAAAAAAAAAACGATTATAGGATTGGTAATGCATAGATATAACAGTGATATAATATTAAACAATTTAGGTAAATATAGTGATATTTATACAGTAATATATTTTTGAAACCAGGAAAAAATAACTCTGCAGTTTCACTCTAATGATTATGTATATAGGAAATATCACCTTTTACTCTCTATTAATATTCTGGTAAAATATTATTATCATCATCATGTAACTTGAATCATGAGATTTTATTACATTATGATTAACCAATGGCATTTTAGAAGACACTATATATCACAGGGCTTGATCACATGGATCCTGTAGCAAATTGTATGCGGGAAAATCCATTGTCAGCTCTAATAATGCTATTAAATGCTGCCAGAAACAAAACCTTACGTGTAAAAAAAACTAATGAGTGATTGTTACATGTGATATGTTCCCTGCTCTATGTTTTTTTTTCTACCTAGAGGGGTCCTAAATGGAGCTCCATAGTCTCAATACCATATGATGGTCCTTATGGACCCCTAAGCGCACTATTATCTCCCACGGCAATCACTATAGACCCCATGCCCCTATACATAATCTATTCCATGGCGGTCAATCATGGGCATCAACCTTATAGACCCCATGCAATCTAAACTTACCGCCCTTATCATGGGCTTCATTTTACATACAATGGACGTTGATAAGGAATGGCATGAGGATAGGTAGAGGCCCTACAAGGGACCACATGAATCCCATGGGGTAGATTATAAATATAGGGGCATTGGGGTCTATAGGAATTACGCGGTACTGTTAGAACTCCCATAGCACACATATCTTTTACTTCAGGGTAAGTAGGGGAAAACTCAGGCTCATTTTCTGTAATAGGATGATGGAGGTCATGCAGCCGAAGAGGATCATAAATCACAGCATTCAATTTTATGATTTATTAAACCCTTCTTTGCCATGGTAGGGGGTTTCGATAAATAGAGACTGTACATTTTTAAGGAGTTTTTTTGTGGAAGCCATATATTAATTAGCTCAGTATACTTATTTGTAAAAACTCCCATAGGGCGGAGGTAGTTTTTTTATGGGAGCCGTGTAATGAGATATCAAATCCAGGATATACGAATCTCCCTGTTTGAGCACAGGCTGACCGAAAACAATTACACTTTCAAGAGTTCAAAAGAGAGACCTTCAGATCCTGGAAACTGTGCAGCCCTCAAGGAATGGAGCTATCTGAAATCTAATGTATTTGATTTTGTGAATAACCAGTAACCATACAATGATCATCTTTTAATGCATAGCCATCTCATTCTTATATTCTGTATGTGACTTCTCTTTGCAGAGATAACATGTTATTTGTAGACTGTCCCCACATTTCTTTCCTTCTTTTAAATGTATTCTCTGCATGCAGAGCAACTACACCCTATGGGGGCACAATGTCTTTACATGGGGATTTCACTCTTGTCACTCAGTTTCAGGACTCAACTTCTTTCACACTATAAACAGAGTGAAGATCCAATCAAATATGCAAAAGAGCCCTTAATGAGTGGAAATATGGTGGAACATAGGTAATTTGAACAATTAAAAAGAAATACATTGTCTGGGTATACATTTAAAGAAACAAGAATAAAATAATATAATACGGTGGTATAATAAAATATGCAGTAATTCAAGAGTTACTAATTCCATTTATCAATATTTTCATATTATGTTAAACGTATAATGCAAACAATATTTTCACTTCTTTTTGTGCCTGAATGGCTTACTTACATAAAACTACTGAAATTGAAATTAACTGAATTGTATGTATGATTGGAAGTTTATTTCTGAGAATAAAATTTGATTTACCTTATACTTTCCTCATCCTCATCTTCATCAAAAAGCTTAACCTTTGTCAGAGCTGGTCTTGACAAAAATTCTTGCTGCTCTCTCTGCAATGATCAAAACATGTGTTTACATATATGTATATATTCATGGTTTGTCACCTTGCATATCATTTTTCAGCCACACTAAAATTACATAAATTAGCATTGTAATCAATTCAAGCCATAGTAAACCATACATAAACAGACAAAGATATTCCAAATATGCTCTTCAAACAAAAAAAAAAAAGGTTTACTTATTATGTTTAACTAGCTACTTGCCCGTCAATAATGACGGGAATGACATTTTAAACCTGGCAATGCTGTTTGCCACCCAATGTGAGCACCTTCGGCTCATTGTGAGTCTCTCTACCTGTCTACTTCCTCCATTGTGACTCATTTCCCCCTCCGCTCCCTCCCTTGTGTCTCTGTTTCCCCCTCCTCTGCCTCCCTTGTGCCTCCTTTCCCCCCTCCTCTCCCTCCCTTGTGTCTCCTTTTCCCCCTCCTCTCCCTCCCTTGTGTCTCCTTTTCCCCTCTTCTCCCCCCCTTGTCTCCTTTCCCCCCTCCTCTCCCTCCCTTGTCTCCTTTCCCCCCCTCCTCTCCCTCCCATGTGTCTCCTTTTCCCCTCCTCTCCCTCCCTTGTCTCCTTTCCCCCCTCCTCTCCCTCCCATGTGTCTCCTTTTCCCCTCCTCTCCCTCCCTTGTGTCTCCTTTCCCCACTCCTCTCCCTCCCTTGTGTCTCCTTTTCCCCTCCTCTCCCTCCCTTGTGTCTCAATTCCCCCTCCTCTACCTCCCTTATGTCTCATTTCCCCCTCCTCTAACTCCCTTGTGTCTCATTTCCCCCCTCCTCTAACTCCCTTGTGTCTCATCCCCCTCCTCTCCATCCCTTGTGTCTCCTTTCTCCCCTCCTCTCCCTCCCTTGTGTCTCCTTTTCCCCCTCCTCTCCCTCCCTTGTGTCTCCTTTTCCCCTCCTCTCCCCCCCTTGTCTCCTTTCCCCCCTCCTCTCCCTCCCATGTGTCTCCTTTTCCCCTCCTCTCCCTCCCTTGTCTCCTTTCCCCCCTCCTCTCCCTCCCATGTGTCTCCTTTTCCCCTCCTCTCCCTCCCTTGTGTCTCCTTTCCCCACTCCTCTCCCTCCCTTGTGTCTCCTTTTCCCCTCCTCTCCCTCCCTTGTGTCTCAATTCCCCCTCCTCTACCTCCCTTATGTCTCATTTCCCCCCTCCTCTAACTCCCTTGTGTCTCATTTCCCCCCTCCTCTAACTCCCTTGTGTCTCATCCCCCTCCTCTCCATCCCTTGTGTCTCCTTTCTCCCCTCCTCTCCCTCCCTTGTGTCTCATTTTACCCCTCCTCTACCTCCCTTGTGTCTCATTTCCCCCTCCTCTACCTCCCGTGTGTCTCCTTTCCCCCTCCTCTCCCTCCCTTGTTTCTCCTTCCCCCCTCCTCTCCCTCCCTTGTGTCTCCTTTCCCCCTCCTCTCCCTCCCTTGTGTCTCCTTTCCCTCCCTTGTGTCTCCTTTTCTCCTCCTCTCCCTCCATTGTGTCTTCTTTTCCCCCTCCTCTCCCTCCCTTGTGTCTCCTTTCCCCCTCCTCTCCCTCCCTTGTGTCTCCTTTCCCTCCCTTGTGTCTCCTTTTCTCCTCCTCTCCCTCCATTGTGTCTTCTTTTCCCCCCCCTCTCCCTCCCTTGTGTTTTCTTTCCCCCCTCCTCTCCCTCCTTTGTGTCTCCTTCTCCCTCCTCTCCCTCTTTTGTGTCTCCTTCCCCCTCTCCTGTGCCTCCTTTCCCCCCTCTCCCTCCCCTGTGTTTCTCCCACCTCCATCCCCTGTGACTCTTCCCCCTCTACCTCCCCTGTGTTTCTTCCCCCTGTGTCTCCCCCCTCCCTCCCCTGTGTCTCCCCCTCCCTCCCCTGTGTCTCTTCACTCCCTCTCCTGTGTCTCTTCACTCCCTCTCCTGTGTCTCTCCCCCTCTTATCTTCCTCCCTTTCCCCCTTATCCTCCTTCTCCCTTTCCAATTACCTCCCTATACCATATCCCCTCTCTTATTGTGATCCTATGAGCTCCTGCTGCCCTCTCCCCCTTTCCATTAATCAGTAATTAATGGAAATTATCTCTCATTTACAAAATATATGAATCCCTCCCAGGTTTAGCCTTGGGGAGGAGGGAGGAAGGGGGCTTCGGCGCTCATTGCCCATGCGCAACAGCCTGACCAACATCTCCGTGTTGGGGACACTGACAACTATATATGTGATCTTCCTTACCCTCAATGATGGACTAACCTTCTATATTACTCTGGATATAAATGTTCTAAACACACTTCTACTCATTTGCCTCAGGAACTAATCAGTAATTAATGGAAATTATCTCTCATTTACAAAATATACGAATCTGTGGCTTGTTCAGAAAGACTGACGGACAGCTCAAAGTGGCAAACTTCAGTGATAGTTTATTGTAGGGAATGCCTTTTAAAGTAAAGTAATCTTCAATTGATAAAGTCCCAGTTATTACCCATAAATTATAAATTACACCATATTTGGAATCTCCACTGTATCACTTTAAGAAGCAAATTCTACTCACCATCACTTCTTCTGCCTCACGCACCAGCTCAGCTGTCTTTGCTTCCAATTCTGCATTTAATCGTCTAGGATAACGACGTTGTATAATTAGATAGATCATTTTTACACAAGTTCATTGAAATACACACAAGTATACTGGCTGCCACAGTTAACCCAGAAATATTACATTATATGTAATACTCTTTCAAAAGCTATAGTTCTGGGCAAAACACCCTATCTCATGGTTAGGACGTATCCACTCATTTAAAATGAACCTCCTTCCTCGCCTTATGTATTTATTTCGCTCCCTACCGATCGCCTTGAATTACATGGATTTAGACAAACTACAATGCCAACTAAATTTATATGGCAGAATAAATCACATTGTATTTCTAAATCAACTATGTTCATCCATAAATCAAAAGGAGGTCTCTCCTGCCCCAATTTGAAATGATATTTTAAAGCGGTACAATTGGCCTTTGTTCCAATTGCGCACTCCCCTACTCACCAACCTCTTTGGACATTTATAGAGAACTTTATGATGGCCCCATATACGTGGGATTCCATTCCATGGATCCCAAACCCACTGACATGCTTGGGTAAATTGGACAGTCTGTATATAAAGCATTCCTTAAATATTTTGTCACGGGCTGTCCGCAAATTTCAGCTGATCCCGAAGTGCCCCACTCCAACTCCCTTAATACCCAATCCCAGATTCCCAGATACTCTCCCTGCAACCTCTTTATTATGGTGGAAATCCCATAATCTACTGACGGTGAATTCCTGGTATCGAGATAATACTACCTTAACATACACTCAATTAAAAGAAGAATTCAATATCCCCATTCAGGAACATTATACATTTTGTAGATTTAAATACTTTCTCTCCACGTTAGAAAATACACTAGGTAAGCGATTTCAAATTGGTTTACTAGGTTATGCCGGTCTGCTCCTCTTACAAAAGGTATTGTGGGTATCCTATATGATACTTTTAACTCCCCTCTCGCCACCCCCCTCCCAAAATATATGCAGAGATGGGAAGAAGACTTAAATGGTAAGTGGGATATGGGGACTTGGTAGAACTGTTGGCGAACCCTTACCAAAGGATCTTTGAGCAGTAATATTCTGGAGACCTCTATTAAGGTTCTTCATAGGATATATATCACCCCAGACAAACTATTGAGATGGAAACGCTCCCCTAATCCTAATTGCTTTAGAGCTTGTCAGATTCCTGGGCCCTTTTTCCACACTTGGTGGCCATGTCCCCTGGTTCAGTCTCTTTGGACCAAGGTTTTCTACTTAGCCTCAACCATATTTGGCACGCCTGTTACAGCTAAGGAGGACATAGGCCTGCGAGGGCACTCTGTCCCCTCACTATCGAAATAGACTCCTTCAGTACTTAATGCTAGCAACAAAGAGTCATATAGCCAGGCAATGGAAATCTCCCACTCTCACATTACAATCAGTCATCAATAAGATGAACTACATTGCTATAAATGAAAGGCTAACCCATTTACTGGAGGACCGTATGCCTATTTTTCTCCAGATATGGAATCCCTGGAATCATTCTCCCTATAGCCCCCCTATCACGTGAAGTCTTCTTAATTAACATTGTGCTATATTTTGCCAATTCTTACAATGGAGCTGCGGACCGGGGACTGGAGGAGGTAAGACGGGCGGTGGACCCGAGCTGGTAACCAACAGGACTTATACTTCAATACCCTTGAGACAAAAATTTGTTTTCAAATTTAAAATTTCATGTGTAGTCAACAATGCTTTTTATTTTTCTATTTTATTATACTGTTTTAGCTCAATTAGAGTTATATTGTGTCTATACAACATAGTTAGTTATTGTTTTTCTTTTCTGTTCGTTTCTTACATAGGCTCTGGATGTTTGCTCTGCTAGACGGAGCCTACCAAACTGTTTTATTCCTTAGAAAATTGGAAAAACTTAGGTAACCTGGCTACCCTTAGACCTTCCCACAAGTGGGGATAGATCTTTTTGGTTAACTTGATTACGACTATTATATGGTATCTTCTTATGGTGTAATGTAATGTTAACCTTTTCTTCTTTCTTTTTCCCCTTAATTGGGTATGACTGTATGTTAATAATGTCAAACTGCTACTTGGCTTTTATGTTATCCTCCGGTTTATTTGGTTACCTAATAAAAACCTTTGGAAAAAAAAAAAGCTATAGTTCATAGAAAAACAGATTTTCCAATTGATTTAAATGGACTGACTTATGTAGACCAACCTACTCAAAATATTTTACCGAAAGAACAAATAGAACTCGATTTTCTAAAATACTGAACTTGATCATGGGCAAAATGACTTTACAATCAACACATAAATAAATATATAAAAAAACAACACAGCCTTTAAAAACGCTAGTTATTTACATAATGCATTTTGTAGTTCTGAGATCTCTGCATTCCCTTGTAAGAGCAATACAACCAAACACAAAACTATCACACGACATATAGCCCTATTAAATTAGCCCTGTAACGTAGGCTAATGCCGATCTGTGGGTTAGCTGCGAAAAAAGCCTATGGGCTGAGCAAAGTTGAACTTCGTGACCGCAAATCCTTTGATCCGTCAAGCCCATAACCGCTATGTTTCCAATCATGCTATTAAATGCAACAAAGACACTTGCGAGCAAGCCCGTAACATGCAAATGTAGCCCAAAACCCAATGAGTACTAAGGAGGACTCGCAAGGAGGGGGGGGGGGGGGGGGGGGTGGGGGGGGGGGGGGGGGGGGGGGGGGGGGGGGGGGGGGGGGGGGGGGGGGGGGGGGGAGTCGAATATGTAGCACTTGTACTGTGAATAAAAACACACTACTGAGCAATTATTAAAAGTGAAAGTGATGTTAGGTGTTAGAATTAATGGCACAACATTCTCAAGCCCGCAATTCGGCCCAATAAAATACTTTTTTTTCATGTATATTTTATGTTAGATCAATCTCGGCAAACAATGTGTTAATACATATAATGTAACCCGCATGTAATAGAATAGAATATTTGAGGCTTTATTAATATTGCACTATGAATGCAATGTGGGTCCGATCATAACTGTTAATTGAAGCCCATAGGACTTTGAAATCCAACCTCCATTTTTCTGTAACGCAATGATGATGATCTCCGTTTCCATTGCCGCTGTCTAAACCCGTAACTACGGGTTTGCTTAATTAATCACCAGCAAAAACTCAAGTCCAACGGCCGACAGCGGTTTACGGGGTTGTGTCTCAAACTTGTAACTTGCAGCCCGTTCTAATTTAATAGCACAGTAACACAATGGAATTTGAAGCCCGCAGCTGATGCGAGCTTCACGTTGCACTTACGGGGCTGGAATTTAATAGGGCCCATAGAAAAATAATTTAATTCAATTATTTCCACACATATCCACACAACTGGATATGTGTGCTCAGTATGCAATCTAATAAGGTAAAAATGATTTTAGTAATGGTTGTCCTTTTGTACAATTCACAGAAAAGACCAACAGGAATATTTTCTGTTATCACTTTAAAGGTATTAATGAAAATACTATTATTATGCTGACATATTAGCCTACTTGTATTCTTCCTCCTTGGCAAGGAGACTGTCTTGTGTGGTTTTCTTTGGAGGTGCAGATGATGTCTGTCCAATACGACTGGGTTTCTTTGCCTAAAGTAAGTAAACACAAGACAATAATATAACCGTTTGCTTATTATCACGTGTATAATTTCATAACAGTATATTTTAAATACAGTGCTTAACTGATCCTTTAATAAATCCTCAGGATAGCTTTATAGTAAACCATTGCTATTGGACATTAATCCTAAATACTCTACTCTTTAATTTCAGATCATGATCCTACTGGAGGAAATATTCCACTGAAAATAAAGTAGGCTATTTGTCATCTAATTCAGTGGTTCTTAAACTTCTCCTTAAGACCCACCAGACTGGCCATGATTTCAGTGTTCTGCTTTCAAACAGTGGTAAATTGAAATCATGGCCTGCCTGGTGGGTCTTGAGGAGATGTTTATGAACCACTTATTCCTTTCTGTTTCATCTTACAAGGTGCTTCACCCTTTAGTACATGGTCCCTTGTGTACCTAGTAGCCTGCATCTGTACGCCTTGTGTCATCACCTTTTAGTACATGGGCCCTGGTGTTCCCGTTACCCTGCACATGTACACTTTGTGACGTCACCCTTTAGTACAAGAGCCCTTCTGCACCTTTATATTTCATGACGTCACCCTTTAGTACATGGCCCTTCTGTACCTGTACACTTCGTGACGTCATCCTTTAATACATGGGCCCTTCTGCACCTGTACACTTTGTGACGTGCATGGGCCCTTCTGCACCTGTACACTTTGTGACGTACATGGGCCCTTCTGCGCCTGCATACTTCGTGACGTCACCCTTTAGTACATGGGCCCTTCTGTACGTGTACACTTCGTGACGTCATCCTTTAGTACATGTACCTGTACAGTTCGTGACGTTACCCTTTAGTACATGGACCCTTGTGTACCTGTACACTTCGTGACGGTACATGATGATAACCTATCGTCTTTACCGCGTAAATGTTTTGAAGAAAAACTGCAGGTCTTCACTATGTGCTCTGGCACGGACCTTGCTGACCCTGGTCACACTATTCGAGCTGTTTTACCTTGTTGGGCGGTGCAGATCGTCTCCGGTTGTCCGCCATCTCTGGTGTATTCTGTTTCAATTCAGCGGCAGCGTCCAGTTGCTGAGCAACGGCAAATATCGGCTCACGCGAGAGCAGGTGACAGGCCAGGTTTAGAGGCGCGCGGTGAGAGCAGGTCATGTGGTACTGTTTGTGCAGCGCTTTTGTTTTCACCCTCGCTGTACATTATAATGGGAATATAGCACAATCTGTCTGGTTTATAATTACTAGACTGTCAGTGGCTCTTCCTATAGACGCATGGCAATGTTATATATGTCTATATATACATACTATACAGGTTAGATATGAATGAATAAGAAGTACTAGGGTGAGACATAAAGCGGGTAGTCTAATGTGCAGGAAACACACAGTAGTTAGGCTGTTTTATTATTATTATCACATATATAGTTGTGAGCATGCGAGCTGTTGCTAACGCTTGCGGGCTTGCATAGCAAGCCGCAGCCCTCGCGAAGCGAGGGGCGCAGTTCCTGGCATGGAGCGCCAAAGGCGCTTCTTGCCAGCAACTGCGGACCTCGCCAAAAAATACAAAACACGTTACCACCAATTACGACCTCGCAAAAATCGTCCGCAACCCGCGCACATGAAAAAATGAAAAACACAATAAATACACACAACACATACATAATAAGCTTACCTACAGGAAGAGGGAGCATCCAGGACCTAAAAAACTGAAGTTACACCTCAATTTAAATCAAAATAAAAGATTTAAGTACAAATTTCGGAGTTTAAACACCCAAAAATCACCTAAGCGAGAGAAAAAATGGCCGCTGAACAAAACGAAAACGAGGATACAGGACTCAAAACACGCAAAACACCACCATAAACACACAAAACACCACCAAACAGCTGTCGGACGACATTTAAAACGAAGGACACTAAATCAGCCACAGCCTCATACCACACATTAGCCGCCATTTTAGAACAATAACTTATACAATGCAGAAGTACACAGCTACGGTTTTGTCTCGCGCACGCACACTATTACACTACACACATTCATCACGCTTACACAGCAGCTCCACAGCACCGATGCTGCAGCAACATGAAAACAGATTGCCAGCTCTTCAACACAATGCTTCCTGCATATATTACTTCAAAATAGGTAAAGTATATTACTTTATTAATCTATTATTTAGTTTATTATTATACACCAAACAGCATTAGCTCACTTACAATTTGATTGCCGTCATTTTTTGACGGGCAATTCGCTAGTCACATATATAGTTGTCATAAAAGCGGGTTGTCAAAAGTTTTTGCTAACGCTGCAGCCCTCGCAAAGGCGCTCCATACCAGCAACTGCAGACCTCGCAACATTTACAGACTTACGACACAGAAATACGAAACATGGGACTTAGAAAAAAAAAATTACAACGTCGCCAAGATACGACTTTAACGGCCGACCCGGCGAACCTCAAAACATTCGAAAACACAATAAATACACACAACAAACACATAAAAAGCTTACCCACAGCAAGAGGGAGCACCCAGGACCTCTGCAAGTGAAGTTACACCTCCATTTAAGTCCAAATTGATCAGTTTAGCCACCCGGAAATCATCTAAGCAATAGAAAAAATGGCCGCCGAAAAAAACGAAAACGAGGCTACAGGACCCTAAACACGCAAAACACCACCAACGCATACGGATTTTCCGGAAAAGCCGGACGAGCTCCAAGAACAAGGACGCTAAATCAGCCACAGCCGCGTACCACACATTAGGCGCCATTTTACAACACTAACTTATACAATGCGGAAGTACACAGCTACCCTAACGGATTTGGCTCGCACACTATTTACACTACACACATTGCTCACACTTACACAGCAGCTCCACAGCACTCAAAACACACATTGTATGCTGCAGCAACATGAAAACAGATTGCCAGCTCTTCAGCATAATGCTTCCTGCATTTATTACTTCAAAATAGGTAAAGTATATTCCTTTATTAATGTATTACGGTATTTAATTAATTACCATACACCAAACAGCATTAGCTCACTTACAATTTGATTCCCGTAATTTTTTTGACTGGCAATATTGTAGTTATTATTATAGTTCAATTATAACAAGCTAACATATTCTGTAGCGCTGTACATAAATTGTCAAGATTTATAAGCACAGATTGCTGAGGGCTTTTTCTCCCACAAATAATCCAATGTCCATCATTCCCAGTATGTGTACCTAGAAGGGCCTGGTAGGCAGGTAAAGCCATTTGGATCTTTCCTGTTTTTTTCCACCACTCTAGGGTTTGCGAGCAGCGCCCTGTGCACTCCGGCGCACGCCAGGAGCCCAGGTGCTTCTGCTACTGTACATGGAAAAACAAAAATCTAATCCTAAAACCTACCCCCAACCCTAAAATCTAATTCTAACACTAAAACCTAATCCCAACCAGTAACCCTAAAACTTAACTCCTAAAACCTAACCTTGTGCAAAGGATCAATTTCATGGGTGATAGTCCTTTAGACTGTAAGTTTACGAGTTTTCAATCTTGTAAGGAGCTTTGGTAAAAGCTCTATGTATGTTTCGTAAGTAGAAAAAAACTTATGTTTGCCTTTAAGTTCAAATACCAGGCCCTCCATTCTTTTGCATGGTGTTAATATTAGTTACATAGTAATTGAGGTTTAAAAAAAGACCTTTAGTCCATCAAGTTCAACCTTTTAAGATTTCCTTTAATCTGCAATATGCAGATTCATTGTTAATTGATCCAGAGGAAGGCAAACAGAAAAAAACCCAAGTGGAACTTTGCCAATTTTCTCAAAAGTGGAAAAAAATATATAAATTCCTTCTTGACGCCAGATACTGGCGATCAGATTCATCCCTGGATCAATACTCCCTAACTAATTAACCGAGATAACCTTGAATGCCCATTTTAATTAAACCCTTTTTAAAGTTCTCTATCAAATCCACTGTCACCACCTCCCTTGGTAGAGAATTCCACAGTTTAACCACCCTTTCTGTGAAGAACCCTTTTCTTTCTTTAAGGTGGAATGTTTTTCCTTTTTTTTTTTTTTTTTTATAGTTTTTATTGAAAGGAATATACAGTGTTCCAACGTAATAAAGCAATAGATAACATTTACATTCTGGATTTTCAATAAACATAAATGCCTTATGTTCAGAACTTTAGTATACCCCTTCAGTTTTATCTTTTCTATTATTATGCAACTACAACAGTAACCTTTAAACAAAACAAGGGAAGCTTAAACAAAAAGAAAACATTAAATATATGGAAATTAAAGAATTAAATAAATAGATAAATAACTAGGGAGATAGGGGGAAAGCCAAGGGACCAATGTATGTCTGAATATTCCTTAACAGAGCCAGAAATCCAAACTTAGCAATATGTCACATACAGGTTAATTACTTTTCAGTTATGTCCAATTAAGTATTCAGGTTAAGTTACTTAGTTAATCTACTATTTCAGTATACCAACATCCAGAATATTGCAATTCTTAACTTTTACGGCCAAGTAAAGTATAATCACCTCTTGTGTAGCAGCTCACATGAACCTGAGTTTCCAGGACCCCTCTCGAGCCTCCTCCGCCCCAGGTCTTCCTCTAGCTCAATTTTGATAACTTTGCAATCTCAATCAAATCAGATCAAATCAAAGCCGTGCTAATATACGTCTCCAACCAGGGGTTCCAGCTTTTATAAAATTGTGGCATAGTGTCTATTATAGCACACATTAACTTCTCATTTATTGTTATATAATTAACTTTCCTAATAACCTCCTGCAGATCTAAAGTCCCTGACTTCCACTGACTGGCAATGTGTATTTTGGCAGCAGCTGCCCTTATCTGGAACAACTTGTTCTGGCTCGGTGATAAATTTGGGAGTTTAATCCCCAACAAGCAGGATTCCATGGTTGCCAAAACAGTAGTTTCAAACAATGACGCAGCCAGTAATGCCAAGTCTTTCCACAACTTATGGACCACCGGACACAGCCACCAAGTGTGAATATGATCCCCTATCTGTTGGCAGCCCCTAAAACAATTACTGTTTACTCTAGGGTCATATTTGTGGAGTTTATCGGGGGTACAATATATCCTCTGAAGGACTTTGACAGATGTTTCTAGGTGAGTTTAATTAAGGTTTAATTGAGGTTGCCCTACTTAGGTTCGTGAACGATTTCTGCCACTTTTTCCATTCCCATTTAAAAATGTATGCTGGTTTCTCTATATTTTTTGATTTTGAAAATATATCATATAACGAGCCTATTAATCCTCTAGCAAGTGGGAGAGTTTTGCATGTGACAGAGAACCAGGAAGTTTTCGGAGGCCCGAATCTTTTAAACATCTCACTGACCCAGCTCCTTATTATCAAATAATTGTAATACTCTTCGAAAAAAAGGGCATATTTCTCATCAAACTGCTCAAAAGTAACCAAGTGACCCCCCCCCCCCCCCCGTACCAGGGACCTAACTTATCTAAGCCCCTAGAGGCCCACCAGTGCTTTGATGTCGAACTTAAGGTTGCCCAAATTTCCGGGGAGGAAAGAACCGACATTAGGGGGGATGTACCTACATCCAGCCCATCTCCAAGATGTTATAGTTAGATTTATTATGGGGTTCTGATGGGATTTAATCGGGCTCAGTCCTTCATATTAGTGTTTCCCAACTATGAGGTTGCATTTGTTGTTCTAAAAATACTCAACCTGGCTGATGCTTGACTGAGTGTGCTTGTGGCAATTGAGCAAGCCTAGCCGCCTTAAAATAGTCTCACAGGTTCTGGCATGATAGCCCCCCCCCCTCATTCTTATGCCGGAACATTATTTTCTTGGATACGTGCAAATTCTTATTTTTCCAGATGTATCTAAAAATACTAGATTGAAACCGGTCCAGTTCCTTCAGGGAAATCGGCATGGGGAGTGTCCTAAAGAGATATAAAATCTGTGGCAGTATGTTCTATTCGGCCGGTCCACGAAAGTGGATAATTCCTCCATCTCAGCAAGTCATCATTCAATTTTTTATACATAGGGAGGTAATTTGCCCTGTACAGATCAGATAGTTTGGGTGTAATATTAACCCCTAGGTATTTTATATGTCTGGCAGGCCATGAAAAGGTATATCGAGATTTCAGGAGCTCTATATCGCTCTGATTCATGCCCAGGCTTAGAGCCTCTGATTTCCCCAAGTTCAGTTTAGGTCCTGACACTTTGCTAAACCTATCAAGAGTCGACATCAGTGCTGGTATGGAGGCCCGGGGTTTGTTAGGGTACATAAGATATCGTCAGCAAAAAATTAGCACTTGTAGTGCTGCAACCCCACTTGTAACCCCTGAATTTCTTTGTCCGCTCTAATGAGTTTTGCCAACGGCTCTACGGCCAGGGCAAATAATAAGGGCGAGAGTGGGCATCCCTGTCTCGTACCTCTTTGTATGCAAATCTGGGCTCTATGTTTACCCGGTAACCTCAGGTTAGCTATCAGGGATTCATAATATGTTCGGAGCAGGGTAGCAAAACGACCCTTGAGACCAAACCTGTCCAGCACTTTAAACAGATATGTCCACTCAACCATGTCGAAGGCTTTCTCAATGTCCAGGGCCAGCAGGCACATCGGGGAGCTCGGTTTGTGAGCCAGGTATTGAATATTGAGGATACGTCTGATATTGTCCCCCGCCTGCCCATGAGGTACAAACCCTGCCTGATCTTTATGGATAATCTCTGGTAGGAATCTGGAGATCCGTACTGCCATGATTTTAGCCAACAATTTGACGTCCCCATTCAATAGAGATATGGGTCGATAGTTCTTCACCTCAAGATTACTTTCTTTTGGGTACACCACCAGGTCCGCCTGGTTTAACTCTGGGGGCATACTTTCCCCCTTCAAAATAGCATTGAAGAGGGACGTAAGATGAGGGTTTATTAAGGTTTCAAATTTCTTAAAATATAAATTGGTGAAACCATCCGATCCCAGGGATTTGCCTATTTTGAGGCTCTGGATTGCTGCCTTCACTTCTTCAGGTGAGATGTTTAGGGTCAGATTAGCTAGTTGCTGCTCATTTATTGAGGGAAGATCTATAGCTCTTAAAAAGGAGTCAAGGTCCAGCCCTTCAGTCTGCATTCTAGATGAGTATATCTGCTGATAGAAGGACTGGAACTCTTTCTGTATGTCCTTCGGACTACAGGAAATGTTGCTGTCCGACCTCCTAATCTGGGTTACCCTAGATTGGGCTTCCTTAGATTTCAATCTCCTGGCTAGCATCCTATCTGGTTTGTTCGCTTTCCAGTAGTATAAGTGCTTTGTTTTCCTCATAGCTTTTTCCGTATGGTAAGACAGTACCCCATCTAGTTCTGACCTGACTCTGTTGATTTGACTACAAAGCTTCCGGGTAGGGCGCTGCTGATTAAGCTTTATTAGATTGTTGAGGGTAGCAGTTAGCTCCTCCTTTCGCCCGAGCGACTTACGGCGCTGAGCAGTGAGCTTAATACAACAGCCCCTTATAAAAGCCTTATGGGGTACCCAGAGCCAACCCGCCCCCTTCTCAGGAGAGTCATTCCATTCAAAATACCGCTTACTATCCTCCGCCAGTGTTGCTAAGCTATTGGGGTCTGACAGCAGGTGCTCGTCAATCCTCCAACTCCTAAATGGGGATAAGCTAGGTCCCAGAGTTATCCTGATAACCACTATAGCATGATCAGACCAGGGGCAGGGGACAATGTCAGATTCTCGGACGCTATCGAAAAGTAGGGAGTCCATTAGAAACATATCAATCCTTGAATAGGTGCCATGCATGGGTAAATAAAATGTGTATTCCCTACGATCTATATGCAGGCCCCTGCAAGCGTTTACTAAACGCATTTTCGCCAATAACTGCTTAATTTGACCCTGTTTTTTTGAAAATTTTGTTTCCCGGGTATCTCCTGATCTATCCATTGTCGGTTCTAAAGTCAAATTAAAGTCCCCCCCAATCACCAGCCTACCAAAATCTAGCGATTTCAGTTCTTTCAATAGTTTAATCGGGGTTTTATGGGGTGAGTCTGTGGGGGAGTACAGGGAGATGAATGAGATTCTATGGCCCGAAACTACTCTGGTAACCAAGACATAGTGTCCCTCTTTATCCTGCTGTGTTCCAAATTGAACGGAAAGTCCTTGTGCATCAGAATAGCTGTCCCTGCCGTGGGCTGAGTGGCCATATACATTGTCGGGTAGTCTTTATGAACAAACTTTGGTTTACTTTCATGTGAGAAGTGAGTTTCCTGCATGAAAATAACTGAGGGCCTGAGCTGTTTATAGTCCTTGAAGGCTTTCCTCCTCTTGAAGGGCGAATTAAACCCCTTCACATTATGGGTTATAAACGTATATTCTGACCCACTCATCCTATTTTAGAGTCTAAATGTGCGTGCAATCCCTGTCTACCTGCTTTTTCTCGCCCGTCGCCATTTCCAGAGAGTCCATGGGTGAATGGAGGCCCAGAGGGAGTTCTGATGCTGAAAAATCTGGTTGCTGTCAAACCAAAGAAAAACAGAAAAACATTGCATTAGTGATACATTTTGTAGAATTCTATCTTATATCAGAACCGCTATAATCTCTGCCGACCTAACTCCTGGAGCTAAATTATGCTGACTGCCTAAGCCTCGGCTACCTTCATTTGCGAGTAAACAGAGGGCGGCACATTTTTATATAAACTGGGGCACCTCCTTCACTGGAGTCATTTTAGTTATTGCTGCCTGATAACTGGTCTGTTGCTCTAGCATACTTAGCTCTTCCCTTTCTCCATAACCATTAGTACAAAAACTAAACAACATATCAACTTTTCAAAGTGAAATTGAGAATTTTTATGTCTATCTCAAGTGTCTACTTCTAACTGTCCCTACATCTAAGGTTTTGACTAACGTATATTTAAACTAAATTATTCTACGATAATTCTCCTTCATCAAGAGTGTAGCAAATAGTCCAGAATTTAAGTAGAGTCTCTGTGTTACTTCCAGCTACTGGGCCGGCCTTCACCCCGACCGAGCTATTGTCAAGTTTTCAGTGGTAAGACCATGCTCTCCTCTGCGTTGAGAGCTGTAGATAGCTTGGCTTTTGCGGGTCAAGTTCTTGTCTCTCGAATTTCTAGGAGGGAGCAGAACCTCTTTTTGAAGCTGCAGGCCACTAGAGTCCATTGTCTTTTCGGAATAGGAGGAGGTGGAGGGCGGCTATGTTCTTCAATCGGCAAGTCTGCCGGGCAAAGGCGAAGCTGGCACAGTACTGCAAGGCAGTCCTCCAGAGTGTGGGCGGTGTGCGCAGTGCCCTGATAGTTGAAGGTAAGAGCAAAAGGAAAGTTCCACCGGTACTGCAGTTTTTGCTGCTGAAGGATCACCAGTGCGGGTTTCATCTGCCTCCTCCTGTCTAGCGTGTTGGGGGACAAATCCGCGTAGACTTGCAGGTTGGAGTTGTCAGGGCCTTTTACAGTCTGCATCTTCCTAGTCTCTGCCAGTAAAAGATCTCTGGCCTGTTGCCTGAGAAAACACACAATTACATCTTTGGGGGCCTCCGGGTTTCTTGCCCCTCCAAGAGCTCTGTGAGCTTGCACAATCTCAAGAACATTCTCTGCCTGGTCGGGGAGTACTGCCGCAAATGTCTCCTTCAGATATGCTGCCAAGTCCTGTGTGGCCCTTGGCACTCCTCGTATTCTGACGTTATGGCGGTGCGACCACTTTTCCAAGTCTTCAATCTTGTCTGTCAATTCCATAATGTTGTACGAATTTTGATCGATGGCAGACCGGCCGTGCTGTTGCGCCTCTCCAATTTGATCCACTATCTCCTCTAGCATTTGGGTCCTTTGCCCTAGCTCTTTCAGATCATTCCGTAGCGGTTCTATTGCTTTAGTCAAGAGCTGCTCAATCGTGGCTATGGATCTGGGAGTGAGGTCAATATGCTGTTTCACTTTTTTAGAGGTGTCTTCCTGGTCCGACAAATCCGATCCTTCGGAAGCAGAGTCTATGTGAGACGTGGGCTTGGCCAACTTAGGCGAGAAGTGTTCCCGGATTCCTTTGGCTGAGGGGCCCCTCTTGCTTTTCTTCATGTTGTAGAATAGTGTTTCACATTTCTCCTCCTCTTTTCCTATCCCAGTTGCTTGCGAGTGGGTTAGAAAAGTATAGTTAAAGATGTTGCCTCACATCTAGCAGGTAAGCTCCATAGTTATGATTCAGCAGTAGATTGTTATTATTTATTATGTTAGTCAAAGCCTCCCTTTGGGCGACCTTTACATCTCGTGGATCATTGGTCTTTGATTGCAGAAAGACATTGTCACCATGTCCAGGCCCCACTGCATGTTAGAGAGTCCCGATTAACTTGATTCAGGCCGGTTTAGATGCATATTCTTGTTCCCCTATTAGGGCTATAGGGAGCGACTGAGCAACCACTTTTCCGGTGTCTCAGCAGTACCGTAGGAAGTCCTGCAGAATTCAGCCAGAAAGGCTCCTTTTTTGCACGTCAGGTGTAGTTCTGCTAAAGAGCCACAGGATGGCAGCGTGGAGCTTCAGGGACCTGCAGCAGGCCCCACTCTGTTAGCTTTGTATAGTACTCTGTTGCAGGAATAGCTAGGCCTTTTAAAACAGGTAAAAGTAGATCCACAGATTTGTGTCACTGAGTCTGGTAGATTTGTCAAGGCTAATTAAAGTTGCAATGTCTCTAGTCAAGGTGGTAGCACACAGCCCTTGGGTCTGGTGCTATCAGAATCAAACAGTGTCCTGGTAGGGCTTGTGGGGGTGGAGGGTTTTAGTGAAGCAGCCCTTCTGGCCCAGTGTCTTCTCCAAAACGATGTCTTCCAGCCTTTGTAGGTTAGAGAGGTATTCATAGAAATTCTCGGCAGGTGAGGGTGTTTGGTATTGTGGGGCCAGCTCTCCTTTTATAGAGATGTTATAGCCTGTGATGGGGTTGGTGCTGGCAGTTTCCAGGCCTAGGCCTCAGGCCTGCCTCTTGGCGTCCCAAGATGGCGGCCACCCGTCTTCCCGTGTGTTTTCCTGCCATCCTGCTCGCTTCAGCCCCAGGCTATGGGCTTTGTAGGGCTCAGTAGGTCCCTCCGGTCGCCCCCCTGTAGGCATCTCACCTACTTCTGCGCCCGGGGGTCCCCCTGAGATAGACTGGCCCTCACCTCGTGTGTCCCAAGATGGCGGCTTCCTCCCCATCTCTACAGCCCCCACCTACGCCTCTCCTACCTTCTCTGCCGGGGGTCCGGGCGCCCGGAGTCTCAAGGTGGGTGTCGGGTCTGGTCCCCCTGTGCTCCCCTGATGTAAATAGGGAGATTTTCGGCCCTGCTAGCTGTCGCAGGGCCCAATCTGCCAGCCTGTGGACGGAGCTCACACAAAACACGTCCGATGGCTGTGGACGTTTGCTCCGCCTCCCGGAATCTTTTTACTTCTAATTTCAAAGGATGTCCTCTTGTCAGTTGAAAACCTATATATATATATGTATACAGTAATCATATCCGCTCTTAGACGCTTTTTTTCTAGAGAAAGTAAGTTTAGTTTGGTTAATATCTCTCCATAATTTGGCCTCTTTATTCCCTTTATTAGTTTTGTAGCCCTTCTCTGTACCTTTTCCAGCTCTTAAATATCCTTTTTATGTAGTGGTGCCCAAAACTATACTCCATATTCCAAATGAGGGTGTACTAGAGATTTGTATAGTGGCAGAGTTATATTTTGCTTTCCTTGCTTCTATACCCTTCTTAATACATGCTAATATTTTACTTTGCTTTGCAGATACTGCTTGGCATTGCACACTGTTACCTAGGTGGTTGTCCACAAGTACTCCCAAATTCCTTTCAATATCTGATACCTCTAGATTTGCTCCATTAAGAATATAAATTGCATGGTTATTTTTCCTTCCCAGATGCATAACTTTACATTTATTCAAATTAAATCTCATCTGCCATTTAGTCGCCCATTTCTATAATTTATGCAAATCCCTTTGGATGGAAAGTACATCATTATCTGATTTAATTACCTTGCACAACTTAGTGTCATCAGCAAAAATGGAGACAATACATTCCAATCCTACTTCTAAGTCATTAATAAATATGTTAAAACGGAGAGGACCTAATACTGAACCTTGAGGAACCCCACTTACCACATTAGTCCAATTGGAGTATGTTCCATTTACAACAACCCTTTGCTTCCTGTCTTTTAGCCAGCTCTCAATCCATGAGCAGGTATTTACTGCAATTCCTGTATCCAAATCCAAAAGGACTGCATCCACTGAGTTACCTTGACCCAAGTTCCTACTAACCTCTTAATAGAAACTAATTAGATTTGTTTGACATGACGTATCTCTCATAAATATGTGTTGAATCCTTCTTATAATCCTGTTCAAATAGACATATTATTGTACATTATCCCTTATTAACACTTCTAAAAGCTTTCCCACTACAGACGTGAGGCTTACAGGTCTATAATTTCATTCTTGCTCCCTTCTTAAATATAGGTATCACCTCTTCTTTTCTCCAGTCATCTGGTAGAGACCCTGTGTTTAGTGAATATTGAAAAATTAGATATAATGGTTTGGCTATTACAGGGCACAGTTCCCTCAGTACCCGTGGATGTATTCCATCAGGACCTGGGTCTTTATTAACCTTTAGTTTTTCCAACCTCTTTTGAATCTCTTCCTGTGTTAACCAATTATTTGGTGACGGTAGTGTAGCCCCATTATGTTGCACCCAACCACTGGTGCCTCCCTTGTGTCTACCGAAGAAAATAAGCTATTTAGCTCATCTGCCTTTTCCTGTCAGACGGCCTGTGTCATATTGTAAGCTTCCTTCCTCGCCTTCTTCCCATTAATATATTTTAAAAATATTTTAGGGTTAGTCTTACTCTCCTTTGCAACTAACTTTTCATTTTCTATTTTAGCCAGTCTAATAGAGCTTTTGCAAACCTTGTTGATTTCCTTGTACTCACATAAAACAGTCTCTGTCTCCTCTTCTTTGTATAATTTAAATGTCTACTTTTTCCTCCTCATCTTCATCTTTAAGTCATTGTTAAGCCACATGGGTTGTGACTTACTCCTACTTTTTTTTTACTCTGTCCCCCTTCCCAGCTCAACACTATAGGGTAAAGAAATGAGAACAAAATAGAAAACTTACTTATTCTGGAGAATGTTGGTTGCACAATGACTGACACAGATGACCAAAATAGTTTGTCAGATGCATTGATTTGAAGAATACCAACTTCAGTTTCAGGTGGCAAGCTGTATTGTCTTTGTGACAAGTACAGAGTTGATTAAAGTGGCAGACAGAATAGTTGGATATCACAAACAGGTTAGGACAAGTGGGAGAGTTTTCTCATTTTTTTACCCTATAGTGTTGAGCTGGGGAGAGGGAATAGTTATCCCACTGGTTTATGTGAGCAACAAATTTTGCAATGCTCTCTTCCCTCAGCAGGACTGCAGTGGTTAACTTTATTGCTCAGTTAATTAGCTGCACCTGGGCTGCCATAATTTTAGACTTCACCTGGAGTTTGGGAGGGGCTGCTAATGGTCTGATTGTTTGCAGTTTTGTCTAACCTGGTGAAAGACACACACAGACAACAGTCTGCAGCTTTTGACCGCTTGGAGCGAAGTGGAGACCTGGAAAACTGAAGACTATACAGACCAGTGTTTTTACAAGTTACTGGACTGTTTGGTTTGTTCCACCCTGGTTTATCTGGATCCTGGCAAAATGCAAATTGTTAAATATTTGAAAGCTTCCTCAGCCTCTTTGCTCCACTTTACCAGACACTCTAGTTTTCGTGATATCCGTCAATTGGCGTCTATTGTGGAAAAATTGCAACGAACCTTCGCTAATACCAAACAATGCCCAGTATTAACAGTATTCAGTTAAATGGATTGGGTATATTAATATCACATTTCAGAGGGGAACTATTCCAGGGTGTCCAAAAGAAAGTTGACATTTGTCATGAATTGTGCCCTAAATTCAGACAGAAGAAATTGATCAGCCCAATCTAACAGCTACACTACAGGTCTTTATTTTTTTTTATTTTTTTGTCAGACAATGATAAGAACAAAAACAGTAAAGTACCTGGATTAGAATGCTGTGAAAGTGTTATTTACATTATGCCAATAAATTTGGAAAATTCAACAATGGCCAGTAGATTAGAATAGGTCAGTCTACTTTCCAGTTCCAAAATGGCAGTGGCAAAGAGTGCTTCAATTATTAGACAATTGCACTCATTTCATATGCCAGCAATGCTTAAGATCCTGTAAGCTGTGCTACATCAATATATGGACAGAGGATTGCTAGATTTGCAACCTGGGTTTCTCAGAGGTACTAGGGATCAAATTGCCAATGTCCGATGGATAATAGAGAAAGTAGGAGTGTGACAATCTGCTCTTCTTATGGGTCTTGATAAGGCAAATTAGAGCCAAAACTACACCGCAGATTAATTTTTGGTCTGTTTGGAAAATCCATTCTGTAAGGTCAGCAGACCTTGGCTGGACACTCCCTGGTTGGGACAAGTTACCAGCTGCAGTTGGACCAAGTTGCAGAAACAGCTGGGATGTAAATAGGCACTCAGTTGAACAGAGTAACCCTCAGTATAACAGAGATGTGCTTATAAGAATAAAGACACACCATGTGCTTCAAACGTATGCATGCTTTACTGATTCACAACCACAATTTTGAACCCAAAATACAATACAACAGCAGGGGGGTCACTCATACAATAGGGGTATTGTGTTGTAGCCACCTGTCAATCACAAGGAAATAATAGCCCTGTGGGTGTGATGTCTCATGGGTGTTAACTGATACGGAGGCGTCTCTCAGTCTGATGTCTGACCTCCCCTTTTCCTGATGGGACTAGCCATTAGACATGTTAATAATATTAGACACCTACCTAGGGGTCATTACAAATGTAGCCCTTCTGATTAACACTAATCAGGTTATGTGAACTAGGAAGAGGTACTTGAGGCCAGTCTTTAAAGTGATATACACCCAATAAACATTAGTAACCCCCAGACATTAAAAAAGCCTAAAGGTAAACATGAACATCCTACTGACCCAATCCATATGTGGGTGGGTCAGCAACTGTTCCCTCAGCCTAAAAATGCCCCATAGTCCAGAACAAAGGGAGTCCATGTCATGTCAGGTCCTGGTAAGCCCAAAAAGTGTCCAACAAAAGTATAGGGCTACCGTGACAAAAAGTGTTCCAGAAAAACATTTACTTCTGCTTCATGTACTATTCTAAAGCTTTTGACTGTGTGGATCACAAAAAAATGTGGCTTGGGGTAGCAAACCATCTTATCCATCTCCTGAGGAATGTGTATGTGGACCACGAGTTCACAGTCAAAACCAAACATGGGACAACAGAATAGATAAAGATCAGAAAAGAGGTGTGACAAGGTTGTATATTTTGACCTTATTTATTCAAGTTATATGCGGAATACATAATGCATAAAGCTGAGCTTGTTGAATCCAAAACCGGAAACGATATTACTGTTAGAAAGATCAACAACCTCAGATACATGGATGATAGTACTCTGATGGCTGAAAATGAGAAGGAACTAAGGTTCATGAGGTTGAAAGAAGAGAGTACAAAAGCTGGCCTGCTGCTCAACGTAAAAAAGACAAAGATCATTGCAACCAATGTGGAAACAAATTATGTTATGTAGTTAGAAATCATCCATTTTGTATTTCTGTTATGAAGCCATATAGGATTGTATGTATTTGTATTTTTTAGATTATTTGCTTGCCTTGGATATAATCTACTGACTAAATATCCTTGACCCTTTTGGCAGATGAAGTTGCCTGGAAGCTTTCCAAAAACTGATGCCTCACAAAACTATTAGACATAACAGTTTTATGTTTTCTATTTATTTTCTAACACCAGTTGTATATATTGTAAACTGTATTTTCTCCATCCCAGTAGAAAGATACCGTATTTATCGGCGTATAACACACACTTTTTCTCCCTGAAAATAGGGAGCAAATGATAGGTGCGTGTTATACGCCGATATTCCCTCCCCCCTCCTCATCCTCAACCTCCCTCCTCATTCTAAACCCCCCTCCGCATTCGAACCCCCCTCCTCATTCTAAACCCCACCTCCTCAACCTAAACCCCACCTCCTCAACCTAAACCCCCCTTAATACCTCCCCCTCACTTAACTGCTTCTGCGCTGGCCTCCGATCCGCTCCTTGACCCGGCGCGCATGTGACGTCACATGCGCGCCGGGTCAAGGAGCGGAGGCCAGAGCAGAAGCAGGTAAGTGAGGGGGAGGTATTTAGGGGGGGGGGGTTAGGTTGAGGAGGGGGGGTTAGAATGAGGAGGTGGGGTTAGAATGCAGAAGTGGGTTTAGGTTGAGGAGGGGGGGTTGAGGTTGAGTATAGGGGGGTTGAGGTTGAGGAGGGGGTTGAGGATAGGGGGGTTGAGGAAGGAGGATGGGGGGTTGAGGGGGTTTGAGGATGGGGGGTTGAGGAGGGGGTTGAGGAAGGAGGATGAGGAGGGGGGTTGATGGGGTTTGAGGATGGGGGAGTTGAGGAGGGAGGTTGAGGAAGGAGGATTAGGGGGTTTGAGGATGGGGGGTTGAGGAGAGGGTTGAGAATGAGGAGGGAGGATGAGGATGAGGAGGGGGGTTGAGGATGAGGAGGGAGGTTGAGGTGGGGGGTTGAGGGGCTTTGAGGATGGGGGGGTTGAGGAGGGAGGTTGAGGATGAGGAGGGAGGTTGAGGATGAGGAGGGGGGTTGAGGATGAGGAGTGGGGTTGAGGATGAGGACGGAGGTTGAGGATGAGGAGGGAGGTTGAGGATGAGGAGGGGGGTTGAGGATGAGGAGTGGGGTTGAGGATGAGGATGGAGGTTGAGGATGAGGAGGGAGGTTGAGGATGAGGAGGGGGGTTGAGGTTGAGGAGGGGGGTTGAGGAAGGAGGATGAGGATGGGGGGGTGGAGGAGGGGATTGAGGATGGGGGGGTGGAGGAGGGGATTGAGGATGGGGGGTTTGAGGAGGGAGGTTGAGGATTTTGCTTCAAAGTTCTTTATTTGAAATTTATTTTTTCCCCCGGAAATTTCCTTCTTAAAATGAGGTGCGTGTTATACGCCGATAAATACGGTATATAAAGCTAATGGAAATTTGATAAAACGGACCACTGCATATATTTTCCTGCAAGACTATTGTGGTGCTCTCCAAGCTTGTAATAAAATAAACTTTATTGACATCACTGGTTTTCGCTCAAAAGGAGCCAGATCGTTCCTAACTAGTGTCAAAATAAGACTACATTTTAATTCTGCAGATGACAAGAAATGGTATTTTGAGCAATTTAATTTGACTGAGCAATAGAATAAAATATAACCTACATGCTACTATATTGCAGCACTGACTTTGCCAAAGCTGTTGAAAGATGTAGAAGAAAAAACATATCCACAAACCGACATTCTACTCCAAAACAGTCATTATACCAAAACACAGAGGCCTCTAATTTTCTTTACTTTATTTGGAGTGGATCAGCAATAGATTAACATTCACAATGGCTGCTGCTGACACCAAATATATACAAATCATAACCTTTTATAGTAGTTCCACATACAGAAAATGATACATTCCATTATTACCTTCTAGAAAATGGTACATTCCACCACCTCCTATTTCTAGACCAGTAAGATATATATTTTACAATCCAATAAAAGATGGAACATGCATCAACCATGCCTGATACGTCACATTATCTGCGCACAATACCCTTAAGTTGCATTCTCTACGCATACTGTAGGTCAAGTTGTTCATCATTGGCTTTGGCTTTGTGGACTGCAGGAGTACATTTTGTTTAGACTTAAGAGTTGTTGATGGTTTCTGGTAAGCTTGCTAAATCTGGGACATGCAGATTTAACTGTTTCAGAGCTAAAGTTAGCCAAATATCACAAGTGCTATAAAAGTGATGAATGCTATATACAGTATCTCACAAAAGTGAGTACACCCCTCACATTTTTGTAAATATTTTATTATATCTTTTCATGGGACAACACTGAAGAAGTGACACTCAGCTACAATGTAAAGTAGTAAGTGTACAGCCTATATAACAGTGCAAATTTGCTGTCCCCTCAAAGTAACTCAACACACAGCCATTAATGTCTAAACCGTTGGCAACAAAAGTGAGTACCCCCCTAAGTGGAAATGTCCAAACTGGGCCCAAAGTATCAATATTTTGTGTGCCCACCATTATTTTCCAGCACTGCCTTAACCCTCATGGACATGGAGTTCACCAGAGCTTCACAGGTTGCAACTGGAGTCCTCTTCCACTCCTCCATAATGACATCACGGAGCTGGTGGATGTTAGAGACCTTGCACTCCCACACCTTTTGTTGGAGGATGCCCCACAGATGCTCAATAGGGTTCAGGTCTGGTGAAATGCTTGGCCAGTCCATCACCGTTGCCTTCAGCTTCTTTAGCAAGGCAGTGGTCGTCTTCGAGGTGTGTTTGGGGTCGTTATCATGTTGGGATACTGTCCTGCAACCCAGTCTCCAAAGGGAGGGGATCATGCTCTGCTTCAGTATGTCACAGTACATGTTGGCATTCATGGTGCCTTCAATTAACTGTAGCTCTCCAGTGCCGGCAGAACTCATGCAGGCCCAGACCAAACATCTATACACATATGTCTATATGTGTATATATGTTTTGTATAATATGTTGTGTTGATTCCCCCTACATGCATTTACCTAATGATGTCAGATGCTGCCTCCTCTCCACGCATCACTTTTTGCCTTTAAACTGAGAGTTTCATCTCATATCAGTGTTTTTGTGCCTTATCTGTTTATCTTTCATTTAGGGATTATTTCAACTACCTTTCCTCAGTATAGATGTATACTTTTGGTGGTGGGAGTGTCATGGTCTGAAGTGAAGGGAGCTGAAGGTTCATGTTGCCAAACATCAGCCTCGAAACCTTAATGACTTGGAGAGGATCTACAAAGAGGAGTGGGACAAAATCCCTCCTGAGATGTGTGCAAACCTGGTGGCCAACTACAAGCAACGTCGGACCTCTGTGATTGCCAACAAGGGTTTTGCCACCAATTACTAAGACGAAGGGGTCAAATACTTATTTCACTCACTGACCTGCAAATCAATTTATACATTTTTTGGCATGCTTTTTCTTGGGATTTTTGTTTTTGTTTTTATATGTCTCTCCCTGTTTAAATACACCTACCATTAAAATCATTTGTTTGTCAGGGGAGAAAAGTTCAAAATCAGCAGGGGATCAAATACTCCCCCCCCCCCCCCCCCACTGTACTAAATAATGGATATTTGTATTTTTCCACAATATTAGGACATTAAAGGACCACTGTACAAAAAATATATATGGTTGAAATCTTTGAAGCATAGTTCTTTTAAGGATACAGAGATGATTGTAAAACGCCAAAATGTTAATAGGCTAATGCCATATTAACATAAAGTAAGATGGGCCAGTATGCTGTACTACCAATGATATTCCAGCATTGTTTTGTAATTCCATCTACAGCCAAACTAAAAGGAGATAGTCATGTCAGGATTTAAAATTGAGATTACTAAACTGTCAGATCCACTCAATAGCAGCTATGTGGCTACACAATATATTGTTATCCAAATAAACTTTTAGATATAAGTTTGCTTGCTTTCTTCCAGTTGTTTTTGTTTTCAGACTTTGACTAAAAAAACAATGATAATTAGTCTTGATTATTTTTGCAAACTAACCACATTATCATTGCAGCTCCCACAGTTTGCTTCGCCACAAATTACCTTATTGTTACACAATACACTGCTCTCGGGATTGAAACCTTGCTAGACTATGCTTTATTTCCATTGAGCCTGGCTAAGTAATGTGATACTTCTTCTGTAGTTGTCTCAAATCTTGGGATCTTACTACAGCATGCTCTGTTGTTATCAAGCCTGATTATGTAATATGACACTGCTTCTGACTTCATCCTCAGGCTTGTATCCTGAATATACAATGCTCTATTGCTACCATATTTAAGTACTGCAACACATAATTGATTTTTATAGATCTGCACAGAGTAAATTGTATTGAGAAGAGTTTGTAATTCTGAGTTCTGAGTGGAATCAGTTTGTGCTTACAAATTAGATGAGCAGCAGAGCTTTGTTTAAGAAGGAGCATGAGGAAACATAAAGTAAGAAATACTTTTTGCTAGAATTTTTGTATTTTTGTTGTTTCTCTGGGATCATGATATAAAAACTTGACATATGTAGTGCAACAGAATATGTTGGCGTGTTACAAATAAACAATAATAATAATAATATGTATTCAAATATCTGTGCAGCCATTCATAGTCTCTTAAATAAACTCAAAAGATTCACATATGACCAAGAAAGAGTACAACATAACTTTCCTTATCAGTGTTACACATGATATCTCATTGGATGGTTTGTGTGTACTTGTAAGAAACAGACTATCTGGTGAAATCAGCTCTATTAAAGGGACTCTGCAGTGTTAAAACAAGCCATGCCGCTTTAAACGTATAAGTAGGAGACTGCCATTTTACCCCCATCTCAGAATATGGCACTGTGTGAGGTAGATAGGCAGCAATCTGTCGCCACCACAGGGGGGATGCTGGTCCTTATGAGAGACTGTATAGATGCCAGGCCAGCATTTCTTCTCACCAGGCCTCGGTGGGTCGCAACCTCAGGAAACTCCATAGAGGGGTGAGGAGGCACCACCAGCTGGTGGAGTCCTAAATGGCCTGGCTGTTCCAGGCATTGCAGAACTAGATTGCACTAACCCAGCTCAGCATGGACATCAACCAACATGCTCTGGTTCCCACCCCACCTCCTCCACCGCAGCCTGGCCCCCGCCATGCCTCAGACTTCACTGGTGCTACCTGCTCCAGGGGCTGTGCCTTCCCCTGCAACTCTCCCTCGACTAGAGACCCTGCAAAGTAGCACGGGGGGTGTGGGCCTCATCAAGGTGGAGGAGGAGATAGGGGTTGCACCTAGAATTTGACCTTCTCGACAGCACTCCTTAGTGATAATCTATTGGTCCAAGTGTTACCATAATCTAGCCTGGCTACAGATTAGAGGATCATGGCCTATGTGATGGTGATATTTTGTCAGCAGATGGCTACCCCCATCACATGTTCAATGATCCTCTTCTCTGTGGACACTTAGGGCTATGTTTAAAATTTCACCAAGTGATGGTCACTGAATGCTGTTTATTTTTAGGCACAGTTCAGGTCCATGATGGCATCCTCATCATTTGTAATCAGTGCCAATGCAGATATGGGTCCTCATTCAATTGCAAATTGGCCAATTGAATAGGGCGATAAATAAGCACATAACATATTTTTTTTAAATACGTTTTTAGTTACTAAACATCTATCCAAAAGCAAGGTATTCACTAACTAAAAACGTATTTAAAAAAATATGCTATGTGCTTATTTAGAACCCTATTCAACTGGCCAAATCGCAATTGAATGAGGGCCATGGTGTGGGCCATTTATTCCAAGGCAGGATTAATACATGCTTTAAAATCTCATAGAGAGATGGTAATAGTACTTTGGCCCCACTGACTGTGGTCACAGCCAAGCAATCCTTGTGGGATGCCACATCATTACATGGTGATGGCAAGTGATTTCAAATGACAGATAAAGAACAGTTTGCACTACATGTGAATGAAGTTAAGGTAAGTTGGTTTTATTGTTCAAGTATTTCCCACTGTACTGTACATTCAGATTTTTTTAGATAGTTTGTTTCTCCACCTCTGCCTTTTTAGCTTATGACCAGCTTTTTTTTTTCTTTTTTGAACACACTGTTTGTGTGTAATTAAACTGGATGACATAATCCATGATTTCATGCATCTCTGTAATTGGAGCAGATGAAGACAGAATGTAAGTGTTATGCATATTACTCGTTACTTCTATAATATGGAGTGTTGAATGATGATATTTTTATTCATCTGATTATAGTTACTGTGGTGTAATGATTATTAATATACAGTATTACCTTAAACCCTTTAGGTTTTGCCATTTCTCCAGTCTATTGTCCTTTCAGATCAGACCACACCCATGATATTAATACACCATTGGATCTGTTTATGACTATGCTCTGTGTATACAATAAGCAATTATATTATTATACTATTATCAATTTTTCCATTTGTTTCACATGGTTAGTGATTTGTGACATCAACATACATAACAATTACTTCCCTATTATCTTTTAGGATATTGGATGTCATCCTGTATAGGCGTCCCTTCATGCATTGTTTGATTCCAGAACATTCCAGTGACACAAGTGTAGTTTATAAGTGATCGTATGTCTTAACATATCCAATATTTGTTCACACACTTATTTGATTGTTATCACTATTTTCTAAAGCATTGGTGAAAAATATCACTAGAGATTATTGGGAGATAATACTTTGATACATATACATTGTGACACTGATGGGACTCATCATTTCACTGAATTGTTGTTAACCATATGACGTGTAATTTATGATTAATTTATACATTCAGACTATTACTACTTGTCACATGATCATTATTGGTATACATGTTGTCACTTGCACACCAGCAATGGCTTGGGACTTGCCAGGACAGGAATAGCTATGATTCCTGTTGATGCCTCTGCATAGCCTCCTTTTGTGTTTGTATGCCTTTGTGAAAAACTTCAGGAAATTAGTGTAACCCACCTTGTCATATCCCTACATGGCCATGTTCCTATAACACCCTGTTTCTTATATGCTCCATGTGAAGACCCAGTGCCTGGCATGTGCTATCTTTTGTTCTACTTTTGGTATTCCCCTTCCCCATCTATCTGGCATCATTGTTTGCTAGTCCTCTTTTTCAGGCCTCATGCTGCCTATAATGATATACCGCCCCCCCCCCCCCCCTAAGTGTATGACACCTCAGGTTAATGTGCAGATGCCATACATTTGCATGGATCTGCTGTGGTTGATATCTTTGATTACAGTGCTGTGGTTATGATCACTGCTGTTGTTGATTGGTTTTTCTACCCCTTTAATGCAGAATGCTTGATAGAATCTGTTGTAGTGCATGTGTGGTTGCTGATTGGTATTAACCTGTTGCGTACTGTGGTCTATGTTCCCCTCGACATTGTGATATGTTATGTGGAGATGTGATATTTCCAGTAGTTGTTGTATCAATATATATGTGATGAGTCAATCATATTGATGTATAAATATCATTTTTATTTTTCACATTGTGTCTCTGTGACTGTCAGATATTATTTGTAATGGAGTTATATAATTTCTGAGGCTATTTATAAATGTGCTGTCTCTTTAAGGATTTATCCAACTGTGAGCAGATATTGCCTGTTTCCCTATGTCTGATAAGTCACACATGGAAATGAAATAGTTTAAAATTACACATATGTGCCAATGACAATGATAATCCTTTGTTTGTGATGATCTTACAAGCTTTTCTATTGTTTTTTGAGGGGTTTCCAGTCCCTTTTAAGTGGTGCTGTGGCACTCCTCAATGGTTTTTGAATCATTTGCGAGTGGTCTTTTGGTATATGTGATATTTTCTTTAGTTTTTTTTGTGTTGACAGCACTGCTCTGATTTGTGAGTTATCTGTAAATTCCTGTTAGCATAGCGTTTTGGTGTAAAAGTCTAATGGAGTAACTTGTATCTATTGTCAGTGCTCTCGCAATGTTTCCAGGATGAGTGATTAAAATAGCTAATAGGATTTATTTTGGCATTAAATGTGGTGTAAACTGCAATATAAGGGATTAACATAGGGCCCTAACATTTCATTTTTTGATAAATCCAAAATAAATTGTCATGAATAGAATGATACACATTTGCTTTCTGTTGATCTACGAGAAACTTTTAAAGTTTAAAATATAAAAAACCTCCTATACCACAAGGAGTTTCATTAGATATTTTTCACAAATGTATAATGAGTATATTAAAGTAAGATTTTTAATTCTGACACGTGCAGAAGAATTGTTGGAAACATTTACAGACCTGGATTTCCAAGTGCATTAAACAGTATGTTAACTTAAAGGACCACTTCAGTGTTTTTAAGGGATACCTAAAGAATAGTTTGACAAGACTTGATAAGAAAAAAAAATATTTATTACATTTTTACTGTGTATTTAAAACACTTAAAATGTTTCAATAATCAGTATGAACAGTCATCCAACAGAAAACACCAAAAATAAACTATTAGTGACAAAGTATGAAGGTGACAAATTGGTATTTAACACAAAAATGTAGTTAAGAAAACAGCGCATCCCTATTAACCGGTGTCACTTTACAAACTTCATATCTTACACAGAGGAAAAATATAATTGCCCTTTATACTGAATAATGGCATAGCTTTTATACCAGAACCAAGAGATAACAGAAATGGTGATAACAATACTAATGTGATTAGATTTGGTAAAGAGGAATTATATATTCCAACTGTACTACAGAAAAAAAAAAAACACTTAACTAGAGATTAATTGAAATGTATTAGAATAATAGCCTCTTGTTCACGTTTAATAATGAGATTCAGTAGACGGCAACTTTATTTCCCAGAAATATAGTATTTAGTATTAATTCCTAGAATAACGTTCTTGGTATCAAATGTATGTTGATACATTTCAGACATATATTGTCCAGTTTTTGATATACTGTTAATACTAACATATGAAACCACATATTGTCTGTCAGTAATCTATGAACATTTACAAATATGCCCAGTGAACCAAAAGAATATAGGTGCATGAGCAAAATACTTCATATTTACTTATTCTTTAAACCGCTAAAATCTTCAAATACTTTATTTCAACATTCATAAAACTGGAGGGAGATAAAACAAAAGAAAAATGTATTGATGAGATTATTTAAGCACTTTCATAATGGTATTTTACCGTCTTTATTAATTGCTCTCTGCACGTGAAGGTATGTGGAAGGTTTCTGGATTGTACTAGGAATGTAATACACCTATGTATTTTTTTTTACTTTTTATCTTCTTTATTTTATTATGAAGTTCTTAAAATATCTATTTATACGGTCTAAAATTATACAAATAGTCTGTGTATGGTTCTGCCAACTGCAGCATTTGCAGACACAGACTCTGTAGAGCTGGATGTACTAGTCTATCAAAGACCCTGTCTCAGAAAACATACTGCAACATGCTTCTGAGACATGGTCCCTGATATGCTAGGACACTACATTGCACATCCATCTTATAGAGTCTGTATCTGCATAACCTGCAGTCGGGAGACACATAAAAGGACTTTTTATATGATTTTAGGCAGCAAAAATAGAGCTTTTAATTGCTTCTTAATAAATCAAAGTATATAAAAGTAAATACATTCACAGGATTATTACATACCTAGGAAATGTCAGAAACCTTAAATATCCCTTTAGATATTGAGCTAACCCTGAAGTATTTTTTTTAATTTAATCTATATCACAGGTTCTATTACAGTAGTACTAAACATGAGATAGTCACTTCATAGAGCAACAATACAAGGTTGCAAGGTTGCTTTTGTATCCGCTTCTTATCAAGTAGTGGATGTTATCACTGAAAGTTTGACATAATACGCGGGGTCTAATTGTATATACTGATGATTTCTTATTTCGTAAGCCACATACATATCAGATGCTAATTTCAGCTTTGTTTGACCAGTTCCCATTAGCTGAACCTTACTGAGCTATTAAGTAGGCTTTCAATCAAACTGACACTATGGTCTGTGCAAGAGCTTAGAAAAGAGCTGATCAGTCCTCATACCCACCAACAAGGGTTTCCATGCTACTTTGCAGCCTTTTCAAGGACCGGTGCTGGTTGCCTGCCTTTGAGATATTTAAGCAATTTCTTCCTACAACATCATCATGTCCCACTATAGACCCCTTATTTAAACCAATTGAGGACAGAGTCTGACTTTTATCTGCAAAAGTTGTTGACCAAAATCTCACTTTCTTTGGTTCACAAAGATTCTCTCTATCCTGAAAATTTGCAGACACATATTAACCCAATCATTATTATTAACTTTTATTTGTAACGCGCCAACATATTCCATAGCACTGTACAGGTGACGAGAACAATAAAAATACAATATTAACAAACTTCAGAAAATGGAGGGCCCTGTTTTGAGCATAGAATCTTTGCAGAAAGTGTTTTTTTTCCAAAACATCCTACAAGACTGGAAACCCACTACTTACAATCTAAAGGGAACGGAAGAGGAAGAAACCTGGGGAAGAGTAACAAATAAGGAATAGCAAGGGTCAGAAAGGAAGTGACAGTTTGCTTAGGTCATGTACTTGAAAGAAATTTCATCTTTATTTAATACCAAATCCACATATTCAGAACTCCATGTCTCAGTTGGAACTTTGTTTTTCCAGCATAAAGGCCACATCTGAATTTAATAAGATATGTGACTGCAGTTTGTATTTTATGATATATGTCCTTCTCAGTTCAGAATTAGAGAATTCTTTGCATCTACCCATATTTATTCATTCTTTACAATATCTACATGGTCTAGAACCTGGAAAACCTTGCTCAAGCCCAGTGTGTTTCTTTTTCCTCATAAAGTGACTATGAACTATCACATGCTTAAAGCTTGGTACCCTCCTGCTTAAAAACACTGTTTGTCAAAAAGATATGTAGGAATATGAAAAAACTATCAAAGACTCAAACAAATCTTTGATACCCTCTCTAAGAAAGAGAAGGTAGTCCTTAAAGAATTACACAAAATGAGATAAAGATTCAAGTCTTCTGATAAAGGAGGCAGTAGTATCATTGTGTATTTGTAACGTGCTAACATTTTCCATAGCGCTATACAAGGGTTAAGTTCAAGGCAAAAAACAATAACAGTATTAAAACATTGCAAAGGAGGGCCCTGTCTTTGAGCTTAGAATCCAGTGTCCATAGAGCTTTTCCCAAGCACCATGCAAGATTGAAAACTCGCAAACTTATAATCTAAAGGTTTTGGGTGTGGTACAGGAGAGAAATGTTGTGCATGTTACGGTGGAAGGTGGTAGGCTTCTTTAAACAAATGTGTTTTTAATGAGGTTTTTCAAGATATCGTAAATATTGGTACACCCCATTGCATAGCCTGCCGTTCAGGGACTGCTTGCTATGTGTCCGTATTTGTTCAAGTGAATATGTTCTCTCCTGTAGATTCACAAATTGATATAGAGGGATGGTCATACACTCAAAACGGGAAGCTCTCTGATGTTGACACCGTCCACTCAGTGTCAAAGAACATGAAATGACAAAAAGGGTAGGGTAGGAGAAAACACAACTCTGTATAGTGTAGATCAGTTACTAAATAAATCTCAATAACCATATGTAGATGTGCATTCAAAATGGGCTCTCACCTGGACCAATCTCAACAGATTATGAGGTATATTTTCACAGGTTCCACCAATCATTTCAATCTCTGGTCCTCTTTATTTTCCCCCCGATTCTTGTCCCATATGATGTGGACTTATTACAATGAGTAGATGGACCACAAAGATGAATTCAAACTTAAAATGGTATTTATTGGTCATATGCAATTTTTTACAATATCAAATCAATGATAACAAGCAATGTATTAAAAGCAGATAAAAGACACATAGCCTTTGTTTTGGAATTGTATATAGCAAATGGATAGACGTGTATCTCTAGCAAATGTTAACACAAGTGCTAGTAAAACTGCTCCCAAATTGCTTTGTCAGGGGTTTAAAATTGCTAAAGAACAGATCACTTAAAAACGGACCAACAGGAGTCTATTTTAACAATACTACTAGCCTGTGGTCTAAAAATGAATATATACTAAATATATCCAGACATGCAGAAGTTAAAAATACAGATATTGACATATTTATATAGTAATAATAATAAATAATAGAAAATAAAGCCACAGGGCTATAATCAATCCCCTTTAAAATGTCTCATACAGACATAGTTCATTATAACAATCAAAGATTAGATATAGCCTTAATTCAATAACAGGTTAGAGTGCTAATATAAATACTAATAAACACTATTAATGTAAATATTAGTGTATTACAAATTGCAAACGATTTCTATAAAACATGAGCAAGATGGTAATTGTGACAAGTGATGGGTCTCAAATTCTGGGTGTTTGCTGCCCGTGGGGCTGAGTGTGGCGGACAGCAGTTGGAAATGAGTGAAGGGCCATGGTTACAGGATATGTCTCCGTCAGCCAAGGAGTGAGAGCGAGAGGAGATGGGAATGGCACTTACAGTAGTGTTTCTGCTTATGAGCATTATGGAAGGGATGTGATTGTGACTGGAGGAGGGAGAGGAGCTCATGGGAGCATAGAAGTTGAGAGGAGAGCAAAGAAGATGAGATGGTTATATTGTTGGGGACGTGATGTGGAGAGGCTGCAAAGGATAGAGAAAGAGGCAGGGGGTTATAAGGAAGAAGAAAGAGTGAGAAAGCATTGTGACAATGTGTAAGCTTGGGAAGAAGATTAAATTAAGTTTCAAGAGTGTGGGAAAGGAGTGACAGAAGTGTTTATCAGATTAGCTGTAGTGAGTGAGTAGCTACTATTTTTATCAATTTTTCTTTTTAACAAGTGATGCTGACTGAGCAGGTGCAAGTCATGTGGGTTTCAATTAATTAAGACAGAGCAGGGGTAGGTGGGTGAGGGTCAGGGAGGGAGTTGTAAACCCATTTGACAGATACATTTTTCTTGTTAGTACTCATGGTGGGACTGTGGTTAGTTTAAAGTGTATAGAAGCATGAAATATTGTTCATATTGTCTGTGATCTTGTTTTTTTACATATTTTTGAAGATGAACTTTTTTTTAACAAGAACAATATAAAAAAAGATGTCCATGTTAACAGAATAACAAATTAGAAATAGGTTAGTCTTAAATGTACTATAAAAAAATAACCTCCCCAAAATTACAGCAGATCAATTAAGTTCTTCGGAAGAGGAAATCACTGAGAAGGAAATAGAATCCTGTATTGCGAGTCTGTCATTGGATAAATCTCCAGGACCCAATGGTTTTGCTAATGCCTATTACAAAATCTTTTCTCCATCTTTATTAGGGCACCTGAAAAATACATTCAATGAAATTAGATCTAACGGGGTAACACCAGCTGAAATGCTAGAATTATAAATATACCCAAAAAAGGTAAAGATAAGTCAGATCTTAAAAAAATATAGACCAATATCTTTACTCAACTCTGACATCAAGATCTATGCAAGGATACTAGCTTTATGAATAAAACCTTTACTCACAGATCTAATCGATTTTTTTATCAGTCAGGCTTTCTTAACAACAGACAATGTGCTGACAATACCAGAAAGCTGCTGGATTTGTTATCGTTTGCTAAGTCCGAAATAATCCCAGTTGTGGCCCTGTCATTGGATGCCGAGAAGGAGTTTGACAGGGTCCACTAGGATTTCCTGGACAAGATTTTATCTAATTTTGGATTCATAATATATCACAGTGTGGGAATATTTATAGTTTGGCCAACAAATTTTATTATTTCACAGAAACAACGACAAGTTAAAAAAATATAAATACACTGGAAAGGGATTTTCTTCTGGCAAAGTATAATTTAGGTCACTTTCCTTCTAATATTTTGAGGTTCTTATTGCCTCTTATTAATTTGAAAGCAAAGTAATTGTAGTCCAAGTAAGGTAACTGTTATACACAGTCTCTTAAACAAATGCTGTTGTGTCCTATAGGTATATACATTGTGTGACACTCTATTTCTCTGTTACCATATATATTTACAAATCTATAACAAACTTACATTTTAGAACTCTATGGACTATACAGGATAATAATTCACCGTTTGGGCAGCTTTTGAGACTATCTGTGAGGAATTGACTCTGCTGGGATTCGAACACTGGTTTGCATGTTGCTGGACCTCTTCCCTACCGGTACGCCAGCCTGCCTCTTGCATATTTGCCTGAGATCTGATACCTTGACTCTAAAAGCAATGAAATCAGTGACAACTCTCTTTAGCTGTGTCTGGTCAGCTGTCTGGTTCTTGGCCTATATAAGGCACTTCCTGTCTCTGTATCCTTGCCAGATTATTGTTGGTTTCTGATCCCTTCAATAAAGCTTGTTCCTGTTTCACCTACAAGTTGCTGAACTGGATTATTGCTGACCTTGGCTACTGGTCTCCACAACCTTCTGATTCCTATATCATTACAGAATAATCTGGCCCTTTCATGGAGACCGCCGGGTCAGATTCTGCATTGGCCCAGCAGGTTGCTTTTACTGCAAGAACTGTGCAGACCCAGGCACAGACCATTCAAGTGCTGCAGGACCAGGTAGCTGAACTGCAAAATAAATTTCAGTCAATGCACAGTGAGTATACCAGCTACAGGGCACGTGATGTTGCGGCTGCTACTGTTACACCTGCACAAGATGCCCGCTTGCCCCTGCCAGAAAAGTTTGGAGGAGATCGCAAAAAATGTAGGGGTTTCCTAAATCAATGTCGTTTGCACTTCATGATGTTACCTCACCAATTTCCATCTGAAAGAGAGAAGGTTGGATTTATTTTTTCACTATTCAAAGATGAAGCCCTGGCTTGGGGCTCCCCTCTTCTGGAACAGGACAGTCCAGTCTTGGGTAATCTAAATGACTTTCTTGAGGCCATGTGCTTAGTTTTTGATTACCCCAATCGATGTGCTACAGCAGAAGCCACTCTCCTTCATTTGCATCAAGGGAGGCGCTCTGTGGCTGAATATGTTGCTGAATTCAGACAGTGGGTTGCTGATACTACCTGGAACCAATAAGCTCAGAGGTTCCACTTCAGAAAAGGTCTCTCAGAAGCTATAAAAGATGAGCTAGCTCGTGTCGATCTTCCTGCTGACTTTGATGCATTTGTGCGTTTGGCTATCCATATCGATCGGAGACTTTCTGAAAGAAGATTGGAAAGACAGGGCTCTTTTAGACCAAGTACTACTCCTATTTCCTATTCAAGAATTTCTACTCCAACCCCACAAACACCTTCAGACTCTGAGCCTGAGGCTATGCAGGTAAATCTAATAAGAGGGCCATTATCCAATGAAGAAAAACAGTGGCGACGCACTCACAATTTATGCCTGTATTGTGGTAGTGCAGGGCACTATGCCATCAATTGCCCTAGCAAATCCAAAAGAACAATAGCTATGGCTGCTGAGGGCGCACAGATTCAACACCAATCCCAGTTTGCAGATCAACTGGATTCTGTCACACAACCCTTGTTTTCTCTGGCACATGGTGAAGAGGGTATGTTGACTCAACATTCTCATTTTGTGGTGCCTATCACGTTGCAATGTGGTGATCATAAAATTTCAACTACAGCTATGATAGATTCTGGAGCAGGCGGAAACTTTATGGACATTAAATTTGCAGCAGGAAATAGAATTCAGTCTATCCCTAATTCTTCACCTGTGTTAATGGAGACAGTGGACGGTTCTCCACTTACGTCGGGCCCGGTTACACATGAGACTACATCTTTCCACCTAATTTCCTCAACACAGTTTCCAGTGATTTTGGGGGTACCTAGGCTTGCTCTGCATAACCCACAAATTGATTGGAAGATCAGAACTTTGTCCTTTCCTTCAGAACACTGCTTAATGAATTGTCAACCCACTAAGGTAACACCTGTTGCCACAACAATTAATGAAATGGTTGCTACAAACTTGACTAAGCTTCCTCTACAATATCGGGATTTTGCAGATGTCTGTGATAAGAAGAATGCTGATCAGCTTCCACCCGACAGGCCTTATGATTGCCCAATAGAGCTGTTGCCTGGGGCTGCTATCCCATTTGGCCGTATATATTCCCTTTTTGAGACTGAATTGAAAGCTCTTCGTGAATACATACAAGAAAATCTTGCCAAAGGTTTTATTCGACCATCTACTTCCCCAGCAGGAGCTCCTATATTCTTTGTAGAGAAGAAAGATGGCAGCCTACGGCCATGCGTTGATTACAGGGACATTAATAACATCACTGTTAAAAACCGCTACCCCTTGCCTCTCATTCCTGAACATTTGGAGAGACTTCGCCCAGCTAAAATATTTACAAAGCTTGATCTTCGGGGGGCATATAATCTGGTTCGCATAAGACCAAATGATGAATGGAAAACAGCTTTCAGAACCAGGTACGGGCATTACGAATATCTAGTAATGCCATTTGGGCTTTGTAATGCCCCTGCAACTTGCCAGCATCTTATCAATGATGTACTACGAGATCTCCTGGATCAGTTTGTTGTGGAATATTTGGATGATATCCTAATATTCTCTGATATTCTTGAAAACCACAGAAAACAGGTCCGTATAGTTCTGGAGCGCCTTCGTACCCACCACCTATACATTAAACTAGAAAAATGTGAGTTTGAACAAACAGAAATTCATTTCTTGGGGTATGTCATAACTCCTAAAGGTTTAACTATGGACGCAAGTAAAATTAAAGCTGTGCTGGACTGGCCCATCCCCAAGAATGAAAAAGATGTCCAGAGATTTGTGGGGTTTTTCAATTTTTACAGGCGTTTCATTAAGAATTTCTCTGCCGTTATTACACCGATCACTGAACTCACACGTAAGGGGACTCCTTTTCAGTGGTCCGATAAAGGTGATACCGCATTTTCCCGATTAAAGACTCTGTTTACATCTGCCCCCGTCCTGGTACATCCTCAGCCGGAATTACCATTTATTATGGAAGTTGATGCTTCTGATAGCTGTTGGTGCTATACTGTCTCAAAGGACTGGACCTAAGATGCTGTTACATCCGTGTGCCTTCTATTCCCGCCAGATGGTGCCAGCAGAAAGAAACTATGACATAGGGAATAAAGAACTATTGGCTATAAAAGCTGCCTTCACTGAATGGAGACATCTCTTGGAGGGAGCTACCCATCCAATTACTGTCCTCACAGATCACAAAAATCTGGAATGTATTCGATCAGCTAAGAGACTGTCAGCCAGACAAGCACGCTGGTCCCTATTCTTCTCGAGGTTTAATTTTTTGGTTACATACCGTCCTGGCTCCAAGAATGGTAAGGCGGATGCCTTGTCTAGAATAGCTGACCCCCTCCATGCTACCGTAACCAAGACCACCATCTTGCCGGAGGATATATTTATAGGAGTTACTTTTCCTGCTGATCTGATGTCTCGCATTAAAAAGGGCTACGCTGAAGACCCAGTTCTTCGTGATCCTCCTCGGGATCTCCATATGACGATGCTTAATGGGTTTTGGATTTTTCAACAACGTCTGTTTGCTCCGGAGTCAGTGTGACTGGACCTTTTACGTCTCTACCATGACTCAAAACCAGCAGGTCATCCAGGAATCCGAAAGACACAAGAGCTACAAGATCCTTTTGGTGGCCGAAGTATCATGAGGATGTTAAGAAGTATGTGTCCTCTTGTGATGTATGGGCCAGACATAAGACTCCTCGCTCATGCCCTGTTGGCTTGCTTCAGCCTCTTCCGATTCTTCATCGTCCCTGGGGATCTATATCCATGGACTTTATTGTGGAACTACCTCCCTCTAAGGAACACACTACCATTCTTGTTGTTGTGGACAGGTTAACTAAGATGGGTCATTTCATACCAGCTCGTGGTCTCCCTTCAGCTAAACAGACGGCTCACCTGGTTATTCGGGAAATATTTCGCTTGCATGGAGTGCCCGATGAAGTAGTTTCTGACAGGGGAGTGCAGTTTACATCTCGTTTTTGGAAACATTTTTGTTCTAAGCTAGGTATTAATGTAAATCTGTCGTCAGCTTTTCATCCGCAAAGTAATGGACAGACTGAGCGAACCAACCAGACTTTGGAGCAATATTTGAGGTGCTATATTAGTTACCTGCAGGATGACTGGCTGGATTTTTTACCCACGGCGGAGTTTGCCTATAACAATGCCCAACACTGCTCCACTTCTCTGAGCCCATTTTTTGCCAATTATGGTTACCATCCAACCTTTCTAGTGAGTCTCCCGGTTACTACTCCTGTTCCTGCAGTCACTGACTGGCTAACCGCCTTACGTGATTCCCAAGCACTGTTGAAAGAGACTCTTTTGGAGGCTCAGGAATGTTACAAATGAGCTTCTGATAGGCATAGAAAGGAGGCCCCAGTCTGTCATGTTGGTGACAAGGTGTGGCTGTCAACAAAGAATCTTAAGCTTCGGATTCCTTCTCATAAATTGGGTCAAAGGTTCATGGGACCTTTTGAGATCATTGCTCAGATCAATGCTGTCACTTTCCGTTTGCAACTTCCAAATTCCATGAAAATACATCCAGTGTTTCACGTTGCACTGCTTAAACCTTTTCATGAAAATTCTTTCCCTGGCCGAGCCCTACCTGCCCCACCTCCAGTCCTCGTGGATGGCGAAGATGAATACGAAGTGGAAAAAATTCTTGACTCCAGGATCTTCCGTAACAAGCTTCAATATTTGGTTCGGTGGAAAGGCTATGGTGAGGAGGATAGATCGTGGGAACCAGTGGACAATATTCACGCTCCTGATCTTCTTCGGTCTTTCCATGCACAGTACCCTGCTAAACAGGGTAATAGGGCATCCGGAGGCTGCTCCTATAGAGGTGGGGGTAATGTGAGGAGTTGACTCTGCTGGGATTCGAACCCTGGTTTGCATGTTGCTGGACCTCTTCCCTACCGGTACACCAGCCTGCCTCTTGCATATTTGCCTGAGATCTGATACCTTGACTCTAAAAGCAATGAAATCAGTGACAACTCTCTTTAGCTGTGTCTGGTCAGCTGTCTGGTTCACCTTGTGATTCCTATATTATTACACTATCATAATTTAAGGCAGGTAATGTCAGGAATCTATCACAGTGATGATATTTTCATAAAGTCTTCTGTTTGATGCAGTTTATTTTACACACTGCATATTCACTATATAGTTGTTTTTTTTAATACAATGAACTATATTTGCACTATATTAATATTTTTCTTATATGTTATATACATTGAATAATATTTGTATATACTGATAATAATTTTACTCTTCCTGTTACCCACCTATTTAACATGTTTTTGTTATACTGTATAGGATAAAATAAAGAATAGACACAATATTGGTTATTTTGAATCACAGAGTTTTATGAATATAGGTTCACTTAATATTTGTATCATAATCTGACTAAAGTAATGGGATATACTTACCAGCTTTTAAAATATGTCTGGATGTACTCATGAATATGTATGATGGGGCTCTTCAATAATATGTGGGAGTGTTATACCACAATAGCATCACAGGGTGCGCTGTATGACAATGATATTATTATAGTAAGAGACACCTCACTGTCGATTATAAATATAACTATGGGATATAAAGGGAACTTGATGAAGGAAAACACTATAGTTACATATATCCATTAGTTTACCATATTCATTGTTTGTATATATTCATCAGTTTAATACACGAGTTAGAGATTTTTGTCAAATGAAATTATGTACTTATATTATGAAGTTTTCAATATGGGTCTTCACTATGTAAAGCCAACTGTGAACTATAATTGTCTACAAAATATAAGCTGGCATCACTATTTAAGTATAGGTTACCATGGCAACTTATTAAGTATAAAAGACTGGCAACAACGTATATGCCCTCCCCCTCTGACAAAGACGCCACAGTGCGTCGAAGGCATTTACACGCACATGTGCGTCATTGCGCACAACGGAATCCATGCAAACAAGGAAGTGCTTATAGGTAGGGATAGAGAGGAGTAGCGTTTGGGCTAAGCAGTATGGTGAAAGAGACTGCATTTTCGAGAAGAAAGTAAAGTTTTAGAGAGACATTGTTTGCTAACATTAAAATCGGACACTATAAGATAAATATCTATGCCTGTAGTATCACTAGAATAACTCACTTAAGAGTATATGGTAAAGAGTGCTCATATTAAAGGATAGATTCCTGACATTACCTGCCTTAAATTATGATAGTCTCAAAAGCTGCCCAAACTGTGAATTATTATCCCGTATAATTAGTCCATAGAGTTCTAAAATTTAAGTTTGTTATAGATTTGTAAATATATATGGTAACAGGGAAATAGAGTGTCACCTTATTTATATACCTATAGGACACAACAGCATTTGTTTAAGAGATTATGTATCAAAGTTACCTTACTTGGACTACAATTACTTTGCTTTCAAATTAATAAGAGGCAATGAAAACCTTTAAATATTAGAAGGAATGATCTAAATTATGCTTTACCAGAGGAAATCCCTTTGCAGTGTTTTTATATTGTTTTTATATTTTTTTAACTCGTCTTCGTTTCTGTGAAATAATAAAATTTGTTGGCCAAACTGTAAATATTCCCACCCTGTGATATATTATAATTAAAAGAGAGTGGCAAATCACTCAAGGGAAAATGAAAATTCCTAAAGTTCTAGCTTTAATTTTGGATTTGGCAACATTGGCCTTAAGGCCATAAAAGCGTTATATGCAAACGTTAGTGCATCGGTTTCTGGAATGGGTTTCCTCCCATTTACTAACGGGACGAGACAAGGCTGCCCGCTGTCACCATTCCTTTTTACATTGTATATAGAACCATTAGAACAACTGATCAGAGCTGAGAGCCAAATTACAGGTATAAGAACGAGAGAACTTGAAAGCAAAATAACACTCGTTGCTGACGATATGCTAGTTGTTGTGATCAATCCAATAAGATCTATTCACTATCTCCTTTCTAATATTGATTCTTACAGTAGTATGTCTATAAATTATATTCCTCTAAAACAAATATTTTACATTTAAATCTGGATTTGGATACTAAAATGGCTCTGAAAGATAGCTTCAAGTTTGATTGGAATACTAATGGCTTTAATCATTCGGGTGTGGACTTTCTTCCAGACCTGAATGAACTATCTCAAAGTAATTTTGAAAAACGTTATATACAAATTAATGCTACTCTAACTAATTGGAGGAAAATTAACTTTTCTTGGATGGGATGGATCACAGCAGTAAAGATGGTAATTTTACCTAAAATTACCTATTTGCTTAGATGTATTTTGTCATATACTAGATACATACTGAAAAAACTCCAAAGGGTACTGGATAGTTATATTCTTAAAGGGAAAAATTGCATATAAATAATGCACTACTGGAGAGGAATTATTCCAGAGGCGCACTATCCTCCTCTAACATCTTTGCATACTAGGAAGCAATAATTATAAAACACCTGTTTACTTTTCTTGGCAGAAAACAAAGGTTTAAATACTTAAGAATAGAAAAAGCATTAGCTTATCATATCAATCTGAGCTCCCTCCCATGGCTTAAACCCCATGGATAATAAAGCTAGGGCAGCCTTACCCATGGTTATACAAGTAATATTGAGAATTTGGTACAAAAGTAATGAAAAAAAAATATTGCCTTTTGCCTCTCTTATTGTCCGAATAATGCAGCTATAGTTTCTATTTCCTTCCTGGTTGGATATGCAATGGAGTAAATGTGGATTAAACAATCTCATGGATCTATGTGATAAGGATTCGTTCATCTATTTGAGAAAATAAACGAAGATAACAATATTCCTATGTCTCAGCGGTTGAACTACTCTACTCTCCAACGTACAATCTGTAATTCTGAATATAATTTAGTAAAACTGAGAGGGCCTACCCACTTTGAAAAGCTGTGTCTAATAGACTCAAATTTTTCTATATCTAAATGTTTAAAAACTATTAGAGCTTTGGAGGAAAGGGGTAAAACTCCATCAATATTAAAATAGGAGTGAGATTTGAATAAAAGTTGGGAGGACAAAAAGTGGTTTGGGGCTTTTTCTTTGGACTAAGAAGTTAATAAAAGTGGTTCACTAGCGAGAAATTTACTTCAAACTACCAAAGATGGTATTTTGTTCCTGCCCTCTCAGAAAAAAGCTCTCATGATGTATCTACCAGCTTTTGCTGGAGGGGCTGCCATGAAAAAGAGACACAACTCCACACGTGGTGGTCCTGTAAACTTGTAAATACTTTTTGGGAAAGTTGTCTTTGAAACATCTCCAAAATAATTAAGAAAGAGGTGGAATTGTCCCCTGAAATTATTCTATTCCATATGCTTCCACCCTACATCGCTAAGAATGATTCTGATATCATATTTAATGTTTTGCTAGTGGCGAAATGGCTACTGGCAAAGAATTGGAAAAGTCCAAATATTCCAACTTGGTCAGAAATAGAGGAAATTGTTTCCCAAAATAGGTTCATTGAATTAGAAACTTTAGAACAATTATTTTCTCCACATACCGGCACTATCACTAACTTTTGGATGATGTGGGATAATTATATATCTCAACAAAGACATTTTCAAATGGTGCTCTAGACCCGGGCTCTTGGGAGGGATGGATCCTCGACTGTCAAAGGGAGAAAAAAAAAAAAATTTTTGTGGTCGTTTTCTTTCTTTTTTGTTTTTCTGAGCTCGCCTCTCCATGGTTATGTTTAGAGGCATTAATCTGTTAATAAACGTGTAACAATGCTGTATTAATAAATTGAGGGAAATCGGAAGAGAGGAGGAAGGGAGAATATGGACAAAAAGAAAGAGAAAGATGTCTTTTTTTTTCTTTTTTTTTAAACTGGGTATAAATGTCTTGTATTACATTGTCTTGTTCCTTTTATGTATTTATATTACTTGTTGTAAAACATAATAAATATATTTTCCAAAGAAAAGTACTATAAAATAATAACAGAAATAATATCAAATATTTGAGTATAAAAACTGTTATGGAATATTTATTAGTCATCTGTCAATACCACCATTAAATAAAATGCCAAAGTTAAGCATGCCCGCAATTGCAGATCCTGTCACAGCCCAATTCACCAATATTAACCGGAGAACGCTAAAGAACGGGACAGGACTTTCAAAGCTACTGGAAATCATAAGTCCTTCACTGTCCTGTAACTGAGAAAGTCAACACGCAGGTATAGGCGTTTATGGGTTTCTGATTTCTGGAGAGAGAGACAGAAGCAGTAGTTTTTTTGTTATTTTGACTACTAAGAAATTATTCAACACTTAATTTACAACACAAATAATTACTGATATCACATAATTCACACATATAGATTAATACATACACATAGCTTATACATCGCATTAGACCACAGCACATCTACACCCACGCCTACCCCCTACCCCCATACCCGTACTATAATACACATAAATCACACATTCTTGTTTTACATTATATATATATATATATATATATATATATATACACATATATATTATATTGATTTATCCTTATATTTATGTTCTAATTTGTAGGAGGGTAGATGAGAGGAGGATAGTGAGTGGAACACCAGAGGAGTGGATGGTAGAGGAGAGTGAGGGGAACACCAGAGGAGAGTAGAAGTGGAGAGAAGAGTATAAGAGGAGGAAAGTAAGGAGAGGAGAACATGCGTGGTGGAAAGGAGGAAAGGTAGAGTTATGGAGAGAAGGAAGAGATTTCATTGTGGGAGGTTCCCAAACTAAGCTTTATGGATGAGAAACGGCTCTAGGAGCCAATGGAAAGCCCTTACTTCATGCCTTGGGGATTCCTTCCATTTAAATTCCTACTGGAGGGAATCCTTGGGCATCCCATACCCCTGCTCAGTGCCCCATTGCCCCCTTCCCCCCTCAAAACCATCTACCCCCACAGCAGTTAAAATTTCAAAACTATGTCTAAATTGAATCTATTTAACTTTTGGGGGGATATTTTATATTAATTACTTTATCGGGGTTGAATTAGTATAGTGTAGGTTTATGATTACACTTAGAGTATCATGGGGGTCCTAGTGGACCCTCATGGCACCTATAGTGTTCGTTTTAGGCCACAGGGGACTGTATAGACCCCCATGGTATTTGATGGGTTAATAGTTGTCCCATAGATGTTTTAAATACAGGGGTTAATGCTTTAGGCCCTGTTTTAGGCATGGACCCCGCAACATGAGGGGGTTACTGTTATATGTGGGGGTTAACTTTTTAGATGCCACTGGTCCTTTAAGGGTAGTTGGGCACAGACAGTTTACTGTCTCTTTAAATGCTGCAGCGACAGTAAGCAAAGGCTTATAAAACCTTTAAGAGTGATCTTTTGTACCTGTAATATTTTCTTATTTTTGTTGTTGTTAGGGCATTGCCTTAGTTTGTGAGTGAGGAGATTTTTTTTAAATGAATATAGGGTTTGGGTGTCAGAGTGTAAGGTAGTAACTTGTAGGTTATTGTCAGTGCAAAAATCAATGGAGATTTCTGCAATGCTATTCTGCTTTGTTGGGACGTCCACTCTTGGAAAGTCTTGGAAAGACTCATAGCTGTTTTCTTGCAACTTTTTAGGGATGGGGGATTAACGTAGCTATATAGAATTTCCAAGGGATTTACATAGGGCCAGTGGAAGGAGCATATCAGCAACATCAGGTGTTAGACTACATCACTTATAGTACTGCTTGATGCACAAAGCAACTTGTCCAAAAATAGATGAACAAATCAAGAACACATACTGTACCTTATGTATATTTGGTAGCATAGACAAAATGGCGACGGAAGATGAACCATTAAATAGATTTCTCTTCCCTGCACACCTTCCCTAAACAATTTGGAAAAATTACATTAGGTAGTAACCACAGTAATTACAATGATATTAACAGAAGCGGCGTGCAGTGTTGTTGGGCCCAGTACTGTCCCTAACCCAACATACCGTGGCATATATATATAGTGGATGTATAGTGGATATAAAAAGTCTACACACTCCTGTTAAAATGTCAGGTTTCTGTGCTGTAAAAAAATTAGACAAAGATAAATAATTTCAGAACTTTCAGTGACCTATAAACTGTACAACTCAATTAAAAAACAAACTGAAATCTTCTAGGTAGAGGGAAGAAAAAATATAAAAATAAAATAATATGGTTGCATAAGTCTGCACACCCTTAAACTAATACTTTGTTGAAGCACCTTTTGATTTTATTACAGCACTCAGTTTTTTGGTCTATCAGCATGGCACATTTTGACTTGGCAAGATTTGCCCACTCTTCTTTGCAAAAACACTCCAAATCTGTCAGACTGCGAGGACATCTCCTGTGCACAGCCCCTTTTAGATCACCCCACAGATTTTCAAACGGATTCATGTCTGGGCTCTGGCTGGGCCATTCCAAAACTTTAATCTTCTGGTGAAGCCATTCCTTTGTTGATTTGGATGTATGCTTTGGGTCGTTGTCATGCTGAAAGATGAAGTTCCTCTTCATGTTCAGCTTTCTAGCAGAAGCCTGAAGGTTTTATGCCGATATTGACTGGTATTTGGACCTGTTAACTAAGGCCCCAGTTCCAGCTGAAGAAAAACAGCCCCAAAGCATGATGCTGCCACCACCATGCTTCACTGTGGGTATGGTGTTCTTTTGGTGATGTGCAGTGTTTTTTTTTGCGGCAATTATATCTTTTGGAATTATGGACAAGTTCAGCCTTGGTTTTATCAGACCATAACACCTTTTCCCACATGCTTTTGGGAGACTTCAGATGTGTTTTTGCAAAATGTAGCCTGGCTTGGATGTTTTTCTTCGTAAGAAAAGGCTTTCGTCTTGCCACTCTACCCCATAGCCCAGACATATGAAGAATACGGGACATTGTTATTGCATGTACCACACAGCCAGTACTTGCCAGATATTCCTGCAGCTCCTTTAATGTTGCTGTAGGCCTCTTGGTAGCCTCCCAGACCAGTTTTCTTCTCGTCTTTTCATCAATTTTGGAGGGAGCTCCAGTTCTTGGTAATGTCACTGTTGTGCCATATTTTCTCCACTCCACACTGTGTTCCATGGTATATCTAATGCCTTGGAAATTCTTTTGTACCCTTCTCCTGACTGATACCTTTTAACAATGAGATCCCTCTGATGCTTTGGAAGCTCTCTGTGGACCATGGCTTTTGTTGTGGGATGCGACTAAGAAAATTTCAGGAAAGACCAACTAGAGCAGCTGAACTTTATTTGGGGTTAATCAGAGGCACTTTAAATGATGGCAGGTGTATGCTGACTCGTATTTAACACAATTTGGAATGTGATTACTTAATTCTGAACACAGCTACATCCCCAGTTATAAGAGAGTGTGCAGACTTATGCAACCACATTATTTTTCTTTTTTTTTTCTTCCCTCCACCTAAAAGATTTCAGTTTTCAATTGAGTTGTACAGTTTATAGGTCACATTAAAGGTGGAAAAAGTTCTGAAATTATTTATCTTTGTCTCATTTTTTTACAGCACAGAAACCTGACATTTTAACAGGGGTGTGTAGACTTTTTATATCCACTGTATGTGCTGTGTGAGATGATGCTGGAGGGGGGCCGGGAAGCCCCCGAAAATGTTTGCGTCCATCCCCTTTCTGGTGGTGGTGGGGGAGGGGGGTTTGCACCGGGGCCCCCTATGCACTAACTCTGCCACTGGATATTAACAAAAGAAGAAGAAATTGAATTATACCGATAGCCAAGCGACTTGATTATATAACTTGATAACTTAAGTAAAAAAAAATCTATCTTGGCAATAGACAATTTGAAGCAGTATGAAATGGTGGGGAATAATGGCTTTATCTCCCACCCACCCTTGAAGCAAACCATTTAGAACTTGGACTTGTTATCAGTTCTCTGTAAGTTCTATTGCTCATGGACCCTTGTATCCATCACTCCTCTACCAATAGGACTAACATAACATATACCTTCCTTAATCATAATACTTAAAAAAGGGTGTTTTTTGTGGGGAAACGTAAGACAGCCACTAGATAACTGTCCATGGTCGTGTAGAGGACAAAACATTATTTGGAGTAATAAGCAAAACAAAAATTATTTGTGTTGATGACTGTAACAATGACAATTTTTCTTTAAATTCTACAATCAAATCTCCTCACATGAGGCAAGTATAAGCAAACCAAAGAGGTGCAAATATATTTATATGATTACAGATACTGGAGATCCATCCAATGTATCTGCCAATATTTTCTGTAGGATAAAAGGTAAATGTAACTGTTTGTTTTCTATACCCACTGTAGGTGATGAATATAGCAAAAACATTTAATGAGCCATGCGGGCACTCCCTATTTCTTATGGACATTATGCGGCAATCCTAATCATTCAGTTTGGCGATTACATGAACAGAACAAGGGTGAAGGAACACCAACATGCGGTGGCCCATTAAAGTTATATAGCCTCTTGGTCAGGTTTATTGTGGTGGGAATAGAATGACCAGAGAAATTATATCAAGTGGTTCATTGTGTACCATTTTTTTGTGGGGAATAAGCTTGATGCATGTGAGTGTGACACCTATCACAAAGAGGTCATGTTTAATTTAGGTTACTAGAAGTTCCCATGAGAGAAGAATCAAGCTATCTTCAGGCTTGTGCAGTGTTTGTTGCTGGTGGTGTGATTATATGTTAGTGCTTATCTGAGTTTGCTCGTTATTATACTGTTTTAACCCTTTCTTGTTCACACTAGCAAAAGGGTGACTCGAGAGATTACTAACTACTGGTCGTACCAGTACTTGTATCATCATACTACCCTTGACGGGTTCAAGATAACTATCAGCCTCATTAAATTGCTACAACTGAAGAATTTTAGCCCGTAAAGGAACCCGCAAGACTTATGTCTATTAAATTGGCCTCTTTCAGCTACCCGCAGATGCAGGTTACAGGTGGAAATACCCTACGGGCCGTCAAAATTGGAACTCTGTCTCAGCTAAGCCTTTGATCTGTCAAGCCCGTACATGTTATTATAGCAAATTGCTACGAATCGCCAAGGACGCACTGGCGTTCAAACCCGTAAACGACAAATGGAGTAAAAAACCCTACGGGTACTAGAGAGGACCCACAAGGGGGTTAAAGTCCTGTCCGTAGTAGTGTAAGTGCAAATATAAATACAATACTGTAATTTAAATTAAAAGGAAAGTGATGTTAGGTATTAAAATAAATAGCACAGCATTCTCAAGCTCGCAAATTTTCAATAAAAAAATATTTTATTTTATGTTTAATTTCCCTGTTATATCGATCCTGGCAATCAAAGTGTTAATACATGTAATATAATTCGCATGGACTAGAATATCGTATTTATTGATTTTTTTAATATTGCATTATTTCTGGAATGCGGGTCCGATCGCTACTCTTACTTTAAACCAAAGTGATCTAACCTCCATTTTTCAGTGACGTAATGATGAGGATCTCTTTTACTATTGGCTCAGTCTAAACCCGCAACTACGGGTTTGACTAGTTGATCATGTTCATGGCCGAAAAGAAAATGCAACGTGAGCAAGAATGGTTTACGGATTTGGATGTTGACCACGTCTGTTGCGGGCTTGTCTAATTTTATCGTTCTGTAACTCTGCCAAATTTCAAGCCTGCAGACTTTACAGGGGTACCAGGGCCGGTGGCCAATGATTTGTTGATTGATTTTGTCTGCTCTTTGCCTCCCTCCATGGTATTAGTTATTCTTACAATCCACTATCTATGCTACTTTATATGTTTAATGGGTTGTGGCCTATTATTTGGTTTAAAGATTTATTGCTACAAGAGATGCATTGCCTCTTTGCCCACAATATCATTTTTACACATAAGATTATCTTATTTATTTAGAAAAAATATCTTATTTCCTTAATTGTTAACACATTTTTGAACAACTGCTACCGACTATAAGCTAGCAGAGGACATAGAAGAGACCTCTTTCTCTCCATATTTTTGCGACTCCTTATAACAGAGACTGCAATGTCAGAGAAGCGGGTGGGGCATTGTACTGCAAAAACAAACAGCAGCTCTCAGCAAAAAACAAATCTTGCTTGTAGTGTCTCTGTTTTTATAATGGAATAACCAACATCCCCATTATGATTTCCTTTTAGTTCTAGAAAAGCCCAAATTAAAATGAGTTGTTATTTATGAAACAAAAAAAGCATTTTAAATACAATATTTTGCTATAACGTAGAGTGATTACTCTAACTGCAGCATTTTAAATACATAGCAGGTGGAGGTAAAGCCTTGTTATTATGCTTTTATCAATAACCACTTTATTCTTTATAACTAAATGGTTGTTCCCCTTTCCACCTCATGCTTATATGTATTTTTGAAAATAGCCCTGATCCCCAATATGATATTATGTTTCTCATTTAACATGCTGATTTTATAGCCCTGTCCTGTAAAATATATGCTGTATAATAAAGCTGTTTATATGCATGTGTAGTCTGCAGGACCTGTCTTCCTTTTGACTTAATGTGTTTACTCTACAGCCAATTGGCTAGCCGATTATTTTATTGGTTGTCCATTGTATTGTGCACTCTATTGCTGCATGACAATAGCTCACAAACATCACGCTTGCTGTTATGATCCGCATCATATCATTGGCCAGTTGCTGGGGCATAGCACACAGCACTCCTCCTGCTACTATGCCCCCTTAGCAATGTTGGCAGCCGTTCAGGAGTCTGGAAAGTGCAAACCTCCTGCTCCCCTTGTGTCTCCTCCCTCTTCCCCTTTAGCAATGCTGCTCGAATGCTCCTAACCTCCTGCCCTGATGGCAGATTGTCTGGGATGGGAGAGAAGCACAGACAGGAGCCTTCAGTACTGGGTTTTCAGTATTTCAGTGCTGTATGTTCTGTTCATTTTACTAAAACCCATCATCGTTCGCTGAGTATTTCATCTATTCATGCATCCGTTTCACTTAGAAAGCATAATAGCAAATGCGTGTAAGCATGCATCTGTTATCTTTATAAGCACAGGATTCAAGTCTGTCTCATTAAGAACTAACACTGTATTCATTCCCCACCTTGCCAGCTCTCTTTCAGCAAAAAAAGGTTAAAACTGCTAGTAAATAGTAGACAAGTAATTGGCACTGCTTCATAAAAACAACAGAAGAGCCCAAGTGCCTCTGTTGCTCAGTGGCTTGTCTCAGTGATTTGATGAAGAGTGACTCAAATAAATATTTCACACTCAAAACCTTTTGATATGTTATCAGAACCCATATTTATTGATAGGATTCTCACCAGGAAGCCACTTAAGGAATCGGAAAGAGACAGAAAAAAATGTCACTGAATGCTTTTGTCCTGGTTTTTGCAGGTTGGCAGATAGTAAACAGCCCAGAGAGATTGTATTAAACTCTTAAACCCTTTCTCCATTAAGGCATTATCACTTTGACTGTAACCTAGATTGACCTTACCAGTTGTGTTTGAGTCCGTAATACCGACTTGGTAGCTGGGTAGAGAATAAGCTTACTTTAGAGAAATCAACCAATCACAGGCTACAAACAGAAAGAAAACAGAGTGTCACTCTGTATCTGTGTAGAAAAAGAGGCATTTGTAATAGTAATACATGCCATAGGTTAAAAAGCCTCCACATCATTTTCTAGTGGATAGTGATAAGCATGCTTTGGATATAGGCAACGTGATCACATTTTGTAAACAACTTGATGATAAGCTCTTAGGAAATGTAACATTAAAAATAAGCGCTGGTACATATAAGAGGATATAGTTAATGAAAATGACAGCACGGTGTTAAGCAAATAGCTAACCAGATAAAAACAGATGGGGCAACATACAGTGTTCACGGAAGAATAAAAACAATTTTGTACTCACATCTGGTCTAAAGGCTTTATTCTGTGAATTGTATTCAGAAAATTGTGAAGAGTCTTCCTTCAATAACACATGAATTGGAGGGGTCTCCTATCTATATCTAACATGCTAAGGAATATATCTTTAAGTTATAGTTTAAAAGTGCATCATGGGTAAAATGATAATGATTTACCGTTTGTTAAATGATTATATTTACAATTTTAATATATTTTTACATTTCTGTTTGAATACTCATGCCATTGTTTTACTTTTTGATATTGTAATACTTATATATCAGGCTGCACATATTTTTCAGTTACTGACATAGAGAAAAGCAGTTTTGTTTTGTTTTATATATGGTTTGCAATATGCCCAAAACATTTTTTATGTATATTTATAGGGGAGTCTATAATCAATTTCTTTTGTTTTTTTCTAACCAGTTAGAAAGTATAACAGTAATCACAAATCTGAGTAGGAGATATTGAACAAGTGTATCCTAAACTGCAAGATTTGGAGCATGTCTTGGACAGTGGTAACTGTGGATGCAAAAACTCTGGTTGTTTAAGGACGAATTTAGCCAATGATAGTCACTCAACCCACTTTGCCCCCTGTGTAGCAATATAGTTACTGCTCAATGAAACGAGTCATAGCGTCAGTGAGCCCATTCGTCTGGGGATAATAGACTGATGAACAGTTCAGTTGTATGACAAGCTTACTAGAGAATGTTTTCCAAAAGCTCTGGTGTCTTCCTTTTTCCTTGATACATGCCTGGGTTTCCTTCATACATCAATAAATGAACATAACACTACAATAATTCCTGCCTGTTAAGGCCACACAACCCTGTATAATACACCCTCACATACACTGCCCTGTGTAAAATACACAATCACATTGCTTTGTGTATAATATACGCACACACACACATACAATAACTCTGATCACCCCCATCCAACAGGGCACAATAGAACAATGTAGCCACCAAAGTTCAAGTATTCAGGCTGGGAGGACAGGGTCAGGGGAGAGAAGGAAGAAAGGATAGCAATAGTCCATGATAATCCAGGAGTGAATGCCACATATTTCACCTTCACATCTTTGACTCTTCTATTCAGGGAGATATGGTCGGTCTACATGCAAGGGTCATGGTTCAGGGAGGATACAATAGAGTGGCAGTAGGTGCAGGATTTACAGATGTTAAATGTGGCTCAAGGTGCTTGATAAGAGTGGGAAAGGGGGTCTAACTGTCCAATAACATTGCAGGTATTTAATTTAGCCACCACACAGACAGACAAGCAGACTGTAATCCTAATGAGCACATCAAAGCAGGTAATTAATATGGGTTACTAAGTTGCATATAAATGCAGCAACAACAATATGGATCTTCCCTGAATTGATTAATGTTATGAAAAAATAGATAACACTACATATAGCCAATTTTTATGCTCTTTAAGAATAAAGTAAAAAAATAACTTTATGGGGAGTCCCTTTAATTATAAAGAAAAGTGCAACATTAAACAAAGGGCAAAAATGGAGGGCCCTGTGAAATTGGAAGAAGCTGTGAAAGAGTGATGCAATTATGGAGTTTTTTGTCTTCATATAGTGGATATTCTTAAGTCAAAGAACAGTTGAGAAGACAATTAGGATTCATATTGGATTGATGACATATTATTATAGTACTAGTGACTTGCCCGTCAAAAATGACGGCATGATATCGTTTTATACATTGTGTCTCTGCCACCCCCCTCTCTCCTTCCACTGTGTCTTTTCCCCCTCCTCTTCCCCCCTGTGTCTCTTCCCCCCCGTGTCTCTTCCCCCCTCTCTGTCCCCTGTGTCTCTCCCTCCCCTGTGTCTCGTCTCCCCCCTCTCCCTCCCCTGTGTTTCTCCTGCCTCCCCTGTGTCTCTTCCCCCTCCCCTGTGCCTCCTTCCCTCCTCTCCTGTGTCCCCTTCTCCCCTCTCGCTCCCCTGTGTCTCCTTTCCGCCTCTCCTGTGCCTCCTTTCCCCCCTCTCTTTTTCCCCTTATCCCTTCCCTGTGTCTCTTTCCTCCCTCTCCCTTCCCTGTGTCTCTTTCCCCCCTCCCCTGTGTCTGTTCCCCCCTCTCCCTCCCCTGTGTCTCTTTCCCCCTCCCCTGTGTCTGTTCCCCTCTCGCTCCCCTGTGTCTCTCCCCCCTCTCCCTCCCCTGTGTTTCTTCCCCCTCTCCCTCTCCTGTGTCTCTTCTCCCTCTCCTGTATCTCTTCCCCTCCTCCCTCCCCTGTGTCTCCCCCTCCCCTACCCTGTGACTCTTCCCCCCTCTCCCCCCTGTGTCTCTTCCCCCACTCCCTCCCCTGTGTCTCTAATTGCGAGTATGCTCAAACCCGTAATTTGCAAGCGTTACACACAAACTCACAACTACGACAACTATATATATGATAAGCTGCTAATTGGTCAGGTGCAAGTCATTTCCATGTCTCTAAAAATAAAAATAATCAGGAGCAAGGAGGGAGGGAAGTGCTCTTAAGATTTCTTAGAGTTACAGCAGAGCAGAGAAGACCAGGTGTGCACCAAGCTTTAGAAGATTCTTAGAGTTACCCCAGAGCAGAGGAGGCCTGGATTGTAATTATTAAAGGCTCCTTCAGGTGTGCAGCAAGCTTCAAAATTGTCTTACAGGTAACCAGAGCAGTAGAGGCCTGAAAGAAGAATGAGAAATGGTGTGAGAGGCAGAGAGACATTAACCCCCATGTAGGGTTAATTGAACCCACTAATTACACAGTGGGACAGTATACCATTACGTTTAGAGCCCTGGCTCCTGAGTTTGGATGGAATAAAGAGGCTTTCTTGGAAGTCTTCTGACTGGGACTTTCTAAGCTCATAAAAGATTAACTTGATTTTTATGATATTCCAGAGTCCCTGGAAAGTTTTAACTCCTTGGTTACCTGAACAGAATTATGTCTGAGCAAACGCAATAAAGAAAAAAACTTCTTGGTCTAAATTATCAATCTTCAAATTGGCAGCCCTGTTCCAAAATCCTTCTGCTCCTACCTCCTTGAGGAACCAATGCAAATCATCTCCACTCATCTTAGGTAGAGCAAAGTAAAAAATGTTCTGAAGGCATGTGCCTTTATTGTGGAACCAAAGGACTTTTCCTTAGAACCTGTCTTAATGAACCGGGAAGAGGCTACATGTAGCCTCTTCCCGGTTGCTAGATGTATCCTCATTTGTACCTCCATCAGCTACATTTCTACTCCTGGTACCAGCACCTAAACAAATTGAAACTCAGGCTCTTATTGATTTGGGTTTTGCAGGACATTTTATAAGCTATCAGTTTGGTGCCACTTTCTACTAAACGGCAAGCATTGGCACTTCAATCCATTGACAGATGTCCTTTGAGCTCTGAAAAGGCTAAACTTGAGATCAGTTAGCACTAGAAGTGGGTCTTTTCTACCACGTACTGAATATTATGCTGTTAAAATAATTTTGGAGTATCCTTGACTCCTTAAGAATAATCCTCAGATTGATTGTCAAGAAATCCAGATATCAGTTTGGAGTCTGAAATGTGCAGAGACATGCATAACCAAGGCTGTTTCTTAGGTCTATCTGGAAAACTTCCCTGCAGAGTCTCAAGTCAATCCTAATTTGCCACCATAGCACCAAAGATTTTTGTACATATTCAGCAATGCCCAAGCGGATATCCTGGTGCCGCATCATCTGTATGACTGATCTAGAAATCTGCTCCCTAGAGATATGACTAAGAGGTAGAAGCATTGTAAGAGGCTTGTAATTGTAAGAGGCTGCTTCCAAAGACATGTCAGAGTACATACAGGAGAACCTAGGCAATGGATTCACTAAAGATTCAGCAGGTGCTGGCTTCTTCTTTGTTTCCAAAAAGAATGTTGGCCTAAGACTGTGCATTGACTATCGTAGTTTGAACAAGATCAAAGTGAAGGACCACTATCCCCTTGTGAAAAACTGCATTCAATAACTGAGATGGACATTTTAAATAACCCATAATGCCCTCTAGACCTTCTATCCCATTATTTTTGGTAGCCTAAGCTTTCTACTGATATCAAGAACTTTGTAGCAGCTAGTAACATCTATACCAATTCCAAGATCTCTGATCCTCTTGCATTCAGGTTGCTCTAATTGTTGGATGTTCCAGCTTATACATGCACTCATATCACTATGGATTTATTACTGACCTTCCTCCAGAGAAATTACTGTAATATGGGTAGTAATAGATCGGTTCTCCCGTCAAGCCCATTTTGTGCTACTTTCTAAACTACCCATTGCTGCTGATCTGGATTACACAGAGTTTCCTCCGAAATCCTGACGGACGGAGCAGTCCAGTTTGTCTCCTGTTTCTGTAGATCTTTTATGCAGAGACTTATATACAACTACATTTTTTTACAGTGCACACCTCACAAACAAGGATCAATATAACACATGCTTCTGTTCAGCAGAAAATACATGACTGGGTTGATTTCCTACCCTTGCCTGAATTTTATTTTTATACTTCAACCCACCTTGTTGCCTTTTCTTCCTAATGCTGCTTGTCATTACTCAAACCTTACAGTCAGAGCAAATGTTTTGTCACTCACCACAACCATTTACTGTAAACAGCCTGGAAGAATTTGAAGTGTATCCTCAACTCTCATTTTTGGAGGTCTTCTCCTCAATATCTTATGGAGTGGAGAGGTTGTGGCCCTGAAGAACACTTGAGAAGTACAAGTCAGGGTTAGGTTATAAAAAATATACAAATCTTTGATGATCCCCAGGAGCACCATCAAATATATCATAACCAAATGGAAAGAACATGGCACAACAGCAAACCTGCCAAGAGACGGCCGCCCACCAAAACTCACAGACTGGGCAAGGAGGGCATTTATCAGAGAGGCAGCACAGAGACCTCAGGTAATCTGGAGGAGTTGCAGAGTTCCACAGCAGAGACTGGAATATCTGTTTATAGGACGACAATAAGCTCTCCATAGAGTTGGGCTTTATGGCAGAGTGGCCAGAATAAAGCCATTACGTTCAGCAAAAAATAAAATGGCACGTTTTGAGTTTGCAAAAAGGTATGTGGGAGACTCCCAAAATGTATGGAGGAAGGTACTCTGGTCTGATGAGACTAAAAGTTTACTTTTCGGCCATCAAAGAAAACGCTACGTCTGGCGCAAACCCAACACATCACCCAAAGAACACCATCCCCACAGTGAAACATGGTGATGGCAGCATCATGCTGTGGGGATGTTTTTCAGCAGCTGGGACTGGAAAACTGGTCAGACTTGAGGGAAAGATGGATGGTGCTAAATACAGGGATATTCTTGAGCAAACCTGTACCACTCTGCGCGTGATTTGAGGCTAGGTCGGAGGTTCAACTTCCAGCAGGACAATGACTCCAAACACACTGCTAAACACTTGAGTGGTTTAAGTGAAACCTGTAAATGTATTGGAATGGCCTAGTCAAAGCTGAGACCTCAATCCAATAAAAAATCTGTGGTCAGACTTAAAGATTGCTGTTCACAAGCGCAATAGTCCAACCTGAAGGAGATGGAGCAGTTTTGCAAGGAGGAATGGGCAAAAATCCCAGTGGTAAGATGTGGCAAGCTCATAGAGACTGATCCAAAGTGACTTGGAGCTGTGATTGCCACAAAAGGTGGCTCCACAAAGTATTGACTTTAGGCGGGTGAATAGTTATGCACCTTGGCTTTTTCTGTTATTTTGTCCATTTTGTTGTTTGCTTCACAATTATAAAAAAAAAAAAAAATCATCTTTAACATAGTTACATAGTTACATAGTTACATAGTTACATAGTAATTAAGGTTGAAAAAAGACTTTCAGTCCATCAAGTTCAACCTGTTAAGATCTCCTCTGATCTGCAATATGCGGATTAGTTATTAATTAAATTATTGATTAAATAATTATTAATAGTATAGTATTGGAGAATGAATAAAGAGTTAGTCCATCAAGTTCAACCTTTTTAGATCTCTATTGATCTTTTTAATTTGGACTATTTATTATTATTGTTAATTGTTAATTATTGTTAATTGATCTAGAGGAAGGCAAACATAAAAAAAACCCCATTGAAACTTTGCCAATTGTCTCATAAGGGGAAAAAAAGCAAAATTCCTTCCTGACCCCAGAAACTGGCGATCAAATTTCTCCCTGGATCAATATTCCTTTGCTAGTTATCTAGGATAGCCTTGAATGCCCTCTTTATTCAGAAATATATCTAACCCCTTTTTGAAGTTGTCTATCGAATTCGCTGTCACCACCTCCTTTGGTAGAGAATTCCACAGTTTAACCACCCTAACTGTGAAGAACCCTTTTCTTTGTTTAAGGTGAAATCTTTTTTCCTCTAACCTCAACGGATGTCCTCTTGTCAGTTGAAAATCTCTTGCTACAAAAAGCTCACTTGACAAAGCCTTATATGGACCCTGGATGTATTTAAATAACGTAATCATATCTCCTCTTAGACGCCTTTTTTCTAGCGAAAATAAGTTTAATTTTGCTAGTCTTTCTTCATAACTTAGCCCCTCCATTCCCCTTATTAGTTTTGTAGCCCTTCTCTGTACTTTTTCCAGCTCTAAGATGTCTTTTTTGTGAGGTGGTGCCCAAAATTGTACTCCATATTCCAAATGAGGGCGTACTAGAGATTTGTATAGTGGCAGAATTATATCTTCTTCCCTGGCTTCTATACCCTTCCTAATACATGCTAATATTTTATTTGCCTTTGCAGCCGCTGCTTGGCTTTGAGCGCTGTTACCTAGGTGGTTGTCCACTAGTACTCCCAAATCCCTTTCAATATCTGATACCCCTAGATTTGCTCCATTAAGATTATAGATTGCTTGGCTATTTTTCCTTCCCAAATGCATAACCTTACATTTATTTGTATTAAATCTCATCTGCCATTTAGCCGCCCATTTCTCTAATTTATGCAAATCCTTTTGTAGGGAAAGTACATCATTATCTGATTTTATTACCTTGCACAACTTAGTGTCATCAGCAAAAATGGAGACACTACATTCGAGTCCTACTTCAATGTCATTAATAAATATGTTAAAAAGGAGAGGACCCAATACTGAGCCCTGAGGAACCCCACTTATCACATTAGACCAATCGGAGTATGTTCCATTTACAACAACCCTTTGCTTCCTGTCTTTTAGCCAGCTCTCGATCCATGAGCAGATATTTACTGCAATTCCTGTATCCCTTAGTTTGCTCACTAGTCTTCCATGTGGCACTGTATCAAATGCCTTTGAAAAATCTAAAAAGACTACATCCACTGAGTTGCCCTGATCCAAGTTCCTACTAACCTCCTCATAAAAACTAATTAGATTGGTCTGACACGACCTTTCCTTCATAAATCCATGTTGACTGCTACCTATGATCCTGTTCAAATAGACATATTCTTGTATTCTGTCCCTTATTAACCCTTCTAAAAGCTTCCCAACTACAGAAGTGAGGCTCACTGGTCTATAATTCCCCGGATTTGCTCTAGATCCCTTCTTAAATATAGGTATCACCTCTGCTTTTCTCCAGTCATCTGGTAGAGACCCTGTAGTGAGCGAGTCTTTAAAGATTAGATATAATGGTTTGGCTATTACAGAACCCAGCTCCCTCAGTACCCTTGGATGTATTCCATCAGGACCTGGGGCTTTATTAACATTTATTTTCTCCAACCTCTTTTGTATTTCTTCCTGCGTTAACCAATTATTTAGTGAAGGTAGTGTAGCCCCATTATGTTGCAGTGTCCCAACCACTGGTACCTCCCTTGTGTAAACCGAAGAAAAGAACCTATTTAGCTCATCTGCCTTTTCCTGGTCACTAATTATCAGATGGCCTGTGTCACATTGTAATGGTCCTATCGATTCCTTCCTGGCCTTCTTCCCATTAATATATTTATAAAATATTTTAGGGTTAGTCTTACTTTCCATTGCAACTGACTTCTCATTTTCTATTTTAGCCAGTCTAATAGCCCTTTTGCAAGCCTTGTTGATTTCCTTATAGTCACATAAAGATGCCTCTGTTCCCTCCTTCTTGTATAATTTAAATGCATACTTCTTTTTCCTCATCATGATCTTTAAGTCATTGTTAAGCCACATGGGATGTGATTTACTCCTATTTATTTTATTTCCACATGGTACATGCTGATGAGTATGTTTATTTAGTAAGGATTTGAATGTTGTCCATTTATTTTCAGTATTCTTCCCTGTAAGTTCTTTGTCCCAGTCTATATGTTGTATTGCTGCCCGTAGCCCATTAAAGTTAGCCCTTTTAAAATTTAGAGTTTTTGTTGGCCCCTTACAACTCTGTTTTTTGTATTCAATCTCAAATGAGACTGTGTTGTGATCACTGTTCCCCAAGGGTTCCCCTATTTTTACATTTGATATTATATCAATATTACTTGTGATGACTAAATCCAAGATGGCCCCATTTCTAGTAGGTTCTTGTATTACCTGGGCTAGATAATGATCCCTGAGTGTACTCAAGAACCTGCTCCCCTTAGCTGAGCTGCTGGTCTCGTTTATCCAGTTTATATCAGGGTAATTAAAGTCTCCCATTATTAGAACTTGCCCATGCTTAGCTGCATTTCCAATCTGTAACAATAATTGTATTTCCTCACTTTCAGCTATATTTGGGGGTTTATAGCATACTCCCACCAATATGCATTTAGAATTAGCTCCTCCACTATTTAGCTCAACCCACAAGGATTCAATGATGCCGTTAGTGCCAGCATAAATATCTTCTCTAACTATAGGCTTAAATTCAGGCTTAACATAAAGACAGATCCCTCCTCCTCTTTTACCATTGCCCCTATCTTTCCTAAATAGGTTATAACCATCCAGATTAACAGTCCAGTCATGAGATTCATCCCACCATGTTTCCGTAATGCCTATTAAGCCCCATTTTTCTTGTACTGCTAATATTTCTAGCTCATCCATTTTCCCAGGCAAACTTCTTGCGTTTGCAATCATACACTTTATGTTGCTATGGCTCTGCTGATGTGAAGTGCCTGCCACTGTATTTGAGGCCCCTATTAATATCTCCCTACTTTCTATTGTAACCCTCCCCCCTTCTCCTCCCCCATGGGTAAATAATTCATCCCTTTCCCTCTCTACCCTATTTACCCCAATACTTCTATATAGTCCCTCCCCCCCACCTACAAGTTTAAAAACTCCCCCAGCCGTTCTACCATCCTATCCCCTAGCACAAAAGCGCCCTCATCATTAAGGTGCAATCCATCCCTGCTATAGAGATTGTACCCAAGTGAGAAGTCAGCCCAGTGCTCTAAAAACCCAAAACCCTCTGCACTGCACCACTTTTTTAGCCACGCATTAACCTCCCTAAGCTCCTTCTGCCTCCCTGGGCTAGCACGTGGCACTGGTAGTATCTCAGAAAATACTACCTTGGAGGTCCTTGCTTTAAGCTTATTCCCTAATTCTCTAAAATCATTCTTTAGGACGCTCCATCTTCCACTAACTTTGTCATTGGTACCAATGTGTACCAAGACCGCCGGTTCATTACCAGCCCCTCCCAATAATTTATCCACCCGATCCACAACATGCCGAACCCGAGCACCCGGGAGACAGCAAACTGTTCGATTGCTGGGATCTGGGTGACAAATTACCCTGTCTACCTTCCTAATAATAGAGTCCCCTACCACCAAAACCTGTCTGTTGCACTGCCTATTCTGCCCTCCCTCTTCTCCAGTAGAGCTGTTCGCCCGGCTGTTAGAGGGAACAGCTCTATCTGGCATTGCCATTCCTGAATGGACATCGCCAACAGTTTCACTCAATCTGGCAAATCTGTTGGTGTTTGACAACTCAGAACTGGCCTGCCTCCTCCTGTTCCCCCTGCTTCCCCTTGTAACTGTAACCCAGCTACCTCCCTGGCCATCCTCCCTAGCCCCAGCTCCTCCCTCCATACTAGGCCCAGCTAAACTGTGCTCCGTGAGCACCAATTCCCTTTCCAGTGGAGCAATATCACTAAGTGCTGCAATTCTCCTCTCCAGATCTTCAATTTGAGCTTCCAGAGAGGCCACATGCTCACACCTGTCACAGAGGTATGGACCCTGGATCATATGTTCCAGTAGTGCATACATTTGACAGGATGTACACTGAATAAGGTTGCCACTGGACTGACTCATAATTATTATTATTGTCTACGAAATTTCAGTGGGAAAAATAAAGAATATAATATAATATATTTATATAAAGTTTTCCTCCTTTGCACTATAAATCTGCCCTCCCTTTTCTTTGAAGGCCCTCCTTTTATTTAAACTCCTAGGCTTTTACTAGAATTGCACTTGATACTGAAAATGTTTGCAAGCTCACAAGTTCCCCTTCTCCTGTTTCTATTAATTTAACGTTGTGGGCATGTTCTGTAAATTAAATGCTCCAATTCCTTAAACAATCCATGTTAATTCCAGGTTGTGAGGCAACAAAACCCGAAAAATGCCAAGGGGGGTGAATAATATATATTTAAACTTTTTTTTCTGTAAAGTATTAGACCCCAACCCTGCCCCCCCCCCCCCCCCCCCTTACTGTGGACCTTACCTGCGCGTCTCCTCGCTGTGTCAGGGAATCCTGAATGAAGTCATGAAAGAAGAGACGGCAGCAGAAGGATACTGCTGAATCTCCAATGAATTGCCAGATCTCCCCCAAAGAAGTCCACTGTAAGGAGGGGGGCTGATGCCCCAAGTCGGCCCTGGGAGGACGAGGGGGTCAACTACACTGCAGAAAAAAAAATACAAAAATAGATTTAGTTTACTACATTGCCTTCACTGGAGGTAGATTCGCCCCTGGTGTGTTCTTTTTTTATGTAACCCAAGAAAAAAACACTTGCATTGTTTCAATAAATACTGAGCAAGAATCAAATGTCTCTACATTACCATTGGTGGATTTTGTATTAGAGAGGGTAGCGAGCTGTCTTTGAGGCAAGGGCATTTGTCAAAATATAAAATGTCTTAAATTATCCTGGAAGCTTATGTTGCTTACACAACAACCACAAATCCCAGAATTTGCTTCCGAATATATTTCTTTGCTGCATCATTAGTCATATTATAGAGATGGGTTGGGTAATCCTCACAATATGTTTGCAAGAAATTTCTAACAGCAGAAAAGCTCAGTTACTGCAAAGTAGAACTGAACATCATGCTCCTCACTTAGCAAAAGCTGCTGCTATACATGACCTTAAAGGCACTCTATTCCTTTATATTACATTTATATACTTTGGGAAAATCTCTTGAAAAACTGTTTAAATACTGGGTGGCTTTGTGTTTGAGCATCATTTACCAGCAAGCTGCCCACTGACGCCATATTGCATTGACCACATATGTATGCCTTATCCTTCATCTATCTGCATGCCTACTGATCACAGTTCATCTGAAATGTGTACTTGTCTCACACAAGGAAAGGCAAGTTGTAGACCCATGTCTCTAAATCTGTGGTATGTCTGAACCTTGCAAGCTCAGCCAGGCAGGCTTGCTTTCCCTTCAGGTGAATGCACTTTTGCATTCCCTATGAAAAATGGAATTTAAGTACACAGATTAATTTAGGTCTGTACAGTACATACTATTTTCTTCTTACTGGATTCACTTAATAAACTGTTTATCCATTTTTTTAGTGTTCAGATTAGTAAACAATACAAGTAATATGTCACTTCTATGAAGAGAAAACTTAAATACAAAAACTGTGAATCATCTAAAGAGAATAGTACGCAGCTCAATGTCCATAAATGAAGCAACAGGTTCATTAGATACTGCTTCATTCCTCCCTATTCACACGATTTGTTAGGCAATTACTGGTGAGACCGTCGCCCTGATGGACAAAAACAGTAGCATCATAGGTAAACACATCCCAGGATGTTTTCTCTGATTGCCCTGATTGGCTGACAAGCAGGTCGTACAATTAAGAATGAAAATAAGTTTTTGCTAGAGAAGGTGAAAGCAAGGAAGTCATAACACATAGTAAGATGACAGAAAAATAAATTATCTTTTGCAAGACTGTTTTTTAATAAATGCAACAATCCTTTTATTTTTAATTTTTTTCTTTAGATGGCCATAAACAAAAAAAATTCCCATACAGCGTACCTTTAAATGTATTTAGATACAAAGTAAATCATTAGCCTTACTTACAATATACTCTTGTTTATAATATTTCTTAAGGGTGTTCTTTCACATGCTTGGTCCCATGGATAATTTCTGTGGTGTATTACATAATGTATAATATATCTTCCATATTGGGGGAGCTATTTGGTCTGCGTCCATTAAACTAACACCTTGCTGTGAGTGATGTTTTTTTTTTTTTTTAATGTTTTATTTTGGTGATGTTGTTTTTGTATTTCTTGTATGTCTCGCTTTCCTTTTTGCAAAGTGTTACGGGCTGTCATTTTTTCATGCAATTTTTTCAAAGTACCCCGGGTCTCGCATTCTGAATTGTGTAATTGAGTTTTGTGTTGATGTGTAGTTCCGCTGGTCGCTCATCTCCACCAGCACAGTCAGCGCCCTTGGTGCTCACTTACTAAGTCGTGCGAGGTTGTAGGGAAGAGCGCCTTTCGCTCTCCCTGCCTAATTCGTAAGGGGTAGTAGGAATGAGCGCCTACGACGCTCATCTCCACCAGCACAGGGAGCGCCTTTGGCGCTCCTTGCCAGCAACTGTGGCCCTCGCTTTGCAAGCCTGCAAGCGTTAGCAACAACCCGTTTTGCTCATAACTATATATGTGATAGTTGTCTCCTAAATAATTTTTTTAACTTGTTTTATTTTTGTCTCTCTTTATCCTAAAATCATTAATGGTGCCCTCATAATATCAACACGCAGGTCAGCACATAAGGCTGTTCTGCTCCTAGTGTTGGCGATTGAAACTCCCCTTGTATGCTTACTGTTTTGACAAGTTTCCTTGTTTAGTGCAGAAGCGTGGAGCATGAAATTACAGTGTTAGATTGCAATTTGGACTCTCATTTTACTCCTGCAGTGAGCTGGCTCTAGTGTTAGCTTTTTCCCTACACAAAATAGAGTAGTATTTTACTAAAGATTTTCTGAAGTTTAGCTCACTGACGAAAATCATATTTCACAATGCAAGAAATGTGTTGATATATTATAGCTTAGTGTGTTTAGTCTTAAACAAATCATGTATATTTTTACAAAAGATAGAAAATATAAGAGACACTAGATAAAGTCCCACTTGCAAAATATAGTTGAGAATCATAAAATAGAAAACAAGGCTACCCAAATGTGACAAAATCAATAATCATTTTTTAATTCATAATAGATAATCTTGAAAACTAAGATAAAGTGTTCTTATAAGTAAAAATGTCTACACATGTGAATAAATACTAGCCAAAGAGATGGAAATATAAACTTCAAAATACATATATTCTTCCAAATGAGTTCAGATAAAATAAATGGTTCTGCAGAGTTGCTCCAGTATACATCATTTAATATAACTTAATATACATACACACATTAATGACAAGAGCTAATGATCCTAATGATACCAACAAATCATATATAATACATCCATACCATAAAAGTTATAAATATTGTGTAAAGATAAAAGGACACAATTTATCCTGAATTTTAACAAAATCCAAATAAATAAGGTGCTGATGACATTATAAAAAACTTGCTAAGCGTAGGTCGGCATTGAGACAACCTTTGATAGTACATGATACTTTCCAACCTGAGTTGTCAATAATTCTCTGTTTGAGGGGCCATTTTGCCTGAGTGTAACTTACAGCAAAACTACAGGCCAATGTATAAATCACATGAGAAGTTTTACAGTTGAGGAAGATTCAAACAGAAAACTTTTGGTTGATGTGAGATGAAAATGATTTTTCTTATTAAATATTACTTTTGTTATTGAACATTACTTTATATCAGTTGCATCTCATCGTGCCACATTTAAAATTCCTTTAAGACCAAAGATTTTATGAAATGTATTATTCTTTTAAATTAATGAAAGGATGTAAAAACAAAGCTTTTACATGCAGACTGTTTTAATGTAATCTCTAAGCTCTACGGTTCCCTTGCAGCCTGCTGCAAGAGACACTTAGAGCCTCATTCAATTGCCAGGCCACGGTATACAGGCCGTATGTCTGCGGGCCTGCTGCAGGCTTGAACTCTGCTACAATTATGGAGCGATTAAATTGAACAAGCCCGAAAGTTACAGGCTGAAAGCCGAATCCGTAAACCATGCTATCGTATGTAGCTTTTCAGGGCGTGAACCTGATCAATTAAGCAACAATTACGGCAGTAGAAGATGGAGGTTACACGTCAATCAGTTAGCGTTTAGAGATCTGATATGCGATCGGACTTGCAAACCTGCAAAATACAATATAATAAAACTGAATGCCAATACTGTTCGAGTCCATATGGGTGGCCTGATATGTATTAACTCATTGATTCCCAAGATCGATATAACCCCTAGATGAAACATAAAAAAAATAATTGTTTGTTTATTTATTGTCGATTTGCGAGCTTGAGACTGTTGTGCAATTAATTCTAATGTCTTTAAATGCTTTCCCTGTCATTTACAGTGCAGTATTGATTTTTTTATTTGCATTTACAGTGATAAGGACATGTCTTTAACCTCTATGTGGGTCCCATCTGGTACCTGTAGGATTTTCTTCTACCGTTTACGGGTGGGAAAACATTTGTAGGCTTGCGGAATTGTAGCAATCGAATAGCGCCTTGCCATTTTATTAATCATAACTCTTGTGGACGTGAAAGATCAAAGGCTTAGATGGGGTGTAAGTTACGGTTGTAAAAAACACAGGGATTTTCAGCCTGTAGCCCGTAGACCGTATGCGGCTGTCAAAAAGAAGCCAATTGAATAGCAAATTAGCTTACGGGCTCCATTACAGGCTACAGTAACTTGACAGGGTTTAAGTCCCCACTTTTGATCACCCTTGACGAGCCCAAGGATCCCTGGGGATTCTCTCCTCCCACGCTCTGAAGGCATCCCCCAGGGATTCCCTCCCCCATCTACTCTGATCACCACTTAGCTATATTACCTGTAGGGTCTGTATAGACCCCATGTCACCTACATATTAACCCCTTAAAGGACTGAGTAAGAATATGCAACAGTAAGATAGCATCCTCAGACATCCTGCAACATAATCATATTTGTTTTCAGCTCTACCACTCCTTCTTTGCCAGCACATTTAGTAATAATACCAGAATATTGGGCTAGTTCTTAAAGAAATAATCCAATATGCTGGTTAGTTCTTAACTGTGACACCAGACAACTTCCTGTTATGTAATACTAGGAAATTGCCCATCAAAGATGACAGGAATAAAATTGTAAATCTGGCAATGCTGTTTGCCACACAATGTGAGCATTTTGCCCACAATGTGAGCAATTTGAGTATCTTCAATAATCATTGCGAGCCTCTACCCCCGGGGCGTCGTGATTAGTGTTACTGCCTTGGGCTAAGTGTTACTGCTTTGGGTTGTGTTCCTGCCTTTGTGTAAGTGTTACTGCCTTGGGTTAATTGTTACTGCCTTGGGTTAAATGTTACTGGCTTGCTTTAAGTGTTACTGCCTTCGGGCTGCTTTTTACTGCCTTTGGCCTCATTTTCATCCTGTTACGTTCTTAGGCGATTTTTGATCGTGAAAAAACAGCAAATATGCCTCAAATTCACTTGCAACCTCACTCACAAGCTCCCTGGCTCTCCCCCTGTGCTGAGTTTGAGTGTGTAATTGAATTTGAGGCATAATTGTGTTTTTTTGGTGATCTTTCCAGTTGCGTGGTTCGGGCGTTTTACGTTCTTCAGTCCTAAGTCCTACAGGGCTCGCAATTCCAGTTGCGTGATTCGGGCGTTTTACGTGCTATGGTCCTAAGTCCTACGGGGCTCGCGATGCCTTCGGCGCTCCTTGCAGTCCCACGGGCCTTGCAGTCGCATGTCTCAACTGCTCGCCTCGCTTCACGAGGGCCGCAATTCGTGACCAACACCGTAAATGGGACCAACATTCGTAGATCCACAACTATTATAATGATCCTATGTAAAAATGATTTCCAGTTATGCAACTTCCTATGTAAACAGAATGTTTCCTGTTATTTTCCTGTGTAAACAGAATGGCTTCCTGTCACGTTACTCTGTGTAAACAAAATACCATCTTCTTACATATTTTCCTGTTATGTAACTTTCTATGTTTACACAATAACTTTTTATATAATATCTAATTTTGCATTATAATATTTTGCCCAGGCAATCTACTTATGTTGTTTGTGATCTTATACTATATTTTATTAAAAAAATATATTAACTGTTTCTTATAGTAACAGGTCCACATTTGTTTTTAGAAATATACATGCTCTATATATTGTTTACATGCTGGAATATTGTTTTGACAGCAAAATGGAGACTCTCTGTTTACATATGCAAATACATTTTTTGGTGGGAAAACCTCCATCTTGGGTGGTTAATGCATTTGTTCCTTTTGGGTCTCTTTAATCATAATTATACTTACAAATATATTTTGAGATTTCTGATGAAGTCCAAGAAACAAAAAGTGTCAGAGTTTTGAACTGAGTGCACATCTCACTATTGTGACTATGTTTTATTTTAATAAGTTGCATACAGATTTATATGCTTGTCTACTATCTTATTTCACTATGAAATCTACTTTTTTACAAAGCATTAAAATATATCAAATTGTATTTTTTATAAAAAGAGAGAGGGGACATTTTAACTGGACAATTGGAAAAGGACAACAGACGCGGTGTAGCCAAGTGATACTCAACCTTTCATAACAGCTGCATCAATAATACATTTTATCTTTTAAGCAATGCTAACCTATATGATTAAATTACTGTTGTATGTAAAGTAATGTAAATGAATGCCTAAAAGTAAATTGAGCTTCAAATGTAGATATTACCATTTAGTTTGTTTCTTCCCTTTTGATTTTCTCTACTGAATTTTCGAACTTACAGTTTGTGTTTGGAGATTTCTGAGATGTACTCTTATTCAATCATCCACACTGAATCAACAATATTGTATCCCCATTTCAACAAATTACTGCATTACATTACATTTAATACTGAAATCAACAAATTGATGTGGTGGGATAAGAGAATAGGTGAAAAAGTAAAATGTCCCAAATACATTACCCTTCTCGATTGTCTCAGCAATTTCCTCATCCCTATCTCATAACTCCCTCCCTCAAAGATCAAGTCATGCTTTTAATTAAACAGTCAAATGACCATCATTAGATCCATATCTAATCAAAAAACCTATATTAATATTCCATATTACCAAAACCACCTCATCACTCCATACTGGTGTAGATGGTGTGATCTCTCACCAGAGTACTAACCAAAATATCTTTGGGCGCCTCTTCAGGAGGTAGTTCCATAGGTTTCTGATGTAGCCTATAGAAACACTTAATGAAATACTTATGTCCTAGGAGCTACAAATTACACATCTCTGACCTATGTAGAGATACAAGGGAGGTGTTTTTCATCCCAAATTACTGCATTTCATCTAACTTGCATACTAACCTTTCTATATTATTTAGATTTTATACACAATGACAAATCAGAAATTACATTAGAACAATTCTTTTATACAGATCTTCTTCTTTTTACATTTGAAAACAAACAATTTTTTTAGTTTTGTAGTCTTGACTTACCTCTGTTGGTATCTCACGACTAAACTAACATAAATCCTATTACTAATAATATTCAATAGAATGCTATAGTAGCCCCTAACTCACTTCACCCTTTGTTATCAGCTCTTTAAGCAAACAACATCCCATTCATTATGAAGCCAAGTTAAAATGTTGACCTCTTTTGAGCTGTTACCGGAGCAATGCTTTTGTTACCAAACCATTGTGGAAAAATCTGGTTCATTTGCCCTATGGTTGGTGGTGAATTAAAAACGTCATTTCTAGTGCTCTAAAAAAGGGTTTATCTATGTTTCTATCATAAATAATAGGTTATTTTATAGGCTGTGGTGCCTTGTCGAATAACAGTCTACAAAATAAGCTATTAGTAGATCATAAATATTTTTTATATCCACCATTTAAAGAAAATTATTTAACTGAGAACAGAAAGTTTAACATGGATAATATTCAAATATTATCGTTGCCTGTATCAAAAATAATTTTATTCTGGTTCTCACAGTTGCTTCTCTGGTCTGCTCTGGTATTAGCATTCATGTTCTGTGCTCATGCACAATTCATCATTATGAAATCACTTTCTAAGGTTATAAGAAACCAATGCACAATGTATAAGAAGTGAGGTCAAGATGTTTCTCCTTATTAGACAAAATACACAGCTGTCCAGAATTTAGATACCTTGAAATAAGGGAAGTATCAAGCACTGGATTATATTGAAGGTGTCTAGAAATAAGATATATTTGATCCCTCTGCTTGCCGTATCTGTAAGTCTTTTGCTGTAAGGATGAGATCTAGCAGATATAAGGATAAGATCTACCAGATATATGTATATTATTCTTCTTATAGACTATGAGCCTCATTCAATTAGGAGGCGCAAGTTATGGAGGTATAGATTGTATGTCTACAGGACTGCTACGGGCACACAGCGTTCGCAAGTGCTATTCATTGATTGCCATGATCGATATAACATGGAATTTAAACATGAAATAAAATATTTTATTGCCCGATTTGCGAGCTTGAGAATGTTGTGCTATTAAATCTAACACCTAACATAACTTTCACTTTTAATAAAAGTACAGTGGTGCATGTATATGTGCATTTAAAGTGAGACCGACATGTCATTAAGCCCTTTGCGAGTCCTCTTTGGCACCATTAGCTTGTGTTTTGATTTTTGCCATTTGTGGGCTTGACGGGGTGGTTAGCGAGGGGGGATGGGAGCAATTGAATGGCGATTTTAGCGTTTGCAACACTTGAGGTGGTTAAAGGGGCATTACCTTACGATGTTAACCATCGCATGGAATCGGAGGCCGTAGACGGTAACTCGAGCGAACCCCGCATAAAATACGCCAATTGAATAGCAAAATCAGTTATGGGCTTCATTTCCAAAGCCCAGATCTCCCGAAGCCTCAATTGAATGAGGCTCTGTATACTTAACTAAGAAATTACAAACCACAACTTGAAAAAACATTACAGTTGTTGGTATAAACTGATTCATGCATATGTCATAAATGTACCAAAGTATGCAACTTCTAGGTTCTTTTTTTTCAATATCTAAAAGTCTAAGCAGGTTATAGCTATCTTGTAGAGTTTAGAAAACTCTCAACAAAACATAGATAACTAATAATATTTGTAAAAATTAAATCGTACCAGATTGACTTTTATTTTAAATTGTAATATTCCAAAACAGAGTTTACCGTTGGACACCAATATATTCCAAACAGGCAGTATTCAGGGGAACCATTGCTTCAATCCCATACACCAGCATACAAGAAAATCCTATAAAGTTAAAAAGGAGAGAGCAAAGGAAACGCAATGGTGTAGTATAAACAAATATGTATTGCCCAAAAATAACAAAATGTCCTTACAGGTAAATCTGACGCGTATCGTCTATAATACCAGACTATAAGAAGAACTGATATAAGTAACAAATCATGTTTTGCCTTGTTAAGACATTACAGCTCTTAACCCTTGTATGCCTAGTTAATAATACAATTATATAAAACATATTTTTACATCAAATTGAGAATGGAGATGTTTTATCAAATATATTGATGTGATACACTAATATATCTTTCAATTAACATTACACATTCACAGGTAATGGACTCCTTTCTGATTTTCTCAAAAATACTATTGCAGTAGAATCAATAGTTAACAAAAAAATTCACCACGCACTATTTTACTGGCTCCGGTATTAGCTGTCAGAGATTGGTTAAAGCCCTCTGGGTGTGTTTCCAATTTTTCCCATTAAACCCATACAATGGACGGGAACGATATTAAGTCCTGGGTTTGTTGGGTTTTCCAAGCAGGTCATACGGTTTTCTAGTGTGTTAACGGAAGAGGCAATATCCACTGTGAGCCTCAGCATTTGAGAGAGTTGTACGCTGATTGGTGACTCGTTGTTTTGGTTACTGTGAAGCAGCCCGTAGAGCTCAGTTTTCCACATTTGAGGCAGGGTAGGCAGTGACACGCTCATTTAATTCTTGGATAAGCCTTGGCATGGTCCACAGTCTTAGTGAAGACTGGCTGCCTGCCGCAGATGGTGGTTTGGCACGTAAGGAAGCTGCCTGAGAGACTACACTCTTGTCGTTACATTTTAGTCAGCCATCATGGAATTCAGTAACAAACTTATGGTTAAAATTTAGGTTCAGGCAGGGGTATAAAGCACTGGGTGTGTATAGTGCGCTGTGGCTTATGATAGCCATTAAGCATTAAAAAATCATTAAGCAAAACCATATACGTAAGTAAGAGCAAATATGAAATTATGCGACTTTGGCCAGTGTTCAAGACCGATGTAAATCATAAGGAAAGATTGAGCGGTTCTATGTTTCCTGCTAATGGTAGGAGGATTGACTTGAGGCCTGTAGAGGCTGAAAACAAATGTTTTTGACAAGTGCACCTCTCATCACTAGTGGGTAATCTCCAAAAGAGAAAGTTGTGTCCACAAACAAATAGAGGGAGAAGAACAGACCAAAAAATTAACCCGTCATGCTATGTAATATGTTTTGAATTATTACTATTTAAGGCACAATACTATTAATAGACTTGGCAATAGACAGACTAATGGCCTTGTTATATTAAGTGGCACTATTTAATTCAGACTCATTGGGTCATCTGATTGGTATAATTGAGAGTTTTAAGTACATTTGTTCAATCTTAAGGTCATCCTAAAATAGTTCAAGCAACAGTTAGAAGTGTAAAACTCTACCATGGGAATTTTCAAGTAGATATGGGACTCTACATGCCACAGATTTTGTTAACTGAATGTAAATATTTAATTAACTCTGGCAGTTTAATTCTTTAGCCTGTTATCGAAGTTTCTACACCGCCACTTAGATTGGGCTTAAAATTACTGTGAGAAACTATTCTGTCCATAATCTGTGGTTTTGAGAGAAATTAAGCTTTCTATATTTATAGCTGGTACACCACTACAGTTTGTCTTAAAACATGAAAGTTTAATTGTCACTTTTTATAGTATCCAAAAAATATATAAAAATAATATAGAGAGAGATTTCTTGTCACACATGATAGATATGGCCACTGTATAGTGGGATTAAATTCTCTCCAAATACATAAAAGCCTGCTATGTTGTAGGACCTTTAAATTATAGGGATATATAACTCAGTTTCACAATTTCTGTAATTTGAAGTAGTCCTTATTTTTTAATTCTATTTACAGAACCTTATCTCCCTTTCAGTACCTATGCCTCATTTTACTTTGGTAGCCCATAGCGACTGATAAAGGAAGAGATGAATTGATTGACAAACAGAGTTAGGCTATATGAGGGCCTACAGTGGACTACAGAGATTAGTGATTACGCCAATTGTTGGCGGCTCTGGGCAAACAGTGTGAAAAATGTTGAGGGGCGGTATGGTGTATATCGATATGGAATCACGAGTTTTCTATGGATATTTAGGATGTAAGGTATGAAATTATTGAGAGTTATGCGGCCTGTCATGGTTTGGAGGCGATAGTGAGCGTCAGGTGACGGGTCAGTGATTATGGTATGTCTTGAGGTACAGTAATAGGGTTCATATAAAATTAATGATGGTGAGCGATTGAAACCTTAAGTGGTATGGAGGCCATATTGAATGGTGTAGGGACAGCGACTATGATAGGGCCTTTTATGATGGTGAGGCCGTATTGAGAGATTGATGACGGACAGCGACTATGATAAAATGTGATTGTAGTATCGATAAGGAATACAGAGACAAGGTCAAAATAGAAAATAGAATTAATACATATAGGGTAGTTTAAGGGAAGTGTAGTATTGGGAGAAGGGGCAGTCAGAATTACTTGTACGGTGAGTAATAATATGTATATATAAGCCACAAGATGGCCTTATAAATATGAAGGCTCTAAATAGGGAGTGTTAAAAGAGGTGGGAAGCAATAGCTTTCAATCTTGTTAAGTGCTCTAGGGAAAGCACTATGTACATTAGATTCTAAGTTCAAAGACAGGCTCCTCCATTTTTTTGCAATGTCTTAAAACATTTTGTGACTTGAACTTACACCTGTATAGTGCTACGGAATATGTTGGCATGTTACCAAAAAAAATTATTACTATTATTATTATACGCTTGGTGAATTGTGAGCAGTTAAAGAGACCAGTGTGTAAATTTTATTAAAACAGCCAGGGGAGGAGAGAGACATAATTGGGTGCTACAATAACATAGGTGAGAGCGTGGAGTAAAAAGGATAAATAAAGCCAAAAATAATGGAGAAAAGGGAGAACAGCCAGCAGAGAGAGCAAAGAGAGGAAGAAAGAGAAAACAAAAAGTGCAATACAGGATACAGCCAGAAACCAGGAGAGCGGCACCAGGTTGCCACTTAGCTGCCAGGGAAGGAGAGCGGCAAAAACCAAAGCCAGACAGGAGAAGAAGAGTTGAGGAACGCCCAGGAGTTGGGTTAAAGAAAAGCAACGCAAGGAGACAACAAGGAGGAGAGGGAAGCTCCAGACAAGCGGCAGTGACCAGAGGAGGAGCATGGGATGCTGTAATAGAGTGAAGGAATGTCAGGAGGAAGTGGAAGAACGCTGAGGTGAAAGGAGAGGCTGGGAGGCAACATAAGAGGTAAAGAAGTGAAAAGAGACAGTGGAGGCAAAATGGGAGCAGAAGCAGAGGGCTAAAAGGGGCCAAGGGGCCCAGAGAGGGGGCTAGTGCACCAATTGGGGCCTGGAGGGACGGAGAGACAGTGGAATTCACTATAATACAGAAAAAAATAAAAAAATAAAATTAAAACAAAATTGGATATCCTTGGGATCTGGACATGTACTCTATATATTATTATTATTATTATTATTATTATTAAAAATATTATTAACCTATATTTGTAATGCTCCAACATATTCTGTAGCTCTAAAGAGGGCAGAAGTCAAAAACAAACTTAACAAATTAAAAAAGAATGGAAGGCCCTGTTATTGAGTTTAAAATCAAGCAAAGTGCTTTCTCTAAAGCACCCAATAAATATATCAGAACCCACACTGAGAAAACGATCTTTTTCATCGTCAAAGCCCCTCTGACTCCTATTATTTTGGGGTATCCTTGACTGACTAGACATAATCCAACAATTGATTGGCAGGAAGCCAAAATCAGGAAATGGAGTGCTAAGTGTCATAAACAGTGCTTAGTTCCACTGATTCTGTTAGAATTGATATCAAGTTATCTTCAGCCTTTTATTTAGAGACTAATGGAGTATCCGAAAGAGCAAATCAAGCCTTGGAGCAATATACCCATCTATATATTTCTGACAAGATAATTGGGTTCTATCTCTTTACTTGTCTGGGTTTGTCTATAACTCTTTATATTAAGAATACATCAAAATGTCCCCATTCAAAGCAGCTACCAACCCAGTATGTTTCCTCTGCTTCCAGCTATGTCTGAATTTCCTTTGCGGATCAAAGAGTTCACGAAGTGCAAGATGTTTGGTTACAGGTACATGCACATTTGAAAAGAGCCTCTGAACTCTAAAAGAAACATGCTGATAAGAGAAGGTGGCTAAAAAGTAGGAGATATGGGGCCCTATTAAATTCGCAGTGGTCGTTGTACAGCCCGTATGTTTGCGGGCTTGAAATTTGCTGGAGTTACAGAGCGATTAAATTAGAAAAGCCTGCAAGGACATGGCCGGAATCTAAATCCATAAACCATGCTGCGGCACGTAGCATTTCCAGGGGGGAAACATGACAAATTATTCAATCCCATAGTTATGGGTTTAGACGGAGCCAATAGTAAAAGAGCCCGTCATCATTACGTCACTAAAACATGGAGGTTAAATTTCAATCACTTACTGTTTTGAAGTCCGGGTTGCGATTGGACTCGCATTCCAGAAATAATGCAATATGAAAAAATCAATAAATCTAATATTCTAGTCAATGCGAGTTCTATTTTAACACATGGAAATTAAACATAAAAAAACTATTTTTTATTGCAGATTTGCGAGCTTGAGAATGTTGTGCTATTAATTTTAATATCTTTCATGCTTTGCCCAAAATATAAAATACAGTATTGTATTTATATTTGCTTTTACAGTGCTACCTACATACAGGAGTTTAACCCCCTTGCGGGTCCTCTCTAGTACCCGTAGGATTATTGGCTACATTTGCCATTAACGGGTGTGAAAACAGTTGCAGGCTTGAGGACTTGTAGCAATTTAATAGCGATTTGCGATTATAACATATACAGGATTGAAAGATCAAAGGCATAGCTGGGTCAGAGTTCAGATTTTGACAGCCCGTATGTTTTTTCCGCCTGTAACCCGCAGATCATTTGTGGGTAGCTAAAAGAGGCCAATTTAATAGCCTTAACTTTTGCAGGCTCCTTCATGGGCTTTGGGAACTCAAAATCCCCCATGGCCTGCTTATCTAACTGTAACATTCTGTATATTCTAATGCTTATGTTACATCTTAAACAGTATTATTTTGGAATTGATATATGTCACAGTTAGGATTTATCTGCTCATGGAGATGGTAGAATCTCTACTACTGAGAGCACCAATAGACAGATCCAAAGGGCCACATTCAATTGGCCGAATTTAAGATCTGGGAGCCCGTAAGTGTGGTCGCAGGCAAATTTGCTATTCAATTACAGGTTCCGATCAGGTTACGAGTTACAGTGCATGGTTTACGATAGTCGGTTCAAGCCCGCAACTTGTGAGCTTGAGCAATTAAATAGCCTCGCAAACGGAGACCAACAGGAACCCGCAACTAACTCGCAGGCATGCGGCTGTTTTCGATCGAGTTACGGGCTTGGAATTGAATGTGGCCCAGAAAAAAACTGAGAGCTGACAGGAACTGAGAACTGGAGTTAGCCGTTACTGGACTTGGATACAGACAGGATACAGACAGGATAGACAGGCACTGATAAAAGAGATTTAACTCACAGGAAAACTAGTTAAAAATGTCTAGATGCTTTGTTAAAATAAAACTGGCCTAGAAGATACATATATGCTTACATAATGCATTTAATGCATTTTCTATATATAATTTTATAGAATCCAAATAAGTATTTTTTTGGCTAGGTGCACCTTGGACCAATCGCGGAGCTAGTGCATTGGGGGCCCCAGTGCAAAAAGAAAATGTGTTTGTTTTTTGTGTGTTCAGTCTTTAGGAAACTGATGTATAGTTTTGTCTTGTCGCATGTCTCATATCTGGCATCAGATGTAATGTTTTGTTAGGGTGCCAATTTGACTTTTTTTTTTCAATTGTAGTTTTTCAATTGCAATCCTTTTTAATCTTTTGGTCTGAGTGTGTGGATTGTAGAAGATAATAATTTCTTTTCTAGATTTCATGATACAACTATCATTTATTCTGGTGTTTAATTGATGAGATGTTGAGTAAAAGGTATGGTCCCGACATGGACAAATTGTTCTACATGTGTCTATTAGGTTATGCATTAGTATCAGTTCTCTCAGGTGCAGTATTTTATTAAGTTGGGTTTTAATTGTGACTTGACTAGCTTTACTAGAAATATATTCATTGAGGAATTCAACCCCCTAGCAATTATATGTTTATTTTGCTCTGTGAAGTTATTTTTTTCTGAAATATCTTAAAATTCTTTTGCATTATTTTGGATATTAATATTTTGTAACATTCCTTTGCTCTGGTTTGATCCTTTTATGTGTTGTCTTGTTCTATACAAACCTAATATTGTGAAATCGTATGGGCACATTGTTAATTTTCAGTGCAAAAGTTAGTTCCATAATCTTTTTCCCATCTCTTTTTCAAATAGGTGTTGCATATCACTGATCTACACCAAAACATCCTTTGACCATTGCTTCCAAGCCTGCCTTCAGGGTCACCAACTGGTAGGGCTTCTTCAGCAAAGCAAAGCATCAGAATGACTGAACCACTGAAAAGCACAGCTGCCCTCATGGTGGGAATTCCTCAAATTCTGGCCTGCTGTTAGTCCTTGATGACAAGCCTGAGAATTTCGGCTTGTGATGTTTAGCTTTTTATTGCTAATAGTAACTAACTGTGAAAGGTTATAAATAATAATACAAATTAGAAAACAAATTAAGGAAGCACAAAACATAAGTAAGTTAATTAAACAAAATATATGTATATTAATAACAAAAGTAAGTGAATCAATATACACTCACACAAGGTGACTAAAATAAATTACAATACAGAAATAAAAATAAATAATAACAGGCCTGACCCTACAAATATAATAATAATTTCTGAATAACTTTTAAAAAGACTGTAGAGTACATGTTGCATTTATTCTTGTACTTTGATGTGTGGCCTGTAGCAAGGCCCATGTATTCTTAATGGTCACTTGATGTCCTCTATTGCAACCAAAACAAGAATGTGCAATAGAAACAAAAAGGGTGTACATAATGTTTTGCAGAGTATTGCATCAGTGATTTGCAGGTTGCATTATATGTACTACTTATGAATACATTTGTTCTTCAGTGACACATGTAATACATTAAGATATATTGGTGCACTTTAATGTCACTGAATAAAGATAGCAATATATGAAATATATATACATTACCCCAGCTTCCCTTTCTGATATATAGGATTCAAAATGTGCATCTTTTCTTAAGGACTGGTGAGTTTCACTTGTCTCATTGTATAAAGCTTACATGAAACTTGAAGCAAAGTTTGCTGACATACAGATTTCACATTGTAATGGTTCTTTGTGATACTGGCATATTTTTGGAATGTGTTTATATTGTACTTAATTATGCACTAAATATTTTTTTTAAATCTTTAGTGACATGACGAATCCCGCTTTACAGCTTACACTGTCTAGTTCATATTTTAATTAGATGTAAAGCAATCCATCAATAGAAAATAGAGGAAAATAGAGGAACTGAATGCCTTAGAACCAAATTGAAAATACAGTCTTAACTTATGTCCTGATCAATGTGTGAATACTTTTCAAATCCTTCAAATCTGATACAATAGCTAATTACATAAACACAGATTGGATACTGACACACTACACTTAATGATGCTACACTAGTAGGTTCAATTGATCCAGAAAAATGCATTGGGATGACCAGCAAGGGTACAGGCTTGGCATGACAAAATATAACATTTCCCTTTAATGGGGTACATGGTATCTGTAAACAAAATGAGTGTGGCTTCACTGTTCTGTCACAGTTCTTCCGATCAGCTACCCTTCAAAGGGCAAGTTTTACCCAAGATAAGTTTCTCTTATAGATCACTATTAGAGAAATGTAACTTTCTATGGAAAATTTATGAGACTTGCCATGTTTAAACGTTACTCCTCCATGCTTGTGGAGAACAGAAGCTTGTATTTTATAATAGATTTTTGACACTGGATTCTGTGAGCTCACAGCACCTAACGTGCATAGGTACTTAGACATGTACGCATACTTCTATAAGTGCACTCTTTCATACATTATAAGAACAACTTGTGTTTAGGTGAATCTTCCCCAATGAAGTAAATTCATGAGTTTGGGTTGATACTTTTCTTTTTACCTTTAATCTCTTTTACATGTAACTTTCCTTTACTTAGTTTGAATCCTCCTAGAAGGTTATAGACAGTATTTAAAGATTTTGCATGGTTGCCAAATGCTTACATATGTTTACGGATATTTTCACAGGATTTATAATGTATTTTTTCTCCATCATCAGAAGAAACCTTGCTTTTCTCTCAGACTACAAGTTATAAAACTCTGTAACTGCATCTCATTTAACTTCAAATTAAGCCTGGCTCTTCCTTGAGAAAATCGTTAAAGATTTATTTGGTTGCCAAGTGCAAACAGTTTAACCATGTCGGTATTCAAATTGCAACACTTATTATTTTTAATAAAAAAATCTGATTCATTATTTTTCTGTTTGTGGCGTTAAAAAGTTCCTTCATCATGCATGAGGTATGTGTTCCTATATATTCCCATATGGGAATATCTCCAAATCCAAAGACAAATATTTCCTGTTATATTTTCTTACCCAGGAAAATTTTGTATAAAGGGAATCTAAATGTTATGGCTAGAGACTGAGCAGCAGAAACATCTGAAGTTCGGCTTTACCATCTTATAACTGGTAACATTTTGAAGCCAGAGAAATCTCTACTGATGCTGTTTATAACAAAAGCAGAAAAAATGTAGTCTGAATGAATAGAATCCCAAAAGAAGATAAGATGCATTGAATCTCATGTACGTGCCTTAATTCAGAATGGCCTTATGCGATATCCAAGCTATGATCTCAAGATTCTTGCAAGCTGCACTAGGAATTAATCTCAATTGAAGGATTCTTATTCCTCCTTGGAATTTCCCTCAAATACTGAAGGCCTTAACAAAGTTAAGTAATACTAAATATGAAAGGCCCATTTCCACTAGCTGAATAGACATCACATATGTTGGGTATCACATGCTTTTATTTCTACCAAAGACCACACTTACAAGGCAACAGAATCCCTACCGTCATATGGCAACCCGTTATCTCATATGGCAATTACTCCTGTGAACAAGGGGCTTGAAAAATGAGGAGGGGGCTTACCTAGAGGGCGTAGAGTGTTTGCCGCTGGGACAAAGAAGAACTACCTCAGAAGGATATGATGATGATCCCCAGGAGGGTATTGTTGTTCAGTTATTCAGTCGTGTCAGACTCTCTGTGACCCTATGAACCGCAGCACGCCAGGCACATCTTGTAACTGATTGTGCTTAACCATAAGGTTTTCATGGCAAATATACTGGAGAGGGTTGCCAGTTCCTTCTCCAGTGGACCGCAATTTGCATGACCTCTCTGCTATTACCTGCCCATCTTGGGTGACCCTACATGGTATAGCTCACAGCTGCATTGAAGTATACAAGCCCCTTCACCACCACCAGATTAGCGATCTAACTCTCTGTGACCCTATGGACCACAGCTAATGTTCATTATCCCATTGCTTTATCTATCCATCTCCGCCTCTGTCGTCCCCTTTTTCGTGCGCCATCAATCTTTCACAGCATCAGACTCTTTTCTAGAGAATCCTTTCTTCCCATAATATTTAGACTCATGGTCATTCCTTTTGGTGAACAGTTTGGCTTTATATCCTGTAAAACTGATTGATTGGATCTTCTTGCAGTCCAAGGGACTCTAAGCAGCATTCTCCAACACCACAATTCAAAGGTGTCACAATTCATAGTTTTAACTGCGCAGAACTTTGTTCATAGTGTAATATCTTTACTTTTTAGTAGTTTGTTCTGACTTGCCATAGATTTTCTTCCCAGCAAACATCTTTCTGCAGAGATTTTGCCCAGGAAAATAAAATGTCACTTCTTCTACTTCTTCCACATCTATTTGGTATGAACTGAGATTGCTGTTTGCTATGATTTTCTTTTTAATGTTGAGTATGAGACCAACTTTTGCACTCTTTTCTATCAACCTCATCAATAGGACTTCTTTCTCACTTTCAGCCATCAGAGTAGTATCATCAGCGTATCTGAGGTTGTTGATATTTCTCCCAGTAATATTGATTCCTGGTGTGGTTTTGTCCAGCCTTTATGCATGATTTATTCCACATATACGTTGAATAAATAAGGTGACAATATACAACTTTGTTGCACTCCTTTCTCGATCTTGAGGTGGATGAGATTGCGTAGTACCCCTATCTCTTTAAGAACTTGGCACTTTTTGTTATGATCCACACAGTCAAAGGCTTTCGAATAGTCAAGGTAAATGTTTTTTCTGAAACTCTCTTGCTTCCTCTATTATCCAGCAGACATTTGCAATTTGATCTCTGCCTCTTTGAAACCCGAACCCATGAATCTGGTTGTTCCCAGCCATATATTACCGTATATACTCGAGTATAAGCCGGCCCGAGTATAAGCCGAGGCACCTATTTTACCACAAAATACTGGGTAAAATGAGTGACTCGAGTATAAACCGAGGGTGGGAAATGAGCTGCCCCCTGTGTCCCTCTTGTGCCCTCTGTGTCCCCATCTCTCTCCCGTGTCTCTTCCCCCCTCCTCATTCTCAACCTCCCTCCTCCACTCTACTCCTCAACCTCCCTCCTCAACCTCCCTTCTCAACCCCCCATCCTCATCCTCAACCCCCTCCTCAACCTCATCCCCTCTCCTCATCCTCAACCCCCTCCTCAACCTCACTCCTCAACCTCAACCCCCCTCCTCATCCTCAACTCCCTCCTCAACCTCCCTCCTCATCCTCAACCCCTTTCTCATCCTCAGCCCTCCTCCTCATCCTCAACCCCCTCCTCAACCTCAACCCCCCCATCCTCAACCCCCCTCCTCATCCTCCCTCCTCATCCCCAACCTCCCTCCTCATCCTCCCTCCTCATCCTCAACCTCCCTCCTCAACCTCAACCCCCCCATCCTCAACCTCCCTCCTCAACCCCATCCTCAACCTCCCTCCGACACCCGGTATATGCTAATGCAGTGACATCACATGCGCGCAACATCAAGACGCCGGAAGGAGCGGAGGCAGGAGCAGGAGCTTCAGATGCAGGTGAGGGGAAAGGGAGGGGGTGGTGGTATTTAGAGGGGTAGAATGAGCGGGGGGGGGGGGGGGGGGGGGGGGGGGGGGGAGTGACTCGAGTATAAGCCGAGGGGGGCCTTTTTAGCCTTAAAAAAAGGGCTGAAAAAATCGGCTTACACACGAGTATATACGGTATTATGTGATCAGTGCTGTTAAGATCCTTCCTGTATAGATCTTCAGTGTATCAATGACACATCGTTATCCGATCTGCTTCTGTTAAGTCCTTACCAGATTTGCCTTTTATCACACACCTACTTTGACATGAAAGGGTCCTTTGAAAAACACAATTTTCTGGAAGAGATCTCTTGACCCATTCTGTTATATTCTTCGATCTATTTACATCTCTCGTTATAGAGTGTCTCCTTGTCTCTTCTTGAAATGCTCTGGAATTCTACATTCAGTTGGACAAATGTGTTCATATCTTCACTACTTGTCTCCTGGACTACTTTCAAAGCCTCATTAGAAAGCCAGTTTGCTTCTTAGTTTTCTTTCTAGCAAACTGAACATTTTCTCAAAATGCAGTATGATAGTGACATTTCTAACTGGAATTATAAAAACATACCAAATGTAAAAAAATCACTTATAACTTTGTAAACATTTCTGTGATGATTTGTGGATGGGGACATAATGAAGTCAAAGGACTGATAGCAAACAGAGCAAGAGATTGTACTGAAATTTCAAGTTGTAAGAAAATTTAGCACATTACATTTTTGGACTTTTTTATATACAGGAGCAGGTGTTGAATGAAAGTATTTGTTTAGCATTGTATTATAATATTGTATTATTAGTGTGGTATCATTGTAGTTATGGTGTATATATATATATATATATATATATATATATATATATATATAACTTCTTATATGCAGTATGTTGTTATTTTTTTTCTGTAATAGTTTGGACTGCCTTGAATGCATATGCTTCATGATTATGTTTTACAGTGAGTCATGCAAACTGTCTCCCACATACCTTAAACAAATTAAGCATTCATTGGCACGCTTGCTAAGTGTATAGCGCTCTACAGAAATGGTGCTAGCCAAAATATAGGTGGGGGTTGTAAAAATAGGCTGCACAAGCGAATGCTGCTGATTTATGAATATATAAAAAGTGTTCTAAAAAATAGGCAGTAGGAAGCAAGTTTTTTTTTCCTTTCTCCAAATAAATTCTAAAACAAGACATTGTGTATGAATGAACTAATGCTTAGGTTTCAGCTCTTCTACTTTGCTCCTTTATTGCCTACACATACCTGCAAAGCAATCTGGAAATTTGGGGCTTGACAGAAACAGAACGTTGCTTATACAAGCAATGGCATGGTGTTATGTGGAATACAGGGGTCTATTTACAAAACTCTCCATGTACCTAGTTATCCAGCAAATCCTGGGCAACCAACCATACTAGTACCAAATTTATTATCCCTCAGGAATCTAATTAGAATCAGTTGGACATTGTTTAATAACTTGCTCCATACCTTTTAGAGGGCAGCTGAAAAACTCTTCATAGGAGAGCTATAGAGGTTTTGAAACCCTGAACGTTTTTGTGCAAAATATACTTCAAGAAGAAAATGTATTGCTTTAAAAACTCTAACTCATATACAAAGACAAATTGGTATGATGCAGATAAGAACCAAAAGGACCCAACTAAGCCCAATTATGTCTTCCTAGAAGCATGGCTTAATTAAGTCTCAGGATTGGCTTGTGCTTATCTCAGACATGGTTAAATTCTTTAACTGTTTAATCCTGTTACTTCCACAGGTAGTCTGTTCCACTTACCTACTATTCTTTCTGTACAGTAGTATTTTAGCACATTACCTCAAAAACTTCCACTTTCAACTTCAAATTGTAACTTCTTGTTCTTTGAACAATACATATGTATGCTACTCTAAAGACACAAATGTATTTAGGATATACAATTGTACCATACACAAGCTCTTCTTCACTTCTTTCCTTATGATATATCTCCTCAACACAGACATACATATTTATGTATATAGGTTAACCAAAGTCATACATACACCCATCTATATACATATGTTTTATTGCAAATAAGCACAACATTGAGGTGCAACATTTTCAGCTTGAAGAGATGTGCTGGTCGATGGAAATTTACTGTCTTAGTCCTGGGCTGAGTTTGACATTTTTCTCAACATTGGCAGTAAGTAGAATATGACACTTTTTGAGGGGTTCTTTGAGGTACACACTATACCCAAGCTGCTCCTTTCAGCAGTCAAAGGGCAGTAAAGTAATTTGGAATCTAGTCAAGGAAGGAGTCAACCGACATCTGGAAACCCTGGCTTCTCTCTTGAGGTTTTGGACCTTTTGTGTTCTTCCCTTTCCCTGTCCATATTTTAAAAAAGATGGACCCAACTATAGAATCCTCCTTTTTTAGTGGTGAATCACCATTGCTGCCTTTTTTGTTTTAGATGTGCTACCTTTTGCCAAGTCCATCATTGTTGTGTTGTTATTTATTACTGCAATATAGTGTATATGTTCAGTGATGATATTATTGTGAATATGATGAGATACATATCCAGTAAACTTACTTAACTTGTCTAATCTTTGGTGAACTATTTACTCTTTACATATGTATAGATACTGGAAACTTTTGCAACAGTCACCTCATATCCACACTTTGGATTTTTCTTCTAAAGGGCAAAATACTGATTTCTACAGGTACAATACTGAACAGGCTTCAATCTTAAAAAACCCTATGCCCCTTCTTAAATTAGCAAGCTCAGGAACAGAAGCCTTATTTATAACCCTTTAGAGTGTAAGTCTGCAAGTTTTCAGTATCGCTAGGTGCTTTAGGGAAAACACTGTACATTTAATTTTAAGCTCAAAGACAGGGCCCTCCATTTTTTTCTGCATTGTGTTAGTGCTTTTGACTTGCCCTTAGCCCTGTATATTGCTCCTGCATACATTGGTGCATTACAACTAAAGGAAATAATAATAAGATAATAATAAACTATGATCCGTAAAAGAAAAAAACAAGATGCTTCCTTATAGGCACCTACTATGGCCAAAGATCGACCCATGGAGCTTCCCATAGGGAAAAAACTCTGAGCTACTTCAAAAGTCTTGAGGCCTAGTACAAATGTTATAGTCAGGCCCCTCTTCCCCTGCACATATTGTAATTCATGGGAACCAGAACTTGTACAGTTTATATAAAATATAGATTCTCTTTATTAAGGATTTTTTTCCAAGATTCCAAAAACAGATTGTCTGGCTTTCATAAACTCTTCCTTGCTCATAAGTGTTAAATATTTTACATATAAACAGTAAATATTATATCTATCTACATCCATTCATTATTAATCTCACCTTTTAAAGTATTTCTCTCTGTTGACTACTAACTACTGACTAAGCACAAGGGAACTCCAACTGATCACATGTTTCTGTACTGCTGTATCAGTAAATCACCAGCCCATTAGTAGATTTGTTTAGTTTAAGGTGCTTTATCTGGATGTTTCGGGCCCCAAAGCACAGGACCCACTAAACACACACACAACAGCATAATTTACAACTCTGTTGTCTGCCCACCCCTCTGCTGCTGCTGCTCTCCTGTGATGTCCTACTCCCATATGCTGCTTGCCTGTTTGACTCCATTGCTTTAACAAGGAAGGAAGATAGAAAGTTTGAGATCCTGAAGTGTTTATGTATCAGTTCCAGCAGCAGGGAGCTCTGTGTCTTCATCACCTGATTACATGCATCTCAGTCTTAATAATCATGTAGATGCCTGTCAGCACAAGGCTCCTCTTCTAGGTTGGGCCCCATTCAGAGGTACCCCCCTGCCACCCTTCAGCAGTCCTGAAAAGGCACACTTACATAACACAGTAACAACAAAACAAAATGTAATGCTTTGAGAGATAATCCCTATATAAACATTTGTGTTTTAGAAACCTATGCTTGAGAATTTAACTAAGTATAACCAGGAAGGAAATTATGCAATATAGCTAGTTTTTAGTTAGAAAAAATATTTTTCAAGTATTCTCTATGGGTATATCCAAAACTTTGGTTAAGGTTGTATGTCTGAGATTAATTTTTTGCATCTCTGCAAATCACATATTATAATTGTCCAACTATGATTCGTCGTCACTCTGTGTTGCGTGGTGCGTACGACTTAGCAATGAGCGCCGCAGGCGAGCCATTAAACCGTAGCACTTGGGCAATGAGCGCCGCAGGCGCTCATTGCGAGGCTCACCGTTAACTCATAGCACTTAGGCAATGAGGCAATGAGCGCCGTAGGCGCTCATTGCTGGCTCGCCTCGCGTAGCGAGGCGAGCCGTTAAACACCTCACACGCACGACTTAGAAAAAATAACTCACCTCGGAACCAACCTTAACGTAACAAACACCAACACGCACTAAGAATCCGACTATAACTTAACAAACACCCACACGCACTAAGAAACCGACTATAACGGACGACCCAAGCGCAAATAAAAACAGTGAAAACACACCAAATACTGACACAAACTACATAAAAAGCTTACCCATAGCAAGGGGGGGGGGGGCACCCAGGACCTCTGAAAGTGAAGTTACACCTCCATTTAAGTCCAAATTCCCGAGTTCAGACACACGAAAATCCCGTAAGCGAGAGAAAAAATGTAAAAAAACGAAAACGAGGCTCACAGCCCAGCCACGTACAAATTAGCCAAGAAGGGATCCGAGATAAGCTCGGAAACCCACATAAACCCCAGGGGAACCGAGATAAGCTCGGAGCCCTGCATTAACCCCACATTAACCATTGCAGTGGGGTTCCCGAATGCACGCGATCGGGGACGCCCGCTGCAATCAAAATTCTAAATTCCCGAGTTACAGGTCCTTAAAGGACCGTAAAGGTCCTTAAAGGACACGTTATAAAAGAAAAAAAATATACACTGTCACCCTGTCAATCATGGGGGTCAATACAGACCCCCATAAAACCCTCATTAACCCTGTCACTCATGGGGGTCAATATAGACCCCCATAAGCCCTTCATTAACCCTGTCACTCATGGGGGTCAATACAGACCCCCATAAACCCATCATTAACCCTGTCACTCATGGGGGTCAATAGAGACCCCCATAAGCCCTTTATTTAGCATGTCACTCATGGGGGTCAATACAGACCCCCATAAGCCTCTATTTAACCCCATCAGTCCCATAAGGGTATATTAACACCATTATGGGCCTGTATTCAACACTACATTAACCATATAAGTGCCATGATGGTCCTCAAGGACCATCATGACACTAAGTATAAACACTATACTGCACTATACCCCCCAATAAAACATTAAATATCAACTAAACACCCTCCACACTAAGCTATTAACATCTACACTACCTACCCCCTATTAACCCCCACCACTCTAATTACAGAAAATAAAAAAGATTAAAGTCACAAAAAAACAAAAATCTACATTACATGAAATAAAAAACTAACTCACAAAAAAAATAAACCACATTACACAAAATAATAAAACCTAAGTCACAAAAAATAAAAAAGGAACATTACAGAAAAAAAAAAAACATTACAACCCCCCCACCTCACTACAGAAAAAAAATACACACCTGAAAAGGAAATACATATAATACAAATACATACAATACAAATACATACAATTACAATACAATTACATAAAATTACAATACAATACACCACTATCTAATATACATTACACAATCTATCTAAATAAATAGCATAATCTAATATACATCCTATCTATATAATTATACATACCCAATATATCGAAATAAATACCATAATCTAATATACATCCTATCTATATAATAATACATTCCCAATCTATCTAAATAAATACCATAATCTAATATACATACTATCTATATAATAATACATTCCTAATCTATCTAAATAAATAGCATAATCTAATATACATCCTATCTATATAATAATACATTCCCAATCTATCTAAATAAATAACACAATTTAATATACAATACATCCTATGCTATCTATATAAAACCCCTAGCTAACATACAATAAATGCTATCTATATATTAACTAATCTAAGTCTAAGATATAATAAAAAAATTAAGACCACTTACCTTTGCAGATGTTCATTGCGATCAGCCACCTACAAAAAAAAAAAAAAAAAAATTAGTGCAACACGTTTACACTAATAAAATAAACATTATAGACATTCTATACATTACAGACATTCTATACATTCTATACATTCTAAGGGCCTCATTCTATTATCGGCCGTAAATCGGCCGTAAGGCTGCGATTCCTTGCTGGGGTTCTGTTAACTCGCAATTCAATTATACGGCCCCGCAAGGATCTCCTCTTACGGCCGGCCGCATATCTTGGAACCGGCCGTAAGCTCAGAAATCTACAAAGTCAAAAATAAATTCAAGCCTGCACTGTACAGCTCTGTAAATGCTAGGGATCATATTGGGGTACATGAGGATTAAAAGTAACCCACTCTCAAGCTTGCACATTAGCCCAAACCCGAGTTTAAATTAACTGTTTATTTTCCGGCTGCGGCGTGGGCGTATCTGAGGTGCTCCAAGCTCTATGGACTTTTTACATGTATATTTGACATATATTAAAAAATATATATTTTACGGATTTGAGTATAGGGGAATGTTGTGCTATTTTTTCTAACACCTAAAATCACTTTATAGTCTTCTCAAAGTGCAGGATGGCTTTATTTGAGCTATTTTATGTGCTTAATTGGTGCTAGCGGGACCTCTTTCCTGCAAGTAAGCTGCGGCTCGGTTTTAGCCTTGCAGAGAGGGTTCCCGGAGCAATTGAATTGCAAATAGGATTTTCTTACGGCCGATTTCCTTGCGGCCGTTTTAGATCAAAGGATTTCCTCCGGCGCGAGCTGCCGCAAGAGATAGCAAGGCACCGGCCGCAAGCCTGACGGAAAAAAATATATATATATACTTACATCCACACTCCTGGACATCCCCGATGCTAATGAGGCTCCAGGAGAATTTTCCGGAAGAAAATAAGCAATGGCGCCTTCTGATTGGTTTAAAACGCTGTCTATCAAATTCACCCAATCAGGAGGCACCAATGTGTGAGTCAATCAGAAAGGGATACACCGTAAAACCCCACTCTGATTGGATAATGCACCTATCAATCTTTATTTAAACCAATCACAAGGCGCAGATGCCTTCAGCCAATCACAATGGAATACACCCCCACAGGGTAATTGGTTGGAGCCTCTGCGCATTCTGATTAGTTGCACTGACAATAGCCAATCACAATGGAATACACCCTCACGTACTGATTGGTGAAGGATTTGCGCATTCTCATTGGCTACTGTTAAAATCAATCAATATTACAGCCAATGGGAAGGCGCAGATGTCTTCACCAATCAGTGCGTGGGGGTATATTCCACTGTGATTGGCTGATGGCAATAAAGCCTTAGGATTGGTTCAAATAAAGATTGAAAGGTGTGTTATCCAATCAGCGTTGTATTTTGGGGTGTATACATTTTTCATTGGTTCACAAATGGGGTCTTCTCATTGGCTGAATTTGATAGACAGCCTTTTCAGCCAATCAGAAGCCGCCATTGCCAATTTTACTCTGGAACACTCCATAGGAAGGTCATTAGCGTCAGAGACATCCGCCAGGGCGGATGTGTGTCGTTTTTTTTTTTTTTTAAAGGGGCGGATGCTTCCGTAGAAGACGAGGAGGCCGGAGACATCGCGGAAAGGTAAGTATAATGTAGATTGTGTTTATTTTAATTTGCTTTATGTTTACTAATGTAATGTTTTTTTTTTACAGGAGTAAAGATGGCCGACGGAACATGGCGGACGTAACATGGAGGACGTGACATGCTGGAACGGGACATGCTGGAAAGGTGAGTATAATATTTTCAAAATTTAGAATATTTAGAATGTTTACAATGTTTAGAATGTTTAGGCATTTCATGTAAACGTGTTGTATTAATTTTTGGAATCTTTTTTACCGTAGGTTGCTGATCTGAAAAAACAACTCAAAGGTAAGTGGCCTTAATTATTTTATTGTAGCTTACAATTAGGGTAGCTATATATATATAGATAGCATGTATTGTATATTACATAGATAGGGGGATGTATTATTAGATAGTATTGTATATTACATAGTGGGATGTATATTACATTATATAGTGGCATATATATTACATAGTGGCATTTATATTACATAGTGGCATGTATAGTAGATAGTGGCATGTATATTACATAGGGTTGTATTTTATTTTATTTAATTGTGTTGTATTTTAGTTTTTTTAATTCTGTTGTATTTTAGTTTATTTAATTCTGTTGTATTGTATGTATTATATGCATTTCTTTTTCAGGTGTGTAATTTTTTAAAAATGTTTGTAGTGACGGGAGGTTGTAATGTATTTTTTTAGTTTTTGTAATGTTCCTTTTTTTATTTTTGGTCACTTAGGTTTCTTTTTTGGGTTCTGTAATGTACATTTTTTATTTTTGGTGATTTTAGTTTTTATTATTTTATGTCATGTAGATTTCTGCTTTTTGAGGAATTTAATTACTTGAGGCACACAGTACACTCACATTGTGTGACAAACAGCATTTCAACACTTTCTTTTATTGACCGTCATTTTTTGACGGGCAAGTCGCTAGTATAATATAATGACTGTCGGCATGTAGGGGGCAATGGTAAATGTGTCAAATATTAAAAGTTCCAGTTGGATAATACAGGTATATCTCATTTAGCGCTACCGCCATAATGCTCTTTTTGCTGTAATTCCCTGCTTTGCACTAAACCACACCATAGCAATGTTTTTTGCCTGCGATCCCCTTTTAACACTGTGCCCCGCTTTAGTGCTGTTTTTTCTTTAACGCCACAGCATTGAGACAGAGTAGAAGACATGACAAAGGAGGAGAAGAAAAGTGACAACCTTGACAGACCCTTTCTTACCTGAACAATTAAAAAACAAGGTTCCCTTGTTTTTTATCATGTGGTTGTTAATTGTCCAATAAAATGCACAAATTGGTATTATTTTTGCAGTGTTTTACAGAACATGAGTGAGCGCAAAGAAGATCTGCTCAAGTTGAAGGCCCAAAGCATTTCTTTGGATTTAAAAATGAAGGTGCTGGAGTGCTTGGAAAAAGAAGAATGCCAAGTGGACATTGAAGCAGATTTAAAGTTGCCAACCTCCAAAATTCGCACCATCCTTAAAAATAAGGAAAGGCGGAAATGGAGAAGCGGCTTTGCCTCTGGATTGATACTGAAATGCCTCTCAGACAGGCCTTCATCATGGAGAAGGCCAGTCACATCTATGTCATATCCAAAGACAAACACCAGAAGTGACAAAGGCTTGGTTTGACTACTTCAAGACTGATTTCTAAACTGTCACTTAGTGACAACAGTTGTGCTTTACTTTAGCTCCAGCAGAAAAGACAAAGGAATAACTAAAAATGAACTTTTCACATATTTACAACTAATTTTGGTCCAGATAAATAATAATACTGTCTTCCCAGTTTAGGTCTACATTGCCTGGACTTCCATCTCGGGTTCTCACTTCACTCCGCCAAACAGGGAAGCGGCAACAGCTACACACAGGAGGCCCCCAAAGAGCCTGGAAAGCGCTCTGAAGAGGAGGAAGAAGATAGATCTAGAGACAGGCCCAGCACAGTGTAACCACAGGGAAAGACATACATGGTAAACAAACCGATAATGTGGCTGATGCAGCAGCCATTTTGAGAAACACCAACAGTGTGCTTGATGCAACAGCCATTTTAAATAAGGAGGTGGGTAAGGAGAAATAAGGAGAAATATTAGAGGCAATTCGCTCCATCCTGTTCTATTCTATAGGGTAACTTAACCACATACACCATGTAATCAAACCCAATACCCCGGACATGGACTCACACATTTCAACAAAGTCCTCTAAACGCAGAACTCATTACCCTGATATCAGCTTAACACAGAGGAATGGTTGGTATGTCAACTAAGAGGTCTTCTAAGAATATTCAGGAATATTATATACCAAAAACAAGTGTTTAATCATCTCCGCATTCATCCTTTGCGATAAAACACCTACCAAAGTCAACCATGGAAGCTGCCACCCCAAGCACAAAGGCATATATACAGAATTGAAGGACCTAATTTCATTCTTCAGATCGGAAATTAAGGAGGAGATTCACAAAGTTGCAGCGGACCTTGAAAGCGAAATCAAAGCAGTGGACACCAGAGTAATAGAATTGGAGGATAAATATAACAATCTTGTAAAGGCGCACTACCAATTGGAAGAAGAAATGCACATCCTAAGAGAAGAACACATACACCTCCAATAAAATCAAGAAGACTTGGAAAATAGGTCTAGACACCAAAACATCAGAATCCGGAATCTTCCTTAAACAGTAAAAGACCTCCCCCAATATATGTTTGACCTTTGCAAAATTCTCTAACCCAATATGGAAGAGGAAACTTTCAAGTTGGACAGGATACATAGGACATTGATGAGTCGCCCTTCCCCTTCAGACAAGCCGAGGGATGTAATAGCAAAATGTAATTACTATACAACTAAAGACCTCTTCATGAAAGCAGCAAGGTCGGGCATTCTAGAAAAATAGGAAAATACTGAAACCCCTCTTGGAAGCCATCCTAGCTCAAATATGGAGATACACCTGGGGATTCCCATTCAAAGATTCTGTGACATGGGAAAATCCATTGCATCTGTGACTGGGACGAAGTAATTGCCTTACTTTCAACCTGGGGCATCTCTATTCCAGAAAACTTTGGACATAATCCTTGTCTAGCTCCCAGACTACAAAGATGTCCAGAACCTAACAGCTCCCATAAAAGTAATGATAGGTTGTCCTATTAATAGCTCTTAGAAACATTAGTTGGAACTTTATCTTGTTAACTTATACCTCCTGGACTACCACGCTTAGTTATCCAGGGACATTATTGCTCTCAGACCCTACATAGTTGAAATGTCACTTTCCAGTTAAGGTTTTAATTTTGGTGTGCCCGAAGGGGCTATGCTTTATATTGTCATTCCTGGCTAGTTACCAATGTATCCAATGTTAAGGATACCAGGTAACTCACAGTAAAGTTTAGGAGGACAGCTCTTTACTCTCCTCGATAAAATTAATATTGATATTTATCTGACATAATCTTGACTTCCTTCTGTTTTAAGTAAAGAGACATTGGTAACTGAAAAAGTTTTAAGAGTGTTACATTTATTGCTGTAATTTTAAGGTAATACTTTCTTTTTTGTATTTTTTTTTCTTTTACCTTTTCTTAGTTTCTTTCTCTCTCTATCTTCCTCTTCCCTTCCTGTGAAGCATACTTTCTCACCACATCATATAGACATCACCCTCTGAATTGTCCTTACCTGACAAATTTAGTTCAAGTTCTTCTGCTGCAAAACCTGGTTAGTAATGGACCTCAATATTGCATCACACAATGTCCAAGGCTTAAATGAGCCTATACAATGGGGGATTATTCTGGGTGAATATATAAGGTTAGGAATAGATAAAGTCCTAATTCAAGAAACCTATTTAAAAAAATGCTGTTCCAAAATACCGGGAAAAGCATTACATCCAAACATACAGTGAGGGTAAAAGAAATGACCAGTCTCTAATTTTATTGGTAGGTGTATTTTAACAGTGAGAAATCCAGAAAAATGCATGTAAAAAAAGTTCTAAGTTAGTTTGGAGGTGAATAAAATAAGTATTTGACCCCTTCAACTTAGTACTTGGTGGCAAAACCCTTGTTGGCAATAACAGAGGTCAAATATTTCTTGTAGTTGTACACCAGGTTTGCACATATCTCAGGAGTGATTTTGTCCCACTCCTCTTTGCAGATCCTCTCCAAGTCATTAAGGTTTCAAAGCTAATGCTTGGCAACTCAAACCTTCAGCTCCCTCCACAGATCTTCTATGGGATTAAGGTCTGGAGACTGGCTAGGCCACTCCAGGACTTTAATGTGCTTCTTCTTAAACCACTCCTTTGTTGCCTTGGCTGTGTGTTTTGGGTCATTGTCATGCTGGAATATTCATCCATGACCCATTTTCAATGCCCTGGCTGAGGGAAGGAGGTTCTCACCTAAGATTTGACAGTACATGGCCCCGTCCATCGTCCCTATGATGCGGGGCAGTTGTCCTGGCCCTTAGCAGAAAAACACCCCCAAAGCATAATGTTTCAACCTCCATGTTTGATGGTGGGGATGGTGTTCTTGGGGTCATAGGCAGCATTCCTCCTCCTCAACACATTCACCCAGTTCTCCACAACACTTTCACCCAGTTCTCTTCTGAATCATTCAGATGTTCCTTGGCAAACTTCAGACGGGCCTGTACATGTGCTTTCTTGAGCAAGGGGACCTTGCGGGCGCTGCAGGATTTCAGTCCTTCATGGCGTAGTGTGTTACCAATTGTTTTCTTGGTGACTATGGTCCCAGCTGCCTTGAGATCATTAACATGATCCTCCCATGTAGTTCTGGGCTTATTCAGCAGACAGTTGTCTTTTATACGGGTAACAAGCTGAGATTAGGAGCACTCCCTTTAAGATAGTGCTGCTAATCTCAGTTCATTACCTGTATAAAAGACACCTGGAGCCAGAAATCTTGCTGATTAATAGGGGATCAAATACTTATTTCACTCATTGACCTGCAAATCAATTTATAACTTTTTGAGATATGAGTTTTTCTCTTTTTTTTGTTTTGTTATTCTGTCTCTCACTGTTAAAATGCACCTACCATTAAAATTATAGACGGATAATTTATTTGTTATTGGACACACATTCAGAATCAGCAGGGGAAAATATTCCCTTTTTCCCCTCACTGTATCATGCTACCCCCTCCGAAAAATGTTCCACCCATAGAGATAATGATGGGAGATACATTCTTCTGATTGACACTATTAATGAAAGAAAGGTGTAGTTATAAAATGTGTATGCCCCAAATTTTGGTCAAACAGCCTTCTTCCATAAGATTTGAGATTTACTGCTTGATTGGTAACTCTCCGATTGGATCCTGGGTGGTGACATGAACTCAGTATTAGATCCCATTAACAAAATAACCAATTTCACCTTGTCACAATCCCCACTGCTACTAAGTCCCTTAAATCTTTACTCAAGAATTACTGTTTGATTGATACCTGGAGAGAAATTAATCCAAACGAGAGGGCATATAACCGTTTATTCAGCTAGACATAATTAACATTCTCATATTGATTATGTTCTAATTCAACAACATTTAGCCACAGATTTATCTGAAGCTGTAATCCATCTTCTGGTCAGACCACAAACTAGTTAGCATTTCCTTACATGATTTACTCCCTAAGGGGCACTCCCCATCGTGGGCACTAAATCCAGCTTTGCTCAATGACATCATATCAAGGGAAATATATATAAAGAACTGGAAAATTACTTCAATATAAATAGTGGAGGGAAGGTAAACCAAGCAGGTGTATGGGCAGCCCACAAAGGAGTGATAATAGGTATATGAATCCAGATAGGCTTTCTTACCAAAAAACTAGAGTTATCCCAAATTTAAAAAAATGTATGCTAAGATTGCAGCCCTCCAAAAAAAAACAGCTTCCCTGAGATCGCCCAAGATCCAAGCGGAAATATATTCATTAAAACAAGACCTGCATGAGACTTTGAGGAGAAAAGTTATAACAGTTTTACAACGGACACAAACTACATTTTTTATGTTTGCCAACAAACCTGATTAAATGCTAGCTAGAAAACTTAATCAGCAAAATACAAATGTGTTTATCCCTAAGCTCAAATTAGAGGATGGTAATGTTATCTATCAACCAGTGGAGATCGCAACGGCATTTGAGACATATTATACTAAACTTTATTCGTCAACCTCTCAATCCGGCTTGCTTAGGCATAAAGAACAAATTAATTTGTTCCTCTCCTCAATAAAATTTCCCCATATTGACAGAGACAAAATCGATTATCTGAGTACCCCAATTTACATAGTTACATAGTAATTGAGGTTGAAAAAATACTTTCAGTCCATCAGGTTCAACCTTTTAAGATGCCTTCTGATCTGCAATATGCAGATTAGTTGTAAATTTATCCAGAGGAAGGCAAACAGGAAAAAAAATACATATGAGACTTAGCCAATCGTCTCAAAAGGGGGGGGAATTAATTCCTTCCTGATCCCAGATACTGGCAATCGGACTCCTCCCTGGATCAATACTTTTTTTCTAATTAACCAGGATAATCCTGAATACCCTTTTTAATTAAAATATATTCAGTCCCCTTTTAAAGTTATCTACTGAATCCACTGTCACCACCTCCTTTGGTAGAAAATTCCATTGATTAACCACTCTTACTGTGAAGAACCCTTTTCTTTTTTTAAGGTGGAATCTTTTTACTTCTAATGTAAAAGGATATCCACTTGTCAGTTGAAAACCTCTTCACCCTTACTGTGAAGAACCCTTTTCTTTCTTGAAGGTGGAATCTTTTTACTAATGTCAAAGCATGTCCTCTTGTCAGTTGAAAATCTCTTGGCACAAAAAGCTCACTTGACAAAGCTTTATACTGACCCTGGATGTATTTATATAATGTAATCATATCTGCCTTTTTTCTAGAGAAAATAAGTTTCATTTGGTTAGTCTTTCCTCATAACTTAGCCCCTCCATTCCCCTTATTAGTTTTGTAACCCTTCTCTCTACCTTTTCCAGCTCTAAAATGTCCCTATTATGAAGTGGTGCCAAAAATTGTACTACATATTCCAAATGAGGACGTACTAGGGATTTGTATAGTGGCAGAATTATATTTGTGTTCCTTGCTTCTATACCCATCTTAATACATGCTAATATTTTATTTGCCTTTGCAGCTGCTGCTTGGCATTGAGCATAGATGAAAATAAAAGAGCTATCAAAGAAACCAAACCTCATAAGGCCCAACTATTACCCTTGTGGATCCATCCGGATCATGTGGGGTTTATTCAGGGTAGGGAAGCCCCAGATAACACTAGGCTTATTCTAGACCTCTTAGATGTTGCATCAGTTTAAAAAAATCCCCATGATGCTGCTCTCGCTGGATGCTGAAAAGGCCTTCAACATGATGATCCTCTGAACGATTGGTCTGATTGAAGGCTTAGTGAAAGATATATTAACACTATACTCAGCCGGACAGCCTTTGTGACCTATCAGGGCTTCAGATCTCCACTTTTTAGAGTACTATGGGAGACAAAACAGGGGTGTCCCTTTTCCCCTTTACTGGGTTCAACAACATGTCAAATATCTAGGTATCAATATACCTAAGCATCCTAGATTAATATATAATGCTAATGACCCCTGAATCATTTAAAATGTATTCAAAGATATTAATACCTGGTCCACATACAACATTTCCTGGCTTGGTAAGATCCATTGTTTTCAAAGTGAACATATAAGTTGCTATATCTTTTTCGAACAATCGCAGCAGCGATTACTACAAAAGATATACAAACCCTTCAGAGAGCAACCTCCAGCTTTATTTGGGTTCACAAAAAGCCTATAATAAAGAAAACCACCATGGTGGCTTCTAAAAATAAAGGTGGTCTAGCCATTCCAGACCTACTTAAAATGTTAAAGCTTCTAGACTGGTCCAATTGACCAAGTGGTTCAATAAAGAACACCCACTGCTGTGGGTAGAAATCCATAACCACTCAATGTGCATGATCCCTGCTGAACTAGATGATAACTACAAAAAATGGGCTTCATGTTGGGACAGGTGGGAACTTTGAATTGGTTGGTAGTATAAAAGGACGGTAACTCAAATACAAACTTCAGAGACAATATAATGCAATGCTTCACCCCTCCCTCTTCCCCCTTCTTTTATTTTTCTCTATGCTATTCTTTTTTTTTTCATTCGTTGGTTTAATTAAAACTGGCATACTATGACATTGTCATAGTATATAAAATAAGTACTTATTCTACAGAAAAACAAAAATTATTGGAAAAAAATACAAACAATTTTTTTTTCTTTATTAAGTTGTGATTTGTATATAATGCATGTTGGACTTGTATTGTTTTGTTAATCTAATAATGCTATGTCTCTCATTCCTTACGATAAAAACGATTTGCACCAAAGCTGCTGCGGCCTTTGCAGCCACTTTGATAGGCATCGTTGATAGAGACAATTATCCTCCAGAACTGGTATTCAAAATTGACGAGACTGGACTGCGCTAGAAGCAAATGCCAAGCCACATCTTCATATCACATGAGTAGAAGCAAGCACCGGGATTTAAAGCAGCCAAAGGCCGTTTAAATCTTATTCTGGGTGAGAACGCCGGTGTTGGTTTCAAGATCAAAATGATCATTCCAAAACACCTGGAGCCAAAATCCACTTTGGCGGTCATTTGGCAATTCAACTTTAAAGCTTGGATCACTATTGACATCTTCAAAAACTGGTTCAGCAAATATTTCTGTCCATCAGTTCATGGCTACTACAGGCATAAGACTGTGATGTAGGCAGTTTCACTAGAAACCTATCAAAGGCAACTTGCTGGACTTGAGCTCTTAATATGCACAGGCTTAACTTCAGCTCTTAAAGGCTCATCTGTAAATAAAATATAACCTTTATTAATGTCCTTAAAAATGATCATCTAAATGAACAAATTATAAAATGCAGCCCCATCCTATAGGTGGAGTTCAGATAAATAATACTGATCATTACTTTGCTCAGATTACAAACATCATATAGAGTTTTGTCTAATTAATACATCATGACACAAACTCAGAAAGCCTGGAAGCATTTTACCACCCCGCCATAGACAAACAGTACTCAATAAGGCTCAATTTGATCTCTTAAAGGCACAGGCTCAATTTAAGGTCTTACAGACACAGGCTCAATTTGGTCTTTTACAGGCGCAGACTGGATTAGGGCTCTTACAGGCACAGCGACTTGTGCACATCTGGAACTGCTGCAAATTTATTGTAGATCTGCGTCGTGGACAAGTCTAAATCCAAGCAAGCGACTTGTTCTAAACAAGTATTTTCCCTGTGTGACAAGTCTTAAACCAAATTGGACTTCAACTGAAGCGGACTCAAACCAATGTACCACTGTATGTATGTATATATATATATATATATATATATATATATATGTAGTTGGGACCCTCTCCCCTGGTAGGTGGGGTGTGGCCACAGATAAATCATCTTGACTTGAGAGGAGGGCCAAGGGATAGTAAAGAGTGTTGTGAAAGAGGGCAGAGGTGGAATCGCTGATGGGTATGGATTTGTTGTGTGATTCTGGATTGGTGAGGTCGGCTAGAAGATTGCTAAGGAATGGTCTGCCTTGGGGCAGAATTTTGGAAGCATAGTGGAGGGGACTTAGGAGGATTTGGAGGTCCTTGAGGGTTGAATGGCTGGATATGGTGAATGAGGAAATAAATTGATGAGGTCTGTCTAGTTTGTAGATAGGGAGTCTGGCTTCCATCTTGTTTGTATCCAGAATGATGCCCAAGAACTCAACAGCTTGGGCCGGGCCCTCGTTTTTGTCAGGGGAGTAGGAGATGTTGAGATCATTAAATAGCTTAGTGCTTGTGGCCAAGCTTTGGGAAACTGAGGTTGAAGGTTCGATGAATAAAAAGTCGTAGAGGTAGTGGATGACGTAGGGGCAACGGAAGACGTTTAGCAATATCCAGTAGAGCGACTCTGCAAAGTTGTCAAACAATTTTGGGATGCTTTTACATCTAAAAGTCAGACGACAGCAAAGTAAATAGGTCTCCTTAGCGCATACAGTGGAGGTGCCAGAGGTTAGGGTGGATTGGGAAGCATTTGAAAGCATCCTTGGTATCGGATTTGAACAGCCAAGACATGGGTGTAGGAGCCAAAATAATTCTGGAGGGAATACAGCTTCTATATGCATACATACACACAATGAGAAATCTTGAGGGGATTTGTCCCCCTCATCCCCCACAGTTCCTACACCCATGAGCCAACATCTAGGCCCCAGGGTAGTTATGATGCATATGGCATCATCAACTTGAGCGCATTGAGGAAGAAGACGTCTGACGGAATGAGGGGATTTATGCTCAAGGTAGAGGGGCCAAAAGGGTGGTGACCAGTCGTTTTTTGAGAGAGTATTTCCTGGTGGCGATCCCTATAGGGTTGACTCTCCACAAGGCGAAAAGTGGAGAAGAAAAGGGCCCAGTTAAGTATTTGTTGCGGGTTTCGGATGCAAGGAGCTGATCCACCAATCCAGGCTCCTTTGTAGTGGATTCCAAATTATTGCTGCCGAAGGAAGCCTGGGGCAATGTTGCCACCCCTGTGCTAAACCCGTTAGTGAAACCCTGGAGGAGAAAGTGCACAAAGGGGTGGGTCAGGTTGGTGGGAGAAAAGGAAAGACAGCTTGGGCAGGTTGGCAGGTGTGGGTTACTTGGGGCAGATTAACTTGTAGTGGGCCTTGAGGCAAATGCATCAGATGTGAAGTAGGCTACAGGCATTGTAGTTGCAACCCCTGGTGTTGAAATTGTTGGAAATTGGATTTGCACTGTGGAGAAGAAGTGCGTCCTGGAATGAGGGTAGTGACAGAGAGAGGTAAGGAGAGTGGCTAGTGAGGTGACAGGAAGGGCGAGTGGATACGTGACTGGCTGTGCGACATGTAGAGCGAGAGGTAGAGCGACTGGGAATACGACTACAGGGCAACAGGCAAGCGAATAACAGGCAGAGTGGCCAAGAGAGTGACAGAAGCATGTGGGTCGGAGGGTGCTGGAGGAGGCTGTGGGAGATTCTCGGAGCGGAGCTGTAGCTGGGTTGTTGCATTTGTTGTTGCAAAGAGATTTGCGTATGGCTGGCTAAGTGTAGAAAGAGGGGATAAGAATCTGAAAAAGGCCCATGTATGTGTTTGAAGGTTTGTGTGAGTGTGTGATTAAAACCCTAGGTGCCAGTGGAACAGTGTATATAATGTACATAGGTGTGTCTGAGGTTCCTAAAACCCTAGCGTGGGAAAAAGAGAGAGAAAATGTTTAAACCATGGAGTATGTTTGGTAAAACAAATAAGAGGCATAGAGATGCCTCTAGTCCGATTGAGGTGATGGTATGTACATATCCAGAATGTGCAGACAAATTGAGATGGGCAAGTAAAGTGTGGGTGAAGTGGACCAAGCAGTGTCCAAAACCTTGGCCAAGGTATGGGTTGTGAGATGATTCATGTTTAATGATTGTTGAAATGTTTATGGAAACAAAAGGGAAAAACAGACAGCTTTAAAAATGTATATATAGAAGAAAGGTTCATTGTGATAAAATAGAGTTATACAAATAGAGACAGAGAGTGAAAGGGAGATACAAATGAGGAGTTAGTCAGTGAGGGACAGATAAAGAGTGTGAAACAGTACCAGAAATATACACAGTGAGAGAGAGGTACATATTGATAGTAAGAAAGAAGAGAAAGAAGGGTTAAAATATTATGAAGGGAAACAGATTTTTTCAAAACTATGGGTTGTAGTAAGGAGAAGATTACATTCAATTTATACTGAGAAAAAAACAGGAGATTAAAACAATTGCACGGGAATGATGTAGAAAACACACACAAAGTCTTACAGATAGGGTGCAATACCGAAATATAATAGTTATGTAACAGAATACAAACAGTATATGATAATATGTCGGTTATGGTTTATGTACTCCAACTCCTGAGCTTTCATTTTTTTTTTATTATATGAATGAAAAGGAAAAGGGAATAGAAAAATCGAGGAAAGAAAGTGGAAAATGGGATGTGGAGATAGGAACATTATGAAACATTATAGTTGAACTAGGGGAAAAGTGTCAAAGTAATACAGATAATACTATATATAATACTACGGAGAAGGGAGGATATATATATATGAAACTCATCATGTAGCCCTAGATTGATTTCTAATCAGACTGCTATAAAACAGAGCATAGTGATAATAAAATATTAAAAGAGTTACTCTGTCACACTGTGTGTGGGCACTTATTCTGTAAAAACATATGTATATAAATAATTACACCAAGAAGAAGAAATGACCCATAGTTGCAAGTATAATGCCATAGAAACCAGGCAACAAAACATTTGTATAATGATGTAAAATGAACTATGACACTGAGAAAAAGCAATATAATACTGCAGGAGAAGGAGAAAGATGAAAGCTATAGGCACAGATAAAGTAATTGAGGGACACGGTGAGAAAATCTTTCTTTTTTCTTCCTTTTAAATATTTGTTCATCTGTTATGAACTTCACATTAATCACATTAAGGTTATACTCCACATTAATTTCATGGAGTTTATACTCTAGAGACATAGAGCCTCCTTCAATTAGAAGCCTGCATCTCACGGTATACATGTCGTATGTCTGCGGCCTGCTGCGGGCTTGAACTCTGCTACAATTTCGGTGCTATTCATTTGAACAAGCCTGCAAGTCAGGGGCCAAAAGCCGAAACCATAAACCATGCACTTATATGTAGCATTTTAGGGCGGGAACATGATCAATTAAGCAAGGCTGTAACTACCCATTTACAATCAGCCAAAAGAAAACAAGACCGTCATCATTAGGTCAGTAAAACATGGATGTTACATGTCAATCAATTACGGTAGCTTTGGAGGCCCAATATGCGATCAGACTTGCAAAACACAAGATAATAAAAATGAATGCCCCCGAAATGAGACATAATTTTTTTTTTTATTGCCTTTTTGAGAGCTTGAGACTGTTGTGCAATTAATTCTAATGTCTATTATCACTTTCTCCATTATTTATAGTGCAGTATTGTTTTTCTATTTGTTTTTACGTTGCTACCGATATGTCTTTAACCCCTTTGCTGGTCCTCTCCAGTACTCGCAGGATTTTCTTCTACATTTGCCGTTTACGGGTGTGAAAACATTTGCAGGCTTGAGGAATTGTAGCAATTGAATATTGATTTGCGATTATAACTCTTGCTGACGTGAAAGATCAAAGGATTAGATGAGCTGCAAATTTCGGTTTGCCAATTGAATTGCAAATTAACTTACAACCTCAATTACGGGCTACTATGACTTACAATTGCTCAATTGAATGAGGCTCATAGTATTGATATACCGTATATACTCGAGTATAAGCCGAGATTTTCAGCCCTTTTTTTAAGGCAAAAAAGGGCCTTCTCGGCTTATACTCGAGTCACTCTCCCCCAATGTCTCTCTAACCCCCCGTGTCTCTCTAACCCCCCCGTGTCTCTCTAACCCCCCGTGTGTCTCTAACCCCCCGTGTGTCTCTAACCACCGCGTGTCTCTCTACCCCCCGTGTCTCTTTCCCTCCCCCTCCTTAACCTAAACCCCCTCAACCCCCCTCCTCCACCAGCACCCGGTATATGCTAATGACGCGGCGCGCATGTGACGTCACATGCGCGCCGGGTCAAGGAGCGGAGGCCGGAGCACAAGCAGGTAAGTGAGGGGAGAGGGGGGAGGTATTTAGGGGGGTTTAGGTGGAGGAGGGGGGTTGAGGGGGGTTTAGGTTGAGGAGGGGGGGTTGGGGTTGAGGGGGATTGAGGGGGGAGGTTGAGGGGGGTTGAGGTTGAGGAGGTGGGTTGGGGTTGAAGGGGTTTGAGGTTAAGGAGGGGGGTTGAGGGGGGTTGAGGTTAAGGAGGGAGGTTGAGGCTGGGGGGTTGAGGATGAGGATGGGGGGGTTGAGGAGGGGGTTGAGGATGGGGGGTTGAGGAGGAAGGTTGAGGAGGGGGTTGAGGATGGGGGTTGAGGAGGGAGGTTGAGGAGGGGGTTGAGGAGGGGGGTTGAGGAGGGAGGTTGAGGATGAGGAGGGAGGATGGGGAGGGAGGTTGAGGATGAGGAGGGAGGTTGAGGATGAGGAGGGAGGTTGAGGATGAGGAGGGGGGTTGAGGATGGGGGTTGAGGAGAGAGGTTGAGGAAGGGGTTGAGTATGGGGGGGTTGAGGATGAGGGTGGGGGGGTTAAAGAGGGAGGATGAGGATGGGGGGCTTGAGGAGGGGGTTGAGGATGGGGGGTTGAGGAGGGAGGTTGAGGAAGGGGTTGAGGATGGGGGGGTTGAGGAGGGGGGTTGAGGATGAGGAGGGAGGTTGAGGATGAGGAGGAGGGGTTGAGGAGAGGGGTTGAGGTTGAGGATGGGGGTTTGAGGAGAGAGGATGAGGATGGGGGGGTTGAGGAGGGGGGTTGAGGAGGGAGGACGAGGAGGGAGGTTGAGGAGGGGGTTGAGGATGAGGAGGGGGTTGAGGATGAGGAGGGAGGTTGAGGATGAGGAGGGAGGTTGAGGATGAGGAGGGAGGTTGAGGAGGGAGGTTGAGGATGAGGATGGAGGTTGAGGATGAGGAGGGAGGTTAAGGATGAGGAGGGAGGTTGAGGAGTGGGGTTGAGGAGGGTGATAAGGGAGGGGGGAAGAGACACTGGGAAGGGAGAGGTTGGAAGAGACACAGGGAAGGGAGAGGGGAGAAGAGACACAGGGAAGGGAGAGGGGAGAAGAGACACAGAGAGAGAGGGGGACACAGAGGGCACAAGAGGGACACAGGGGGCAGCACATTTACCACCCTCTGCTTATACTCGAGTCACTCATTTTACCCAGTATTTTGTGGTAAAATGGGTGCCTCGGTTTATACTCGGATCGGCTTATACTTGAGTATATACAGTACATGTTGTAAGTAAACTTTTACTTGCATTTCCTAGCATTGAAACAATTCAACTTATAGTGGACATATTGATATTTCTGTAATCACTGAAAATTTGTGTTACAGATTTGAATTCTTCAGCTTTATTAGTGGAAGGTCTTGAAATGTTTGTTCATAACAATTGCACTTATTCTTATCAATAATTACTCATTTGTGCATCCACAGGAAATTTATATTGCTTATTCCATACGCTGATAAAGCAATTAAGCTATAAAAATGAAGAAATATTTTAATGCTAGTTTTCAAATATCACCACCTAATGTTATCAGTCATAATTCAGAGAATTCAGAGAATTTATCAGATATAAAAAGTCTGGAAATTTGTATATTGAGGCAAATCTCAACAGGTCCTTGGTATATATGTACATTGTAAATAATAACAGAAATTATATAAATAAAGGGAAGGTGAGTTGATACCTAAAATATTGCAAACTATTGTATTCATTGAATAGTCATGTTTTCTTTATATTATTTCATTATACAATAGCATCAAGAAACTTATGATTATTAAGGAAAATTGCTCCTTTGAGCTCTAAGTATAAACAAGTTCTTTTCTCACAGAACATGAAAGGATATCACATATTATAATTGTCAAACTGCAAGACATTGTCACACTTTGCACTGTCGCTTACGACTTAGGCGATGAGCGCCAAGGGCGCTCACTGCCTGCGAGCCTCGCGTAACGAGAGGAGCAGTTGAGCCATTAATACTTGCAGCACTTAGGCGGCGCTCATTGCCTGCGAGCCTCGCGAAGTGAGGCAAGCAGTTGAAGCATTGAAAGACGTGGGACTTAGACAAAATGAGTGCCGAAGGCGCTCCTGCGAGCCTCGCAAAGCAAGGCGAGCCACTGAGGCATTGAAAAACGAGCAACTTAGCCTACAAGCACTTAGGAAAAAATGAAAACAAGGCTACACGACCCCGAACCGCTCAAAAAACACAGTAAGCGGCGTACAAGGTAGAAAAATGACCCCAACCCACACAAAAGACAGTCAGCGACGTACGAGATGGAAAAACACACTGGTAAGAAGGATCCAAAATTCTCACGAGCCGCGTAAGACATGCACTATCGCCACTATTTTACAGCTTACACATTTACACATTACAATTCTGAAATGGCAGCTTTCCTGTCTAAACCAACAGCCTATATATAGAGGACACTTGCCACAGTGCTGTCACTTTCTCCTCTGGTGATGACAGTCTGAGTGAATATTTTCTGCTGCTGGAAAATCCAAAGAGATTGTTAGCTCTTCAGGATATTGATTGCTGGATATTAATTACAAATAGGTAACGTTTATATTACTAATCATTAATAAATAATTAATAAATTACCTATTATTAAAAAATATATATATATTATTAGTTAAAAAAATGTAGGCATAAACTTAATAATTTACACTGTCTTTAGTTTATGAATATATTCATGCTTACGTTTTTCTAATATATTTATTCATTGATTAATTAATTATTAATGTACATTATTTTATTAATTATTAATTAGTAATCATTATGAAGAACAAATAATGTATATTTTACAATGCCTTTAGTTTATGAATATATTAATACTTAGGTCTTTATAATACATGTATTCATTGATTAATAATGTACATAAATTTTTTCATTATTAATTACCGTATATACTCAAGTATAAGCCGAGTTTTTCAGCCCTTTTTTTAAGGCAAAAAAGGGCCCCCTCGGCTTATACTCGAGTCACTCTCCCTCCCGTGTCTCTCTAACCCCCCCCCCGTGTGTCTCTAACCCTCCCGTGTGTCTCTCTACCCCCCCCCCGTGCAGTATACCCGGTATATGCTAATGACTCGGCACGCATGTGCGTCACATGCACGCCAGCGCCGGGTCAAGAAGCGGAGGCCGGAGCGCAAGCAGGTAAGTGAGGGGAGAGGGTGGAGGTATTTAGGGGGGTTTAGGTTGAGGAGGGGGGTTGGGGTTGAGGGAGGTTGAAGGGGGAGGTTGAGGGGGGTTGAGGTTGAGGGGGGTTGAGGTTGAGGGGGGTTGAGGTTGAGGAGGGAGGTTGAGGATGGGGGGTTGAGGATGAGGATGGGGGGTTGAGGGGGTTGAGGATGGGGGGGTGAGGAGGAAGGTTGAGGATGGGGGTTGAGGATGAGGAGGGAGGATGAGGAGGGAGGATGAGGAGGGAGGTTGAGGAGGGAGGTTGAGGATGAGGAGGGAGGTTGAGGAGGAGGATGAGGAGTGGGGTTGAGGAGGGAGGTTGAGAATGAGGAGGGGGTTGAGGAGGGTGATAAGGGAGGGGGGAAGAGACACAGGAAAGGAAGACGGGAGAAGAGACACGGGAGAGAGAGGGGGGACACAGAGGGCACAAGAGGGACACAGGGGACAGCACATTTCCCACCCTTGGCTTATACTCGAGTCACTAATTTTACCCAGTATTTTGTGGTAAAATGGGTGCCTCGGCTTAAACTCGGGTCGGCTTATACTCGAGTATATATGGTAGTAATAATTAATAAAAAAAACTTTGTATTTTACAATTCAATAATAATTAAAAAAAATAATTAAACTGACCACAAACAATATGTATATTTTACAATGCACTGACATATCCGTGTTGCTGTTGATTGCCTGATAGGGATAGGACCCTCAAACACTTAAAGATTTAAATTACTTTATTAGATTATGACACCTGCTACATTTCATATTTTATACTGCATTTCTTTATGAATATATTCATGCTTAGCCCTTTATGTTTTACATGTATGCCAATTAAACACGATACTCTTAATGATTGATGAATTCATTGAATCCAAACATTACAAATGCTTTTCATTTCATTCGACAGTTTCATCATCTCTGCAGCTGACTGAACACAGAGAGTGACGTTTGCAGCCTTTCAACAGCATAAAGATCACCTTTACAGGTATATCATTTAATTATGTTCTTATGTAGGACAAAAGAATTAAGTCTTTTTATTTTGGATTGATGACAGTTATTGATTAATTAACGTATATTCATATATTAATTGATTCATAAATAGTAATCATTACAAACAAAAAATGTTACATTTTACACTGCAATAAAAATAATAACACTTTTTAACTTGAACTTATATTTCTGCCTTACTGCTCATTCACGTACATTGCTTTTGGAGCTATTCATCAATAATAATTTTAAAAAATATATATATATTTATAATGGATAAAAAAATATGTACATTTTATAAAGCACTTAGATATCTAGGGTGCCTATAATTGCCTGACAGGGATAGGACCTTCAAAGCACTTACATATTTAAAGCAGTTTCTTAGATTCTGACACGTGCTACATTTAATATTTTATACTTCTTTTATTTATGAATATATTGATGATCACGCGTTTATGTTTTGCATGTATGCCAATTAAACATCATACTTTTAATGAGTCAGGAATTAATTGAATACAAAAATTCAAAATGATTTTCATGTCATTTTACAGATTCCTCATCTCTGCATCTGACTGAAGACAGAGAGTGAGCTCTGCATGATTTCATCTGCAATAAGATCAATTTCACAGGTATATGATTTAATGATGCCCTTTTTGTTGACAGTTAATGATTGATGACAGTTAATGATTAATTAATTAAACTATATTAATTTAGTATTTAATTATTCATTAATAATTTTAAAAAAAATGTATGCATACACATATGTTTACCTAATTACCTTTTAAAGAATACAAATTACACTTCAGAAGTTGATGGATTTATTAATTAATTAATTAAATAACAAAATTACACATTATTTTAAGGCCGATCTGTACTTTGCTCATAGCTCTTTGTTTTTTTGATTAATTCATTAACGTATATTCATTTATTGATGACTTCAAAATTATTACAATAAAAAAAAATAAACGTATTTATCAATATATATATATATATATATATATATATATATATATATATATATATGCAGCTATTTCCTTTTTAATGTATGCCTATAAAAAAATGGATTAACTCATTTCATGTAACAATTGCAAATGTTTTTCAAATAATTTTACTCATTTTCATTAATGCTATTTAGGTTTTGCATTGAGGGCAAGTAAAAACAATATGTACAATACAAAAAATATATATATCTTACACCTGTATTTACAATTACAGATTACAATGGCGGACAATGGAGAAGACAGTATTGAACGCAAAAGTAGAGCGGCAAGGGAAGGCAAGCAAAGGTGGAGAGAATCACAGTCGGAGAATTCGCAACGCTTACAAGAAGAAGACCAACAGAGACTTTTACATAAAAGAGAAATGGGTAAGAAAGCACAAAGTGAGTGTGCTGGAGCTTCAAAGAGAAGAAAAGGTAAACAAAAAAATGTCTGTGAAACATTGCCTAGTGATACTATATTGCCTATTGACACCAATGGTCAGACACATGACACCAATGTAGATATAGAAAGTTGTAGTGATATCTATGTTGCGGAAGCTCAGGGTAGTGCTTTCTTTAGAGCACTAACAGTAGACACTCCTTATTGTGGATTACTCAATGTGGTTTGTCATTTTTGTGGGGCCTATCATTTTCTCCACGAAAGACCAACTGACGGAGACTTTATTAGTTGCTATCGGAAAGGTAAGACCTCCACAAAGATACACATTTCCTGATTATTTACAAAGTATAATGAGCGATCCAACATTTCCAAATTATACCAGTTAAAAAAAAAAACATCAGGTCTTATAACAGTGCCATTTAATTTGCTTCAATGGGTGCTACATTAGCAGAAAATGTCCTAGGACTTGGTCCTTACTGTTTTAGAGTTCAAGGACAAATTTACCACTGCACTTCACATTTACACCCACAAGAAGGAGAGCAAAGGAAATTTGCACAGTTATATGGAAGCTGTTGAACAAAGGATTACACTTCCGGAAAATAAACAGTGTTTGCGCATAGTCTTTGAACAGCTGGATAAAATTATCAGCGGGATATTAGAATATATCCGCGCAATGAAGACCAAGCTTTTATAAACATAAAGATTTTAAGTAGTAATTTTGATCTAATGACATATCACATTTTCCAAATGGTGAGCCAGGATGGGAACCAAAATTACAATTGCAAATTTATCCCAATAGTAAAGTTTGTGTTAGAAGCAATATTTCTATGATGGAATATAAAGTGGCACAAACTACTTTTCAGGATCATTTTAATCCTATTTTATGTGGGAGCAAACTCACACATTAATGAATTATTGATTCATATCTACAAGTCTAAGCAAATAATGGAATTTTCAACAAAACAAGCTTTGCATAGAACAATATTGTGGATTGATGGATTATGTCGCTGAATTGGCTACCAACAGAGACATTCTTCCAGCTGGAAGAGCAATCATTTTGCCATCCACTTTCCAAGGATCTCCTCACAATATGAGAGAAAGATACAATGATGCCATGGCTATTGTCACAAAATTTGGAAAACCAGATGTATTAATTACATTTACATGTAATCCACAATGCCCAGAAATCAAGGAAAATTTTAATCTTGGACAAAATACTTCTGACCAACCAGATTTAGTGGCAAGAGTATTCAAAATAAAACTCAGGTCATTAATACATGATATAACTAAAGCACAGTAATTTGGAAAATATGTTTATACCATTGAATTTTAAAAAAGAGGCCTGCCACATGCACACATACTTTTAATCCTGCAGGACAAAGATACATTGAATACTGCAGAGAGAGTGGATTCAGTAATTACTGCTGAATTGCCACATCCAGAAACATATTCAAAACTTTATGAGATTGTAACACACAGAATGATTCATGGGCCATGTGGAGATATCAATCCAAATTCACCATGAATGTAAAATAAAAAATGTACAAAAGAGTTCCCAAAACAATTTTGAATGCAAACTTTTGCTAATTGTGATGGATACCCTTTGTATAAAAGTAGAGATGGACAAACAGCTATTATCCGTGGCCAAGGGGTCGATAATAGATATGTAGTTCCGTACAATCCACATTTGCTGATGAAGTACAATGCACACATAAATGTGGAAACTTGCACTTCTATAAAATCCATCAAATTTGTGTATAAATATATATACAAAGGATATGATGCAGCAACTGTTGTTGTGCAAGTTCCCCAAACGAAAAGGAAAATCCAAGTTTACATGACGAACTCTAATTATTTAGATGCTCGCTATGTCAGTGCTCCAGAAACAATGTGTGCATCATCGGTCACATGTTGTGTATCGATTAGCTGTACATCTACCACAAAGTCAGTTTGTTTGCTTTACTGCAGGCAATGAAAGAACTGCCTTAGCCCAAAGGGAACATCGAGCAACAACACTTACTGCTTGGTTTCAATTAAACTGCCAGGACAGGGAGGCAAGACAATTTTTATACATTGAGATTCCATATCACTATGTATTCGTAAATGGCCAATGGCAACAACGAAAAAGAGATACTCATAAAATTATCCCACTACTGTCAGCCTAAGGGACATTGAACGTTTCAGTTTAAGATTACTTCTTTTACATGTTCTGAACATTTACGCACAGTGAATTACATAGTTTATGATACTTTCCTATTAGCTGCAAGACATCAAAACTTCATAGCAGATGATACAGAATGGGAGAGGTGTCTGGAAGAAGCAGCACTATGTCAAATGCCAACACAAATGAGAGAACAATTTGCATTCATTTGCATCTTTTGCAATGTACCTAATGCATTTGCGTTGTGGGAAACATTTAAATGAAATATGTGTGAAGACTTCTTGAAACATTACAATGAGGCCATTGCACCCAAAAGCATTAATGGAAATTCAAGAAATATTTCTTGCTCATGGATTAATTTGTGCAAGTTTTAATTTGCCTGATCCAGGACTGATCTTTTATGACTATGACTCTGAGCTTCAAAAACAAAAAACAAGAAAATCTACAGATGCTACAAAAAGCTACAGATGATGATGGATCTAGATGGCCCTGGTGGATCAGGAAAAACGTATCTGTACAATTGTTTGAAGAGTTACATTCGAGCACAGGGTCAAATGGCAATGCCATTTGCAACAACTGGAATTGCTGCACTTTTGTTAGAAGGTGGCAGAACTGTGCATAGTGAATTTAAATTGCCAGTTCCCATTTTAGAAACATCAGTCAGACATTCGACTGAATTCTTTACAAGCAAAAAAAAAAAAAGTAAATTAATTATCATAGATGAGGCAACAATGATGTCATGCCATGCCTTGCAATGTATTAATAGATTATTAAAAGAAGTGATGGATAATAATTTGCCATTTGGTGGAAAGGTGATGTTGTTAGGAGGAGATTTTAGGCAAGCATTACCTGTTGTGCCACATGGAAATAGGACTGACCTCATTGAAACATGTATCGAAACAAGTAAACTGTGGATAATATTTACACACCTGAAATTAGAATTAAATATGAGATCTGAAGTCCAAAATGAAGTAAATGATTGGCTAATTCAACTTGGAGAAGGAAAACATCCACAAATAATAATACGGATGATACGGTAGAAATTCCATCACAAATAGTTTGCAAGGAATCACTCATATCGGCAATCTTTCTAAACACTATCAGTAACAATGATTACTCAGACATTGCAAACAAAGTGATATTAACATCAAAAAATATAGATGCCTTAAATCTAAATAATGACATTTTAAAAATCATCAACGCACCCCAAAAAAATTATTACAGTGCAGCTTCAGTTCTGGCTGATGATAAAGACAGTGAATCTAACTTTAGTATAGGATTTATAAATTCTTTAACACCATCTGGAATGCCACCACATATTTTGCAATTGAAAAAAGGGGCAATTGTCATGCTATTGAGAAATATGAATACCAAAAAAAGGACTTTGTAATGGAACCAGATTAATTGTGCAGGATTTAAAAGATCATTTCATGTATGCAGAAATTATGACTGGTACCCATAAAGGTGAACACGTTTTTATATTAAGAACTAGCGACTTGCCCGTCAAAACGTGACGGCAAGAAAATTGTAAGCCAGGGAATTCTGTTTGCCGCACAATGTAAGGCTTTTGGTCCTCTGAGCACGTTGGGCGTTCATTGCGAGCCTCTCCCCTGGTATAGTTTTGTTGGTCTGAGCACCTTTGGCACTCATTGCGAGTGTCTCACCTTGTGTACTTTATTTTTTCTCTGCACATCTTGTGCGTTCATTGTGAGGTCGGCGCTGAGCGCCTTCGGCGGTGCTCATTGCGAGGCTCTCCTCTGCTATTTGTATTTTTTATATATTTTTTTTATAATATTTAATGAAATAATTAATTAATAAATTAATGTACTTAATATATACAGCAATCAATATCCTGAAGAGCTAACAATCCCTTTTGATGCTGGTGCAGCATACAATGTACATTTGGACTGTTGCTGAGCTGAGGAGAAAGTGTCAGCAATGTGTCAAGTGTGGCTAAACCGTTTGTGTAGCTGTGTTAATCAGCATTTTATAATAGTAATGCTATTAGTTTGAAGTTAGCGTTGTAAAATGGTGGCAATTGTGTATGTGTTACGCGGGACAGGATCAATTTCTGTTCTTCCTAATAGTGTATTTTGTACCTTGTACGTTCCTGGTTAAAAGTTGTATGTGTCTGACGGTGTTTTACGTGATTAGGGGTCATGTAGCCTCATTTTAGTTTTTTTGCGGCAGCCATTTTTTTTTGTCGCTTAGGCGATTTTCAAGTGGGAAAACTCTTACAATTCTACTTAAATTTGTGTGCAACCTCACTTCCAGATGTTTGAACTTAGTTTTTTTTTGTACCGCGTATTATTATTTTTTTCAAAGGGCCGCGGGTCGTATTTTGTTTTGTTCTAAGTGTGGCTTTCCTTTGCAAAGTGTTACGGGCCATAATTTTTGTAGGCGATTTTTACAAAATGCTACGGGTCTCGCACTGTGATTTGTGTAATTGAGCCTTTTGTTGATCTGTAGTCCCGCGGTTTGTAGGTATGATGCTTAAGTCGTGTGAGTGGTTGTAGGGATGAGCGCCTACGGCGCTCATCTCCACCTGCGCAGATAGCTCCTTCGGCGTCCTGCCTAAGTCCTACGGGGTCGTAGTTTTAATGTTGCGGTACCAATGGATTTTGGCAAGCCCACGCTGCTGAAAATTATATATGTGATTGATTTGGCTCCAAGTGAGAGTGGTTTGCCTTTTGTCCTTCAAATGAGACAATTCCAAGTTATCATGGCATTTGCCATGACCATAAATAAATCCCAAGGACAAACTTTTAAGTCTGCAGGTATTTTTTTACAGGAACCTGTTTTTGCACATGGACAACTCTATGTTGCTTTTTCAAGGTGCACAAATCCAGATGATATTAAAGTTTCAATTGAAGACAACCCAAGTCAGGGTGATCTATTACAGGATGGAGGCATTTTTACCAAAAACATTGTGTACAATGAGGTTTTGTAAACATAGAGAACAGTGGTTTTATTTTGAGCACAAAATTTGATTTCACTCTGGCTCTCTTTAGAGGACCACTATTTCACATAGGAAACTCTATGTACAATTTTACAAAACTACAACAATAACAACAAAAACTGAAAAAAAATCCAACAAGAATAAACAGTGGTTATATTCCATAGACAAAATTAAAAGTCTGCTGGGCTCTTTTTTCAGGAACCACTTGGAAATACAAAAAAAATATTGGAATGTCTTGGAAGTGGCCTTTTGCCAGGATTGGCCCCACAAAACAGTTACGTTGCATTTTCTTACTTTTACTGTTTACCTTTTAATACATTAACTTCTTGTTTGTAATGTTAAAATTGTTTTTTTCCAAGGTCTAAAAAGTTGTTTCATTGTATGTAATTAAGGGTTCATGTTAATAGCAGGATGATCATTTGTGGTAAAAATTAAATGTATAATTAAATGCAGTTTTGATCCAGGGAGTAATCCAATCGCAAGTTAATGGGGTCAGGAAGGAATTAATTTTTTTCCCTCCTTTGATACAATTGGCTAAGTTTGCCTTCCTTTGGATTCAATTCCTATGTGGTTTTACAGTACTTAATATAAAAGTTGCATGTTACAAAGCATTATGTAATGGTTTAATATACTTATTGATACAAAGTTGACCTACTCTTTTGTCACTCATCCATACCTCAGATTTAAAAATGTTTGTACTGTTTAAAAAAATGCTTCGCTAATGTTTCAAATATAAGTTGAATGTTGCAAAGCATTATGTAATGGTTTACAAAAATGTATTCATACAAACTTCATTCATTGTTACATTATTACTGCATACATGACGATTAAAAAAGTTAATATGGTTAAAAAATGATTGTTTAACAGTTGTTAAAATACAAGTTGGATGTTAAAAAAAAATATATTTTTATAATTGTTGTACTTAATTTCTACATAACAAAAAGGTTGAGGGTCAGAGACTCACATTGTTTGTCAAACAGCATTCCCAGCCTTACGATTTTATTGCCATCATTTTTGACAGGCAAGTCACTAGTATCATTATATCACTGCTCCTGCTTCAGCGCCTTTGTACCCTTCTTTCTCCTCATTGATCCACCCCTCATATCCTGAAGGGTATACGATGCTGCAGAGACAGTTGCCAAAACCATCACAAAATGAAGCAGGAGAAACTGTCCCTGTTAAATTTTAGAAGTGTACTATAAGAGGGTATTTATTTAAAACAAGCGCATCCAGGGAGAGCATACAGAAAGAGGAGAAAGTGGTTTAAGAAAAGTTGAAACAAGAGAAACCCAGAAAAAACTCAGTGTCCACCCACTATGGGGTACATTTCTATAGAACAGGAGGTGCCCTGTGTTGAAAGTGACAGGGTGAGGAGAGAATATCGGACAAGGAAAGTCAAGTGAACAGCAGATCAGAAGGCAGTAAGTTAGGAATGAAAGATACAGAAAGTAAAGGGATTGAAACAGAAGAGAAAAGTGAAAGTGAAGATGAAGGGCCATGAGCTAGATGCTTTGATAGGCAGTCAGCAAGGAAAGGACAAGGAAGTGGTAGGAATAGACCTAGAGGGCCAGGAGAAAGAGAGGTTAGGATGTTGAAGCAATAAACAGACTGGCTATGGGAGGGGTAAGAATATGAAAAGGAAAGAGTGAGGATTTTGTAAAGTGAAAATAGAGAACAAGTGAGAGAGCAGGACAGGGCAGTCCCAGCTCGAGTGTACTGGGAATTACAGGGAATGGCTAAGGAAGTGCAACAGCAGATACAAGAAAATAAAACATTTTTAAAGGAGTATACGGATGCAAAGTACACTACACAACAGGACTCGGGATGGAGAGAGAAGTGAGGCCATTGGATTCAGCCTTGTAATACAGACTAGCGTTAATAAGACCCATATTTATTAAAGGGCCTGTTACCGCCCTGGTAGCAAATTATGTACCCTGGGGCCACAAAGATCTTGAGGGCTTAATATAAAGCTTACCGACACTTAGTAAGGAAGGTAGAAAGTGGGTGACTGCTTTTGAAGCCCAGACAGCTAGGATTTCCTTGGCTGTAGGGAATTTGAATGATTTACTGTATACAATAATTCTACACCAATAGCCCCCATTTTTACTAATGCAGGGGTGGGAGGTAGTTTGGATACCATTGATCATGACGGCACATCATTTGATACATATAGGAGCAGATTGTGGACAGCAGATAAAACTGCTTTTTCAACAGTTCAGCACCTTAAGACTATTACTTAATTTTCCCTGGAGGTGAGTGAAGACCCTGTAAACTATATGCATATGTGTCATCAGACTTGGAAGGAGGAGACCTAGGATGACTGGGACGCAACTGTCGTAGTTAGAACACAGTTTATAACTGGGAGGTTTACAAGAGCTCGTGCATCTGAAACTGAGGGATGTTGTGGGATTGTTTGATACGCTGGAGACAGATGCATGCCCATTTAATGTACCAAGTATCTCTGTATAGAGAAAAGGAAGAAGAACAGGTTAAACAAAAGGAGCAGTTACAGACTAACTTCATGAAGAAACAATTGGCATTATTAGAGAAAACTAAAAGATGAGGAGATACCCCCACCTGCCCCCACACCTATGCCTCCACCAGATGAGCCCTACCAACAGGGGGAAGGCCAAGGAAGAGGGGGTCCCCATCGATCCGCAGGAAGGACCGTTATGCTGCTATTGCCAACACTAAAACTATGAATTCGGACCTTTTTCTTGCCACCCCAGAGGATGGGGAGCACTGAAAAAGTCACACAGAAACACTCAAGGAAAGATCTATATGCTGGCCCCTGGAAAACCCCAAAATGGAGCTTTTTGTGGATCCTCCTCCCTTGGCCCAAGGGCGGAGAGGAAGACTGGAGCAGCAGTTATGGAGATAAAATATGACCCACCGTCCCTATCCATAGCCTCAAACTGCCTGGAACCCAGCCAGCACATCAGGCCTTGATAGAGGCATGTAAGATACGAGGAGAGGAGAGATTACATCTACAGTGACTCCGCCTATGCCTGTGCTGTGGCTCATGCCCTCGGAAAGATCTGGAATAATACCATTAAACTGACAATTCACCTGTTCAGCAGGTAGCACTGCTTAAAGAACTCCTTCAGGTCATCCACTATCCTTCCCAAATTGCCATTGTGAAATGTGCTGCACACACTGGAAATAAGGACAAAATCTCCAGAAGAAACCGAATGCCAGATGAAGCAGGCAAAGTGGCTAGCACATAATGTATGCACAAAAGAATAGAATACCTAAAAGGCTGTAAGCAGTCCAGAAAACGTCTTTGAATTCCTTACCACTGCAACAACTTCTGAAATTACAGCAAAGGGCCTCAATAGGAGAAAAAGCAGCGTGGTAAGCAAGAGGATGCGTAGATGTCAAAGAAACAGGAATTATCAGACAAGCAACCATTGTTAAAACAGTACAACCTGCTGCATCAAGTAAAGACACAAATGATGAAGACATTTTCAGAAACCTGGTACTCTTCATATATGGCAGGAGTGATGCAAACCTTCATAAACAGATGCCACATTTTTAGGATTCATAACCCCCTGAAGGGTACCACTAGCCTTTTGAGTTTTGTGCCCCCTCCATTGGGTCCATAAATTAATATATAAAAAAATAATAATACTACACACTGATAAAAATAAATATGGATTTAAATATTAACAGAAAAAATCTAAACAATAATGATGATAATGAGGACAATAATGGTAACAATAATAATGGAAATTGTTTGGGACTAAAGAAAAATGTAAATTTAAAAAATATATATATATTTAACAAAATATATATTCAAAAATATAAAAAAAATATGAAAAAGTATGTAGTACTGGTAGTAATAACAATGGAGTTATACATAAATTAGGCATTGATCTGTTGGAGCTTACAGAGACTTCTCGAAGAATACAAGTATTATGCTTATATGTCTAAACATGACTGATAAATACGTACATCAAACTATATAATAAAAGACAGGTCTCTTCAGATCTTCCTGGTCATGTCTATATCGAGGTGTATTTCTTATGATACTAAAAAGGCTTCCAGATCGATGTCTCTATTTAGATCATGTGGTTTCAAGGCGGTTTATTGATTTGGTCTTATTGATTTGGCGCACCTTATGTATATGTTATTACACCCTTGGTCATTTTTTTACAGTTCATAAGATGTTATTTGTTCTTTTTGTAGATCAAATACTGCTTCTGTTCTGTTCAGGTGAGCACATGCACTGCATTTCTTCGTGCCACATTTGTACATTCTGGGGATGGTGCCATATATGGATTGTCTCTTGTGTTATTCTCCTAAATGTGACCCTTGGAGAGTTCAGGCAGGACATATTTCAGTATTTCATCTTCCTTCATTTTTGGCCACAGTTTCTTTATGTTGGGGGCTTTGTTGAACCTAGTAATAAATCTGCATTCGTTCTTAGCAATTTAGTTATGTCATCTTATCATTTATTTTTATCCAGTTTGACTCTATCCAGAAATCTTAACTTCTGTTTAGCTTCTTCTTCGTGTTATGCTCAGGGGCACAGGTGCACAGGAGACCTGCTGATACTTCTTAAGTAAAGAATAAACAGGTCTAAACTTTATCATTTGATTCTGCCAGCAGTTCAATCCTCCATCAACAGATTCTCTAATTTACCTGGTCTCAGCCTGGTACCTTTGCTTTGTTTACTGGACTTTTCATGAACTCAGCCAGCCAAGAATGTTTGGACTTCATTGCTAAACTGTGTTGTCTTTAGTCTCTTCTTGACTTCTGTCATGTTATTGGACTTTGCTATCTACTGGTGTTAGCGGCTATAATATAGGTCACTATATTGTCTGCCTCTGCCCTGAGCATTCTCATACTGTGGCTAGTATAACCGTACATAGTGGTTAGGCTATTATGGAGGTAGAATCAAGGTTTAATAGGAATGCTAGATTCCCAAGGTATTTACTACCCATTAGTTAACAGTCTGTATACAAATATGGGATGAAAAAATTAGAAATAGCATCTTTATTAATAAGGGGTAACAACGGCGATATCCTTAAAAACAGTTTTATATTAAAAAATCCCGGATTGGAAAATAAAAAATAAAATAGGCTTTCTGATGTGTGTCATTATATCACTGCTCCTGCTTCAGCGCCTTTGTACCCTTCTTTCTCCTCATTGATCCACCCCTCATATCCTGAAGGGTATACGATGCTGCAGAGACAGTTGCCAAAACCATCACAAAATGAAGCAGGAGAAACTGTCCCTGTTAAATTTTAGAAGTGTACTATAAGAGGGTATTTATTTAAAACAAGCGCATCCAGGGAGAGCATACAGAAAGAGGAGAAAGTGGTTTAAGAAAAGTTGAAACAAGAGAAACCCAGAAAAAACTCAGTGTCCACCCACTATGGGGTACATTTCTATAGAACAGGAGGTGCCCTGTGTTGAAAGTGACAGGGTGAGGAGAGAATATCGGACAAGGAAAGTCAAGTGAACAGCAGATCGGAAGGCAGTAAGTTAGGAATGAAAGATACAGAAAGTAAAGGGATTGAAACAGAAGAGAAAAGTGAAAGTGAAGATGAAGGGCCATGAGCTAGATGCTTTGATAGGCAGTCAGCAAGGAAAGGACAAGGAAGTGGTAGGAATAGACCTAGAGGGCCAGGAGAAAGAGAGGTTAGGATGTTGAAGCAATAAACAGACTGGCTATGGGAGGGGTAAGAATATGAAAAGGAAAGAGTGAGGATTTTGTAAAGTGAAAATAGAGAACAAGTGAGAGAGCAGGACAGGGCAGTCCCAGCTCGAGTGTACTGGGAATTACAGGGAATGGCTAAGGAAGTGCAACAGCAGATACAAGAAAATAAAACATTTTTAAAGGAGTATACGGATGCAAAGTACACTACACAACAGGACTCGGGATGGAGAGAGAAGTGAGGCCATTGGATTCAGCCTTGTAATACAGACTAGCGTTAATAAGACCCATATTTATTAAAGGGCCTGTTACCGCCCTGGTAGCAAATTATGTACCCTGGGGCCACAAAGATCTTGAGGGCTTAATATAAAGCTTACCGACACTTAGTAAGGAAGGTAGAAAGTGGGTGACTGCTTTTGAAGCCCAGACAGCTAGGATTTCCTTGGCTGTAGGGAATTTGAATGATTTACTGTATACAATAATTCTACACCAATAGCCCCCATTTTTACTAATGCAGGGGTGGGAGGTAGTTTGGATACCATTGATCATGACGGCACATCATTTGATACATATAGGAGCAGATTGTGGACAGCAGATAAAACTGCTTTTTCAACAGTTCAGCACCTTAAGACTATTACTTAATTTTCCCTGGAGGTGAGTGAAGACCCTGTAAACTATATGCATATGTGTCATCAGACTTGGAAGGAGGAGACCTAGGATGACTGGGACGCAACTGTCGTAGTTAGAACACAGTTTATAACTGGGAGGTTTACAAGAGCTCGTGCATCTGAAACTGAGGGATGTTGTGGGATTGTTTGATACGCTGGGGACAGATGCATGCCCATTTAATGTACCAAGTATCTCTGTATAGAGAAAAGGAAGAAGAACAGGTTAAACAAAAGGAGCAGTTACAGACTAACTTCATGAAGAAACAATTGGCATTATTAGAGAAAACTAAAAGATGAGGAGATACCCCCACCTGCCCCCACACCTATGCCTCCACCAGATGAGCCCTACCAACAGGGGGAAGGCCAAGGAAGAGGGGGTCCCCATCGATCCGCAGGAAGGACCGTTATGCTGCTATTGCCAACACTAAAACTATGAATTCGGACCTTTTTCTTGCCACCCCAGAGGATGGGGAGCACTGAAAAAGTCACACAGAAACACTCAAGGAAAGATCTATATGCTGGCCCCTGGAAAACCCCAAAATGGAGCTTTTTGTGGATCCTCCTCCCTTGGCCCAAGGGCGGAGAGGAAGACTGGAGCAGCAGTTATGGAGATAAAATATGACCCACCGTCCCTATCCATAGCCTCAAACTGCCTGGAACCCAGCAAGCACAACAGGCCTTGATAGAGGCATGTAAGATACGAGGAGAGGAGAGATTACATCTACAGTGACTCCGCCTATGCCTGTGCTGTGGCTCATGCCCTCGGAAAGATCTGGAATAATACCATTAAACTGACAATTCACCTGTTCAGCAGGTAGCACTGCTTAAAGAACTCCTTCAGGTCATCCACTATCCTTCCCAAATTGCCATTGTGAAATGTGCTGCACACACTGGAAATAAGGACAAAATCTCCAGAAGAAACCGAATGCCAGATGAAGCAGGCAAAGTGGCTAGCACATAATGTATGCACAAAAGAATAGAATACCTAAAAGGCTGTAAGCAGTCCAGAAAACGTCTTTGAATTCCTTACCGCTGCAACAACTTCTGAAATTACAGCAAAGGGCCTCAATAGGAGAAAAAGCAGCGTGGTAAGCAAGAGGATGCGTAGATGTCAAAGAAACAGGAATTATCAGACAAGCAACCATTGTTAAAACAGTACAACCTGCTGCATCAAGTAAAGACACAAATGATGAAGACATTTTCAGAAACCTGGTACTCTTCATATATGGCAGGAGTGATGCAAACCTTCATAAACAGATGCCACATTTTTAGGATTCATAACCCCCTGAAGGGTACCACTAGCCTTTTGAGTTTTGTGCCCCCTCCATTGGGTCCATAAATTAATATATAAAAAAATAATAATACTACACACTGATAAAAATAAATATGGATTTAAATATTAACAGAAAAAATCTAAACAATAATGATGATAATGAGGACAATAATGGTAACAATAATAATGGAAATTGTTTGGGACTAAAGAAAAATGTAAATTTAAAAAATATATATATATTTAACAAAATATATATTCAAAAATATTAAAAAAATATGAAAAAGTATGTAGTACTGGTAGTAATAACAATGGAGTTATACATAAATTAGGCATTGATCTGTTGGAGCTTACAGAGACTTCTCGAAGAATACAAGTATTATGCTTATATGTCTAAACATGACTGATAAATACGTACATCAAACTATATAATAAAAGACAGGTCTCTTCAGATCTTCCTGGTCATGTCTATATCGAGGTGTATTTCTTATGATACTAAAAAGGCTTCCAGATCGATGTCTCTATTTAGATCATGTGGTTTCAAGGCGGTTTATTGATTTGGTCTTATTGATTTGGCGCACCTTATGTATATGTTATTACACCCTTGGTCATTTTTTTACAGTTCATAAGATGTTATTTGTTCTTTTTGTAGATCAAATACTGCTTCTGTTCTGTTCAGGTGAGCACATGCACTGCATTTCTTCGTGCCACATTTGTACATTCTGGGGATGGTGCCATATATGGATTGTCTCTTGTGTTATTCTCCTAAATGTGACCCTTGGAGAGTTCAGGCAGGACATATTTCAGTATTTCATCTTCCTTCATTTTTGGCCACAGTTTCTTTATGTTGGGGGCTTTGTTGAACCTAGTAATAAATCTGCATTCGTTCTTAGCAATTTAGTTATGTCATCTTATCATTTATTTTTATCCAGTTTGACTCTATCCAGAAATCTTAACTTCTGTTTAGCTTCTTCTACGTGTTATGCTCAGGGGCACAGGTGCACAGGAGACCTGCTGATACTTCTTAAGTAAAGAATAAACAGGTCTAAACTTTATCATTTGATTCTGCCAGCAGTTCAATCCTCCATCAACAGATTCTCTAATTTACCTGGTCTCAGCCTGGTACCTTTGCTTTGTTTACTGGACTTTTCCTGAACTAAGCCAGCCAAGAATGTTTGGACTTCATTGCTAAACTGTGTTGTCTTTAGTCTCTTCTTGACTTCTGTCATGTTATTGGACTTTGCTATCTACTGGTGTTAGCGGCTATAATATAGGTCACTATATTGTCTGCCTCTGCCCTGAGCATTCTCATACTGTGGCTAGTATAACCGTACATAGTGGTTAGGCTATTATGGAGGTAGAATCAAGGTTTAATAGGAATGCTAGATTCCCAAGGTATTTACTACCCATTAGTTAACAGTCTGTATACAAATATGGGATGAAAAAATTAGAAATAGAATCTTTATTAATAAGGGGTAACAACGGCGATATCCTTAAAAACAGTTTTATATTAAAAAATCCCGGATTGGAAAAGAAAAAATAAAATAGGCTTTCTGATGTGTGAACATGTACCCACTTGATAATATTTTGAACTCTCAATAGAGGGGTAAATAAGTTCACACCTAACAGTACTTCAAGGGGATAGTAGATGGCTTATCCAACTCAATTAATCCTGTCTTTATAAATGCAATAGATATGCAATATGAATTAATAGATATAATGCTGCTGGATGTTTACCATATAAATAACCCTTATTGTCTAGGGTTCACAATGTTGATTTCCTTGAATAGTCTGGCAAGATGTATATATCTAATAGATGCTGTACTTGTTAGCTTATATGAGATCTAGTTTTTATAGATCTCAATTATTTTCCAAGATCTAAATATTCCATATTTATCTGCCTTATAGTAAGGGCACAGTTTGATCATAGGGGTTCCTTTATCCTGTGTCTTAAAGGACTACAATGTGCATAATGTCCTCTCAAGAATACTCCTCTTAAAAGGATTTGCTTATATTTTGCCCATACCCCATTGTAGAAATCAGCATAATATGGAAAAACGGGTTATTAAAGGGTAAATAGTAACCAGCAGACTAACTCCCGCTCTATGTCCCATCTATTGTTTGCTAGATCTTGCTCATATCTAAGCAACAGCATTCACACATTCGGAAACGGACAGGGAGGGTAAGCATACATCCTCTAAATATCTAAAGTACAGTACTGTTAGTCAAGAGGACGCCGGCGTGCCCTTAGCTGCAAGGCATGCCACGTCATCAAAGGCCGACGCGTTTCGACGTCATTAGACGTCTTTGTCAAGGTAAAATTAGCTGAGCCGTCTGGCCCTCTTTTAAACGCTGCCGTAACTACGACAACCAATTGGCACTAACCGGACATGCGCAGTGAATCCAGGAAGCGCTAATTGCGCTGTCTTGAAATAGAATAGAGATATATAATAAGTATGAGACATGCGTAATAGAAGTGTGAAGAGTATCATATATGGAGAATATATTAGTGTAGAGAGAGAGTACACTATAGACAGCCCATATTATGTATAGGGCTGAAATGACAAGAAAAGGTAAGAGTCTATTGTCATGGATTAAAAGAGGGTTGAAATAAAGCCACAGATAAGTGGCGCAGCATATATAAGAGTGAATACATAAGCTAACTGCATAGTAGATGCTGAGAAAAATAATAATATATAAAAGTAAAGTGGAGGGGATCTACAGTTACTGACATGATAAATAGGTGACCTAAATGTGTATAGTGAAATATAATCATTAACTGATACAGAAAGACAAGCGAATGTTGATCTGTTATATAGGAAGTGAATGATACCAATTAAAACTCATCTATAGAAACTATGATGAGATAAAGAGGACCCCTTTTTAATCAAGGTGGAAGGTGTATTCAAGAGAATAATGTCTAAGTGGAAAAAGGGAGAAAAAAGTGTAAAATGACTATATAACAGCCATATAAAGAGTGATAATCATATGTAATAGAGCCGATCATAATAAATGATACGCGACATGGCTCAATATCCTCTAGGTACAAAATCTTGAAAGATGTGTCCAATCTACCAGTGACAGAATTCTCCTAATCTATAATCCAAAATAATTGTGCTATGTCACACGTGGACCATGCAGATTAAATAGTCACTCTTTGTGAATATTTTATCTTATCCTTTTACATATCTATTTTAAATGAAGGGTAGAAATGTAAATCCTTCATTTAACCCCTCTGGGGATAAAGCTTTTAATTTGTAGATCCATTTTGCTTCATGTTGGAGAAGTTTTTTTATCTAGGTCTCCCTGTCTGGGGCCTTGATAGACTTTCTCAAGGGCTGTGAATGTTAGAACTTCACTATTTCCGCCATGAAAAGTTTTAACATGGCGTGCTATAGGAGTGTCAAGATCTTTCTTAATAGAATAGATATGTTCGCCAATGCGTCTTCGCAGTTGGCGTCGTGTCTTCCCTACGTAGATTTTTTTACATAAACATGTAGCCACGTAAACTACACTTATAGTACAGCAATTTGAAAAGTCCTTTAAAACATATCTTGCCCCACTGGATGGGTGTTCATAGATTTTTGTGGGTTTGATATATCTGCAGAATTTGCAGTTCCCACATCTAAAACATCCTAGTGGGGGATTCAGCCATGTCTTATTATGTTTTTTCTCTTTAAAGAAGCTGTGTACTAATGTGTCTTTCAATTTTTTTCCCCTTCGATATGTGATTGGTATTTTTTGTGGAAGTATTTCTACCAAGTCCTCGTCACTTCTTAATAAATGCCAATGTTTAGATATGATATCTTTAACTGAGGCAGACTCATAACCATATGTCAAAATACATCCTGGATATGTATTATCTGATGTTTGAGTGTTTGTCCTATGAGGTTTATTTAACAACTCTGTTCTGTTACAACCCAATGCGTATTGAAATGCTTTCTTTATGCATTTATTTGAGTATCCTCTCTCTCGAAATCTCTGTTTTAATTTATCTGCTTCGATTTTAAACTCAGTTTCTGAGCTACAATTTCTCCTAATTCTTAAATATTGCCCCTTAGGGATACCTTTCTTCAGGGGCTCAAAATGTTGGCTGTCCCACGATAATAGCATATTTGCAGCTGTCTCTTTTCTGAATGTAGTAGTTGAGATATTTCCTTCATCATCTTTTTGGATAAGCAAGTCTAGAAATGAAATCTCTGTTCTATGGATTTCATACGTAAATCTCAAACCCATCTCATTTTTGTTCAATGAATCCATGAGGGTTTCAAACTCCAATTTTGTGCCATCCCAAATCACAAAAATATCGTCTATATAGCGACTCCAAATCATTGCATGTGCAGTGAGGTGTTCAATGTCTGGTTCTGAGAAGATCTTCTCCTCCCAGCAACCTAAAAAAAGATGTGCATAACTAGGGGCACATGGGGTACCCATTGCGGTTCCCTTTGTCTGATGGAACCATTTGTCATTGAACAAAAATAAATTGTATTTTAAGACATACTCTAAGAGTTGAGTGATAAAATTGTTAAATTTCCCAAAGTTAGTGCTTTTCGTACTCAATAATTGTTTAACTGCCTCAATGTCAAGGTTATGGGGTATGCTACTGTAGAGTGCTTCAACGTCAATGGTTGCTAACCAAGTATCTCTTGGTACTATTAAATGTTCGAGTTGTTTTAGGATATCATTAGTATCTTGTATGTATGAGGGCAAGTTTTGTACTAAATCACGTAAATAGTGATCCACAAAAATACTGGCATTAGATGAGAGGTTTCCCGTTCCTGATACTATAGGCCTACCCGGGATAGGTACTGTTTGTTTGTGCACTTTTGGTAGTGCATAAAAGGTCGAGATGCAAGGGAATTTTGGTAAAAGAAAAGTATATGTTTGTTCATCAATAATCTTCTCCATTTTAGCTTTTTCTAATATAGACTTTAAAGCTAGTCTATATTCAAGATTTGGATTCTTTTCTAATACTTCATAGGTGGATCTATCATCCAAAATCCTATTGCACATCTTTTTGTACTCATCATTGCTCAGTATCACAAGATTGCCCCCTTTATCCGCTTGCTTAATTTGAATATCCTTACAAGACTTGAGTTCATCGAGGGCTTGGTATTCTTTTTTTGTCAGATTAAAAGATTTTCCTAATTTTGTAAAATCTAAACTTTCTATATCATTTGTTACCTGTTGCAGGAATACCCAGATGTTAGAGTATCCTTTAAAAAAGGTGTGAAACTACTTTTATTCTTCCATATTTTGGTATCAACGTGTGTTTTTCCTAGCTCAGTAGAGGCATTCTCTTCTAACAAAGACATTAGCAGTTTAAAAGTTTCAATATCTTCTTTATTTATACCCAGCTTCATATGTTCTTTGTCTTGTTTATTTTTAAAGAATTTCTGTAGGGCCAATTTTCGAGCAAAAAAGTTGATATCCTTGATGTGAGTGAATTTGTGAGACCTTGATGTTGGAACAAAACTAAGGCCTTTCCATCTCAACCTTTTATGCACTACCAAAAGTGCACAAACAAACAGTACCTATCCCGGGTAGGCCTATAGTATCAGGAATGGGAAACCTCTCATCTAATGCCAGTATTTTTGTGGATCACTATTTACGTGATTTAGTACAAAACTTGCCCTCATACATACAAGATACTAATGATATCCTAAAACAACTCGAACATTTAATAGTACCAAGAGATACTTGGTTAGCAACCATTGACGTTGAAGCACTCTATAGTAGACATTGAGGCAGTTAAACAATTATTGAGTACGAAAAGCACTAACTTTGGGAAATTTAACAATTTTATCACTCAACTCTTAGAGTATGTCTTAAAATACAATTTATTTTTGTTCAATGACAAATGGTTCCATCAGACAAAGGGAACCGCAATGGGTACCACATGTGCCCCTAGTTATGCAAATCTTTTTTTAGATTGCTGGGAGGAGAAGATCTTCTCAGAACCAGACATTGAACACCTCACTGCACATGCAATGATTTGGAGTCGTTATATAGACGATATTTTTGTGATTTGGGATGGCACAAAATTGGAGTTTGAAACCCTCATGGATTCATTGAACAAAAATGAGATGGGTTTGAGATTTACGTATGAAATCCATAGAACAGAGATTTCATTTCTAGACTTGCTTATCCAAAAAGATGATGAAGGAAATATCTCAACTACTACATTCAGAAAAGAGACAGCTGCAAATACGGTATTATCGTGGGACAGCCAACATTTTGAGCCCCTGAAGAAAGGTATCCCTAAGGGGCAATATTTAAGAATTAGGAGAAATTGTAGCTCAGAAACTGAGTTTAAAATCGAAGCAGATAAATTATAACAGAAATTTCGAGAGAGAGGATACTCAAATAAATGCCTAAAGAAAGCATTTCAATACGCATTGGGCTGTAACAGAATAGAGCTGTTAAATAAACCTCATAGGACAAACACTCAAACATCAGATAATACATATCCAGGATGTATTTTGACATATGGTTATGAGTCTGCCTCAATTAAAGATATCATATCTGAACATTGGCATTTATTAAGAAGTGACGAGGACTTGGTAGAAATACTTCCACAAAAAATACCAATCACATATCGAAGGGGAAAAAATTTGAAAGACACATTAGTACACAGCTTCTTTAAAGAGAAAAAACATAATAAGACATGGCTGAATCCCCCACTAGGATTTTTTAGATGTGGGAACTGCAAATTCTGCAGATATATCAAACCCACAAAAATCTATGAACACCCATCCAGTGGGGCAAGATAGGTTTTAAAGGACTTTTCAAATTGCTGTACTACAAGTGTAGTTTACGTGGCTACATGTTTATGTAAAAAAATCTACGTAGGGAAGACACGACGCCAACTGCGAAGACGCATTGGCGAACATATCTATTCTATTAAGAAAGATCTTAACACTCCTATAGCACGCCATGTTAAAACTTTTCATGGCGGAAATAGTGAAGTTCTAACATTCACAGCCCTTGAGAAAGTCTATCAAGGCCCCAGACAGGGAGACCTAGATAAAAAAACTTCTCCAACATGAAGCAAAATGGATCTACAAATTAAAAGCTTTATCCCCAGAGGGGTTAAATGAAGGATTTACATTTCTACCCTTCATTTAAAATAGATATGTAAAAGGATAAGATAAAATATTCACAAAGAGTGACTATTTAATCTGCATGGTCCACGTGTGACATAGCACAATTATTTTGGATTATAGATTAGGAGAATTCTGTCACTGGTAGATTGGACACATCTTTCAAGATTTTGTACCTAGAGGATATTGAGTCATGTCGCGTATCATTTATTAAGATGGGCTCCATTACATATGATTATCACTCTTTATATGGCTGTTATATAGTCATTTTACACTTTTTTCTCCCTTTTTCCACTTAGACATTATTCTCTTGAATACACCTTCCACCTTGATTAAAAAGGGGTCCTCTTTATCTCATCATAGTTTCTATAGATGAGTTTTCATTGGTATCATTCACTTCCTATATAACAGATCAACATTCGCCTGTCTTTCTGTATCAGTTAATGATTATATTTCACATTTAGGTCACCTATTTATCATGTCAGTAACTGTAGATCCCCTCCACTTTACTTTTATATATTATTATTTTTCTCAGCATCTACTATGCAGTTAGCTTATGTATTCACTCTTATATATGCTGCACCACTTATCTGTGGCTTTATTTCACCCCTCTTTTTATTCATGCCAATAGACTCTCACCTTTTCTTGTCATTTCAGCCCTATACATAATATGGGCTGTCTATAGTGTACTCTCTCTCTACACTAATATATTCTCCATATATGATACTCTTCACACTTCTATTACGCATGTCTCATACTTATATATCTCTATTCTATTTCAACACAGTGCAATTAGCGCTTCCTGGATTCACTGCGCATGTCCGGTTAGTGCCAATTGGTTGCCGTAGTTACGGCAGCGTTTAAAAGAGGGCCAGACGGCTCAGCTAATTTTACCTTGACAAAGACGTCTAATGACGTCGAAACGCGTCGGCCTTTGATGACGTGGCATGCCTTGCAGCTAAGGGCACGCCGGCGTCCTCTTGACTAACAGTACTGTACTTTAGATATTTAGAGGATGTATGCTTACCCTCCCTATCCATTTCCAAATGTGTGAATGCTGTTGCCTGGATATGAGCAAGATCTAGCAAACAATAGATGAGACATAGAGCGGGAGTTAGTCTGCTGGTTACTATTTACCCTTTAATAACCCGTTTTTCCATATTATGCTTATTTCTACAATGGGGTATTGGGCAAAATATAAGCAAATCCTTTTAAGAGGAGTATTCTTGAGAGGACATTATGCACATTGTAGTCCTTTAAGACACAGGATAAAGGAACCCCTATGATCAAACTGTGCCCTTACTATAAGGCAGATAAATATGGAATATTTAGATCTTGGAAAATAATTGAGATCTATAAAAACTAGATCTCATATAAGCTAACAAGTACAGCATCTCTTAGATATATACATCTTGCCAGACTATTCAAGGAAATCAACATTGTGAACCCTAGACAATAAGGGTTATTTATATGGTAAACATCCAGCAGCATTATATCTATTAATTCATATTGCATATCTATTGCATTTATAAAGACAGGATTAATTGAGTTGGATAAGCCATCTACTATCCTCTTGAAGTACTGTTAGGTGTGAACTTATTTACCCCTCTATTGAGAGTTCAAAATATTATCAAGTGGGTACATGTTCACACATCAGAAAGCCTATTTTATTTTTTTATTTTCCAATCCAAGATTTTTTAATATAAAACTGTTTTTAAGGATATCGCCGTTGTTACCCCTTATTAATAAAGATTCTATTTCTAATTTTTTCATCCCATATTTGTATACAGACTATTATGGAGGTAGGCAAGATAATTTCCATACAACCACAGATAATAGATGCTATTGATGCACTTTTAACAGTTGTTCAGAAATGGGACTTTTTTGCTAACACCCTTTAAACCTTGTGCAGTTTGTTAATCAGTTTCCCTTCTATGTTCGATTAAGTATTGCTGCAACCCCTACTGCTTCAGCATCTTTTGTTTCATTTCCTGTCTCACCCCCTGCTCCTCAATATAAACCCCACATACCAGATCTTGAGAAGTTTTTTGGTAACCCATCTGCCTAACGTGGGTTAAATAACCAGTATGAAATATAGTTTACCCTCCAACCTACCAGGTTGAGCCAAGGTGGCTTATAAGATCTCCCTTCTTGCTAATGATGCCCTGACATGGGCATCACCATTATGAGAGATGATTCACATAATTTGCAAGATTATTCAAATGTTTTCATCCAAGCCTTCTGCAGATTATTTGTCATTCCTGTAAGGATTTCCTCAGCAGCTTCTGCTATGCTATGTATACATCATATATACGTACATCAGGGTACTTGTTCTATGGGGTGGTACGCAATGGAGTTCCATACCTTGGCAGCTGAGACTGACTGACTTCTTACTGACCTTTGGCTAGGTTTTCTGGACATTGCTTAAACTCTGGAAGCCCTGCCCTGTATTGCTAAACAGTGTTGTCTTCAGTCTGTTCCTGACTTCTAGAATGTTACTGTACTTGGCTATCTCCTAGTTTCAGCTGCTATTATACCGTTCCATCTGTTTCCTACCTCTGACCTGAGGTTTCTCTTACTGTTGCTAGTATAACCTTACACAAGCAGAATGACACAATAATAAAAAAAATCAGAATGTGATTTTCCTTTGGAGGTATTGTTATCAACCAAAGAAAATTTATATAAATTGAATCTTTCCTTTTAACAGTTTGCCAGTGGCAGCAGCAGTTGCAGCAAAGAGCTGCTAGATGGCACTGCCGAAATTTTAGATAACTTAAAAGCGCTGCTCAGATCGTACACAGTTTCCAAGCTTAAAACATTACCCTAACCCTTACACTAATACTAACCTCTAACCCTAAAGCTATGATATCTGCAGCAACATTTTGGCAGCGACATCTAGCGGATGCTCACCGCCACTGCAGCTGCAAAGAATGCAAAGAATCAGCATAAACAGCGAAGGACCCAATTGTATCTACCTAGGACATTAGTGCTGATAAAAAAAAAAGGTAATTTTCATTGAAGCATCTTACAGAATGATGGGGTCTGTAATAAACTTTTCGCACAGCTGTACAGAAGAGGTAAAAGCATTTGCGATATAATAGTTAAAAATGTATTTGATGAAGCCAAAAGGCATATATGTTTCATAATATTATTATTATATTGCAGTAAAAGTCAACAATGTGGTGCAGTGATTCATAGTGATCATGTATTGCACCCCACTAAGAGCCCTTTTCAATTCCCCAATTTGTTAAAACATAGCTAATGTAGCCCGTAAGACTAACTGCTATTAAATAAGCAAAATTAAATAAGTAAAGTAGCACTTTAAATTCAAATATCACCACACTACTCTACTTTTATTAAAAGTGAAAGTGATGTTAGGTCTTAGAATTAATAGCACAACATTCTCAAGCTCGCAAATCGGCCCTGAAAAATACTTTATTTCATGCTTAATTTCCGTGTTATATCGATCCCGGCCATCAATGTGTTAATACATATAATGGAACTTGCATGTAATAGAATATCATATTTACGGCTTTATCAATAATGTGGGTGTGACCGTAACTGTAATTGAACCCCATAAGACTTTGAAATCCGACTTCCATTTTCCTGTGATGCTATGATGATGATCTCTGTATCCATTGGCTTCATCTAAACCCGTGACTACGGGTTTGACTACGGGTTTTACTAATTAATCACTCGCCTCCAAGGTTCAACAAATGATTTACGGGTTTGCGTCTCAAGCTTGTAACTCTCAGCCTGTTCGAATAGCACAGTAACTCACTCAAATTTTGAGCTTGCTGCCGTTGCGAGCTTCACATTGCACATACAGTCTTCGGATTTCATGCGGCTGTAAGGGTAGTAAATTCATATTTTGTTTTCACCTGTTACACTAGCAATGTTATTTACTTACTTAAATGTCCATGTTGCAAGATTTATTTCGGTCAGACCTCAAGAAAAATAAAAATGCATTTGATCGCAAACTTGAACATTCTCTTGCCTCCAGTGCCAAGAAACTCCAACAAAGTGAGTTTTATTTCTGATTTGGAGTCTGTATATACATGGATCTTATGGCCTTAATGAAGTATACCATTTAGTTACTACTGCTAGTTTTAAAATTAATTTAACTGACATTTTTACTGTTTGATTTTCACGGCATACTTGGATTTTAAAAGGTAAAAAATTATTTTTATTGTGACAAAAGTAAACACTCCCTTTAACTATTCCACATTTTGTAGCAGTATGACCTTGAAATAAAATGTATACAAGTTTAATTTTATCACTTAATTCACCATTGATGGGTCCCATTGGTAAACAGTGGTTTTCAAGTATTGATTGAATTTCAATTCTTGATTGAACTGAGTTGCTTTCTTGATAAGGCTGTTACGGCCAAACCTACCCGCATATGTTTTAGGTTCTTTTATTTCCTTTCAACAAGACAGCTGATGTCTCTAATGTGCCCTTACTCAGATGTAGCATTTAAAAAAATAAATGCAGGCTCAGCATTATAAAAATCGGGAACGGCTTTTATTGCCGTGGAAACTTCATAACAGGTTCAATGGGTGAATGTTTAAACTTGAACTGATAACATTCTGTAACAGTCTGTGAGACTTCTGTGTTTTGTATAAATTGCTAATACAGTCATTAACAATGTTTAATATGCAAGGCTCATAACATCCAATCCAGTCAGACAGTGACAGCTTTTATCTTCTTTAAGGATCTTAAAACATAAACACACACACATATATATTATTCCAACCTTGGCAGGAATGAAGAGCGAGGCATTTGTGGCCACATTTGTGTGTCTCAGCTCAACTTCACAGAATGCAGTGTAATAACTGTTTTTCTCTGAACTCTGAGCTGAAAGCAGGTTTTATAACTTGCTGTAGACATTAAAATGTTAACACAGATGTACTTTTTATGTACTATATATATATATATATATATATATATATATATATATATATATATATATATATATATACCGTATATACTCGAGTATAAGCCGAGGCACCCATTTTACCACAAAATACTGGGTAAAATGAGTGACTCGAGTATAAGCCGAGGGTGGGAAATGTGCTGCCCCCTGTGTCCCTCTTGTGCCCTCTGTGTCCCCCTCTCTCTCTGTGTCTCTTCTCCCCTCTCCCTTCCCTGTGTCTCTTCCAACCTCTCCCTTCCCTGTGTCTCTTCCCCCCTCCCTTATCACCCTCCTCAACCCCACTCCTCAACCTCCCTCCTCATCCTTAACCTCCCTCCTCATCCTCAACCTCCCTCCTCATCCTCAACTCCCTCCTCAACCCCCTCCTCAACCTCCCTCCTCATCCTCCCTCCCCAACCCCCCATCCTCATCCTCTCTCCTCAATCCCCCATCCTCAACCCCCCTCCTCATCCTCAACCTACCTTTCTTATCCTCAACCTCCCTCCTCAACCCCCCCATTCTCAACCCCTTCCTTAACCTCCCTCCTCAACCCCCCCATCCTCAACCCCCTCCTCAAGCCCCCCATCCTCATCCTCAACCCCCTCCTCATCCTCAACCCCCCTCCTCAACCCCTCCTCCTCATCCTCAACCTCCCTCCTCATCTCAAACTCCCTCCTCAACCCCCCCATCCTCAACCCCTTCCTCAACTTCCCTCCTCAACCCCCCCATCCTTATCCTCCCTCCTCAACCCCCATCCTCATCCTCAACCCCCTCCTCAACCTCAACCCTCCTCAACCTCAACCCCCCCTCAACCCCAACCCCCCCTCCTCAACCTCTCTCCTCAACCCCCCCCATCCTCAACCCCCCATCCTCATCCTCTCTCCTCAACCCCCCATCCTCAACCCCCCTCCTCAACCCCCCTCCTCAACCCCTCCTCCTCATCCTCAACCTCCCTCCTCATCCTCAACCTCCCTCCTCATCCCCCCTATCCTCAACCCCCTCCTCAAGCCCTCGTCCTTATCCTCCCTCCTCAACCCCCATCCTCATCCTCAACCCCCTTCTCAACCTCAACCCTCCTCAGCCTCAACCCTACTCAACCTCAACCCCCCCTCAACCCCAACCACCCCTCAACCCCAACCCCCCCTCCTCAACCTCCCTCCTCAACCCCCCATCCTCATCCTCTCTCCTCAACCCCCCATCCTCAATCCCCCTCCTCAACCCCTCATCCTCAAACTCCCTTCTCATCCTCAACCTCCCTCCTCATCCTCCCTCCTCATCCTCAACCTCCCTCCTCAACCTCAACCCCCCTCCTCAACCTCAACCTCCCTCCTCATCTTCAACCTCCCTCCTCCTCCTCAACCTCCCTCCTCATCCTCAACGTCCCTCCTCAACCCCCCCATTCTCAACCCCTTCCTCAACCTCCCTCCTCAACCCCCTCCTCAAGCCCCCATCCTCATCCTCCCTCCTCAACCCCCTATTCTCATCCTCAACACCCTCCTCAACCTCAACCCGCCTCAACCTCAACCCCCCATCCTCAACCCCTCCTCCTCATCCTCAACCTCCCTCCTCATCCTCAACCCCCTCCTCAACCTCCCTCCTCATCCTCTTCCTCAACCCCCCCATCCTCCACCACCCTCCTCAACCGCCCCATCCTCATCCTCTCTACTCAACCCCCCATCCTCAACACCCCTCGTCAAACCCTCCACCTCATCCTCAACCTCTCTCCTCATCCTCAACCTATCTCCTCAACCCCCCCATCCTCAACCCCTTCCTCAACCTCCCTCCTCAACCCCCCCATCCTCAACCCCCTCCTCAAGCCCCCCATCCTTATCCTCCCTCCTCAACCCCACCATCCTCATCCTCAACCCCCTCCTCAACCTCAACCCTCCCCATCCTCAACCCCCCTCGTCAAACCCTCCTGCTCATCCTCAACCTCCCTCCTCATCCTCAACCTCTCTCCTCAACCCCTTCCTCAACCTCTCTCCTCAACTCCCCCATCCTCAACCTCCCTCCTCAACCCCCCCATCCTCATCCCCCTCCTCAAGCCCCCCATCCTTATCCTCCCTCCTCAACCCCACCCTCCTCAACCTCAACCCCCCCTCAACCCCAACCCACCCTCAACCCCCCTCCTCAACCTCCCTCCTCAACCCCCCATCCTCAACCCCCCCATCCTCATCCTCTCTCCTCAACCCCCCACCTCAACCCCTCATCCTCAACCTCCCTCCTCATCCTCAACCTCCCTCCTCAACCCCCCCATCCTCAACCCCTTCCTCAATCTCCCTCCTCAACCTCCCCATCCTCAACCCCCTCCTCAAGCCCCCCATCCTTATCCTCCCTCCTCAACCCCCATCCTCATCCTCAACCCCCTCCTCAACCTCAACCCTCCTGAACCTCAACCCTCCCTCAACCCCAACCCCCCCTCAACCCCCCTCCTCAACCTCCCTCCTCAACCCCCCATCCTCAACCCCCCCCATCCTCATCCTCTCTCCTCAATCCCCTATCCTCAACTCCCCTCCTCAACCCCTCCTCCTCATCCTCAACCTCCCTCCTCATCCTCAACCTCCCTCCTCATCCTCAACCTCCCTCCTCAACCCCCCCATCCTCAACCCCCTCCTCAACCCCCCCATCCTCATCCTCACCCTCAACCCTCCTCCTCAACCCCCCTTAACCACAACCTACATCCTCAACCTCAACCCCCCTCAACCTCCACCCTCAATCCCCCTCCTCAACCTAAACCCCCCTCAACCCCCCTCCTCCACCTAAACCCCCCTAAATACCTCCCCCCTCTCCCCTCACTAACCTGCTTGTGCTCCGGCCTCCGCTCCTTGACCCGGCGCTGGCACCCCGTATATGCTAATGACGCGGCGCGCATGTGACGTCACATGCGCGCCGGCGCCGAGTCAAGGAGCGGAGGCCGGAGCACAAGCAGGTAAGTGAGGGGAGAGGGGGGAGGTATTTAGGGGGGTTTAGGTGGAGGAGGGGGGTTGAGGGGGGTTTAGGTTGAGGAGGGGGAGGGAAAGAGCCACAGGGGGGTAGAGAGACACACGGAGGGGTTAGAGACACATGGGGGGTTAGAGACACACGGGGGGGGGGGTTAGAGAGACACTGGGGGGAGAGAGGGGGCCCTTTTTTGCCTTAAACAAAGGGCTGAAAAACTTGGCTTATACTCGAGTATATACGGTATATATATATATATATATATATATATATATATATATATACAGTGCCTTGCAAATGTATTCACCCCCTTGGCATTTTTCGTGTTTTGTTGCCTCACAACCTGGAATTAACATGGATTGTCTGAGGTTTTGTATCATTTAACTTACAGAATATGACTACATCTTTGAAGATGTTTTTTTTATTTTTTATCCTGAAGCAAACAAATAGGACAAAATAAAAGAAAAAGTCAATGTGCATGACTATTCATCCCCCTAAAGTCAATACTTTGTAGAGCCACCTTTTGCAGCAATCACAGCTACAAGTTGCTTTGGATAAGTCTCTAGGAGCATGCCACATTTTCCCACTGGGATTTTTGCCCATTCCTCCTTGAAAACTGCTCCAGCTCCTTCAGGTTGGATGGTTTACATTCGTGAACAGCAATCTTTAAGCCTGACCACAGATTTATATTGGATTGAGGTCTGGGCTTTGACTAGGCCATTTCAACACATTTACATGTTTCCCCTTAAACGACTCAAGTGTTGCTTTAGCAGAGTGTTTGTGGTCATTGTCCTGCTGGAAGGTGAACCTCCATCCTAGCCTCATTTCACGCACAGAGTGGTACAGGTTTTGCTCAGGAATATCCCATCTTTCCCTCTGACCAGTTTCCCAGTCCCGGCTGCTGAAAAATGGTGATGGTGTTCTTTGGGTGATGTGATGTGTTGGGTTTGCGCCAGACATAGCGTTTTCTTTGATGGCTGAAAAGTTCAATTTTAGTCTCATCAGACCAGAGCACCTTCCTCCATACATTTTGGGAGTCTCTCACATGCCTTTTCGCAAACTCAAAACATGCCATTCTGTTTTTTGCTGAAAGTATTGGCCACTCTGCCATAAAGCCCAACTCTATGGAGCGTACGGCTTATTGTCGTCCTATGTACAGATACTCCAGTCTCTGCTGTGCTGCCTCTCTGATTAATGCCCTTCTGGCCCAGTCCGTGAGTTTTGGTAGGCGGCCGTCTCTTGGCAGGTTTGTTATTGTGCCATGTTCTTTCCATTTGGTTATGATAGATTTGATGTAGCTCCTGGGGAAAATCAAATATTTGGATATTTTTTTATAACCTAACCCTGACTTGTACTTCTCAACCACAGTGTCCCTTACTTGTTTGGAGAGTTCCTTGGCGAGGCGAGCCGTTATACCGTATTACTTTAGCGGGCTTAGCGATGAGCGGCGCAGGCGCTCATCGCCGACGAGCCTCGCACAGCGAGGCGAGACGTTAAACCGTAGTACTTTGGCAATGAGCGCCGCAGGTGCTCATTGCAGGCGAGCCTCGCGCAGCGAGGAGCGCAGTTAAAACGTAGCAAAAAAATACGTCCGCAACTCGCAAACATGAAAAAAAATACAAACACAATAAATACACACAGCACATACATAAAAAGCTTACCGACAGCAAGAGGGAGCATCCACGACCTCAAAAAAACAAGTTACACCTTCATTTAGCTTAAAATAAAACAGTTTAGACACTAAAAAATTATCGACGCGAAAGAAAAAATGGCGGCCGAACAAAACGAAAATGAGGCTACAGCACTATAACCACGGAAAACACTTACAGATAATCCGCTAAGATGCATACCACACATTATCCGCCATTTTACGATAATGCGGAAGTACACAACTACGCAAACGGTTTCGGCTCGCGCACGCACACTATTACACTGCACACGTTCATCACGCTTACACAGCACCTCCACACCACTAATGCTGCAGCAACATCAACACAGATTGCCAGCTCTTCAACACAATGCTTCAAAATAGGTAAAGTATATTCATTTATTAATTTGTATTATATGCAGTATTTCAGTAGTACACACAAAACAACATTAGCTACCTTACAATTCCATATGTATATTAATAACTAAACAACTTTCCAAACATACACATCTCATTGCCGTCATTTTTTGACGGGCAATACGCTAGTATATATGTATTTATATAGTAAATACATAGTACATCTGTGTTCACATTTGAATGTTTAAAGCAAGTTAAAAAACCTGCTTCCAGCTAAGAATTCAAAGAAAAACTGTTATTACACTGCATTCTGGGAAGCTGAGCTGTGACATGCAAATGTGCCCACAAATGCCTCGCTCTTCAATCCATAGCCATTTTCAAACATGGCTTCCTTTAAGCTTATGCCTGCTGTATTACACAGCTTTAATGTATCACATATATAATTGTGAGCGTACGGCCTGTTGCTCATGCTTGCGGGCTCGCATAGCGAGCCCGCGGCCCTCGCATAGCGAGGGCCGCGGGCAAGGGCCTCAGTTGCTGGGATGGAGCGCCGAAGGCGCTCCATCGCAGCAACTGAGGCCCTTGCCTGCAGCCCTTGCCCGCAGCCCTCGCATAACGAGGGTTGCGTGCAAGGGCCTCAGTTGTTGGGATGGAGCAGCCACCTCCTCCCCACAATGCCCCAGTTCGGGTTCCGGAGCGTTTATAACCGAGTGCGCATGCCTCCCTCGCAGTAGCGTTACGTATGTGAGTGCGCATCTGTTCCCGCCACTGACGTCGCTCTATTTTGAAGCTCCAGGACCATGGCAGACCCACGGGTCAGGCAGATCAAGATTAAAACTGGGGTGGTGAAGCGGTGAGTGGAGCTGGGGGAGGGTTGTGAGATAGAAGGGAGTCCTGGGCTGGTTTGTGGGGACCTGACAAGGGAAAAGGCCTCGCACTGCAGGAGCAGGTGAGGCGTGGCAGGCTGGGCCCTGAGATGTCACATCTCCAGCCATCACTGGGGCCATAATGTGATACATTACATTGGTATTTTCTTATATTCGGTTTTTATTTCAAAAACTAAATATCCAATAATCTCTTGGCTTTCCAGCTCTATATATATTGTATATTGTGTGTGTGTATTGTTTGTGTATATATAATGTGTGTGTATATTGTGTGTGTATATATAATGTGTGTGTATATTGTGTGTGTATCAACTGCGGCCCTCGAGAAGCAACTGCAACCCTTGCAAACTTTACATCGCAACGCAAACAACATACGAGACACGTTAACACACATTACGGACTCACAAAAATCGCCCGCAACCCGCGGACATGAAAAAATGAAAAACACAATAAATACACACAACACATACATAAAAAGCTTACCTACAGCAAGAGGGAGCATCCAGGGCCTCAAAAAATGAAGTTACACCTTCATTTAACTCATAATAAAAGAGTTTAGACACTAAAAAATTCTCTAAGCGAGAGAAAAAATGGCCGACGAACAAAACGAAAACGAGGCTACAGCACTCTAAACACATAGCATCATAACATCATAGTCAAACACACATAGAGAAGCAACATAACATAACAACATACAGTAATTAACATAACACAACAACATATTAAAGATATTAAAGAACTAAATGGGATGGTCATGACATTAGGTTTGGACTGTCACTGAGACATTCTAAGACATTCAGGATCTTAGTTTTATACCACTTTAGTGTAGCTTTGGCTGTGGTAAACCTCCTACCAGTAGTATCTCTTGCAGAATGAAACAGTTTTTTTCTATATAATCATCCTGTATTTGGCTCCATCAATCTAGCCCTTAATCCTGAATAGTTTCCCAATCTCTCACAATACAATTCATCACCACAGCATGATACTACCATCACCATGCTTTGCCGTGTGGGTGGTGTTCTCCAGGTGAAGAGCAGTGTTGACTTTGCTCCACACATAACATTGTGGGCTGAAGCCTAAAACTTAGATAATGGACCCATTAGACCAGAGAAGCTTTTTCCACATGTTTGCTGTGCCTCTCACATGCGTTTTGGTAAACTTCAAATGGGATTTAATATGTTTTTTTTTTTAGCATTGACTGTCTTCCCACCACTCTTCTATAAACCCAAGCTTTGTGGTGCAAGCAAGTTATAGATGTCCCTTGTACTGCTGCTCCCACCTCAGCTTTTAATTTCTTCAGCGACTGCAGAATTACCATTATCTCTTGGTTGATTCTCTGTTTAATTCTATACTTTGAGAGTGCATCATATAATTCCATGTTTAAAAAAAAAAAGATTTAACATTGTTCAGAGGGGATGTTCAAAGTTTGGGCTATATTTATAACTCAGTCCTAATGCTCAGTCTAGTGCTTCTCCTGAACGTTATGTCAGACATTTTCCCATATTTCGTTAGTCTTCATGATTCTATATATTTAGATCTGCTCTCTTTCAAACTCTGGGTCCTTCCAGAAATGTGTATTTATTTTGAGGTCCTGTGACACTTCAAATGCATTCAACTAATGATTTGACTGGCCATTGGTTGCACCAGAGCTTATTTCTGAGTTTAATGGCAAGGGGGGTAAATATTTGTAAAAATGTGTAACAATTTTCAGTAAATATTTTGTTGCACTTTGAATATTTTGTGTAGATCAGTGTCATAACATTTTAATTAAGACAGTTTTAGTTCCAAGTGTTATCACTACAAAATGTGGAAAATGAATGTGAATATACACCGTCTAGTCACATTATTATGACCACCACCTAATATCCCGAATGACTGCAGTGTGCAGCACGGACAGCAGCTAGACGACGTGGTAGTGATTCAATAAGATGCTGGAAGGTTGGCATGGGTATGCAGACTGTAGTCCATCCGACAGCTGTTGAAGAGTGTGGTGGTGGATCCATACTGCAAACATGGTGATCAAGGTGGTCCCACAGGAGTTTGATGGGGTTCATGGCCGAGGAATTTGGAGGCCAGGAAAGTCTTTGTTGGGCTACTCCAACCACTCCTGTACATTTATGGTCATATGACATATTGCAATGTCCTGCTGGAAGATCCCATCCACTCCAAGGAAAACAGTCAATGTGTATTGGTGTACTTGATCTGCAAGGATGAATAGATAACCCAATCGGTTGACAGGGTCTTTCAGAGGTATGAGTGGACCCAGACAATGCCAAGAAAACATTCCCGAGAACAAAACGCTGCCGCCACCAGCTTGTGTTCTTCCAACAATGGTTGCAGAGTGTTTGTTCTTGGAGATTTCATGCCTGACACACCAACGTCCGTCCAGTCCATGGAGCAGAAAACATGACTCACCAGGCACAGCACCTATTTGCAAATCAGAAGAGATCCAATTTTGGTACTCTGATGCAAATTGAAGCTGTTTCTAATGATGAATCCTCGTCAGCATGGGTGCAGTGACCAGCCATTTGCTTCAAAGCCCCATATGCAACAGGGTTCACTGTTCTTCCATTTTAGACACACGTCTGGTAGCCCTCTGATTCATTTGGACGGTGAGTTGCCTAGCTGTAGCATGTCGGTTGGCCCTCACACACATTCACAGCCGATGTTCACCTCTAACAACAATGGTACATGGTGCTCCGTAGTTTCAACACCTTTTATTCACAATGGTGATGTTTGTCCAGACACGTTGCACTTTAACCACAGCTGCACACGAACAGTTGCTTTTTCATAAATGTTGCCATGATTGGCACAAAAGCCAATATTCATCCCCTTTTCAAAGTCAGATAAATCACACGTCACCTTATATACCGACGAGAGCAGCTGATGTCAAAATTAGGTGGTGGTCATAATAATGTAACTTGGCCCTGTATATGCAAGGCATTGTGGGTGTTATCTGCTGCCTATACCTCTTGATCTGTTCCTCTTCCCATTCTTTGATCCATCTCTTAACAAGCTGCATAATGGTTCCATGCTTGATGAATACTATGTAGATACTATAGAACCTTTCCTCTAACATGAGAGGGAATACTCAATGAACAGGCCAGAAAAAGTAGAGTAATAAAAATTCAGTTTTCAGCAGAGAATTACTTCACTAACCAGTGTAATTCAGTGATGTGTTTTTTCTATGTAATAGACACTATTTTCATTTGAAAACAACATTTTTGTAGTTGATTTACTAGACTTTGGCAACCTCATCAAAGTTACATTTTGTGGATTATAAGATTTGTATAATTTTCTACATGAACTACTATTGGAGGTGTTACTTGATACACTGACTAGAAGCAAATGCTAACTTTTTACAGATGCCTGAAAAGGCTGCAGATTGCCAAATGTATGCAACACGTGGCAGCTCACATATCAGACACATCTGACATTGTTGCATCAAAATGCCTAGTAAATGAGCTGGATACGTAATCTGTCTATGCTGTGTATGGCACATTTATAACATGTTAATTGTTTATATGGATTGAATACTACCGTTTTATATTAATACATTATTTTGTTTGTTATTCTAAAGTCATGAGCTATTGCTATGTTTTTCATTTGGAATACTTGGGAAATCTAAGTATCATTAAATACAATCAAACCTAAGACTCACCTTGGAATCTCACACTGTTGCAAAAGAAGAGCTTTTAAAATATTTCAGGAACTATTGCCAGACATAGATCTAAGCTGACTTGAGATGGCCAGGGCCCACTAAGACTTAAAAAGATAGGATCCATAGAACAAACCTAGAGGCATCATAGTTAAAATGTTGTACTTTGCATCCAAGGAGGCAATACTCAGAGAGGAAAGAAAACTGAAGAATATGCAACTGGAAGGTGCCAAAATAGCAATTTACCCCAACCTCAATCCTACAACTCTCCAGATGTCCTATTATTGAGGCCTTACAATGTGCAAATATCCCTTACCCCTTCTTGCTACTTTCGCATGGTGAAGGGGCTTGTGTGCTTCAATGAAGCTGTGAGCTATATCATGTAGGGTCACCTAAGATGGACAGGTCATAGCAGAGAGGTCAGACAAATCACAGTCCACTGGAGAAGGAACTGGCAACCCACTCCAGTATATTTGCAAATATAACTTTATGGATAAGCACGACTAGAGACATAATGAAAGATGTGCCTGGAGTGCAGTAGTCCATAGGGTCACAGAGAATCGGGCACAACTGAACGACTGAACAACAACAGTATCCATTACATATAGGAATTTCCTTTTAAATTGTCATTCAGTTCTGACAACTCCACTTATATTATCAACAATCTACATAATGGATTGACCCTTATCAGGCTATGGCCCCATTCCTGATGCTAGCAACAAATCAGAGTTGTTACTGAAATTTGAGAGACTCTGGTCCAATATACCTCCTCATAAGAAATAGTTGAAGACAAAACCGCTTCTTACATCTGCTTTCTCTGTGGGATATATCTCTACAAATACATCAGGAACCTGAGTACTATAGCCTCCTGTTAGCCAATTTAGTAGTAGACTTAAGTTCTTATAGATAACAGAGAATATTAGATCCTCCCCTTTGGTTAAATACAAGATTAGAATAGACTGATATTTCTTTCCTAATTGCATGACTGCACCCTTGGTTGGGACAATATAAGGGGGGGAGGCATGCCTGACAAGGTCTACTGCGGGCAGGACTGTCCTTGCTTGTCCTCAAGGGGTGAAAGAGAGCCTCATCGACCTAGTTGTACTATTGCTCATTTTTTCTCTAATTATTGAGCATTAGAGGGCAGAGTGGTTCTTTATTTATGTTTGAATGGTCAGTTTATTAATCTGTCTGTCTGTATTCCTCATCTCACCCCCCCCCCCCCCCGAACGGGGTGAGAACACCATTCCATGAAAGATTCCCTGAAGACTAAAAATATCTGAGGCAAATCACCAGTATCACCTGCTCCATACCTTAGGTTAAGGTACACTTTTACATATCCACATAATCAAGTCACCCCCTGAAACAGGCACATGACAAGTAAATATTTACACACAGCAACAAACCAGGTCAGCATAATTACCCACAATGTGAAAGGTCTAAGCTCTCATAAATAATGGAAGTTTAGCCATGGCTCATTCTAAAAAAAGTCAAGTGACCAGACATCATGTTACTTCAGGAGACACCCTTTTCACATAATTCATTCCGCAAATACACACAATTTTGTCAGTTTTATCTGGTCACACCCAAGCACTGTACACTAAGCCAAGAACCTCAATCAAGTTACCAAACCCACATATAGATGACATCCTCATTCAGAGTGAAACCAGACAGAGTCTAGCTGGATAATCCCACACCCCTTTTTGATATGAAAGCCCACCTTTGATCAGAGATGGCAAGTCTATGAGACAAGCTCCCAAAGTAGCAACAACCATATGTCACAAGGAAACAACCCTGGGTAATTAGATCTCCCCTTTCCACCAGAGCCAAATTTCCTGGGCTCCTGTAATTCTGAACCTGTGAATCCATCCCAAACTTCCCCAACCTGTTACCCCATTACTCTGACCTTATTTCCTGAGGATTCAGGCAACATGCTTTATTATATTCCTCAGGGAAAGCCTGCCCTTTTGATACCAAACATTATAAGGCGATTATCATATGTAACCATACATATATAAGTCAAATATGTTACAATCATACCACAGACAATATTAACCAAGTCCTGCAAACAGGGCACACCTAACCCATACATCCAGGGGGTACCACAATTATGACCACCCTGCTCACAGGGAAATAACAGTCCAGATACAGTCCATATTTGCATTTGTAACAGACTATATATCCATTTTACAGTCCATATATCTATTGGAGGTGCAATGTTTGACCTAAAAGGGACTCCTTGTGCCACACACCCCATGCCCTCCCAGGGCAGTGGTTGGTTGAATCAACCCCAAGTGATCCCGACTGGCCCTTGGGCATGACATAGGACAAATGTGAAAATCATGTATACATATAGAAATGAGGGAGGTTTCTCAGTACCAAACTTAATATAATATGCTTTGAGGTTGCTCAGCTTAACCAAACACAGTCATGGCTTTCATCAACAGATGCTCCAGGCTGGGGATCATTTGAAAATCAAATACTTTTGTGGAAAATAAATCTACAATATAATGTGGCAACCTTGCAATACCTCCAAATATAAGCCCCTATACCATACACTCTCTGAAAATCTGGACTAAAATATACAGACAAATATTTAACGTAATCTACACCAAACTGCCCAATGACACCACTGCTATATAACCTAGAATTCTTGCCAGGTAATAAAACAAGACAATTTAAAACATGGATAGACAACTGGGAAAAGGAGAATATGTCATTTCCTTGACAGGGGCAACTTGATTCCTTTTGAAAGACTGCTAAACCACAAAGTTGAAAGTCCTTTATTATTATTATTATACATATATGAAAATTTCACACTACATAAAATCCTGTATGGAAGGAGTGAGAGTGATAGGAGATGGGAACGGAACTTACAGTTTTGTTTCTGCTTATGAGCATTAGATAAGGGATGAGATTGTGACTGGAGGAGGGAGAGGAACTCATGGGAGCATAGAAGTGTAGAGGAGAGCAAAGAAGGTGAGATGGTTGGGGACATGATGTGGAGAGGCTGCAAGGAGATTCTGAGAAAGAGGCAGGAGGTTATAAGGACGAATAGAGAGTGAGAAAGCATTGTGACACAGGTGTTAGCACAGGAAGTAGAGTAAATGAAGATGAGGGTAATATTGCTTGCCTGATATTTATTAAATCTCTTAATATAATTTCAGATACAGGGGAAAAGAGTGAGGGAAGGTTGATCAGTTTGGGTGTAATGGGTGGGTAGGTGATTTTTCATTAACCTATATTTATTTTTTCTCGCCAGTTAATAAAACAGGACAATTTAAAACATGGATAGACAACTGGGAAAAGGAGAATATGTCATTTCCTTGACAGGGTCAACTTGATTCCTTTTGAAAGACTGCTAAACCACAAAGTTGAAAGTCCTTTATTATTATTATACATATATGCAAATTTCACACTACATTAAATCCTGTATGGATTATCTCTATTAAAGAAAGTATAAAGTCCAAAAAGATCAAAGGAAAAATATATAGAAGTATTGAATATTACCATTTATTTGTAATATCAACATGATTGTATGACAATGTATAACTGTCTTTGCAGCCAAATCACTCTTCAATTATAATAAAGAGCAATTTAACGATAACAAATTCTGAGCAATAAAGTAGAAATAAATAATTCTGAAATAAAATTAGCTGGATATACACAAAATACCTTAAAATAGTCCTAGATCCCACTTTACCTATACAGGTATCTTGAGTACCTTATGATGAGAGAATAGTGAATGTTGTCTCTGATTGGCTGAATTGTGCTGCCCTTCTGTTCATATCTACGGTCTTTGGATTTCTAAGAACTGTAAGTACTGTTTTGAAATTAGTGAGGCATCATTTGCTACAAAATAACCACATCTCCCAGAATCTCATTGAAAATCCTCTGACATTCTGAAACCAACTTTTCAGCTGTCTGATTGAGATATTCACATGTTGCTCTGTTCAGAAATCCAGCGTGAGCAAGAAAAAATCCTAATATGGCCTGCCTTAAGGTATTTACAAGATAAGTATAGTTTCTTAATTTTGTTCACTCCGGTGTCAACAACATTGCTGCTTTCAGTCTTATGGTGCCTATAGATACAGATTCTTCTAGCAGCTGTACACTGTACAGTACAAATATGTCTGGAAACTGGTTCTAAGAGCATAATTAAGCAGGAATAAAATCATTAAAAAAGTAAGAGTCAAGTTGTAAGCTGCAGTGTCAGGGCAGGTGAGGTTGGTGATGGAGAAAGTGGGGAAGCCAAGACCGGTGGAAAATGATCCAGAAATTGAGAAGTGAATTGAATGCAGCAATATGTAGAGAGTTGGATGAGAGGAGATGGATAGTATGAAATTCAAAAGATAGAAAATTAAGGGATGGAACAGGGGGTATAAGGTGAAATGTACAGTGAGAGGAAAGTAAAATACCCACACCACCACCACCTTGTTTGTTCCCAGGACTAGGTGTGTGGCTGAGGTTAAAGCCACTATGAGAGAGTGCTGCAAGGTAGGAATTGTTTGATGAGGAGAGCCAGGTTTCAGTGAGAGACAGTAGATTGGGGGAGTTGGAAATAAATAGGTCATTAGTGAAAGTTTATTGCAGATAGATCATGCGTTCCAGAGGGCACAGGAGAAAGGAAAAGTAGAAGATTTGTGACAAGTATCAAATTCTGAGTGTTTTCTGTGTTTGCTGCCCTTCAGGCAGAGTGTGGCTGGCAGCAGGTGGAAGTGAGTGAGGGGCCAGGGTTAGGGGATATATCTCTAGCAGCCAGCAGAAGAAGGAGTGAGTTTGATAGGAGATGGGAATGGAACTTACAGTTTTGTTTCTGCTTATAAACATTAGATAAGGGATGAGATTGTGACTGGATGAGGGAGAGGAGCTCATGGGAGCATAGAAGTGTAGAGGAGAGCAAAGAAGGTGAGATGGTTGGGGACATGATGTGGAGAGGCTGCAAAGGAGATTCTGAGAAAGAGGCAGGAGGTTATAAGGATGAATAAAGAGTGAGAAAGCATTGTGACACAGGTGTTAGCACAGGAAGTAGAGTAAATGAAGATGAGGGTAAAATTGCTTGCCTGATATTTATTAAATCTCTTAATATAATTTCAGATACAGGGGAAAAGAGTGAGGGAAGGTTTATCAGATTGGGTGTAATGGGTGGGTAGGTGATTTTTCTTTAACCTATATTTCTTTTTGCGTTGTTTCTGACTGAGCAGGTGCAAGTCATATTTCAGTTACATGCAGGGCTTTCATGGCCACTCAGGAGCTCTAGCGTTCCAGGAGCCCCATTAAATTGCTCCAATTTTAAACATTGTAGCCCATAAAGGAGCCCACAAGAAGTACGGCTATTAAATTGGCCTCTTTCAGCTACCTGCAAATGATCTGCCGGTTACAGGCGGAAAAACCTACTGGCTGTCAAGATCTGAACTCCGTCCCAGCTAAGCGTTTGATCTGTCAAGACTGTAAATGTTACTATCGCAAATCGCTATTAAATTGCTATTAATCCCCAAGGATGCACTGGCGTTCAAACCCATAAACAGCAAATGGAGCCAAAAATATTACGGCCTCCAAATAGGACCCGCAAAGGGTTTACAGACAAGTACAGACAAGTTCTTAACACGGTAGATGACAAAATAAACAAACCAGTGCACTGTAAAATATGGGGAAAGCAATGAAGGACATTACAATTACTTGCACAACAATTCCCAAATGAAAAATAAGCATTCAAAACATTTTTAATGTCATCGTATGTTGGAATGGTCATGCAAATGCCAATATGAAAAGCCATGCTGCAACATGCATAAAGCAAATAAAGACACACTACCTGACTAAATTGCAACACAAACTCATGAAAGTGCCTGCCATATTAACCCTCTCTCACTAACAGAGGCTCTCATGTGGACCTTGAAATATAAATAGGACCCGCATAGGGTTCTTACAAAGATGTAAGAGTGCCCTAGTAGCCCTTTAAAAGACAGTAAACCACTTTTAAACAATACAAAAGCAGGGAAGTTCATCAAATTATCATGCTCAACATTCCCATTGCCACATTAGTGTCAAAATGACATATGTGCCCCTCTCCTCAAGTGACAACACTGAGGCACAAAAGAGCAATATAAAATGAAACAACATGTGAACAGGGAAGGCCATGTTGAGGCCTGCCACAACAGTAAAACAAACATCAAAACATTAACTATAGCAGAGACATCTTAAATAAATAAATAATCTGATACCATTGTCAGTAACATAATTTGTTTACCCTGAATCAGTAAGTGTGATCTATATATGGAGCAGAGCAATCATCAGCTGGAAAGTCTCAAATCCACCGGTGAGCAATTCCAAACCTGAAATCCACCTGCCTATTAATAGGTGCTGTAATCAACAAGCTATATAACCCCATCCCCAACAAGTCATTAGCATATCTGAAACAGCATGGATTCCCAACAGAGAAATGCATGAGAATATGGATGCATCATCCCATCTGAGGTACTATTGTCTGCACAGCATGTGGCATGATGGAAATCCGGATGCAAGGTGTGTGATTGAGGAGTGGCAGAGTGGAGTGTCTTGGAGTAAATGAGGGTGCGAGTGGTAATGTGATCCATGCTGGGTCAGAACCAACCCAGGCAAGTGAATTAACAGGCCATGCATAGTATCATGGTGAAGGATCAGGGAGGGGAGAGGGCTCCAGTAGCACAGGGACGGAGGGATATATGGGCACCTGCAGACAGGGAAGATGACATTGATGTGGGTGATCAGCTTTTGGGGGGGGGGGGGGCACAACAAGAACTGAGTGCCCATGAAGTGCTGGCTCTGGAATAGCAACAGCCACATGGGAGTAAGCAGGTCCAGAAGCCTGTAAGGAGGGCCCGGGCACCCGAAGTATACAGGGAGAGACTCGCATTAGAGGGGTTAACTGATCGGGAGGTGTATGAGCATTTTAGGCTGACCAATCTTGGACAGCTCTATGTGGTCCTGAGTGAGGTCCTTGAGCCTCGCGCATGGACCAATAGAGCTACACCAGGCATGACATGGATGTTAGCTGCAATACACCTCCTTGCCTCTGGTAGTTTCCAGAACACCCTGAGCATAGACGGAGGAATGTCTCAGCCAAGCCTCTCAAATTGTCTGAGTATATTCCTCCATGCAGAAGAGACCTTGAAGATAAAATATGATTTTCACCGATTAGGAGGTGTTCCTAATGTGCTAGGTGCTATTGATTGCACACATGTTGCATTGATACCTCCTAGAGAGCAAGAAGCTCTGTTCAGAAATTGCAAACATTACCATTCGATCAGTGTACTTGTGCATACAAAATGTGTTTGCAGCCTTCCCTGGAAGTGCTCACGATGCCCATATCCTGTGTCAATCATCCACCTTTGATTTGTTTCAGTCCAGCCAATTTCCATGCGGTTCCGCAAACATATCTTACTAACACTGGATACAATAACATATACATCATCAGCCTTATTAAATTGCGATTCTGTAAATTATAAAGTGCTCTATATAAGCACAGACAATATTTTTTACAGACTTTTTTAGTTAGTGAAGACCTTGCTTTCGGATAGAAGTTCACTAACTAAAAACGTCTGTAAAAAAAATATGCTGTGTGCTTATATAGAGCCCTTTAGAATTTGCAGAATCACAATTTAATAAGGCTGCATGTTTCACTCTATTGCTCTGATGTTCACATGTGCATAAGGGAGTAATACTACCTGAGCCATAACATAATTGCTCATTGCTGTGCATAACCCTGTGTTATCTTGCCCAAACAGTATGAAGTTCTCAATAACATATCCAAAAAAAACAATATATGAATCATTATGTATGCGTTCATACGCTTTAACTAACATCACAACATCCTATTAATATCTACGTCTCCCATTTTGTATACGTCAGGTGATATGGGTTTTTGCCTTGGTTGTTGACCCCTGTGAGCAATCCCCAAATACAGGCAGAGGAGAGGTATAATGCGGCGTATAAGACATGCCGAAATGTAATTGAGCACACCTTCGGTGTACTCAAGATGTGCTTTAGATGGTGCTCTACATTATATCCCAGACAATGTTTGTTGGATCATTGTTGCCTGCTGTTGTCTGCACAATATAGCAGTACAGGACAATTGTTTTGGGGACATTGATGCGGCTCTGCTACATAAGGAGAAAGAGCCTTTATCTCCCCCTGAAGTGAATATTCTGCAGGGGTCACAGCAACGTACCGCATCATTCATTAATACTTCACATGTAATTCCAACCCAAAAAAGAATAACTATAATGTAGCTTGATTATGCATAACTCCTAAAACTCGTTTCTCCATCCCCATTGTCATACAGAATATCAAAAAGTCCACAGTAGAGGAGGGTTCCCTAATATGATGTATTTCTCATGATGCACTATTGATTAACAATGAATACACTAGAACATGCCACTCTACCAGTTACTGGTAAGTAAGCACACATTCCCACACTCATCATAATAACTGACAATTCAAAAAAATCAATAGCATAGAGAAATGTAGGGGATGATATACCTCACAAGGTCAATGCATATATGCCCCACATTTGTATATGAAAACCTCGACACACTATAGACCAGTAAAGTTCACCTCGTCTGATCATGAAAATCCACATCCAATAGGGATCAATACCATTCATATCAATCTGGAAATATGAACATACCTGCAGATATGTAACGAGACTATATGTACGGCATGAGATAAATATCTGTGATCACTAATCATATTTTAACTCAATGTTGAAGGCAAAATGATTACAGTAGATAATTGGTGACTCCAATAATCCTATCATACTGCCATTACAGAACTGATGCTGTTTGTGTCAACTCATCGTTTAACAATATAGATAAAGAAAAACGACAAGTACAGCAACAGGACAACTGCTACATCAATGTGAACTACATAGTGAGTATTTGTTGAATAACATGTGTATGTATGCTGAAGGACAGATAAATAACGTATCCATTAATGTAGGCCTACTTTTTAATCTCCAGAATACATCCCATAAGTAATGCGTAAGCGGTCCAAACTAATAAAGATCCACATCGCACGTGTCCTGGTGGAACAAATCACCTTGTGGATAATCTCGTGACCACGTCCAAGGTAAAACACCAAATGTAGCTCTCCAATGATGCATTAATGTGTAATAGATATGATAATCCTACATCATCCGTAAGTAGAAATATCCTTCCTAATTATCTGCCAGATGAGTAGCTTGTTTCTTATGTAAGAAAATAACAGTTAGAACATATGTTTTGAATGACCAGCATGTCTTGGTATGTCATGAAGTAGGCGCTCATATAGCATGTGTAATGTTTATATTAACATGTTGCTTGTATGTTTCTTACAGATCGCAAAAATGTGTTGCATTCCTCACAGTCAGAACAATGCATGATCATGACCATCCCGACATTCCATGGTCATGATGTACTACTAGAGTATTTCCCGTCAAAAAATGACGGCAATGAAATTGTAAGTGAGCTAATGCTGTTTGGTGTATAATAATCAAATAAATAATACATTAATAAATTAGCATACTTTACCTATTTTGAAGTAATATATGCAGGAAGCATTGTGTTGAAGAGCTGGCAATCTCTTGTGCTGTGTAGCTGCTGTGTAAGCGTGATGAATGTGTGCAGTGTAATAGTGTGCGTGCGTGAGGCAAATCCTTTAGCGTAGCTGTGTACTTCCGCATTGTATAAGTTATTGTTTTAAAATGGCGGCTAATGTGTGGTATGCGGCTGTGGCGGAATATCCGTAGCTGTTTTGTGGTGTTTTGCGTGTTTCTGGTGGTGTTTTGCGTGTTTAGAGTGCTGTAGCCTCGTTTTCGTTTTGTTCACGGCCATTTTTTCTCTCGCTTAGAATTTTTTTTAGTGTCTAAACTCTTTTATTTTGAGTTAAATTGAGGTGTAACTTAATTATTTTTTTTATCATAAAGTTTTTATTAAGGGTAATCAATAATTACTTGTACAAAAATAAGCACAGTTTATAAAACATAACTTCGCATTTCAAGAAAGGAAAATGACTTTCCTAAACATCTGCTCCTCTTTGTTGAGTTATTCTTTAATATAATTTTTAACATTTTCAGTGCACATATTGGTATAATTAAAAAATAGTGTTTCAATCAAAATATTCTACGAATATATATGAAAGGAAAAAAGGAAGAAACAGAGAAAGAAGAAGAAATAAAGAAAAGAAGAGAAGAAGAAACAAATAAACAAAGAGATGAAGGAGTATAAGGAAGAGAGCACATAATAGACAATTGCTACCCATCAGCTCTTCTACTTCAAAGGGTCAGGTTTTGACTTTAACGTGGCTTTTCCAATTCCCGTACAACCCAATCTCGATTTTACTATCGTTACCTTCCGTCTGATGACGCCTCCAATATCCTCTCCCGCTCCGCCTGTTCCAGTGCGCCCCCCGCTCCACTCCTCTTCCAAATGCAGAGAGCCCACTAAGCTAAGATTCCACTCAACCCCCCACTACCTGTGAAATGCAGTCAGGGGAAGAGATCCAGGGTCCCCAAATTTCCAAAAATATTTGATGCGTGTCCAAAAGTGTATGGGTCATTCTCTCATTTATAAACAGGAAGTTTATTTTGTTTTTAATTTCCTGGAAGTTAATGGAGTTGTCCTTCCACCTTCTAGCTATGATGTTTTTTACTGCCAGGTAAATCAATTGTGTCAATTTATTGCCCTCCCCTCCTAATTCAGTATATTTCATGCCTAAGAGGCATGTCGCTATGGACGGTTTAAATGAGGTTCTAAATAATCCTGAGATTAGATTAGTCGCTTTAGCCCAGATTTCAGAGACTAAAGGACATTTCCACCACGTGTGAATGAAGTCCCCTCGTTCCTGACATCCCCTAAAGCATTTATCCGAGTTCGTAGGCAAAATTCTGTTTAGTCTAGCGGGGGTCATATATGCCCTATGTAGGATTTTCAGCGAGGTTTCCAGCAGGCTATAATTAAGGGAGCCTCTTGAAAGGCTAGAGAAAGCTTTAGACCAGGAGGTCTCATCCCAATTCTGTTCCAAGTCCAACTCCCACTTCAGCATAAAGGAAGGCTTTGGTGAACCATGGGGGGGGAGTATTAATTATGTTATATATCGCCCCCAATGTACCCCTAGTAAGGGCTGAGTTTTTGCATACTATGGTGAGCCAGGAATCTTTAGGCGGGCCATATTCCCTGAATACCTCTACCACCCAATGCCTGATTTTAATATAGTTAAATATTTCCGTGTCAGGAAACTCCCTCCTTCTGCTTACTGTTTCTAGAGAGATAATTTTCCCCCCTTCCAACCATGAGCCTAATTTATCCAATTTTTGCAAAGTCCAAAAATGTTTAGAGTTAGAAGAGAGGGTAGCCGAGAGAGTGGGAGAAGTGAATATTGAGGTGAGAGGTGTTACCAGGTATGCTAGATTATGGGTTTTCTTTACACCCAGTTCCAGATTTTTAAAGTAAATTTAGTGATTGGGTTACTTATGTAAGAATTAAGAGAATTCAAATTTGGTGCCCATAGGATAATACCCCACATGAGGGGGGACATTTGTGCCTCCTCTATGAACACCCAATTAGGCTGGAGGGGAGTGGAGTGTGCCAGGGGTATGAAGGCCAATTGTGCCGCTCTGAAATAGCTAGAGAAATTCGGGCACGAGAGGCCTCCCTTAGATTTATGTCTATACATAACCTTCCTCGCTATTTTCGGGGGTCTATTCCTCCAGATGAACCTGAACACCAAGGACTGAAAGCGAGCTAATCCTGAGTTATTTATTTGGACAGGAAGGGTTCTGGCTAGATACAGGAGCGTCGGAAGGATATTCATCTTAACCGAGGTTATCCGACCCGTCCAAGAAATATGCTTCCTCATCCAAATGTTCAAGTCCCTCTGGAGATCCCCGAAAAGTGGGGGAAAATTGGCCTTATAAATTCCCGCTAAAGAACTAGTGATATTTATCCCCAAATAGTGAATATGAGAGGCCGGCCAAATAAACGTGTGGCATGTTTTCAACTGGGACAAAGTATCTGAGGGTATGCCTATGCTTAGTGCCTCCGTCTTGTCCTGGTTTAATCGAAGTCCGGAAAGAGTGCTAAATAAACCAATTGTGTCCAAAAGAGCTTCAATGGAGGGGCCAGGGTTAGTCAGAGTGCACAATAGGTCGTCAGCAAATAAGGAGCACTTCAGATGCTGGTTCCCCACTCTCATCCCCTCTATAGAGGGAGCCCTAATCGCTTGAGCCAGCGGCTCTATTGCTAGGGCAAAAAGGAGAGGGGATAGAGGGCATCCTTGTCTTGTTCCACGCCCTATCTCTATTATAGCCTTCTGGGAGCCCAGACGTTTTAAGTTAGCTTTGGGAAGAGAGTAATAGGTGCAAAGCAAATTAAAAAATTGGCCTTTGAACCCAAATTTATCCAGAACGGTGTACAAGAAAGGCCATTCCAGGGTATCAAATTCCTTCTCTATGTCCAATGCTAGCAGGCAAACCAGGGTATTTCTATGTCTAGCCAAGTGGATGATGTTTAGGGTCCTTCTTATATTATCGCTTGTCTGCCTGTAAGGGATAAAGCCAGATTGGTCCTTGTGAATTAGGGAGGGCAGAAAGACAGAAATCCGTTGTGAGAATATTTTTGCTAGGAGTTTGATGTCCCCATTTAGAAGCGAGATCGGTCTGTAATTTTTTGCCTCCTTTGGGTCCCTACCTTCCTTGGGGAAAAGGATCAGATCCGCGAAATTAAGTTCTGGGGGAGTTGATTCCCCTTTCAAGATCATATTGAAAAGGCTGCATAAGTGTGGGGCCAAAATATCCGAGAACTTTTTATAGTAAATATTAGTAAAGCCATCAGGGCCAGGAGATTTCCCCATTTTTAAGTCTCTAATTGTCTTCCTAACCTCCTCCACCGATACCTCTTTGTTTAGGTTTAGTAGGTCCGACTCAGAAATTTTAGGCAGATCTAAGGAATTCAAGTAGGAACTAATAGAGGTCCCTGGAGGGGAGTTGTGGGAGGAATAAATGTGCTGGTAAAATTCCCTAAAAGTTTTTTGTATCTCGTTTTGGCTGAACGTAAGTATACCCTCTTTGGTTCTAATTTGGGAGATTTTGGACTGTGAGTATTTTGCCATCAGGCTTTTAGCCAATAATTTGTCTGGTGTATTCGCCTTAGCGTAGAAGAGGTGCTGTGTTCTTCTCAGAGCTTTATCCATTCTTATAGATAGAATACCCTCTAGCTCCAATCTAACTTTGTCAATTTGGTCCCTTAACGAGGAAGAAGGGGAAATTTGATTCTGTTTCTCTAATTGAGCTAATTTTTTAACAAGATTTTCCTCAGTATGGCGAATAGATTTCTTATGTTGTGAAGCCAATTTAATGCATGTACCCCTAATATAAGCCTTATGGGCCATCCAGACCCATCCTGGAGAAGTTTCCCCACCCGCATTGGACTCAAAGTAGGCTGCCAATTCAGAAGCAATTTGTTCCTGGTATGTGGGTATTGAGAGCAAATATTCATTTAATTTCCAAGAGAAAGGTAATCTGGAATGAGATCCCAGATCAATCTCTAAAGAAACCGCAGCGTGGTCCAACCACGTGCAGGGGACTATATCTGCCTTATCCGAGCCGTCGAAAAGCGAGGCACTAATGAGAAGGGTATCAATATGGGATTAAGACTTATGGGTGGGGGAGAAGAAGGTGTACTCTCTTCCTTTCGGGTGGTGGCCCCTCCAAGCATCCACTAGGTCCAAAGAATGGAGCAGTTTTTTGATTTGTTTAATCTTATTAGAAAAGCGGATTTGCTTTGAGACGGTGGATTTATCCATGCCCTGGTCCAAGACTAAGTTTAGGTCTCCCCCTATTATCAATTTCCCCCACTCCCCCCCTCCAGTGTCCTTAAAAGTCTGATCAACGCTTTATGTGGGGCTACGGTAGGGGCATAAAAAGAGACAAGCGAAGTAGGGGTACCCAGAACCTTCCCTTTCAAGATAATATAATACCCTTCCCGGTCTATAATTTTAGAGTCTAGTTGGAACTGGAAATCCTTGAGCAATAGGATCGCTACTTCCTCTTTTTTGGAAGCCTGGGTGGTGCAGAAGAATTGGGGATAATCTTTGTTCAGGTAGGCAGGAGTTTTTTTCCTAGCAAAGTGGGTTTCCTGGAGGAAGAAAAAGTTTTTGGTTTGTGGGTTTTATAATACAAAAAAGCCTTCCTTCTCTTGAAGGGAGAGTTAAACCCTTTAACATTGTGGGTGAGTATCATAGTGGGAGATGTCATGGGTGTGCTGTTGGCGTAAGCATGTACCTTTAGTAGCGGCTACCCAGGAGGAAGCGAGGAGCGGCTTTCCCAGGCCAGGACGAGGAGGAGGTGGAGGGTCGTGTCGGATCTCCTTGGACAGATTTGGTCTCATGGTGACGAGAGTGGGAACAAAAAGGCATATATTAGTTGGGTTTAGCAGTGGTAACCACCAAATTCTGAAGCCATTACACAAGGGAAGTTCCGCCCTTGCAAGTCTGCTCTGTAGAAGTCCCCTAAGACCTAGCCATCCGCCCAGCGGACATGGAGCTGACTTTGCCAAAGAGTGGAAAAGAAAATACCTCTCCAGGCCTGCTTTCACAGGGTGAATAGAGAAGCAAGAGAGAGGGTGTAGACCCAGGCTTTGTGGGGACCAGAGAATAAGGATAAGAAGCAATTAGCCTGCCCAAGACTATCAGAGAAAAGAAAAAGAAAATAAGAGCAGTACAACAAAGAGAGAAAATACAATTTACCATTGTGATCTTCCTAGCTTAACGGACTAGTCAAGCCCGGCCTAGTTCTATCCGTTTTCCTCAAATCTAATCTATATCAGTCTAAATTCTAGCCGGTAGGGGTGTTAAAAAAAGGCTAGAAAGCAAAATGGTATGAACCTTGCAAAGCCCGGAAACTCTAATTACAACTTGGGTCAGAAAAGCCCTTAACCTAAAGAGAGCAGGCACTACAAACAGGGAAGCCCCTTCCCTTTTTTTTATTTTTTTTTATTCTTTTTATTTCCTCCCCTTATTTCTTTTGTTCTCTTCAAAGCCCTGAAACTATAACCATAGTAACCAGAGTAACTAGACCTTCTCAGAGGAGAGAAAATAAAAACAAAAAAAACATGGAAAAAGCACAAAAGAGACAATCAGCAAAGTTATAAAACTTGATAACCAATATGAGAATCCTGCGGTATAGTCTCTGTCAGAAAAGGGATTATGTGCATCGATAGGCCGGCCGGTCCTCCCGGCACCATGCCCGGCTCTTCGAGTCATGTAGCCACGGCCTCCAGTTCCTGCCTTGGTCCCAGAGAAACTGTGTGGGGAGTTGGAACTACTGTTCTCTTCTGTTTGGAGGAAGGAGTCCATTGTCTCTGGGGAAGAGAGGGAGGCACAGGGGTCACCTGTGTCAAGACTGTTTCTCCAGTGGCCAGGTTCAGTCTCTGTAGAAGATCCAGACATTCCTCCAAGGAACGCACGGTGTAGGCTGCACCATTATAAGAGAACAAAAGGGCAAAAGGAAAGCCCCATCTGTACCTGATGCCGTGCCGAATAAGAATCTCCAGAGCAGGCTTCATCAGTCTCCGTTTTTGTAAGGTTGGAGGAGAAAGGTCTGCAAAGAACTGCAAAGAGGATCCATCAGGGCCCTGGATGGTTGTCATTTTACGGGTGGTGGCAAGAATCAAGTCTCTTGATTGCTGACGGAGTAGTCTCACTATTATGTCCTTTGTTTCTCTCGCTTAGAGAATTTTTTAGTGTCTAAACTCTTTTATTTTGAGTTAAACTGAGGTGTAACTTAATTTTTTGAGGTCCTGGATGCTCCTTCTTGCTGTAGGTAAGCTTTTTATGTATGTGATGTGTGTATTTATTGTGTTTTTAATTTTTTCATGTCCGCGGGTTGCGGACGATTTTTGCTAGTTCGTAATTGGTCGTAACGTGTCTCATACTTTTTTGCGAGGGCCGCACTTGCTGGCAAGGAGCGCCTTGCTTTGTGTGGGCCGCGGGCTCGCTACGCGAGTTCGCAAGCATTAGCAACAACTCGCATGCTCACAACTATATATGTGTCTAGAATATTGCCTGTCAAAAAATCACGGCAATGAAATTGTAAGTGAGCTAATGGTGTTTGGTGTATTTAATGTGTCTGATATAGCGTCCTTTGTTTTATATGTCGAGCGACTTTTTCATAATATCCGTAGCTGTTTGGTGGGCTTTTTCGGAATATCCGTAGCTGTTTGGTGGTGTTTTGCGTGTTTATGGTAGTGTTTTGCGTGTTTAGGGACCTTTAGCCTCGTTTTCGTTTTGTTCGGCGGCCATTTTTTCTCTTGCTTAGGTGATTTTCAGTCTCTAAACTCCGAAATTTGTGGTTAAATGGAGGTGTAACTTCACTTGCAGAGGTCATCGGTGCCTTCCCTTGCTGTGAGTTACCTTTTTATGTGTTTGTTGTTTGTATTTATTGTGTTTGTAATGTTTTTAGGGTTGCGCGGGTTGAGTCCTTGTTTTTTTATCTTGTAGTTGTTTTTCGGCAAATACGTAGGTGTTTGGTGGTGTTTTGCGTCTTTAGACTGCTGTAGCCTCGTTTTCTTCAGCGGACATTTTTTCTCTTGCTTAGAGAATTTTTCAGTGTCTAAACTCTTTTAATTTGACTTAAATTGAGGTGTAACTTTAGTTTTCGAGGTCCTGGATGCTCCCTCTTCCTGTAAGTAAGCTTTTTTATGTATTTGTTGTGTGTATTTGTTGTATTTTTCATGTTTTGATGTGCGTGTGTTGCGGCCGATTTTTGCGAGGTCGCAACGTGTCTCGTATTTTCTTTGCGTTACAGCGTACATTTTGCGAGGGTCTCAGTTGCTGGCAAGGAGCGCCTTCGGCCACTTGCAAGTTAGTGTTGTAAAATGTTGCAATTGAGGCATTGAAGCACGTGGGACTTAGGCTGAAGTGAACGCTGAAGGCGCTTCTGCGAGACGAGCAGTTGAGGCAAGCTGATCTTAGGCTGCAAGCAGGTGAGGAAAAATTCCGACCTCGGAATCTTGGGGGCAAAAAAAATCCGACCTCGGCAAAGAACGAATGTAGCAGCCGAACTGCGGTAATCGAAAAACAAGAAAAATAAAATAAAATAAAAACACATTCACACACAGCACAGGGGGAGAGCCAGGACGCCTGGTAGTGAGGTTGCAAACAAATTCAAGCCGGATTTACTGTGGCGGCCGAAAAACGCCAAAAAAGTCTGAAACTGGATGAGCAAAGCCAGGCACGCGGGACTTAGAAAATACACAACGGCAAAGACAGTAACACTTACACCAACAACGCCAGGCATGCCGTACTTAGAAAATACACAACGGCAAAGACACTAACACTTACAACAACAAAATCCGACCTCGGAAAAATACGAATTTAACGGCCAAACTGCTCAATACAAAAAACAAGAAAAATAATAAAAAATACATTAAAACACACTCACAAACAGCACAGGGGGAAAGCCAGGACGACTGGGAGTGAGGTTGCAAGCTAATTTAAGCCAAATTTACTGTGTGTCGTCACTTACAAAATGGCTAAGCAAGAAAAAAAATGGCGGACAAAAAACGCAAAAAAGTCTGAAACTGGATAAAAACGAGGCTGAGCAAAGCCAGGCACACAGGACTTAGAAAATACACAACGGCAAACACAGTAACACTAACACGAAGATCGCCAGGCACGCCGAACTTCGAAAATACACAACGCCAAAAACGCTGGACTTAGAAAATACACAACACCAAAGACAGTACACACGCCAGGCACACGGGACTTTAAAAATAAAACCAACGCCAGTCAGCGCTCGCCATACAAACATTCAGCAGACACATAGCGGAGAAACACACAGGGAAGGGACAGGGGGAAGATGCTGGAGATAGACACATGCCATTTCAAAGCACAAAAGTTGAAGGTTAATGAACCCTGCAATGAGTAGGCGGGAGGAAAGGTTTGCAATGAGCGCAGAGTAAAACCAACTCCCTCTCTCGCTCCATTTCTCCCTCTCCTTCTCCCTCTCCTCCTCTCCCTCTCCTTTTCTCCCTCTCCTTTTCTCCCTATCCTTCTCTCTCTCCTTCTCCCTCTCCTCCTCTCCCTCTCCCTTTCTCCTTATCCTTCTCTCCCTCCTTTTGGCCCTCTCCTTTTCGCCCTCTCCTTTTTGCCCTCTCTGTGGAGAGACACAGGGGAAAGCAGGGACCGGTGATGTGGCATGGGGAAAGAGGCAGGAGGACCATGGGCAGGTGGCCGCCCCCAGAGAGACACACAAACAGACTTACACACATACTCACAGACACACACAGACGTACTCACAGCAGGCTGTATGAGCGCAATGCATCCAGCAAGGTCACGCAATGCTTCCCCTTCCTTGGCCGATCCGAATGGTACTGTGCAACTCTACAGCGGGGACTCTATTCATTGTAATTGAAACTCACACCAGTCATGTTCATTAGTGTACTTCATTTCAGATCTAAGTGAATCCCACTCCAGAGATGAGGGTGATTGTCTGGATTGTGAAGGGCCAGTTTCTGTGGATGGTCCCAGCCCCTCTCGAATGTTCTGCCCTTCTTCATCAACCACTTCCAGGGGTGGAGTTTGTTACACCTCCAGTGGAGCCTTCACCTGTGCCTCTGTGGTCGGCCTTGTCCTCCTAGGTACTGAAATGGAGGAATCAAACATATTTGAGTTGGTTTCTCTACACAATTGACAGCTATGTGTTTCATATCTATAACATCATGGTCACCTATAATTGACTGTGGTGCTTGCATTACACAGATGAACCATAGCTTGCATAATGAGCTTTGTGAATCATGGCTCATATGGATCTACTGTGCAGTGTGTGAGACTGACCAATCTGTGACATGTTCCCAGCAATGGTTGTTAACATGCAGCTGAGACATGGTCTAGGTTATGACAGTATATGACACACATACTGTCCTACAGAGTCTGTATCCACATATGCCGCAGTGCACACACCCATACATGTACTCGCTTTTGAATGTCAAATCAATCTTGATCTAATTGCGAATTGTACTCAGAATCAGTTTCAACTGCATATATTGGCCAGACATTTCATTGATAAAAATTATGATAATGATATGTTTGCTACCAGGATTTACATGGTTATTGATGCCCCATATATCTTTCGTCATAACCATAGGGCTTATAGTGCTATTGTTTGTCAGTTATCTATGTGTGTGGGCAGGGGTGTTGGAGACAGAATAATTCTAGGGGAGGCTTGTTAATGGTTTTGTGATGGTAAGCATGATGTCATCACCAAATAGGCTTAGTTTGTATTCGTTGTTCGTTAATCGGATCCCCTTTACATTTTTACTGTCTTTCAAGGCTATGCATAGGGGTTCAATACATAGGGCGAAAAGTAGAGGGGAAAGGGGACATCCCTGTCTAGTCTCTCTTAGTATTTTAAAAGGCTGAGATCTAAAGCCCTGATAGGCCACATGTGCTTTCGGGATCGAGTCGAGTGCTAAAATGCCTCTCACCATACCTTTGTTCAGTCAAACTTTCGTAGGATCTCAGACATGTAAGTCCAGTTGATCCTATCGAAAGGCTTTTCTGCTAAAGTGAGATCAACATCATTGGAATCTTTTGCTGACGCGACATCTGTGAGAGCTAAGGTTTGTCTGGTGTTGTCTGGGGCTTCTCTACCTTGGACAAACCCCACTTGATCCGGGTGTATCAACCGGGGTAGCAGATGGGATAATCTGTTTGCTATAATTTTAGAATATATTTTAATATTGTTATTGATTAAGAATATGGGTCTGTAGCTATGGCATCGGTATGGGTCTTTGCCCTCTGTAATTATGACAATCACTTTAGCTTCTAGGAATTCTGCTTTCATGGGTTTACCTAATAGAATTTAGTTAAACAGGGATTGAAGATGAGGTGAAAGGGTTTCCACGAAATGCTTATAGTAACAGTTGGTAAATCCAACCGGACCAGGGCCCTATTAGGTTTCGTTTCTCTAATGACATTTTTAATTTCCTCAATGGATATAGGGGCATCCAGGGAGTCAATTTTGTCACTTTCAATTCTTGGGACTTGATTGTGGAGAGGAAATTATTAATTTGCTCTTTATGTCTAGTCGAACCTGATTGGGGGGTTGCTGAGTATAGTTTAGCGTAACTAGATTCAAATGCTTTCGTAATTTTCCCCTGGTTGGTAAACAATCTGACCATCTTCTAATTTAAGTTTGGGGATGAACGAATTTGCTCTTTGCTGATTAAGTTTTTTAGCAAGCATTTTGTCAGGTTTGTTAGCAAATGTGAAATACTTAGACTGGGTTAGCTGTAAAACGGTCACAACCTTCCACCTCAGAATCCCACTCAAGTCCTGTTTAAGTGTATGTATTTCCGCCTGGATCTTGGGCTTTTTGGAGGGTTGAAGTCTTGTCATTAAGTTCTTTGATTTGGGGTAGCACTATTTTTTTTGGTGAAAGAACCTATCTGGATGCAAGTGCCTCTTAACACTGGTTTGTGCGCAGCCCAAATTCCTGCATGATCTACTTCCCTCCCACTAGTTAGGTTGAAGTAATCTACTAACTCTTTATGATTTTTTTCCCTTGATTGGGTGTCATTAAGAAGAGCTGGGTTCAGAGCCCACAATGGGGAGCATCCCTTAGGGAGTAGATCTCTCAGGGAAATGCTAACCAATTTGTGGTCTGACCTTCAGCAGATTTAAAGCCCAAAGACATACGACTAGACGACGGCCACTGCAGGCTTGGAATTTAAGGTCTTCCAGTTACATGCAGGGCTATAAAATCGCAACTCTGGAGCAGTGAGTATAAAGTACAGGTCTTCCAGTTACATGCAGGGCTTTCAAATGGCAACTAAGGAGCTGTGAGTGTAATGCCAAGGTTTTCCAGTTACATGCAGGGCTTTCGTATGGTAACTCAAGAGCTATGAGTGTAATGCCCAGGTCTTCCAGTTACACACAGGGAGGGCATTTATATGGCAACTCAGGAGCTGGGAGTGTAATGACCATATCTTCCAGTTACATGCACAGCTATAAAATGACAACTCATGAGCTTGAGTGTATTGTCCAGGTCTTCCAGTTACATGCAGGGCTTTCGTGGCAACTCAGGAGCGGTGAGTGTAATGTCCAGGTCTTTCAGTTACATGCAGGGCTTTCATGGCAACTCAGGAGCTGTGAGTGTAATGCCCATATCTTTCAGTTACATGCACAGCTATAAAATCACAACTCAGGAGCTGTGAGTGTAATGCCCATATCTACCAGTTACATGCACAGCTATAAAATCACAACTCAGGAGCTGTGAGTGTAATTTCCAGGTCTTCCAGTTACATGCACAGCTAGAAAAAAACAACTCAGGAGCTGTGAGTGTAATTTCCAGGTCTTCAAGTTACAGGCAGGGCTATAAAATGACAACTCAAGAGCTGTGAGTGTAATATCCAAGTCTTTCAGTTACATTCAGTGCTTTCATGGCAACTCAGGAGCGGTGAGTGTAATGTCCAGGTCTTTCAGTTACATGCAGGGCTTTCATGGCAGCTCAGGAGCTGTGAGTGTAATGTCCAGGTCTTCCAGTTACATGTAGGGCTTTCATGGCAACTCAGGAGCTGTGAGTGTAATGTCCAGGTCTTTCAGTTACATGCAGGGCTTTCATGGCAACTCAGGAGCTGTGAGTGTAATGCCCATATCTTCCAGTTACATGCACAGCTATAAAATCACAACTCAGGAGCTGTGAGTGTAATATCCAGGTCTTCCAGTTACATGCACAGCTATAAAATCACAACTCAGGAGCTGTGAGTGTAATTTCCAGGTCTTCCAGTTACATGCACAGCTATAAAATCACAACTCAGGAGCTGTGAGTGTAATTTCCAGGTCTTCCAGTTACAGGCAGGGCTTTCATGGCAACTCAGGAGCTGTGAGTGTAATGTCCAGGTCTTTCAGTTACATGCAGGGAGGGCGTTCATATGGCAACTCAGGAGCTGTGAGTATAATGCCCATATCTTCCAGTTACATGCACAGCTATAAAATGACAACTCAGGAGCTGTGAATGTAATTTTCAGGTATTTCATTTATATGAAGGGCTATAAAATGACAACTCAGGAGCTTGAGTGTAATGTCCAGGTCTTTCAGTTACATGCAGGGCTATGAAATGTCAACTCAGTCTGCAAATAGTGTGGATTAATTAGATGACCACTGAATTTTAATTTGTTCCATTCACATTAACAAGATTTTATTTCTCAAAATGTTGCAAAAAAATGCACAGCCACCCAAGAAAGATTTGGAATTATATATGAATAAGAGAGGCATAGAGAGCACAGATGATATGTATAAAAGGATGATGCAACAGAGGCTAAGACAAAGACAATGGATGGAGAAAGAAATTGGGTAAGAGACCCGAGCAAGGAAAGATGTAATCTAATGGTAAAACACTTTATTTGAATGCCCACTGTAGACAAATTATGAGTGTATCATCAATCTGAACATTTTTTTCTTAGCTATTAAATGTATTCTTAGTTCATCAGTATGCAAAACAAAAGAGGAATCATATTATATTATATGACTCCAGCTGAAAGCACTAGACTCATGCTTGTTACCTCCACGCAGTGTAGCTCAGTACTGTAAATCCATCATGCAGACCCCAGATATTATATCCTATTATGTTATTTCCCCACAAAATTACCAATGAATAGCTAATACATTACAGAAGGCAGGAGATATTCAGTGTTTCCGTGAGGAACCACTTCAATTTAAATAACTATATATAATAAAATATACTATTTTGTAGAACTAAACTTGAAAATCTGCAAAATGTTGTTAAAATAGAAAATAAAAGAACACAAACTCTATTACATTTATTTGTAATTCTGCTGCTCTGGGGTCTACCATTTTGTTTTCGGTTTTTCTACTGTCTGATTCAGGGGTAGGCTTTAAACACACTTTATATCTGCACATTAGGAATGTGCCATTGTAACGGTGTCCAGCAAGGACAGATAACCTGCACTAGAATCCAGCAAGAGATCTACATAAGCAGAAGAATGAGTAGGGCTGTACATTCATGCTTGAACAGAAGGGGAGCATGTGAACTGCGGCCTAATCAAGCCAGTACACCTGATCTAAGTCAGGAGGATTTAAAAGGCTGCTGTGTGAGCAGAGAGGGGGCTAGCTAAGTTCACAGGAGATAAGGAGCCTGGAAGAAACCTTGAGCAGAGAGAGCTGTTTTTGAGAAGCTGCAATACTGAATGCTGGAGTGCTGTTTTTCTGGAGCTGCAAGTAAAAGGTCTTGCTGGATCTGCAAAGAGATCCTTATTAAGTACCTGTGGGACACTGCTGAGTTACCTGACTGGAGAAAGCTGCATGGCAGACTGAAGCTAGTGAGGAGACGGACACTCCATTTACCATAAGGTCAGAAACCTTTTACTTAAATTATTATACCCCAGGGAAGAGGCTGGGTGCTTGTCCTGTTAAATTGCAGTGTTCCTATTGCAATATCAAAGGATCCCTGGGGTGAAGCATATGGGAGAGAAGGGCGGGCCCTATGCTTCATCCAAGGTTATTTAAGTGAAGACGTGGAAAGGCCACAGGCTGGCACTATATAAGAGACTAGTCGTAACCTGGCCACAAGGTGGCACTACACCACATATACAAGACTACGGATACTGTAAGAGACTATCTGTATCCGGGCCACAAGCTGGCGCTATAAGGGACTGTTTGTATCCTGGCCACAACGTGGCACTACAAGAGACTGTTTGTTTTCTTTATGAATTATAATTTAACCTGTAGTAGAAAAGCTGCTCAGGTTATAGTCAGGGTGTTCCAGAGTATAAGTAAGCCCGTTTACGTAGATGTTTATTTTTCTGACTATAAGCTATTTAATTTGTGTTTTTGTAACTACTCAATAAAATATATAAAAAGAGCCCAGAAGTCTCTACCATTTACAGTCCATCAAAGGGTACCTTGTTACACTGGTCTCAGGAGTGGGATCCGGGTCTTTGTACCAAAAGACCACCCACAGTAAAAATGGAAGAGGTAATAAAGGCCTTACTGCAAGCAACCGCAGCACAGCAGGAAATAAGCAGACAACAACAGGAATCAAACAGACAGCAGCAGGAATTTAACAGATTGCTTGCAAATCAGATGACACAAAGTCAAGCCAATTTACAAGAGATATTATATCAATCCAAACAACTTGCTACTGCAGGAACAAGAAAACCAGTGATGGGACTGCAAGCAAGTCACCACATACATAAAATGGGTAAAGAAGATGATGTGGAAACCTACCTGCTGGCCTTTGAAAGGACTGCAATGCGTGAAGCCTGGCCACAAACTCAGTGGGCAGGAATACTGGCCCCATTTCTGATAGGAGTAGCGCAAATATTTAAAGGCAGAGATTTTAGCCAGGATAGGGGTAAACCCAGCTGTCCGGGACCAAAGGTTCCATACATGGAAATACCGCAGGGACCAACCACCAAGAGCCCAAATATTTGATCTCCTGCATCTCACACGCAAATGGCTATGCCCAGAGAGTAACTCCCCAGAGAGAATTGTGGAGAAAATAGTCCTGGACCACTACTGGAGAAGATTGCCTCCAGGTATGAGAGAGTGGGTAGGACAATACGAATCACAGTCTCTGGATGAATTAGTGGCCCAAGTGGAGCACCATCAAGCTGTAAAAAGCATCTCAGCAGACTCATCTATGAAGAGATCAAAAACCTGGAAACGTGGGTTATCCATAAAAAAAAAAATCGGCCTACCGAAGGGGACAAAGGAAACTATAGAAGAGAACCTTGAGATGTTTATGGAACTGACAAGAGAAAGAAGGAGGAGAGAAGGAATGACTACTTCCTTACGGTGAAGTGTTTCCAGTGTGGAGAAATGGGGCATATGGCAGCCAAATGCCCTAATCAGGATGAGCCAATGCAGTGCAATCTTGGAGACTCTGCAATCCACTGTGACATGGTTAATTTAGTTGGAATGACTGCGCTGCGACATCCATTTATCACAGAAGTAATGATAAATGGTCAGAAAGGAAAGGGGCTGATTGATTCCGGTAGCCCAGTTACCCTGTTATCCAGAAGAGCAGTAGCCCCAGATAATAGGAGATTAGGAAAAAGCATGGGCATTACCTGTGTTCATGGGACAGTAATGAACTACCTAACAAAAACCACATGGATTGAGGTCAAGGGCTTAAAAGCCCTAGTAACAGCCCCGGTAGTACCCTATCTACCATATGCAGCGGTTTTGGGTAGAAACTTCCCACATTTTGAGAAACTGCTCTATACAGAAAGCCAGAGAATGAGTCCTGAATCTATATTGGATATCTTCCTGTTTGAGGATAACAAACTATTCCCCAGCCGGGAAAAAGTTCCGAAATCTCGAAAACAAAGATGAAAAGAGAAGAAAAGGGGAACAGAAATAAAAAAGAAACTAGTCAGAGAAGAAGCTCTGGTAGCTTCACAGACCATACCTGAGGAGACAGCAAATTTAGAAGAATCTTCTTCTGATGCAGAGATGACCCCTCTAGAGCAAACAGAGAGAGAAGAAGAACAGAACGTACTCCAGGAAGAAAAACATTTTGGGAGAGACCAAGCAAATTATCCTCTCCTACAAAATATCAGAAGAGAAGTGGTCAAGGTAAACGGCGAAATAGTACAGGGACGAGAAAATCTCCAAGGTCTCCACTTTGTGTTGAAAAGAGATCTTCTATATCGTGTGGTCAAAATAGGAGAAGACGTTACAGAGCAATTACTGGTACCTCAAGGCTACAGAAAAAAGGTATTAGAAATGGCTCGCAGTCATCTTTTTGGAGCACATCTGGGAGTGGAGAAAACTTTAAACCGGGTAATGAAGAGATTCTACTGGCCTGGAGTATACGAAGAAGTGCGCCGGTATTGTCTGTCTTGCCCAGAATGCCAGCTAGCAAGTCCAAATCCTCAGTTAAAAGCTCCTTTGATACCGCTTCCGATTATAGACGAACCGTTTGAGAGAATAGCGATGGACCTCGTAGGACCACTGGAAAGAACAGCTCGAGGACATCAGTACATTTTAGTCATATTGGACTACGCTACAAGATACCCTGAAGCCGTGCCACTAAGATCCGCTAACTCTAAGAGTATCGTAAAATAAATGCTACTTCTTTTCTCAAGAGTTGGAATACCAAAAGAGATATTAACGGATAAAGGAACACCGTTTGTTTCAAGACTGATGAAGGACCTGTGCCAACAATTACAAGTAAAAGCATTAAGAACGTCAATATATCACCCTCAGACCGATGGATTGGTGAAAAGATTTAATAGAAAGCTAAAAAGAATGATACGAAAAGTGGTGGACAAAGATGGAAAAAACTGGGACCTTTTATTGCCGTTTCTGTTATTTGCAGTACGAGAAGTACCCCAGGCCTCTACAGGGTTTTCCCCATTTCAGCTTTTATATGGACGTCATCCAAGGGGAATACTCGATATTCTAAGAGAAACCTGGAAAGACCAAAAAGTCCAAGGAAAAAATATTGTGGAGTATGTGCAGACCCTGAGCAATAGAATCTCTCAGATCGCCCCACTCGTTAAAGCACATATGGAACAAGCACAGCAACACCAGAAAACGTATTACAATCGAGATGCCCAGGTCAGGAAATTCCAACCTGGCGATAGGATTATGGTACTGGTCCCAACGGCTGAAAGCAAGCTCCTGGCTAAATGGCAAGGACCATATGAAATCATAGAAGCTGTAGGTGAAGTAAATTATAAAATCAAACAGCCGGATAAACGAAAAAAGGAGCAGATTTATCATGTGAATTTATTAAAAGTTTGGCGTGAAAAAGAAGCTGAGGTAGCAGTAGTACACCAGGTGTACCCAATGGAAGTAACACTTCCCAAAGTACAAATCTCGACTGAATTGTCACCACAACAAAAGGAGGAAGTAAGGAAAATGATTCTGCAAAATACAGATGTATTTTCTGAAAATCCAGGCCACACAAAGGTGATTTACCATGATAATATCACTAAGCCTGGAGTAATTATAAGAAGCAGACCATACCGGATTCCAGAAGCCAAGAGGGAGGAAGTAAAAACAGAAGTAAAAACAATGCTTGACTTAGGGGTTATTGAAGAGTCTAGCAGTGAATGGTGTTGCCCAATTGTCTTAATTCCTAAACCTGATGGGACAATTTGCTTTTGCAGCGACTTTCGAAAGTTGAATGAAATCTCCCAATTTGATGCCTATCCTCTTCCCAGAGTGGATGAATTAATTGATAGACTAGGAACGGCAAGATTTATGTCTACATTAGATCTGACAAAAGGATATTGGCAGGTCCCTCTGACAAGATCAGCAAGAAAAAAAACTGCTTTTTGTACTCCTAATGGTCTGTTCCAGTATAAAGTTCTACCTTTCGGTCTGCATGGAGCTCCGGCTACATTTCAGCGGCTCATGGACAAACTTTTAAGACCACATTCCGAATATGCAACTGCTTATTTGGACGATATTGTAATTCATACCACGGATTGGGATTCTCACTTAAATAAAGTGGAAAAGGTCTTGGAGTCCTTGAGAAGAGCGGGTCTAACAGCAAATCCGGCAAAATGTGCACTTGGGCTGGAAGAGATTAAATATCTTGGATATACGGTGGGAAGAGGACTGATCAAACCTCAGTTAAATAAAGTGGATGCTATAAGAGAATGGCCACGAGTTTAAGGAAGAGATAGGTGCGTGCCTTTCTGGGGATAGTTGGGTACTACCAAAGGTTTATACCCAGTTTTGCCACCATTGCGGCTCCTTTAACTGATTTAACCAAACAAAGAGCCCCAGATACGGTAAAATGGAATCCGGAAGCAGAAAAGGCATTTGAAGACCTAAAAGTGGTCTTGTGTCAGGAACCGGTATTGGTGGCTCCGAATTTCCAAAAACTTTTTATCCTACAGACGGATGCTTCTGCGATTGGATTAGGGGCTGTACTATCGCAAGAGAAAGAGGCCGAGGAACATCCGGTGCTATACCTCAGCAGGAAACTGTCGCCCAGAGAACAGAGATATTCAGTGGTCGAAAAAGAATGCCTGGCTATCAAGTGGGCTTGCGAGGCTCTGAGGTATTATCTGCTGGGTAGATCATTCAAGCTGGTTACGGACCATGCCCCATTACGATGGATGCATCTTGACAGAGAGAAAAACAGCAGAGTGACTAGATGGTTTCTTTCATTACAACGATTCAGACTTACAGTGGAACATCGAGCCGGAAAGAAACACGGTAATGCGGATGCCCTATCTAGGGTCCACTGCCTCTCGGCGCATGTAGCTCAACTACATGGTGTTGAGCTGAGGGGAAGGATATGTAACGGTGTCCAGCAAGGACAGATAACCTGCACTAGAATCCAGCAAGGGATCTACATAAGCAGAAGAATGAGTAGGGCTGTACATCCATGCTTGAACAGAAGGGGAGCATGTGAGCTGCGGCCTAATCAAGCCAGTACACCTGATCTAAGTCAGGAGGATTTAAAAGGCTGCTGTGTGAGCAGAGAGGGGGCTAGCTAAGTTCACAGGAGATAAGGAGCCTGGAAGAAACCTTGAGCAGAGAGAGCTGTTTTTGAGAAGCTGCAATACTGAATGCTGGAGTGCTGTTTTTCTGGAGCTGCAAGTAAAAGGTCTTGCTGGATCTGCAAAGAGATCCTTATTAAGTACCTGTGGGACACTGCTGAGTTACCTGACTGGAGAAAGCTGCATGGCAGACTGAAGCTAGTGAGGAGACGGACACTCCATTTACCATAAGGTCAGAAACCTTTTACTTAAATTATTATACCCCAGGGAAGAGGCTGGGTGCTTGTCCTGTTAAATTGCAGTGTTCCTATTGCAATATCAAAGGATCCCTGGGGTGAAGCATATGGGAGAGAAGGGCGGGCCCAATGCTTCATCCAAGGTTATTTAAGTGAAGACGTGGAAAGGCCACAGGCTGGCACTATATAAGAGACTAGTCGTAACCTGGCCACAAGGTGGCACTACACCACATATACAAGACTACGGATACTGTAAGAGACTATCTGTATCCGGGCCACAAGCTGGCGCTATAAGGGACTGTTTGTATCCTGGCCACAAGGTGGCACTACAAGAGACTGTTTGTTTTCTTTATGAATTCTAATTTAACCTGTAGTAGAAAAGCTGCTCAGGTTATAGTCAGGGTGTTCCAGAGTATAAGTAAGCCCGTTTACGTAGATGTTTATTTTTCTGACTATAAGCTATTTAATTTGTGTTTTTGTAACTACTCAATAAAATATATAAAAAGAGCCCAGAAGTCTCTACCATTTACAGTCCATCAAAGAGTACCTTGTTACACCATCTACAACTGCATTTTCATTAGGTATAACAGAATGATCACTATATTACAAAGACACATCCACCTGAGAAGTAACAGTCATGATCAGTTGATAAAAGAAAATTGATCCCTGTGGTACTGAAAAAATACATATATAGTTGTGAGCAATACGGGTTGTTGCCAACGCTTGCGGGCTCGCATAGCGAGCCCGCTGCAACTGCTGCCCTCGCGAAGTGAGGGCCGCAGTTGCTATCAAAAGTTGCTGGCAAAGAGCGCCCAAGGCACTCCTTGCGCTGGTGGAGATGAGATTATCCCTACAACCCCATAAGACATAGGCAGGAGGCGCGGAAGGCGCTCAATGCGCTGGTGTAGATAAGCGCCATGGGCGCTCATCCCTACAACCCCGTACAACTTAGGCAGGAAGCTCCAAAGGCCGTAGGCACTCATCCCTATGACCCTGCACGCATTAAGTATCATACCTACGACCTGCAGGACTACAGAACAACAGAAAACTCAAATACACAATTCACTCCGAAAAAAACGAAAACGAGGCTAAAACAACCCTAAACACACAAAACAGCGCCAGGCACATACGACTTTTAGCCAGGAACGTACAAGGTACAAAATACACTATTAGGAGGGACAGAAAATGCTTGAGACACATATACACTCGCCACCATTTTAGAACACTAAATTCAATTCTAAAATGCCCCTTTACACAACTAAACAAATGGTTTAGCCTCACGCACGCAGCCTGTTTACACTGCACACTTGCCATATTGCTGACACTTTCTCCTCAGATCACCAACAGTTCAAATGTACATTGTATGCTGCCGGAAAAACAACAGCGATGTTAGCTCTTCAGCATTTTGATTCCTGGTTATATTCATTACAAATAGGTAAAGTACTGTATATTAATTTATTCTTAAATTAATTCATTAATTATTATAGAAAAATATATTTATATACAAAAAAAAGAGCAGAGGAGACACTCGCTTTGCCAACGGTGCTCAGCGCGGAACTCACAATGAACGCCCAGGGTGCTCAGAGGAGCAAAAGTACACGAGGGGAGAGCCTCGCAATGAGCGCCAAAGGCGCTCAGCGTGGGGCTTGCAATGAGCCCTGAAGGTGCTCAGACGCCCAAAAGTAAATCAGGGGAGAGGCTCGCAATGAGCACCAAAGGCGCTCAGGTTCGCAATGAGCGCCGAAGGTACTCAGAGGACTAAAAGCCTTACATTGTGTGGCAAACAGTATTACCTGACTATTTTATTGCCGTAGTTTTTTGACGGGCAAGTCGCTAGTTAGATATAAAAGATAAAATGTAAAAATGCTTTCCCTAAATATTATCAAGTGTAGTTAATCCAAGAAACACACACACATATATATATATATATATATATATATATATATATATATATATATATATTGTTTTGATGAATGAAGATTAAAAAATTAACCTAGTACGAAAAAATTCAAGGATATGACCATTAGAAAAATTTGGTACAGCTTTACAATATTCCTGGTGATTCATGTTAGTTAATATTAGACTGATAAAAGCATTTCTGTAAGTATTCTGAAAATTGTAATCAAGCAGGTAGCACTCCACTGTGTGTTCTGATTATAATACCACAAAATGGTGCTGGGAGTGGTGTACAGAACAGTTATCCAATCAGATCTTTTCCAAGTAATCAGAAGTGCCCAAAATCCCCAGATTAAAAGATTATGCCTGAGGGAAGACTTGCGGTATTTGAAGACAAAGCGACTGATGCTCACAATTTTCTTTCTTGTGCTTAAGAGATTTAACATCTAAGAACCTTTCTCATGCAGATAGAAAAGCTGCTGTAATCAGACTAGCACGGTAAAAACTATTATGCCTCGCACATGCAAGATACTAACTTATTTTGTTTTCAATTGTCGTTTGGATACTAGCTCACAAAATGATAGCAAAAGCAGAATTCAAATGAACAAAGCATGACATTTAAAATAAAATCAATTTAAGTAGTCTTGAAAAATAATACCAGTAGGAAACAATGACATTGCTCAATGTATAGAGCACCACCATTTGATATATTTTATTCTATGCACACATTTGTCCTATATAATGAAGGCCTGGGTTACATTTATATGGATTAAATCATCAACAGTTTTCCAAGAGAAAATATTTTAAGGCTTTAACTTTTTTTTTGCGGGAAAATCTGTTGAGCTATATAGAAATATTGTGTATTTAACTAAAATACAAACATTTGTCTAGTAGTTAAATATCACACAGTTTCAAATTTGTGCAGTGCTCTATGATGATCTTGCAAAAATAACCTAAAAAATAATTCCATGCCTAGGGAGACGAATTTATGGAACAGCATGCTCTTGAAATAAAACTGCTGCTATGGAGTGCAAAATGTGGACCACAATGAACCAAGGTGCCATTACAACTTTTTGCAGTTATCAGTGTGACACCTTTAATTTTTTTTTACCCTGTTAATTAAAGTACACTTTAATTACAGGTCAGTATGTCAATAACCTATATAGAGATATAATGTATATACTGTGTCTTTTTACTGTCTGGACAGTGTGTGGTTGTGTCTGCAATGCTACCCACACCGAGCTTCAGACTCAGGTCAATCCAATTTAAGGTTATCATCTCATCATTTTAGTGATAAATGTATAGATTACACCAAAAGTAATGTTTGTCAGTTAGTAACTACATGGACCACCAGCTAATGTCCCGAATAACTGCTGTGTGCAGCATGGACAGTTAGACGGCATGGTAATGAGTCAATAAGATGCTGGTGGGTTGGCAATGGTATCTGGAGCCATGCAGACTACAGTACATCCGACAGCTGCTGAAGAGTCTGTGGTGGAAGATCCATATGAAGAAACATGGTGATTGAGATGGTCCCACGGGTGCTCAAAGGAGTTCAAGTCCAGGGAATTTAGAGGCCAGGGAAGTACTTGGAAGTCTTTGTCGTGCTCTTACAACCACTCCCAGACAATTATGACATGTTGCATTGCCCTGCTGGAAGATCCCATCCTCTCCAGGGAAGACAGTCAACATGTATGGGTGTACTTGATCTGCAAGGATGGATAGATAACACAATCGATTGAGAGTGCCTGAGAGGTATGAGTGGACCCAGACAATGGCAAGAAAATATTCCCCAGACCATAATGCGTCTGCCACAAGCTTGTGTTCTTCCAACAATGGTTGCAAAGTGTTTGTTCTTGGAGGTTTCGTGCCTGACACACCAACATGCGTCAAGTCAATGGAGCAGAAAACATGACTCATCAGAGAAGGCAACCCTTTGCCAATCAGAAGAAGTTCAATTTCAGTACTGTCATGCAAATTGTAGCCATTTCTGACAATGAATCCTTGTCAGCATAGGTGCAGTAACCAGTCGTTTGCTTCAGAGTCCTATATGCAACAGGGTTCACTGTACTGTCATTTTAGACACATGCTATTGCTCATACATGGGGTTTGCATGCACCCAGCTTCAAACACTCTGAAAATTCATCTTTTCAAAGAACAATGCTCCCTAACATTCAGTGAACAAGCCCTCCAGCAAGATTCAATAAATGCCTCCTTTCCATTGAGCTTTCCTCCTGACTTGACCACTTTCAAGCAATTACCACTCTATCTCTAAATGTCTACACCCACAAAGACCATAAGCGCTCACATGACCACGAACCTCAACTCCTCTGCTAGTAAGTATTCTATTGGCTTACTTGCCTTTGCAATGTTCCTTGAATCTAATGCTATGGAATATGTTTCTATTTTATTTATAACTAGCAACTTGCCCGTCAAAAATTACAGCAGTAAAATTTGAAGCCTGGCAATGTTTGTCACAAAATGCAAGGATATGGCCCCTCTGAGCACCTTCCCCATCTACTTTACAGGCCCCATGATGAGAGCCCTTTGGCGCTCATCGCGAGCCCTGCATCGCCGTTTTTTGGAGCTTATTGTGCCCACCACGATGAGCGCCTCTGGCGCTCATTGCGATCGTCTCCCCCTGTGTACTTTAGATGCCTGTATAGTTTAGGAGCCTACTGCCTTGGGTTAAGTGTTACTGCCTTGGGTTCAGTGTTACTTGCTTGAGTTAAATGTTATTGCCTTGTATTAAGTGTTACTGGTTTGTGTTAAGTCTTGGTGCTTAGGGCTCGTATTTACATCCCTCTGCCTCGTTTTCGTTGTGTTTGTTTTATTCTCGCTTCAGCAATTTTCAATTGTAAAAAAAAAAAAATATGCCTCACATTAACTTGCAACCTCACTCACAGACTCCCTGATTCTCCCCCTGTGCTGTGTGTGGGTGTGTAAGTGAATTTGAGGCATACTTGTGTGTTTTTGCATGTTTTCAATCTGGTTCTCTGATTCGGCCCTTAAAGTCATATTTACGCTCTTCGGGTCCTAAGTCATATGGCCCATCATTTTTGCCAGGTTCCGCGTGTCTCCGGATGAGCGCCAGCTCATTGCAGCCTAAGTCCTGCTTGCTTCAACTGCTCGGCTTGCTTCGCAACAACTCGCCTGGCTTTGTGAGGCTTGCAGTTGCGGCCCTATGGGCCGCAAGCGTGACGACAACTCTCAGATTGACAACTATTATATGTGATAGAAATAACGCTTCCCCTGTAAAGATTTTTCATCTATACAGAATTTGCTCTTCAGCTACTGGCTCAAGATACAGTATGTCTCAGCTCACCAACATGACTCACAGCCAGACCCACACTTTTGATCCTCCATCTATAATTATGACCCATGACCATGAATCCTATACTCACAGCTACTCTTCTCCAACTGAGCCTAGTTTGAGGGTTGGTCTATATTAGCATTATATTCTAGTCATAGTTAATAAAATAAAACATTATGAATATATATTCTGATGCTGTGTGATATACAATAGCTTTTAGAATAACACATTTTGCTTCCATTCCTCATTAATAATACATGTATTTATTAATGGCGTTTTTGGATTTTCCAGGCTCGTGTTATGGTCTTAACAAAATTAGTGAATCTAGAAAACCTAGCAGCATTAATCAAACCACACTATTTCTGGAGTAGTGATGAGTTGTGTGCTTTAGTCTGTTTATTAGGCTATTTATGAAAAAAATGTCCCATATTTTAAGTGTGTCCCACAATTTAATAAGGCTGTGAATCTCTTCTGTTTAGTAGAAGAACCTTTATATATGTAATGCCAACCAATCTTATAAAGCAGTTACCAAACCTCTCCTCAAGACCCACCAGACTGTATGAACACAGGAGGAACAATTAGTGTTCAACAAACTCTAATTGCCTAATTTGTATTCAAGCAGTGTTAAACCAAAATCACGGCCTGTCTGGTGGGTCTTGTGGAGAGATTTGGGAACTGCTGTTATAAAGTGTTTAAAGTGTTAAGCAACTATTAAATAATATACCTTATGGCCATTTATACTCACTAGTAAGACCTTACCCTGAGGCCTGTATGGACTATAACCAATATGTTATGCCATAAACTGATTATATTCCGTTTATAATGAAACCATTCCACATTTATAGACATTTCAAAATGTGTTATGTAAATACAGGATAGTAGCTAACTACAACATCCCAAAAATATCACTGTATGTTAACGAAAAATACATTTGCTCAGCCAGTTTCAAGAAATGCCAAATTTGTTGATTAAGCTTTGATGACATGCTTACAGAGTTATTCAAAGCTGCATCTTTGTAAATACAACATACACAGCAATATAGCTTTTAGATAATCCACAACTATAATCCAGGCAGATTTAGCCCCAGTGTATCCTGAATTCCTATTATCTAGATTTAGCTGCATATTTTGACTAGGCATGGGAAATATTAATAAGTGTATTTCTTCTAGAATAAACAACATATTTGGATTCACGTGTAAATCTGACTTGGCATTAAGTGTATCTAAGAGTATTTTTTTTTGCTGGGGCTGTGATTGCACAGCAGGGCTATGGTTTTAACAGCTTCCAATCAAAACAAAGAATAACGCATGGCATTGAAGGGTGCCGAATATCTTTCTGAAATTCTGTTTGAGCAGGGATCACCTTACAATGAAGCGTTTACAGGGACCTACAGCTGATGATATATTTTATTTACTATATATTAAAAAAATGCACAAGGGGTACAAATATATCCTATTTAAAATGTGATACATGATTTATGAAAATTTTACATTTTAAAAAGTATAAATTTGTTTTTTTTAATGTTATGCACTGATGATAATAAGTGAAAGTAATGCTTGGTTACTTATTTCTTACATTTGAATTTACTTATGCATAGAAGTTAAAAATAACAGATTTTATTGAATACACTTTTTGAATGTCACTTTGTTATAAACAATTGTTATAGTGGAGCAATTCACAGGCAAAAAGTGTTGATCTCAATCAGAAAACTATTTAGGGCAAAAAAGCTGAAAGAGGCCTATTTGACGGAAGTTTTAATTACATTTTTCATATAAAAAGTGAACTTTGTTAAAAATGTTATTTATTCATGTTTGATTATTGCTAAAGCAGTCAGCTGGATTTAGTCACATTCCAGAAAAGTGGTTTGCTTCACTTTGTGTAAACCAGGATTGTCCAAACTCAGGCCCAGAGAACATATTGTGGCCCTGCAAAGCATTTTATTTTGGCCCCCAAAACTGAACAACACTTTTACAGGAGCACCATGCTAACACATGCTCCAAGAGCAAAAATGTTTTTCCTATTCCTTCAGGTGCCCTGCCACCAAGGTCTTGTTTTCTTTCTTATTACTGTTTTGGCAATATGCTCACTCATCAGGTGAAAAAGAACATCTGACAGTTTTGCCTTAGATCTCAAGTGTTTTTACTTTATACCTCTTTAATTTTTGCTTTAGAGGAAATTAGAGAGGGTACACAATGGCTAGCATCTATACCCCAACATTGCTACAGTTTAATTATTAGCAGACAGAAGGAGATTTTACAAGACCGGACAATACAGTGCCTTGCAAAAGTATTCACCCCCCTTGGCATTTTTCTTGTTTTGTTGCCTCACAACCTGGAATTAACATGGATTGTTTGAGGATTTGCATCATTAAATTTACAGAACATGCCCACAAATTTGAAGCTGTTTTTTTTATTTTTTATTGTGAAGCAAACAACAAATTGGACAAAATAATAGAAAAAGTCAATGTGCATAACTATTCACCCCCCTAAAGTCAATACTTTGTAGAGCCACCTTTTGCAGCAATCACAGCTGCAAGCCACATCTTACCACTGGGATTTTTGCACATTCCTCCTGGCAAAACCGCTCCAGCTCCTTCAAGTTGGATGGTTTGCGCTTGTGAACAGCAATCTTTAAGTCTGACCACAGATTTTCTATTGGATTGAGGTCTGGGCTTTGATTAGGCCATTCCAACACATTTACATGTTTCCCCTTAAACCACTCAAGTGTTGCTTTAGCAGTGTGTTTAGGGTTATTGCCCTGCTGGAAGGTGAACCTCCATCCTAGCCTCAAATCACGCACAGAGTGGTGCAGGTTTTGCTCAAGAATATCCCTGTATTTAGCACCATCCATCTTTCCCTCAACTCTGACCAGTTTCCCAGTCCCGACTGCTGAAAAACATCCCCACAGCATGATGCTGCCACCACCATGTTTCACTGTGGAGATGGTGTTCTTTTTGTGATGTGATGTGTTGGGTTTGCGCCAGACATAGCTTTTTTTTTGGTGGCCAAAAAGTTACATTTTTGTCTCATCAGACCAGAGCACCTTCCTCCATACATTTTAGGAGTCTCCCACATGCCTTTCCGCAAACTCAAAACGTACCATTTAGTTTTTTGCTGAAAGTAATGGCTTTCTTCTGGCCACTTTGCCATAAAGCCCATCTCTATGGAGTGTACAGCTTATTGTCGTCCTATGTACAGATACTCCAGTCTCTGCTGTGGAACTCTGCAGCTCCTACAGGGTTACCTTAGGTCTCTGTGCTGTCTCTCTGATTAATGCCCTCCTTGCCTGGTCCGTGAGTTTTGATGGGCGGCTGTCTCTTGGCAGGTTTGTTGTTGTGCCATGTTCTTTCCATTTGGTTATGATAGATTTGATGGTGCTCATGGGGATCATCAAAGATGTGGATATTTTTTATAACCTAACCCTGACTTCTCAACAACATTGTCCCTTACTTGTTTGGAGAGTTCCTTGGTCTTCAGTGTTTGGTTAGTGGTGCCTCTTGCTTAGGTGTTGCAGCCTCTGGGGCCTTTCAAAAAGGTGTGTTAATGTAATGCCAGATCATGTGACACTTAGATTGCACACAGGTGGACATCATTTCACTAATTATGTGACTTCTGAAGGTAATTGGTTGCACCAGAGCTTTTTATGGGCTACATATGCACATGCCAATTTTCTGTTTTCTATTTCTAAAAAATAGTTTTATCTAGATATTTCTCTCATTTCACTTCACCAACTTAGACTATTGTGTTCTGATCCATCACAAAAAATTCAGATTAACACAACATTGAACTTAAGGCTGTAATGTAACAAAATAGGTAAAAAGTCAAGGGGGGTGAATACTTGCAAGGCACTGTATCTCCACTTCTGGATCTCTACCTTGTTGTGGTGAAGGGGCTTGTGTACCCTAATGAAGCTGTGAGCTATACCATACAGGGTCACCCAAGATGGGCAGGTCATAGCAGAGAGGTAAGACAAATTGCGGTCCACTGGAGAACGAAGTGACAACCCACTCCAGTATCTTTGCCAAGAAAAACAAATGATAAGTGCACCATATGGTCACAGAGAGTCAGACCAAACATAAAACAAGAAAAGATAACATCTAAGAGTGCAACATTTTAAATAAAGAAAACATTGACCAGGTGGAGAAATACCTCCTTGGGATAAGCCGGTGGGAAGCCAAACAGAGGCAAGCAGAGTTTGTGTGAAATTGTTAACCAGGAGTCAGGCCAGAAATAAAGTACTCAAGAGAAAATGTCTTTAAACCTGTTTTACGATGGTATCTCACTCCAGTGAGACTACAAATCTCAAGTGCATACTTGGATGGTAAATGTTTTATAGGCTGGAATTAAATAGGGAGACATGCATTATGGGAATGCCCTAAAATTGTTCATATATTGAAATAAACTTATTCTTACTTAGAAAAACTGTGGGAATTTCATATTCCCAAAAAACATGAACCAGCAATATTATATTGTGATGCAATCAAGTTTAACCCAATGGTAGAGTATTTATTGTTATACAAATATTGGTCTACATTGTATTCCATTTTTGATCCTCATCGAACTAGTAATATTATATTGTGATGTGATAGCTACTTATATAAAGTCAACACTGCATCAGTGATATAATACTTACCTATATAATACCATCTTCTTGCCTACTATACATGGTTTTTAGATATATTTTTTTCATATGTAGTATATTTTACATTTGTATTTATTTATTTATTTTTTATTAGTGGAATTTATCATATATTAAGGTATATGTTGTATTAAATATACAAAACTTATGTTCATTGTTCTCCACTTTTCACCTTTGTTTAGTTCACATTTTACACAGCATAACTTTATAGTAATGCAACACTTAACTTTATTAAGTCTCTTTTCTTTTGACAACACACTTCTCAATGCAGCACTTTAGTGTATTCTCTATTAATAATTCCCACAGTTTATTATCTCAATCCTGCACACCATACAGCAAGCATAGTATATGATTATGTATCATTTATTCACTGGAAATGTATATTTCAAATTCATTTTTATGTTACACAAATGTCACTCACTGTCACCAGACCCTTGCCCACATATCACTTCATCATAGGAAAGAAAAAAGAAAAAGAAAGAAAAGGTTTAAGATACACGGAGAAGCTTACTATACCATTATACTGTAACAAACTTGCACAATGTATAATTAGATTTTGTGTACTTTCCTTGTATTTCAATAAAAATGATTTAAATAAAAAAAGGCTTCAGTATGCAGATCCAGCAGCCAGAGCAAACTGGCCAGTTTGATTGGGGATAAAAGCCACAGACCAACAGAGAAGTTAGACATGAGCATCCTAACTTACGAAGATAGTATACCCATTCTGAATTTGTTAAAGAGAGACACAACTCTCAAATCCTTTTCACTCTAACTAAAATGTTTGTCCAATAAAAAAGATATACTGCAATACTCTGATTATTCATCTATATTACTGGACATTCACGTAGCCATGACATTCACGTAGCTCACTCTTCACAACTGAAGGCTGTTTTTTAAAGCAGATATAGTATGTGAGTTAGTCAAAAGTAAATTAATTGAATACCCTGTTTTTGACAGTAACAATTAAGTTTGCTTAGATATCTTTAAATGCATTCTAAAGTGTATCAACCAATGAGGTCTGTGCTCTGTTGCTTGTAACGTGAAGCTGTATGTTGAACAAACAAGGTGGCAGGTTCCCCAGGGCCCAGCAGATGCATCTATGTTTTTAATTAAAAAATAGCTGTATGGATGGCCCTGTTTTTGAGCTTGGAATCCGGTGTCCATAGCACTTTCCCTAAAGCACCTTGCAGAATTGAAACTCGCAGACTTACAATCTAAAGGTTGAAGTTTGTATGAGGTACAGTAGGGAGAGAGTAGTGCTGAGCATGTTAGGTTATAGGCTTCTTTAAAAAGGTGCGTTTTTATTGATGTTTTGAAGGATTTAAGGCAGGAGGATAGTCTGGTGAAGCAAGGCAAGGAGTTCCAGAGAATAAGGGCAATGCGAGTAAAGTCCTGGAGGCGGGAATGAGAGGAGATGACAAGAGTGGTAGAAAGAAGAAGGTCGTTAGCAGAACGAAGAGGGCGTGTGGGGGAGTATTTGGAGATGAGAGCAGAGATGTATGGGGGTGCGCTATTGTTGAGGGCTTTATAAGTTAGGGTCAAGATTTTAAACTTTATTCTGGAGGCTAAGGGAAGCCAGTGAAGTGATTGACAAAGAGGAGCTGCCGACACTGAACGTTGTGTACTGAAGATGAGTCTGGCGGAGGCATTTATTATGGATTGAAGTGGGGAGTGGCGAGTGATGGGCAAGCCAACACGGAGCGAGTTGCAATAGTCAAGACGAGAAATGATGAGAGAGTGTATTAGAATTGTAGTAGGGCCTTGTGTAGGGTAATAGCGTATTTTGGATATGTTTTTTTTAGATGGAAAAGACAGGATTTGGTTAGAGACTGTATGTGCGGGATGAAAGAGAGGGCAGGGTCCAGTAGAACCCAGAGACAATCGGCTTGGGAGGTGGGAGTGATGATGGCATTGTTGACAGAGAGAGGGATGTGAGTAATTGAAGCTGTAGTAGAGGGTGGGAAGAAAGAAATAGTTCAGTCTTAGACATGTTGAGTTTCAGATCGTGGGCAGACATCCAAGAGGATATACTAGAGAGACAGTCATAGACGTGTGCTAGAAGAGGGGGATAGATCTGGTGCTGAGAGGTAGATTTGGGTGTCATCTGCATAGAGATGGTACTGGAACCCAAAAGAGTTTATTAGGGTGCCGAGTGAGGATGTGTAGATGGAGTAGAGGAGGGGGCCTAGGACTGATCCTTGGGGTACGCCAATAGACAGGGGGTATGGAGAAGATGATGTGCCGGAGAAGGAGATGCTAAATGATCGTTCTTGGAGGTATGATAAGAACCACAAGAGAGCAGTGTCTTGAATGCCGAGGGAGGAGAGAATGTGGAGTAGAAGTGGATGGTCAACTGTTTCAAAGGCGGCAGAGAGATCCAGAAGAAGCAAAATAGAAAAGTGGCCTTTAGACTTGGCAGTGAGCAGGTCATTGGTGACTTTGAGGGCTGTCTCAGTGGAGTGTTGGGGCCAAAAGCCGGATTGGAAAGTGTCCAGAAGAGAGTTAGAGGAGATGAAACTGGTAAGGCGGTTATAGACGAGCCGCTCCAGCACTTTGGAAGCCAGGGGAAGTAGAGAGATAGGGCGATAGTTAGATGCAACGTCAGAATCGGATGAGGGTTTCTTGAGAGTGGGTGTAATTATGGCATGTTTTAGAGATAATGGAAACGTGCCAGTGTTTAGGGAAAGGTTGAAGATGTGTGTGAGAGCTGGGATTAGTGTAGTAGAGAGGGGAGGGATGAGCTGAGATGGAATAGGATCTAGTGGACAGTTGGTGAGGTGAGAGGATGATATTAGGATGGAGACTTCATCTTCTGTTGCAGGGGTAAAGTAGTTCAGAGTGGCTGTGGGAATGGAGAGGGGAGTAGACTGGGTGTTGTTGGTTAGATGAGTTAGTTGAGAGTGAAGTGTGTGAGTCACGGTGAGAGGAGAGTTCATTGTGGATAGATTGAATTTTATGTGTAAAATGATTGGCAAAGTCTTCAGGGATGGGGGAGGTGGTGGGCGGAGGAGAGTATTGAAAGTGGCAAAAATACGTTTTGGGTTAGAGGACAGAGTTGATATTAGTGATGTAAAGTACTGCTGTTTGGCCAGGTTAAGGGCAGAGGAGTAGCATAAACTTGTAGTGAAGGAAATCTGCTGCGGAGCGTGATTTCCTCCATAGTCGTTCAGCAGTGCAGGAGCACGTCTGAATGTAACGTGTGTGTAGTGTGCCATGGTTGTGGATGAGACTGAGGGCGTCTGCGTGTAGTTATGGGGGCAAGGGTGTCAAGGGTGGAAGAGAGAAGAGAGTTGTAGTGTGAGGTGGCAGTGTCAGGGCAGTTGAAGTTGGTGATAGTGCTGAGAAGAGGTTGGAGCACAGTGGAGAGTTGTGTAGGGTCGAGTTCTAGCAGGTTTCTGTGGGTTATTGTGGCTGGGGTTGAAGAAAAGTGATGAAAGGAAGATATGGTGAGGTTAAAGGTAAGGAGGTGATGGTCAGATAGAGGGAGAGAGTGGATGACTAGGTTGGAGGTATGGGTAATATTGGTAAAAATAAGGTCAAGAGAGTGTCCAGCACGGTGAGTTGAAGAATCTGTAAGTTGTGAGAGGCCGAGGGAAGAGGTGAGTGCAAGTAGTTTGGCAGCTGCTGAAGAGGTGGGGGTGTCAATGGCAATGTTGAAGTCACCAAGTATCAGTGTGGGAATGTTGGAGGAAAGAAAGTGGGGGAGCCAGGCAGAAAAGTGATCGAGAAATTGAGAGGGAGTACCTGGGGGGCGATAGATTACAGCAACACGTAGAGAGATAGGAGAGAAGAGACAGATAGTATGAGCTTCAAAAGACGGAAATTGGAGGGATGGGACAGGGGGTATGAGGTGAAAAGTACAGCGAGAAGAAAGTAATACACCCACACCACCACCTTGTTTGTTCCCAGGTCTAGGTGTGTGACTGTGTGAAAACCACCATGCGAGAGTGCTACAGGGGAGGCAGTATCAGAAGAGGAGAGCCAGGTTTCAGTAAGAGCCAGTAGGTCGAGGGAGTTGGTAGTGAAAAGGTTGTGAGTGAAAGTGAGTTTATTGCAGATAGATCATGCGTTCCAGAGAGCACAGGAGAAAGGAAGAGTGGAGGGTTTGTGACAAGTGATGGGTATCAAATTCTGTGTTTTTCTGGTGTTTTCTGCCCTTGGAGTAGAGCGTGGCTGAAAGTAGGTAGAAATGAGGGAGGGACCTGGGTTAGGGGATATGTCTCCAGCAGCTAGCAGAAGGAGGAGTGAGAGTGAGAGAATATGGGAGTGGGACTTACAGTGATGTTTCTGCTTATGAGATCGTTTGCAGCTCGCTAAAAGAAGCCAATTGAATAGCAAATTAGTTTTACGGGCTACATTACAGGCTCCAGTAAACAACAATTGATCAATTGAATAGGGGCCTATACACTGAATGGTAGGAAGTTTCCAAAGTGGAGACAAGTATGTCACAGAGTTTATTTGGTGATAACTGCCTTAGGAAACAATGGAACCATTTAAAAAAAAGAAAGGACTAGAACACAGTTAAAGTAATTAAGCAAGAGAATTAAATTAAAAAAGATAAAATAAAATACTGCAAATATTACATGTATATATTAAAAAACAGTATTTCTGGACCATGCAGGACACCTGAGATAAGAATATATCAGCACCCAAAGGGTCTGGTGAAAAAGGAAACAACTGCTAAATATATCTTGTTGACAGGGAAAATAATAAGATGAATTTGAAGAACATAGATCAGTATTTTGGCCTTGCTAAAGCCCCCAACAATGATCTATTATATATTCTTGGTAAGTGATCTTTTTCCAAGAGTACTGGTACATTGTCAGTATGCACATGAAAGATTGAAGTAACCGAAAGGCTACCTTAACCGACAGGATTCAATACAGGTCCAAAAGAAAAATTATATTGGAATATATTAATGTGGGTACAAAAACCACAAAAAAAGGAAAAGACTGAAGCAGTTGAGATTAAGCATTTTTTATTATATTCACAGAACAACTTTGATTACAAACAAATATGAAACACAATTAATATAAACATATTGTGTGGATACCTAGTTGCTGGATTTTATTATTTAGAAGTGCTTATTTCATACTCCAGCAAAGTGCCTGTGCTCAGTTTTTCTGCTTGTCAATTTTACTTGACACTCCTGTATTTGCCGTTTCTGATCTAGATTATTTCCTTCTTCTGGCTTCCTGACTTCTTTGTTTTTGTTTTATGGATTCCTTGTGTTTCCAACAGAAGGTAACAAAATAGGAACAGGAGAACAAGATGTGAGGGTTTTACATGGCTGGCTTTTGTTATGCAGAGGTCACATACAGAGGAAGCATCCTGGCTAGCCAGAATATACAGTATCTCACAAAAGTGAATAGACCCCTCACATTTTTGTAAACATTTTATTCTATCTTTTCATGTGACAACACTGAAGAAATGACACTCTGCTACAATGTAAAGTAAATTATTTCTCAAAATAACTCAACACACAGCCATTAATGTCTAAACCGTTGGAAACAAAAGTGAGTACACCCCCAAGTGAAAATGTCCAAATTGGGCCCAAAGTGTCAATATTTTGTATGGCCACCATTATTTTCCAGCACTGCCTTAGCCCTAATGGGCATGGAGTTCACCAGAGCTTCACAGGTTGCCACTGGAGTCCTCTTCCACACCTCCATGATGACATCACGAAGCTGGTGGATGTTAGAGACCTTGTACTCCCCCACCTTCCATTTGAGGATGCCCCACAGATGCTCAATAGGGTTTAGGTCTGGAGCCATGCTTGGCCAGTCCATCACCTTTACCTTCAGCTTCTTTAGCAAGGCAGTGGTCGTCTTGGAGGTGTGGTGTCGTTATCATTTTGGAATACTGCCCTGTGGCCCAGTCTCCGAAGGGAGGGGATCATGCTCTGCTTCAGTATGTCACGGTACATGTTGGCATTCATGGTTCCCTCAATGAACTCATGCAGGCCCAGATCAATCATATATACACATATGTCTATATGTGTATATATGTTTTCTATAATATGTTGTGTTGATTCCCCCATATGCATTTACCTGATGATGTCAGATGCTCCCTCCACTCTCTCTGCGTCGCTGTTTACGTTCAAACTGAGGGTTTCATCTCATATCAGTGCTTTTGTACTCTTTGTGCCTTATCCGTTTATCTGTCATTTAGGGTTTATTTCAACTACCTTTCCTCTGTATAGATGTATACTTTTGGTGGTGGGAGTGTCATGGTCTGGGCCTGCATGAGTGCTGCCGGCACTGGGGAGCTACAGTTCAAGATAACCACTGCCTTGCTAAAAAATCTGAAGGTAAAGGTGATGGACTGGCCAAGCATGTCACCAGACCTAAACGCTATAGAGCATCTGTGGGGCATCCTCAAATGGAAGGTGAGGGAGTGCAAGGTCTCTAACATACACCAGCTCTGTGATGTCATCATGGAGGAGTGGAAGAGGACTCCAGTGGCAACCTGTGAAGCTCTGGTGAACTCCATGCCAATGAGTGTTAAGGCAGTGCTGTAAAATAATGGTGGCCACACAAAATATTGACACTTTGGGCCCAATTTGGACATTTTCACTTGGGGGTGTACTCACTTTTGTTGTCAACGGTTTAGACATTAAAGGCTGTGTGTTGAGTTATTTTGAGGGGACAACAAATTTACACTATTTTACAGGCTGTACACTTATTACTTTACATTGTAGCAGAGTGTAATTTCTTCAGTGTTGTCACATCAAAAGATATAATAAAATATTTACAAAGATGTGTGGGGTGTACTCACTTTTGTGAGATACTATATGTACAGGTTGTTAGCCCTACAATATTCCCCTAGAACGATCAGAACAGTTAAAAATCAGCAACAGAAATGAAAGCAGAAATAACAGTCAGAATAATTAAGCACAGGTACTCTACCATTACTGCCTTATATAGGCCCAGTGCTGCACTTCAGATTTTTGGCAAAAACAATTACTGGAATGGAGTTGGTGCTAGTAAAATCTGGAAAAAGAAACCCGAAGTGAAAGAGGAAGACAGCCTAAATAGGTCTTAGTTTTAACGAGCAGAGGAGAACTTCTAGAGATGAAAACAGAAGGGAACATGGGGGATATTTCATGAGGTTACAGGAGCCAAACTCAATGTCTAAAGCTGTAAGGATTTGTCACTGAGGAGGCTGCAATATACAGCAGCGAAACACGTGTAAAACTATTCTTATTCTATGTTTATTGTATTTATCATTGGATTTTACCTACATGAATCAGTTGTATACTGTACCAATATGCGTGACAGGCATACGATACCAGACAAAGTAGTGACACTCACTATAAAATAACACTTCATTGTCCTCTCATAATATACATTGGAGACTTGGAAAATAATATACAGCACAAAGTCTCAGAATTGCTTAAAAAGGGACACTAACTGTGAACTTCGGATTAGATACACCCCAGATTGTGCGCTCTACAGACTCCCCTCTCCTAACTCCTCTTGCAGTCTTATAAGACACTGGAGTGAACAGTGTCTTTGGGAATAGCTGCACATCTTACCACCCTACACACCAGACTAAATACAGTGGGAAACGATACAGTGGCAACCAATAGAACAAGAACAATCACTGAAAGAGCTACCAAAGCGCTTACGCCTGCTTGAATGTGGTCTCATTGAACCCATTCACAAAAATCCTAAACTAGTAAAATCTGGGCCTAACTTTTTTGTTTTTGTTTTATGGATTTCTTGTGTTTGCAGTAGAAAGTAATGAAATAGGAACAGGAGAACAAGATGTGAGGGTTTTACATGGCTGGCTTTTACATAGTTACATAGTAATTGAGGTTGAAAAAAGACTTTTAGCCCATCAAGTTCAACCTTTTAAGATCTCTTCTGATCTGCAATATGCAGATTAGTTGTTAATTGATCCTGAGGAAGGCAAACAAAAAAAAAAACAGTGAAACTTTGCCAATTGTCTCAAAAGGGGAAAAAATGAATTCCTTCCTGACCCCAGATACTGGAGATCGAATTTCTCCCTGGATCAATACTCCCTCTCTAATTAACCAGGATAACACTGAATGCCCTTTTTAATTAAAAATATATCCAATCCCTTTTTAAAGTTATCTATTGAATCCGGTGTCACCACCTGCTCTTATAGAGAATTCCATAGATTAACCACCCTTACTGTGAATAAACCTTTTCTTTCTTTAAGGTGGAATCTTTTTAGTTCTAACCTCAAAGGATGTCCTCTTGTCAGTTGAAAACCTCTTGGCCCAAAAAGCTCCCTTGACAAATTTTTATACTGACCCTGGATGTATTTATATAAGGTAATCATATCCCCTCTTAGACGCCTTTTTTCTAGAGAAAATACAGTACGTTTAATTTGGATAGTCTTTCTTCATAACTTAGCCCCTCCATTCCCCTTATTAGTTTTGTAGCCCTTCTCTGTATTTTTTCCAGTTCTAAAATGTCCTTGTTATGAATTGGTGCCCAAAACTGTACTCCATATTCAAAATGAGGGCGTACTCCGGATTTGTATAGTGGCAGAATTATATCTGCCTCCCTTGCTTCTATACCCTTCTTAATACATGCTAATAGCTTATTTGCCTTTGCAGTTGCTGCTTGGCATTAAGAACTGTTACGTATGTGGTTGTCCACAAGCACTTCCAAATCCCTTTCAATATCAGATACCCCTAGATTTGCTTCATTAAGTTTATAGATAGCATGGTTATTTTTCCTTCCCAGATGCATAACCTTATAATTATTCGTATTAAATCTCATCTGCCATTTAATTGCCCATTTCTCTAATTTATGCAAATCCCTTTGGAGGTAGGGTATGTCATTTTCTGATTTAATTACCTTGCACAACTTCGTGTCATCAGCAAAAATGGAGACACTACTTTCCAATCCCACTTCTAAGTCGTTAATTAATATGTTAAAAAGGAGAGGACATAATACTGAGCCCTGAGGATCCCCACTTACCAAATTAGGCCAATCCGAGTATGTTCCATTTACAACAACTCTTTCTTTCCTGTCTTTTAGCCAGCTCTCAATCCATGTGCATATATTTACTGCAATTCCTGTATCCCTTAGTTTGCACAATATTCTCCCATGTGGAACTGTATGAAAAGCCTTTGCAAAGTCTAAAAAGACTACATCCACTGAGTTGCCCTGATCCAGGTTCCTACTAACCTCCTCATAGAAACTAATTAGGTTTGTTTGACATGTGCTATCCCTCATAAATCTATGTTGGCTCCTACTTATACAAGAGTATGTCTATTCAAACAGCATTATATGATCCCTTTTTAACACTTCTACAAGCTTACCCACTACAGAAGTAAGGCTTACAGGTCTAAAATTCCCTGGGTTTGCTCTTGCCCCCTTCTTAAATATAGGTATCACCTCCGCTTTTCTTCAGTCATCTGGAAGTGACCCAGTGTTGAGTGAATCTTGAAAAATTAAAAATAATGGTTTGGCTATTACAGAACCCAGTTCCCTTATTACCCTTGGATTTATTCCATCAGGACCTGGGGCTTTATTGACATTTATTTTTTCCAACCTCTTTTGGATTTCTTCCTGTGTTAACCAGTTATTTGGTGAAGGTAGTGTAGCCCCATTATGGTGCAGTGACCCATCCACTGGTACCTCCCTTGTATATACAGAACAAAATAACCTATTTAGCTCATATGCCTTTTCCTGGTCACTAATTGTCAGACCGCCTGTTTCACATTGTAATGCTCCTATAGATTCCTTCCTGGCCTTCTTCCCATTTATATACTTAAAAAATATTTTAGGGCTAGTCTTACTCGCTTTTGCAACTAATTTTTCATTTTCTATCTTAGCTGGTCTAATAGCCCTTTGGCAAGCGTTGTTGATTTCCTTGTACTCCCGTAAAACAGTCTCTGTCCCCTCGTTTTTGTATAATTTAAATGCCTGTTTTTTACTCCGTATCTTGATCATTGTTAAGCCACGTTGGATGTAATTTACTCATCTTACTTTTATTCCCACATGGTATATGCTGATGTGTATGTATATTTAGTACGGATTTAAATTTTGTCCATTTATGCTCTGTATGTTTACCTGCCAGTTCTCTGTCCCAGTCTATACGTTGTATTGCTGCCCTTAGACCGTTAAAATCGGCCCTTTTAAAATTAAGAGTTTTCATTAGCCCCTTACAGTTATGTGTTGTGATGTGTTGTTGTTTCCCAAAAGTTGCCCTATTTCAAAATGTAATACCATATCAATATTATTTGTGATGACTAAATCCAAGATGGCCTCATTTCTAGTAGGTTCTTGTATAACCTGGGCCAGATAATAATCCCTGAGTGTACTCAAGCTCCTGCTCCCTTTGCCCGTACTGCTGGTCTCATTTATCCAGTTTTTTTCAGGGTAGTTAAAATCTCCCATTATTAGAACTTGCCCATGCTTAGCTGCATTTCCAATCTGTAACAATAATTGTATTTCCTTACTTTGAATTATATTTGGGGGTTTATAGCATACTCCAACAAATATTATTTTGGAATTTGCTGCTCCGCTATTTAAATCTACCCACAAACATTCAACATTACCGCTAGTTCCAGCATAAATATCTTATCTGACTATAGGCTTAAATTCAGGCTTAACATACAGACAAATCACTCCTCCCCTTTTACCACTGCCCCTATCTTTCCTAAATAGGTTATAACCATCCAGATTAACAGTCCAGTCAAGAGATTCATCCCACCATGTCTCGGTAATGCCTATTAAATCAAATTTTTTGTTAATTGTCATTAGTTCTAGCTCTCCCATTTTTCCTGGCAAGCTTCTGGCATTAGTAAGCATACACCTTATGTTATGAGTCTATAGTTCTGAAGTGCCTGCCACTGTACTTGAGTTACTTAATATTACCTCCCTATTGACTATACTAACCCTCCCCCATCTCCTCCCCCATGAGTAGTTAATTCATCCCCTTTCCCCTCTACACTTTCTACCCCATTACTACTATCTAGTCCCTCCCCCCCCCACCTATTAGTTTAAAAACTGCCCCAGCCTTTCTCCCTCGTCACTAAGGTGCAATCCATCCCTGCTATAGAGATTGTACCCAAGTGAGAAGTCAGCCCGGTGCCCTAAAAACCCAAATCCCTCCTTAGTACACCACATTTTTAGCCACGCATTAACCTCCCTAAGCTCCTTCTGTCTCCCTGGGCTAGCACGTGGCACTGGTAGTATCTCAGAATATACTACCTTGGAGGTACTTGCCTTCAGCTTATTACCTAGTTCTATAAAATCATTCTTTAGGACACTCCATCTTCCCCTAACTTTGTCATTAGTACCAATATGTACCAAGACCACCGGTTCATTTCCAGCCCCTCCCAATAATTAATCTACGCGATCCACAACATGCCGAACCCGAGCACCCGGGAAACAGCAAACTGTTCGATTGCTGGGATCTGGGTGACAAATCATCCTGTCTACCCTCCTAATAATAGAGTCCCCTACCACCAAAACCTGTCTGTTTCTCTGCCTAAACTGCCCTCCCACTCCTCCAGTAGAACTGTTCTCCCGACTGTTAGAGGGAATAGCTCTATCTGTCATTGCCATTCCTGAATGGATATCCCCAACAGTTTCACTCAATCTGACAAATCATTGGTGTTTGCCAATTCAGTATTGGCCTGCCTCCTGCTCCTATTCCTCCTTCTTCCCCTTCTAACTGTAACCCAGCTTCCTCACTAGCCCCAACATCCTCACTAGCCCCAGCTCCACCCTCCATGCTAGGCCCAGCTAAACTGTGCTCCGTGAGCACCAACCCCCTTTCCAGTGGAAAATCAGTAAGTGCTGCAATTTTCCTCTCCAGTTCTGCAATCTGAGATCCAGAGAGGCCACATGCTCACACCTCTCACAGAGGTATGGACTCTGGATCATCTGTTACAGTAGTGCATACATATGTCAGGATGTACACTGAGTGAGGTCACCACTGTACTGACTCCTAATTACAAAAAAAGAATATATATACTACAATTTGACCCTTTTCTTTGAACTCCCTCCTGTAAACAGTCACACACAAGGCCCAAATGTATATGCAATTTTAACCCAGGTAAAAACACTCCCCTCTCACCTGCACCAAATCACTGCACACAGGGGATAAACACACTTTAGCTGTCTGAGTAAATCAGATGCAGTCACACACTAGGCCCAAACTTACTCTATATGTAAGTTTAACCAAGGTAAAAAACACTCCCCTCTCACCTGTACCAAATCACTGCATACAGGAAATAACACACAATTTACATGTGTGAGTAAATGTATTTCTTGTGTTTGCAGCAGAAGGTAATGAAATAGGAACAGGAGAAAAAGATGTGAGAGTTTTACATGGCTGTTTTTTGTTATGCAGAGGACACGTATAGAGGAAGCATCCTGGCTAGGCACAATATATGTACAGGTTGTTAGCCATACGATATTTCCTTTCTTAGGGAGTTATGAATATTCTGTAGGCATCGATTTTGTCTGAGCTCTTCCAGGTAAGGCAGGTCCCATATAGAAATATATATTTAGGGATAAGAGACATTTCTTGCTTTGCTTTTTCCAACTGCTTTTCCCTCAATTTTTGATCAGTCTGGATGGCCATTGGAAATAAGTCTTCCAGATTGTTGGTAAAACTAAGCTATGACTAGCTCTTGTTTTTATTAAGGTGTGACAGCCCCAGTTGAAATTGGTGTATCAAATCAGGTTCATTCCAGGTTAAGCTAGTGCTAGTAAAATCTGGGCCGGAACAACCCTTCCTGGAGTGGACTCTGTGAGAGCCACAGAGAGGACAGATGGAGACCTGGTACCATGACAGTGCCACTGCAGGTTATACAGCTGACAGTTCTTGTTTTGTGGCCTCAGCATATATTGGCTTTAGAACTCAGTAACTGTTGCAGTGGTTATGATGCAGGTGCTAGCAACATAGTATCCTGGGTTCAAATCAAGCCAGGGAACCAAGAGGCCACACTGGTCAGTACTGGGCTGGGAGACCACCTGGGAATACCAGCAGCTGTATGCTGTGGCCCACTGGAGAAGGAACTGACAACCCACTCCAGTATCTCTGCCAGGAAAACCAAGCGGATCAGCATGGTGTGTTGTCCAAGTCACAGAGAGTCAGACACAACTGAGCAACATCATTTAAATTTTTAACTGTTATACAGTTGGTTGCCCAACTAAAAAGGGACAGAAGGGACCGAGATAGACTTAAAACACAGTCTTTTGAACCAGGTTTCAGGTCCAGTTAGGAGAAAAAGTAGTGTTAAAAGTAATTAAGGCAGGAAGCAATAAGCAAAGTTGGGGTCTCAGACAGATGAGCAGGGCTTGTGTCAAAAGGTATTGTCTGGGTTACAGGCAGAAATTACACAATCAGCCTTAGAAGGACTTAGGCCTCTTGAATCAGGTTTTAGGTACAGTACAGATAGGAGAAGAGTAGTGGTAAAAGTAATTGAGGTCAAAGAACGGAGAACCAAAGTAAAGATAGGGTCACAGGCAGCAAGACTTGTGGCAAAAGGGATTGAGTCACAGGTAGAAATGATGTAATCTGCATTAGGAAGCAGACCAGAGAGCAGGGTAGGATAGCCCATTATTTATGACTGGAGAACAATAGGTCAGAGTCAGTGAGTCAGAATGCTTGTTTTATAAAGAGTGATTTAATACAATGTTTGTTTAAGATAATCTGCTGCCGGTACTCCAGAAGTGTAAAAAGAAGGGAAGGCGGAATTAAAGTAGCCTCAAATAGAAAAAAGATGGGGAATGTGACGGTTCACAGCACATTCGACCAAAGGAGCCATTTACCTATTTTTTCTTGCTAATGTGCAGTATATCAACCAATGTATTGTTCAGCTGTAGAGATGTCGCGAATAGTTCGCCGGCGGACTGTTCCCGGCGAACATAGCATGTTCGCGTTCGCGGCGAACTGCGAACATATGCGATATTCGACACGCCCCCCAATACTTTATCATTGAACAAACTTTGACCCTGCATGTCACAGTCAGCAGACACATTCCAGCCAATCAGCAGCATACACTCCCTTCCAGACCCTTTAACCTCATGGACAGCAGCCATTTTGGAATCAAAACTAACTTGCAGTCTTACTGAGAGGAGGCATAGTGTAGGTGATACTGCATCAATAGGGAAAACCATAGCTAGGCAAGTTTATTCAGTGTCCAGTGCAGTGCTGAAGGACTCTTGTGCCTTATTATTATTATTAATATTACTACTGTATAATGTGTAGATGTACCAGCTGGGCATGCATTATTATTATTATTATTATTATTATTATTATTATTATTATTATATAATGTGTAGATGTACCAGCTGGGCATGCTCTTGTGCATTACTATTATTATTATTATTATTATTATTATATAATGTGTAGATGTACCGGCTGGGCATGCTCTTGTGCATTATTATTATTATTATTAGTAAAATAATAATAATAATAATAATAATGCACAAGAGCATGCCCAGCCAGTACATCTACACATTATATAGTAATAATAATAATAATACACAAGAGCATGCCCAGCCGGTACATCTACACATTATATAGTAATAATAATAATAGTAATAATAATAATGTAGAAGAGCATGCCCAGCCGGTACATCTATACATTAAATAGTAATAATAATAATAATAATAATAATGCACAAGAGCATGCCCAGCCGGTACATATACACATTATATACTAATAATAATAATAATAATGCACAAGAGCATGCCCAGCCGGTACATCTACACATTATATAGTAATAATAATAATAATAATAATAACAATAAAGCACAAGACCTCCCCTGTGTCTCCCCCCCACTCCCCCCCATGTGTCTCTCTCCCCCCCCCTACTCCCTCTCATGTGTCTCTCTCCCCCCTCTCCCCTGTGTCTCTCCCACCCTTCCCTGTGTCTCTACCCCCTCTCCCTTCTCCAGTGTTTCTTTCCCCCCTCTCCTGTGTCTTTTCCCCCTTCCCTCTTCCCTGTGTCACTCCCCCCTCCCCTGTGTCTCTACCCCCCCCTCCCTTCCCGTGTTTCTTTCCCCCCTCCCATGTGTCTTTCCCCCCTTTCCTCTCCCCTGTGTCTCTCCCCCCTCCTCTGTGTCTCTTCCCCCTTCTCCCCTGTGTCTCACCCCCTCTCCCCTGTGTCTCTACCCCCTCTCACTTCCCCTGTGTTTCTTCCCTCCTCCTCTGTGTCTTTACCCCCTTTCCTCTCCCCGGTGTCTCCTCACCACTCCCTCCCATTAGTCTCTTCCCCCCTCTCCCCTGTGTCTCTACCCCCCACTCTCTCCTGTGTCTCTCCCCCCTCCCATGTGTCTCTTCCCCTCACCTCTCCCCTACCCTGTTTCTCTTCCGCCCTCTGCCCTGTGTCTTCCTCTCCCTCTCCACTGTGTCTTCCTCCCCCTCTCCCCTCTCCTGTGTCTTCCTCTCCCTCTCCCCTGTGTTTCCTCCCCCTCTCCCCTCCCCTGTTAGCTTCTATACGCATACATACATACGATAAGAAATCTGGGGGGGGGGGGGGGGGGGGGGGGTTACCCCTTACCCCTCCCCCCCCCCCCCAGTTCCAACACCCATGTGTACTGTATAATATTGTATTGCATTATGTTATATTATATCTCTAGTGACTTGCCTGGCACAAATGACGGGGCAATAAAGTTTGAAGCCATGGCAATGCTGTTTGCCACACAATGTGATGCTTTTTGTACTCTGAGGACCTTCGGCGCTCATTGTGAGCCTCTTCCCTCGTGTCCTTCATGTTTCGTGCTTTGCAACGATCAATCTTCGGCGCTCATCGCAAAGACAGATATATAAGTACAGTGTTAAATATATAATTTTTTTTGTGCAGTGTAAATTAAAAAATGTATTCAGGTCTCAGAGCATAATAAAGTGATTTAGATTTGTAACTGCTTTGAGAGTGCTATTGCTGGCAGCCAATGAGCAGTAATCCAGATATATAACTGCAGAGTAAAAAGTAAAACATTTTAGTGTAGTGTAAAGTCTACATTTTTATTTTCTATTACTAATTAATACTTATTAAATGAATGCACGATAATAACTATTGTGAATGAACAAATGTATTAGGAAGTGCGAAGCGTTAATGTATGTAAAGTAACGGCAGTGTAAAATATGCTATTAAGCGTATTTTTTTATAGATATTTTTTTTAATATTAATGAATTAATTAATTACTAAAATACTTTACCTATTTGTAATTAATATATCCAGTGATCAATATCCTGAAGAGCTAACAATCAGTTTTGATTTTCCTGCAGCTTACAGTGTACATTTGGACTGTTGGTGACCTGAGGTGTAAGTGTCAGCAATGTGCGCAGTGCACGAGGGGAAACTGCTTGTAAAGTCGTGTAACGCGCCATTTTAGATTTGTATTGTTATTAGTTGCAAGTTAGTGTTGTAAAATGGCGGCCATTGTGTATGTGTTACGCGGCTCGCCAGCAGTTTCCATTATTTCTAATAGTGTATTTTGTACCTCGTCTGTTCCTAGGTAAAAGTCGTACATGGCTGGCGATGTTTTGCGCGGTTTGGGGTCGTGTAGCCTCGTTTTCATTTTTTCCGGGCGCCATTTTTTTTGTCGCTTAGCCGATTTACAAGTGCCAACTGGGGAAGACGTTGCAGATATCACATATATAGTTGTGAGCGTACGAGTCGTTGCTCACGCTTGCGGGCTCGCGTAGCGAGCCCGCGGCCCTCGCGAAGCGAGGGCCGCGGCTCGCGCAGCGAGCCGTGGCCCTCGCGTAGCGAGGTCACTGGGCAAGGGCCTCAGTTGCTGGCAAGGTCACTGGGCACGGGCCTCAGTTGCTGGCATGGAGCGCCGAAGGCGCTCCATGTCAGCAACTGAGGCCCCTCGCGAAGCGAGGGACTCAGTTGCTGGCGAGGTCACTGGGCAAGGGCCTCAAACCCTCGCAAACTTCACGTCGCTACTCAAAAAACACGACACACAAATTACGACACTCGCTAAATTTTACGAGGAACGCAAACAACCTACGAAACACGTTACCACACATTACGACCTCGCAAACATCGGACGCAACACGCCGACATACAAACATTTTAAACACAATACATACACACAGCACATACATAAAATCCTTACCTACACCAAGAGGGAGCACCCAGGACCTCAAAAATGCAACTTACACCTCGATTTTACTTGAAATAAAAGACTTTTGAGACTAAAAAAAAATCTAAGCGACAGAAAAAATGGCTGCCGAACAAAACGAAAACGAGGCTACACCACTCTAAACTCGCAAAACACCACAACAAACTCGCAAAACACCACAAGAAACTCGCAAAACGACACAAACCACCTACGGATATTCATACCACACAGTGCACACATTCAGCATGCTTACACAGCAGCTCCACACCACTAATGCTGCAGCAACATCAAAACAGATTGCCAGCTCTTCAACACAATGCTTCAAAATAGGTAAAGTATATTCATTTATTATTTTAAATTACATATTTCAGTAGGACACACAAAACAACATTAGCTACCTTACAATTCCATTGCCGTCATTTTTTGATGGGCAATTCGCTAGTCACATATATAGTTGTGAGCAGGTGGGTTGTTGCTAACGCTGCAGGCTTGCGAAGCCAGGGCCAGAGTTGCTGGCAAGGAGCGCCGAAGGCTCCCACGTCGGCTGCAATGAGCCGCAGGCGGGACTTACACCATCAAATTTATGGACTTACCATCCAAATACGGGACTTAGAAAAAAAAACATTACGAGCTCACAAAAATACGACCTTAACGCCCGAACCGCGCGCACTTAAAAACATTAAAAACACAATAGATACACACAACAAACACATAAAAAGCTTACCCACATGCAGCCTATTTACACTACACACTGCGCACATTGCTGACACTTACACAGCAGCTCCACAGCACTGAAAACCTACATTGTATGCTGCAGGAACGTGAAAACAGATTGTCAGCTCTTCAGCACAATGCTTCCTGCATATATTACTTACAAATAGGTAAAGTATATTCATTTAGTAATTATTTCATTAGCATACAAAAATACATATACACAAAAAAAATATTATCACATTAAACATAAAAGCCATTCACTGCGCGCTTCACAACGAGCGCCAACGCTGCTCATAGCACACAAAGCCTTGCAATAAGCGCAAAAAACACATCACCGCCGACCAAAGAATAACAGCAAAAGCGCCTATCAGAAAAAAAATACAACCAACAGCCTCGCAATGAGCGCCGAAGGATCTCCGACCGCCAACAAAATGAATGTCTCGTCCAAACACCATTACCTGCCTTACAATCTTATTCCCGCCATTTTTTGATGGGCAAGTCGCTAGTAAATATATAAAGATCAAGATAATAAAAGTATCAGGAAATGTAACACAAAGATGCACGCGCGTCTGAATAATATGACAAATACGGATTTTTGTCATAAATCATATGATCGCAGTATTGGGTCATAAACCCTAAACACTGGATCTGTTACATACAATTTACTGATGATGTCATTAATGGGCTTCAAGGGGGGGGGATTTCTTTTCATACTTTTTGAGCGGTGCAAATCCAACATACGCAGAGTGGAAACGCCACATCTGTGGGACACACACAAAGGGGTTCACTTTGGGAGAAAAAAATAAACAAATATGAAATATTTAATAATCATATTTTGATGTTACCAACAGATAAGGAAACGAAACTGAGGTTATTATATCTAATAGTAGCAAGCCTGGGAGTACTGGGAGTAATAATACTGCAGCAGGAGGTCAGGACTAATGTCACCTATAGACCCCCAGACAGATAAAGGTCAGTACTAATGTCCCTCTATAGACCCCCAGTCAGATAAAGGTCAGTACTAATGTCCCTCTATAGACTCCCAGTCAGATAAAGGTCATTACTAATGTCCCTCTATAGACACCCAGTCAGATAAAGGTCAGTACTAATGTCCCTGTATAGACCCCCAGTCAGATAAAGGTCATTACTAATGTCCCTCTATAGACACCCAGTCAGATAAAGGTCAGTACTAATGTCACCTATAGACCCCCAGTCATATAAAGGTCATTACTAATGTCCCTCTATAGACACCCAGTCAGATAAAGGTCAGTACTAATGTCCCTCTATAGACCCCCAGTCATATAAAGGTCAGTACTAATGTCACTCTATAGACCCCCAGTCAGATAAAGGTCATTACTAATGTCCCTCTATAGACACCCAGTAAGATAAAGGTCAGTACTAATGTCCCTCTATAGACCCCCAGTCATATAAAGGTCAGTACTAATGTCCCTCTATAGACCCCCAGTCATATAAAGGTCAGTACTAATGTCACTCTATAGACCCCCAGTCAGATAAAGTTTTGAAATGTTTCTTGGATAGCATTGGGGCTAAAGGAGGTTTGGCCATCAGGTAGTCTAAAGATACCGTATATTATGTCCTCTCTTGGGGTGTAAAGACACTAATAATTCCTCCAATAATAATAATAACCTCCTGGTTAGCCCATTGGGTTATCAGTTAAAAAGAGTGGTGCAGAGACTGTGGGGGCTGTTAGCCTCCTTGTCCCCGTGTGGCCATTTAGAATCCCTGCTGCTGCATGTTTCAGCTTTATTAAGGTGTAATTGTACAGTGTTTGACTCAAGTAGCTGCCTGTGCTGGGTCAGTTTGGCTTAATTGCTGGGCCCTTTTCCTGCCAAGATGGCGACCGTCAGTCCATGGGCCTCTATGTCCCCTTCACTACCTTTGTCCCCGCTTGTGTGCTTATTTGGGATGGCCCCCCTTTATATCTCCGGCCCGTGGCCTTGTAAGGGTCGCCCCCTCAATCTCTGAGTGTGGATATGCAGGGATGGGGCGTTGAATCAGGCCTGCTCATCTGCCCATAGTCAGGTGCCTGTAAAGGACATGTTTGAGCGTAAGAAGCTAATGTCCCAAAGTGCCCCAAAATTGAAGTGATACGACCAACAAAGCATCTTTTTCCATCTCCTGGTTCTAAAAATCCAGGCCTTATACAGGCCCCCTAATAGGTGACGTAACAAGTATTAAACTGATAAGAGTAGTACTTACAAACACGTCACTCCTATCTGGTGGCACCTTTGACTGCACGTGCCGTGCCCCAAAATTGAAGTGATATGACCAACAAAGCATCTTTTTCTATCTCCTGGTTCTAAAAATCCAGGCCTTATACACGCCCCCTGATATGTGCTGTAACAGGTTTTAAACTGATAAGAGTAGTACTACTTAACACACCTTTTAATAATGCAGAGAGAGGCAATGCAGTGAGAGGAGTCTGAAGAAGAGGAGTCAGAGGAGGAAGGTGGCTTTGAGGAGGTGGAAGACCAAACACAGCAGGCGTCCTAGGGGGCTTGTTGTCACCTTTCGGGGACCCTTGGTGGCTGCGTGGAGGAAGAGACCTTCAATGACATCAGTGAGGACAAGGAACGGGACATGGCTAGCTTGGTATCCAACCTTGTGCAAATGGGGAGTTTGCGGTTGTGCAAAGGGACTGTTTGCGGTGCATTAAACCGGGAGATTGGTCTGTTACTGTGAAGCGGGTGTAACCCTTATACTACCTGATCGATACAACATCATACCTGATGTTTTAAATCATGTTATTCCAAACAATTTAGGAATGTTAGGTAATTTATGCCCTTTATGGCTTAAAACCAGACTCTGCATCAACTATGTAATTTTCCATGGGAGTTTTGCCATGGATCCCCCTCCGGCATGCCACAGTCCAGGTGTTAGTCCCGTTGAAACAACTTTCCCATCACTATTGTGGCCAGAAAGAGTCCCTGTGGGTTTTAAAATTCGCCTTCCCATTGAAGTCCATGGTGGTTCGCGAACTGAAAATTTTAGGTTCGCGACATCACTATTCAGCTGACTTGCTTAACTGTTCTGTAAGCCCACTGGTCGAAGACAGTACTTTGAGGCTTCAAGATTTGGCATCTGGAGACTTTGCTCTCGCAGTCCCAATACCAGCTTATGCCTAACGACAAGGGAAATCCTACTAAGAACACCAAAACTGTTTAAGATTGACCTCCTGTTTGTTTCTTCTTTCACAGAAAAGTGAGGTCCACATTTTACTAAAGTCAAATGAGGAGACAGTTCATGCTACATGCCTGACAATGTACTATATGTTATTATATCTAATATATAAAGAGTATTGGGTATGTCTTTCTTAACAGAGATGAATAATGTCACAGTGTTCCTACTTAGGCACACTGGCTTAAGAGGGAAGGATTGAACATTCCATGGGATTTTCTGATGAGACCCAAATTCCTTGTCAATGCCATTTTTTTAACTCTAGCCTAAAGAAATAGGGACAAGACAATGGACAACCTACACCTGTCATACAACTGATGGCAAAAAGTCAATTTGAGGGTCTCAAAGAAGTCCCCATCACTGAAAAAATATGACAATTGCTTGCACTGACTCTAAACTCTCTACTCTGTTTTGGGGCAAAATCAATCATCAAAAGCCTTTAGGGAGGTTAGAAATCAATCAATACAGCCAAACAGAGCAGTAGTTAGCCTAAATGCTCTGTGTATTGGTCTCTCAGTCTCCAACCTACTCTAATATTACTTTCAGTTGTCCTGACATAAATTCTGTGGTCTGAGGTCAGATACACATTGGGCATGTTCTTGAAGGGCAGACTCCAAGATGCTAGAGGCACACAAATCTTCAAGCTGTGTCGAGGCATGGTAGCAAAGGCTCTGACTAGCAGGCACGCAGAAAGTTTGTATTAAAAATGGTGTGAACCTGATACTCTTAATGGTATTGAAGAATAATTGAGGGCAGATGAATAGATAATATAGAAAATATTTACTGTACACAGAGTTTCAGAAGGTTGGCATGGCAGGTAGAGGAGATTCTCATATACAGTGTGGTAGCTCAAGTCAAAAGGTGACATAGCTGAATTTGCAAGATGACTGGTGCAAGTATAATACACACTATAATGTATACTCAGGTACAGGAGGATCACCTACCTGTGTGTATTATTTGCAGTTTAGTAGCCCTGATATTATCCTGAATCATATTGCAGAATTATTTATACTACTTCATTATTTTTTTCAGCTTCTGGAACTTCTGAAGACATTGGGAGCAGAGGAAACATTGTGGGTTGATAATCTTGTTTTGCTTTGAAAGGTGATCTATTGACATAGACCTATTATAGAGAATTGTGCAAATTCTACTAAGGGAAGATTTGAACCCAATTTTTCTATTGCTGAGGTGCATATAGCCTAAGGTATTCTTGAGCTGGGAGGGTCTGGAGATGAGCAAATGGTAATGCCTTAGGAGTCCTGTTTCTTGGACAAATGTTACAGGACGCCAAACATTCTTGGACCTGCTGTTTTATATATGGCTACCAGAATGTCCTTTCTAAATATAATTGAATCTGCCTTACACCAAGGTGATCAATCATAGGTGCCACCGTAAGAGTAAAGTGAGCAAATAATTTCCCTGAAGGAAAATTGTGAGGTTTCTGTGACTGGCTCTGCAATAGCTTCGGGGTGGTCTAGATATGTTTCAAGGATTTGCTCAGAAGGATTATGATTTCTTAGAGGTGTTAGAGTTTTTGGGTTCATATTGACTTAAGAGATCATCTGCTTTCCATTCTTACTTATGGTTCTGTAGGTAATTTGAGTTGGGAAAAATACAAGACCAGGACTTCAGCTTTATGTTGCATTCCGACGGAGAAATTGTTAAATGCTTCTTTTTGGGGCCGCCATTTTGTAACTATAACCACACTTTGGTAACTGCAACCTCTATTTTGTAAACTGCTATAAGGTTAAATAACTTTTAACTGTTATTTCTTTTGCTTGAATGAAAGTGCTAACTACAGAGCTTGGCATATGCAAAGGTAACTCAATAGAAACTAGTGTTTTGCCTACTGAAGCTCAATGACCATATTTGGGTTCACTTCCGCTTCCTTCTGTAAAGCTCATATACCAATTTTGCTGTCCTACTGTGTTTGTTACACAGAGAGATGCCATTTTGGCTACAAGCTTGTCAATAAAGACATTTTATGAGACATAGTAGTGTCATACACATGTGGTTGAGGTTTATTTGTGCGAGAGGCAGTTATAAAAGATTTTTGTAGACCCAGATCACTGTGATGTGTGCAGCAGTCCTTCCAATAGGTGACTCCTCTCACTCTTCCAATGTAAATACAGGAATGAAGACAACTGGAGAGGGTTGGGAGTAAATAGTCCCTGCACCAACATTTGAAGCAACCAGCTCTATGATAAATGGCTGATTGGGATCGCGGTGAGCCAGAATTGGTGACATTGAAATATCGTACAGAGTCTCAAAGCTTGAATGTGGGCAAGATTCTGATAGCAAGAAAAAGCTGTGATGTGAGCAACTACTTTACAGAAGTTATTTATTAATTTCCTGTACTAACCCTAGCAACTGTGCAGCCTTTTAGTGGCTAGTTATGAATAGCAAACACCATGGCAAGGTACATCAGGAACCACTTAATATAAATGATGTAGCCTAAGAAGAGGATTGTGTTCTTGTGAAATTCACATTTCTCTGTCATTGCAATGAGATAACCTTCCTAATGTGTTGAAGTACTTTTCTGACCAGGTCTTGATTATGTTTCTCTTGTCCATTGAATATGAGAATACCATCTAGATACTCTGACATCTTGTTGTAGACCTTGAAAGACTTTAGCGTGGAAAATAACGGACCACAGTGCCTGACAAACTACTCATAGTGTCCATTATTGTGGGTACTGAAAGAGGTCTACCACATATCATGTTGGAAGTTACCCTCAAACAAAGTTTTCTGAATAGAGTGCCTCACTGGAGATGACCAAACATCTTCTTATGAGTGAGGGATGGCATCTGTTTTAGTTGGTGATACACTTCAGACCTCCATAGTCAAAAGCCCTCCTTCCGTCTTTGAGACAAAAAAAAATCCAGCCCTAGTGGATTCAGCTTTCATGTTATCAAAGGAATCCAAATAATCATGATAGAACTCTGGTAGCTGGTAGCTGTGTGTTAATAATACATATTAACTTCAAGGATGGGTGCAGATGGGACTTATAGTACTTGGTGCTCCAGACCTTACCATTGGACCAATCTATGGAAGGAGTGTGCTTTTGTAGCTTTAGGAATATAAAAACTGGTGTAAAGGTAGAACGAAAAAAAGAAAAGACTTCCCATATAACCAGCAATTGCCTCAAATGGCGCTACAAATCAAATATATGTCATAGAATCAAGAATATTATTACTGTACTTCATATTATAAAAAAAATAAATTTTATTGAAACACTTAAAACAAGTTATATTTAAAATATGTCATATAAAATAGATTCTTACAGGCTGTTTTTTGATTACATATGCAAAAGTTACCATTTATCTATGCATATATCATTGGACTTCATGTATACCACTCAGCTATCACATATATAGTTGTCAGTTCAAGGACGTTGGTCACGTTGCGGCCCATAGGACTGCAACTGCGAGCCTCGCAATGCAAGGTGAGCCATCGACCATGCGGAACACCGAAGGCGCTCATTGCACTGCGAGCCTCGCAAAGCGAGGCGAGCAGTTGAGGCACGAGGGACTTAGGCCTCACGAAGCGAGGCGAGCAGTTGAGACACGCAGGACTTAGCCTGCAATGAGCTTCAAAGGCGCTCATTGAACTGCAAGCCTTGCGAAGCGAGGGACTTACGACCAGTAAAACTTAGGACCAAAACCCGTACGTGCACCGTGCGCCTTGCAAAATTACGACTTTGAAGGGCCGAACCACGAAACTGAAAAGACAAAGAAAACAAAAAACAAATATGCTTCAAAATAAATAACACACCACAGTTGGAGAGGCAGGGAGCCTGTGAGGGTAAGTTCCTTAGCCCCTCTACACTTACTACCCCATAACTTCTATCTCGTCCCTCCCCCGCCCTACCATTTTAAAAACTCCCCCAGCCGTTCTACCATCCTATACCCTAGCACAAATGCTCCCTCATCATTAAGGTGCAATCCATCCCTGCTATAGAGATTGTACCCAAGTGAGAAGTCAGCCCAGTGCTCTAAAAACCTAAACCCCTCCTTAATGCACCACATCTTTAGCCACGCATTAACCTCCCTAAGCTCCTTCTGCCTCCCTGGGCTAGCACATGGCACTGGTAGTATCTCAGAATATACTACCTTGGAGGTCCTTGCCTTTAGCTTATTACCTAGTTCTATAAAATCATTCTTTAGGACACTCCATCTTCCACGAACTTTGTCTTTCGTACCTGATGTTGTTGTCAGTCCCTATACTCTCTGTGTTGTGTGCTTTTGCTCCCTCTCCTGATATTGTCAGACCCCATACTCTCTTTGTGTTTGTGGTGTTGCCCCCTCTCCTGGTTGTTGGCAATCCCTATACTCTTTGTACAAAAAGAAGGGTGGGGGAGGGATAGCGCACCAGATCCTAGTGCAGATAACCAAGATGTAACAATCCCAAACTTTTATTTTAAAACTAAATATATAAGGTTCGACTCTCACCTTCTATAACCTTAATTCATGAGGTTTGTCAAGGACTTTGACCACTCGGTTGGTACTTCTTCAACTTATGAGCCTCTTGTCCTATGCTCCATATAGTGCAATATGGGTATCAGAGTAACATATGCGTAAGTTTCCAATGTATGGAAAATACTATATTGCTATCAATAAATAATGACAGGAGAGTATAAACAAGATTGATGTATTATCTCAAAGCAAAAATATATCTCTAGTCAATATACCACATTGGAAATGGTTCAGGATATATATGTGAGTTTATTTGATAGTTATAAAAAACACTTTACAAAAATGAAAATCAAATGAAAAAAAAAACATATGAGATGTAAAAAATGAAAAATAAAAGATAAAAAACTGATCACACGTGTTTTAACTCAATTTGTGACTTTGTCAATGATCAAAATGCCTTTTGGACTTTATAGTCTAGATCTGGCATAATCCATAAGCATAGCACAGTGTTCTGTCTTATTTGTGTTAGCATCATAGATAAGACAGAAGCACTGTGCAAGGTCAAGAATCCGAGTGACTGTTGACCCTAAAACTAAACCATCAGAACCACCTGAGGAGCGCTGCAGAGTACTACAGGGATATATTACCCTGTAACATTTTTATCCCTATGCTCTGTGTGTTGTTGCTCCCTCTCCTGGTGTTGTTTTGAGTCCCTCACTGTGTATAGTGGTCAGTGTGCTGTTGCGCCCACTCCTGATGTTGCCAGTCCCTCAGTGTGTATAGTTGTCAGTGTGCTGTTGCTCTCTTTCATGTTGCTGTCAGTCCCTCCAGTATGCATAGTTGTCAGTGTGTTGCTGCTAGTCCCGCAGTATGCTTAGTTATCAGTGGGCTGTTGCTTCCTCTACAGATGTTGTTTCGAGTTCCTTTAGCGTGTATAGTTGTCAGTGTGCTGTTGCTCTCTTTCATGTTGCTGCTATTCCCAAAGTGCATAGTTATCAGTGTGTTGTTGCTTCCTCTCCTGAAGCTGCCAGTCCCTCAGTCAGGGTCGTATCTACCTTATTGCAGCCCTTAGGCAGTGAAGTGGAGGAGCCCCTCCACTGACCCATTTTTGCCTTTTTTGTACGTGTAAGTTCCCTTTCCTGTTTTAACTGTGTTGTTCTAGGTGGTTATCCTTAGTAGCCAGTCTGTGAACTGCAACATTTAATTTTTTTTCAAGCCAGGAACCATTTTTTGTAAATAGTGGTGCCCCTCACAGGGAAGCACCCCTGGGTGGCTGCCTAGTTGGCCTAATGGGTAATCCGGCCATGCCCTCAGTATAGTTCTATAGTTGTCAGTGTGTACAGTTGTCCCCTCTCCTGGTGTTGTTGTGACTCCCTCAGTGTGTATACTAGTCACTGTGTATAGTTGTCATTGTGCTGTTGCTCTCTCTCCTGATGTTGTTAGTCCCTATAAACTGTGTGTGTTGTTGCTCCCTTTCCTGATGTTGCCAGTCCCTCAGTGTGAATAGTTGTCAGTTTGTATAGTTGTCAGTGTGTTGTTGCTCCCTCTCCTGAAGTAGTTGTCAGTCCCTATACTCTCTGTGTGTTGATGCTCCCATTCCTAAAGTAGTTGTCAGTCCCTATACTCTGTGTGTTGTTGCTCCCTCTCCTGAAGTGGATGTCAGTCCCTATACTCTGTGTGTGTTGTTGCTCCCCCCTCTCCTGAAGTAGTTGTCAGTCCCTATACTCTCTGTGTGTTATTGCTCCCTCTCCTGATGTCGTTGTCTGTCCCTATACTCAGTGTGTATTGTTGCTCCCTCCCCTGAAGTAGTTGTAAGTCCCTATACTGTCTGTGTGTTGTTGCTCCTTCTCCTGAATTAGTTGTTCGTCTCTATACTCTCTGTGTGTTGTTGCTCCCTCTCCTGAAGTAGAAGTCAGTCCCTATACTCAGTGTGTGTTGTTGCTCCCTCTCCTAAAGTAGTCGTCAGTCCCTATACTCAGTGTGTGGTGTTGCTCCCGCTCCTGAAGTAGTTATCAGTTCCTATACTCTGTGTGTTGTTGCTCCCTCTCCTGAAGTAGTCGTCAGGCCCTATACTCTCCATGTGCTGTTGCTCCCTCTCCTGAAGTAGTCGTCAGGCCCTATACTCTCTGTGTTTTGGTGCTCTCTCCCCTGAAGTAGTTGTAAGTCCCTATACTGTCTGTGTGTTGTTGCTCCTTCTCCTGAAGTAGTTGTTAGTCTCTAAACTCTGTGCTCCCTCTCCTGAAGTAGTTGTCAGTCCCTATACTCTGTGTGTGTTGTTGCTCCCTATCCTGAAGTAGTTTTCAGTCCCTATACACTGTGTGTGTTGTTGCTCCCTCTCCTGAAGTAGGTGTCAGTCCCTAAACTCTCTGTGTTGTTGCCCCCTCTCCTGAAGTAGGTGCCAGTCCCTATACTCTCTGTGTGTTGTTGCTCCCTCTCCTGAAGTAGTTATCAGTCCCTATACTCTGTGTGTGTTGTTGCTCCCTCTCCTGAAGTAGTTGTCAGTCCCTATACTCTCTGTGTGTTGTTGCTCCCTCTCCTGATGTCGTTGTCAGTCCGTATACTCTCTGTGTGTTGTTGCTCCCTCTCCTGAAGTAGTTGGCAGTCCTTATACTCTCTGTGTTGTTGATCCCTCTCCTGAAGTAGGTGCCAGCCCCTATACTCTCTGTGTGTTGTTGCTCACTCTCCTGAAGTAGTTATCAGTCCCTATACTCTCTGTGTTGTTGCTCCCTCTCCTGAAGTAGTAGTCAGTCCCTATACTCAATGTGTGTTGTTGCTCCCTCTCCTGAAGCTGTCGTCAGTCCCTACACTCTGTGTGTGTTGTTGCTACCTCTTCTGAAGTAGTTGTCAGGCTCTATACTCTCTGTGTTTTGTTGCTCTCTCCCCTGAAGTAGTTGTAAGTCCCTACACAGTATGTGTGATGTTGCTACTTCTCCTGAAGTAGTTGTTAGTCCCTATACTCTGTGCTCCCTCTCCTGAAGTAGTTGTCAGTCCCTATACTCTCTGTGTGTTGATGCTCCCTCTCCTGTAGTGGTTGTGTTATGGATTAGGATCAGTACAAAATGCATAACTGTATTCGTGCACCTACTTATATATCTTATCTTTGCAGTATTATCGTATAACCAAGTTTTACTAATAAATGCTGAATCATTGGGAGACTCTAAAATGGAGGATTTGTCACTTCCTTGCATACAAGATGTAGGCAGCACTATTTCCAGGCTATTAAGGATGACGAGTCTTATCACACCCTGAGCACAAGGAGGAGAACGCCATCTTCCCTTTGTCCTAAACTTCTGACCAATGAGAGGAAGACTCATCCCCCTGTGGGATGACACCTAGAGACTCCTTAATGCATTTAACCCAATGTCTGATCAAGGTCTCATAAAAGCGGACACCTCAGAACCAATGAATTACCGAATAAACCTGATGTTTTGCTTAATTGTAACTTTTATCAGATTACTAAAAACTATATAAATGATGGCTGACGTAATAAAACTAGGCGAGAGTAAGCTTTATACCAGAACTCTGTGTTGGTGTATTATTTCTCTAAGGTGTGCACACTATATAAATATTGGTAATTTGGCCAGGGACAGATATCTCTGAAAAATACTTTGTTATTTCCCAAACAAAGATGGCGCTCGAACAGGGACTTGAGGTTTAACCGAACTGCAGCAGACAAGAGGAATTCGGACAGACTTCATGGGAACAGGCGGAGCCTGATCACCTCCGGTACACGGTAAGGACATGATTAGTACCTTATCCGTGTAGACCTGTTCTTGGGACTCTGCCCGTTGTTCAGCTCCGCTGTGAAGGGAGGTTACAAAAGTCCAGGTGATAGCTTGCCTCAAGTCCATTTAAATCCTGTACAAGAGATAGTGATGATATCTGTCACCTGTGTGTGTCTGTTGGTAGTGTGGGTTGACGATTGTGATTTCTTAGATATTGTGGTTCGGGGGGCATACACGTGTATGTGTGACTCTCTGGAGACGGATGACTTGTGCCCAGAGACGCACATAACCCAGAGAGGTCACACATACGGGCTTGCATATACTTGCCCTGGGGAGTGGGATTGCTTTGCATATACTTTCTTGGGGAGGGTCTATGCATGCTGGATAGATGAATATCTCTTGGGGGTCATGATGTCCTAGCCTTGGTAGCCTGGTAACCCCAAGAGACGTCTGTCATTCACTACGGGTGGTTAAACGTGTATGTGGGACACAGACTTCAGTGGCAGATTGATAGTGTTGTAAAGCACGATAAGCCCTGACGGTGTCGGTTTGTAAGCACATAATAGTGCATAATCCCGAATCACATATCTTAGAATCTAAAGTTTTCTGCAGAAAAGGTTTGATGATTATATGCTATGTCACTGCTGGTTGTGATGCATGTTTTGGTGAGAAATGTAGCTTAGAATTTCTCTCCCTTTACACTGAAGCTGAAAGCAGATTTCTGTGCAGCTGTGTGTGACAGTCAAGATCAAACACACAGGCTGCAAAAAGGAGAAATTCCTCACCTCCTCCCATTTTGTTTAACTCTTTCAAGGACGTATCTTAGTTAAGAGAATTATTTCTATATCAATGCTTAAGGTCGTATAAACTCCTACAATAATTGAAGAGTTTGTACAGTAAGTGTTTCTATTCATGTTTTCATGATGTTGTACGTGAAATAATGTTTGTGTAAAAGTAGGTGTGTCCTGGGAGGAGATTGATTTAAAAAGTAAATAGTTCAAGATATAAATGTGATACGATTATGTCCTGTTGATTTACATGCCTCTGTCCACTACTCTCATTGCTATCCCTTACCAGCAGTGAGTGGTTACGCACTGCAAAGGTATAGTCCCCGGAGGGCGGTAACGATGGTCTGAGTTTAGAGAAGACGTACGAATTAACCCTTCGTAGCAGTCGAACAAGTCAGACCTTCTTCTTCTTCAAAGCTGCTTCTCTCTCTCTCTCTATCTATCTATCTCTCCCTCTCTCTGTATTACTACCTCGTTAAACCACTGCTGCTAAATACTTGTTTGCTTCATATAGAAATATGGGGCAGAATCAAGTTAAATTGAGTGAGGGCATGTTGGCCCAGGATATAGTTAAAAAAAGGGGGGGTGAGGCTGTAGTGAGCCGATGCAAGAAGATGTTCAAAGTGTGTGGTATTACCAGTGTCGTAGGAGGGCATTGGAAGGCAGAAGAGTGACGTAAAGTGTTGAGAGATAACAAAGGACAGTTACAAGATTGTGGTTTGTTGCCTAGTGCAGAGATGTGGTACAAAGTGGCTAGAGCAATTGCACAGGAGGGTTGGATAAAAAAGGAGATTGAATTGAAAGGACGAAAAATTTATGTGTATCATGCTCCATGTGAAGTGGTCAGTCCCCCGAATTCACCCGTTGTCCCCTCTACAATACAAGCACCCTGTCACCTTAATGCACCACAACCACTACATACTGCCGAACAAAGACATTCCACCCAACCACAATCAAAAGATGGCGCCCACACACACATGAAGGAGGAGCTGCACTCACCCCCGAATACTGCCCATCATAAAGTGATGTCACTCGTCGCATCACCTGTCCAAGGGGCTAAGCCCATTACTCCTACCGCTGCAACAACACATCCCACTTGCTTGTATCCAGTATTGACTCCAAACGGGACACTGTATTCCCCATATCCGATATTTCCATCTGTTGAGGCACCAATTGTAACAGAACATTCACCAGCAAGTGCTGGGCCCCATAGTGTGCATAGTTCACACAGCTCTGCCACAAGCCCGCTGTTCGCCCCCCTCCCCAAGCCCAGAACACCACTGGAAGTGCAAGCTCTGCCCATACATCATCATCGACAAGATAGTTCAGACGAATGGGATGACGACATAAGAGGAGGAGAGGGGGCGGAAGAATGGACAGATAGGAAGTCCAATCCAAAAGTGAAACCTAAGAGAAGGGATAAGAAAATGGGAAGTCTAATGTACGTTGCATTTACCCCGACACAAGCCACCTCCCTTATAAACACATTGCCAGACCCTGAAAAACAACCTATGCCTTTCTATAGGAAAATGGTACAAATCCAAAAAACATACTCGGCAGCCTGGGAGGACCTTGTTAGCTTGTGCGAAATCAAGGCAGGAGATTCATACTGGCCTATTATGCAGAATGCAATAGATCCTTATGGCACAAATCGTTCAAAGCATGACTTTACATCAGGCATACAGTTCTGTGATCTGTTAAGATATTGGGCAAAGGATAAATTGGCATATCAAGCAGTTAATTTACAAGATATCAAACAGGACAAGGACGAGTCAGTAGAAAAGTTTAATGCACGACTCACACAAGTATTTACAGACCTTGGTTTCAGCCCACATAATAAAACACATACGCAGATGTTAAGTACAGCTTTCGTGCTGGGATTACATGAGACAATTCAAAAGGGCCTATTGACATCCAGACCAGAATATAGAGTGTTACCTTTAGACCCCTTACTGCTGGTTGCTAAAGGACTGGAGACAGCGACGGCTAAACAACCTGTATCATCAGCATCTAAGAAGACGGCTGTACTTATGGTGAATTCTGAGGAATCACCACGGAAAGAAACAAGACAGTGTTTTAATTGTGGTAAATCAGGACACCTTAGCAAGAATTGCAAGGCACCCATGAAGCCGAGACCTAGACAGCAGACAGATGATACTAATGCAACGCCTGTGCTTCAAGCTACAGCATAGGACGGGGGTGAGCCTGTGTCAGTGTCCCCTATTCTGGCAGTTTCTTCAGGGAATGGCGAGGTAGGACCACAAGCTATTGTGACACTACAAATAGAGGGGACTCCCATAACCTTTCTCATGGACACAGGTGCAGCCAGAAGCGTTTTAAGAAAACAAGATCTGCCCGATATATCTTACCTGTCTGACATTGATGTAGCTTGTGTAGGAGTAGATGGTGTCCCCATCTCCAACCATTTGTGTAGGAGTAGATGGTGTCCCCATCTCCAACCATTTAACCCAACCTATGCAAATAGGCCCATTTCCAGAACTGCTTGCAAGATTTGTAGTATCCTCTACATGCCCTATAATTCTGTTAGGTGCAGACGTGCTTTCCCGACTACAAGCATCTATCTCATTCACCCCAGTTGGAACTGTACAAGTGTCTTCACCTCTACAAGTCACTGACACGTCAGCACTCTGCTCACTGCCCATATTACTACACATAGATGCCAATAGCATCTGTAATACAGGGCCAGCTGATATCTTGGACAAGATTCCAGCAACACTCTGGTCACAAGGACCGGAAGATATTGGACACCTAAAGGTGCCACCAGTCATAGTAAAACTAAAACCCGGAGCAGAGTTACCACGCAAGCCACAGTATCCTCTGAAGCCAGCACAAATAGATGCGATCTCTCAGCAGATAGAGAGATTAGTGCAGCAAGGGGCGTTGATCCCATGTACGTCACCATGCAACACACCCCTCTTTCCAGTAAAGAAGAAATCCAAAAAGGGAGAACCAGTAAAATATTGTATGGTGCAAGATTTGCGAGCAGTCAATTAAGCAACCATATTAGACACTCCAATAGTGCCTAATCCAAACACTCTCCTTTCTGGAATACCTCCAGCAGCTGCATACTTTACCGTAGTGGATTTAGCAAATGCTTTCTTCAGTATTTCTTGCCAGTATCTGTTTGCTTTCACGCATGATCATAATCAATACAAATGGACTGTAATGCCTCAAGGAGCGCAGAATTCGCCCAGCCAGTTTGCCAAAGCTATGAGCCATATCCTTGACTCCTGGCAACAAGCTAATCCTGACATTGTATTGCTGCAGTTTGTTGATGATCTCTTGCTGTGTGCTGAAGATCTTCCCACAGCCACAAGGACCTCAGAAAGCTTGCTGAGACACTTGGCAGAACAAGGATGCAAAGTATCCAGAGACAAACTACAATGGTGTAAGCAGACAGTCATATTTTTGGGACACTGCCTGTCAAAAGGTGTGCGTCACACGTGCCTGCGTGCAAGCAATAGAAGACATGTCAGTTCCTGAAGGACACAGACCCTTGCATGCTTTCCTAGGTCTAATATCTTACTGAAGAGCATGGATTCCGGAAGCATCCCTTCTAATGCAACCCTTGTATGACGTATTAAAGACTGAGCCATATGAGATGAAACAAACAGCTCTGGATAATTTCTACACCCTGAAGAAAGCTATTTCAATAGCACCAGCACTAGGATTACCAAACTATGATCTCCCATTCAAGCTCTTTGTGTCAGAAAAAGAAGGGCATGCAATGGGAGTCTTGACACAGTCCCATGGAAACAGACAAAGGCCTGTTGGCTATTTCTCATGTCAATTGGATGCTGTGGCAAGGGGAGGACCGTCTTGCCTCAGAGCAGCACTGGCAGCACATGCCTTACTGGACAAAACAAATGACATAGTCCTTGGTTATCCTCTCACAGTTCTGGCACCACATGATATTGCGGCCATCATACAGCAGACTCAACCTAAGCACATGACTACAGCCAGACACCTCCGTCTGCAATGTTCCCTCCTTCTGCCAGACAATGTTACCTTACAGAGATGTTATGTTCTCAATCCAGCCACTCTCTTACCATTTCCAGAGGGGGGAGATGAGGAAGATGGATACTTTTGGTACAGCCTGATTTTGAACCCAAACTCAGGAATAACCAATCTATATGTAAAAAGACGTCTACTGGAAGGTGGTGGAAACAGCCAGACGCTCACAGATGAGACACAAGACCCTTTATATTGCACACTGTGGAATAAACAATCTCCAGGCCGAGATTTCCAATATGAAGCAAGACTCACTAAATTGAAGCAGGTCACCTTAAAACTAAAGACATTGTACAACAATGCAGCAGGCGATAGTGCATTTACGGTGCAGCTCCCGCAAGAAGCAGAATCGCTCTACAAACATTGGGATACAGAAATTCCACATGTTGCATTATCAAAGTTTGCACCGGATGGATGGAAGACATTGGGAGCTGCATTAAAATGGTGGGAATCTGCAGAGGAAGAGGAGTTGGAAGAGGAAGGAGTGGAAAAGAAAAATCTCCACTGGCAAACAGACAGCACTCCCAGTATACAAGCCAGAGACCCATATGCAGTCCCAGGACTCACAAATCCACCCCATGACTGCCTTCAGCAAATGGAAATGGAGACCTCACACCTTGCGAATGTAAAAGACCTTGCCCTGACAGACCCAGACATCACTCTGTATGAAGATGGATCAAGGTATGCTGATGAGAATGGAAAATATCACACAGGTTATTCTGTAACTACGGAAAAAGATGTGATACGAGCCTTCTCACTACCTCCCTCCACGTCAGCACAAGAGGCAGAGTTGATTGCATTGAAAAAGGCCTGTGAGATTGCGACAGGAGTCCGAGCTAACATCTATACAGACTCAAGGTATGCTCTGGGAGTGACTCAAGACTTTGGAGTAATTTGGAGAGTTAGAGGATTCATGACAGCCGCAGGCACTCCAGTGAAGCATGATAAAGCCATCCGTGAACTGTTAGAGGCTCTAACACTCCCAAAGGAAGTAGCCATACTGAAGGTAAAGGCACATGGGGAGCTAAACTCAGACGAAGCACGAGGAAACCATCTAGCAGACCAGACGGCTAAGCAAGCAGCAATGACAACACAGGAAATGGAAAGGAGAGAGGTGGATGGAGAAATAAACATTTATACAATGAAGACTCTGCCAACAGATTTAAAATTGCTCAAAGAATTGCAAAAGACGGCAGGTCCAGAAGAAGTAAACAAGTGGAAGGCAAAGGGAGCAGCTTTGAAAGATGGACTATATGTTGACAATCTGAGACTGTGTCTTCCAAGAAGCTTGTACCCAGCAACAGTACAATGGGCACACGGGCCAGCACACCTGTCAAAGACTCTCATGAATAACTTAATAAATAAGTATTACATGGCCTCAGGCATCACTACTCTGACAAGCACTTACTGTAAATCGTGCAGTATTTGTGCCAAGTGTAACGTAGGCCGCACCGAGAAACCACCACAGAGACATTTGGCAAAATCATTATATCCATTCCAGAGGATACAAACTGATCACATACAAATGCCAAAGAGTGGTCGGTATGAATATGCATTAGTCATCGTGGACATGTTCTCAGGATGGCCAGAAGCCTACCCAGTTGTAAACATGAGAGCAAAAACAACAGTGAAACGCATATTAACAGAGGTCATCTGCAGATATGGGGTCCCTGAAGTGATTGAGAGTGACCAGGGACCAGCTTTTACAGCAGTACTGGCCAAAGAAATATGGACAGCCCTAGGAGTGACCCTCTCCTTTCATACGCCTTACCATCCTCAAAGTAGTGGGAAGGTGGAACGTATGAATGGTACCATGAAATCTAGGATGCTAAAAATGTCACAAGAAACTGGTATGCCATGGCCTGAAAGTCTCCCCATAGCCTTGTTCAGTGTCAGGTATACCCCTAGAGGGAAACATGCATTGTCCCCCCCATGAAATCTTGTTTGGGTCTGCTCCTAGACTAGGGTGCTACTTTCCTCAGCAATTGCAACTTAAATCTGATGTACTTGTTGACTACGTAATTGCACTGTCCACCGCACTGACTAAAATCCATGCACAGGTGTTCTCTTCTATTCCAGATTCCGAAGTAATCACTGGTACTCATCAACTACTTCCTGGAGATTGGGTCCTAGTTAAGAAATTTGTGAGGAAAACCCCTTTGGAACCCAGATACGAAGGCCCATTCCAAGTATTACTGATCACAGCTACATCGGTTAAGCTGGAAGGAAAAGCTACTTGGGTCCACGCATCCCATAGCAAAAAGGTTACTCCCCCTGACAATCCGGAACCAACACAATGAGTACAATTCAGTGGTTTGTCCTGTCCCTCATGGTAATTTCAAATATTGCTCAACAGGTAACCATTACAAAAGGTAAAGATGGTATCACATTTTGGTATAATTCACGTAATACACATGTTGCCACATACACCTTTGACTTTTGCAACATTGTTCCTTGTCCTTCAATCCCTGAACAATGTGATATATACAAGAGAGATATGTATATATGTGTCATTGATGAAACTGTCGGAAAACACTGTGACACATGGAGAGCAGCGGGATGGGGCACTGGGACACTTTGGGGGTATAGACCTCAAAGTGCTGCAGATAAGAAAGATGACCAGGGTAGGTCCCTCCTTGACCGAATGACTTTAATAAAGACTGGTCTATGTCTGAATAGTGGGGTATCTGGTTCTGATATGCAACTGAATCTGACCATACAAAACCCTTGTCCCATGGATGCTGATACATATATACTGAGGGCTTGGGCTAGAGGGCAGAGTGCAGAACTGAAGGGCGAGTTTAAGATAGCAGATCTATATAAACACCCAGACTTACCTTTGGCATTGTGGTCATTGAAGTCAGGGCCCCAGATCATTGGAACAATGGCTGCTACTGGTGACCCAACATATGAGGACACATTAGCTACTGAGACTGGATTCTCAGACCTTAATGTATGGTTAGAATGGATGAAGTACAACGTACAAGAAAGTAATAAGACCAACTGTTATGTATGTGGCCATGCTAGACCTCACTTGGGCACTGTTCCACTTACTATACCTTTGCAAGAAGAGAAATGTTTTCTGAAACTGTTCAAAGGATATAGTCATACAGATGAGTGTGAACAATGGAGAAACACGTACCCTGTAGTAACCAATAACCCTCATCCAGGGAGAGGTATAACTATATACCCTGGAAATTATACGTGTTACAGGAGAAACGTTTCTCAGGGGTTCAATTTGCAGAAGTTCCCACGTGGATTTTGTCACACATATAGAGATGGTTCATCCACACTGCTAGTCAATCAGACCCGATCTTTAGGGGACATATATTGGTTGTGTGGAGATATGAAACTCAGGGTAAGACTGTCAGGAGTATGGCGTGGGGAATGTACCTTGGCTAAAGCCATAATGCCATTACACATTGTCCCAACTTATTATGATGACAATTTACCTAATGCCCCCCAAACAAGGTCTAGGAAGAGAAGACAAACTTCATCATCTGAACCTCGGGAAAGTTTTGACCCACATGTGTATATTGGTACTATTGGAGTCCCAAGGGGGGTGCCGGACCAGTTTAAGGCCCGAAACCAGATAGCAGCAGGATTTGAATCACTGATACCAATGATTGGTGTAAACAAGAATGTCGCCTGGATTAATTATATCTACTATAATCAGCAACGATTTGTTAACTACACTAAGGATGCCTTAAAAGGCATTGCAGAACAATTAGAGGCTACATCACACATGGCCTTCCAGAATCGTATGGCACTAGACATGATCCTTGCAGAAAAGGGTGGAGTTTGTAAAATGGTTTCTGACACCAGTACGTGTTGTACATACATTCCTGATAATACAGGTCCAAATGGTAAGATCACACTGGCAATCCAGAAATTGGCTAATCTTGGTCAAGAATTAAAAGAAAATTCTGGCACTATAGATTATTGGGAATCATGGTTTGGTTGGATGAATGGTTGGCAGAAAGTGTTATTGCAGATAGGGATGGCCATCTTTATTGTCATAATCTTGTTAGCCTTCCTATTATGTTGCATTATCCCTTGTATACGCAACTACCTTCAGAAAACTGTGGACAAGGCTTCTCCCACCTTTATCCACCAAGATTTACACATAGATCTGTATGGACAGAATGATGATTGTAAGACATCCCATCTTCTGATGCGGACTCTAACTGGCTCTAAGGAGAGTGTTCTCTGAGCTGAGCTACACTATATCTGAGTATGGTCCCTCTCCAAGCTTAGCTACACTATTAGATATTAGAGGCTTGTTAGGTCTTCACCATGCCATATAGGTCATAGGGTAGGTGTGACGTCAGGTCATGGCAAGCCCGATCGAACGAAGATATGTACCTATGACTTACACACATGCAATGCTTTCAACATCCGGAAAGAGAAGACACAAAGAATAGTGCTCCGGAAGGACCATAGTTGAGACATATATCTATTATAACAAGATATTTAGTTTTAGACACCCGATATAAGAATAGGGTGTTATACTTATAATCAGTAAGTTTTACTAATAACTGTGAGTGTAACGAATATATTATGTCATTTTAGGGGGGACTGTTATGGATTAGGATCAGTACAAAATGCATAACTGTATTCGTGCACCTACTTATATATCTTATCTTTGCAGTATTATCGTATAACCAAGTTTTACTAATAAATGCTGAATCATTGGGAGACTCTAAAATGGAGGATTTGTCACTTCCCTGCATACAAGATGTAGGCAGCACTATTTCCGCTCTGTTAAAGGATGACGAGTCTTATCACACCCTGAGCACAAGGAGGAGAACGCCATCTTCCCTTTGTCCTAAACTTCTGACCAATGAGAGGAAGACTCATCCTCCTGTGGGATGACACCTAGAGACTCCTTAATGCATTTAACCCAATGTCTGATCAAGGTCTCATAAAAGTGGACACCTCAGAACCAATGAATTACCGAATAAACCTGATGTTTTGCTTAATTGTAACTTTTATCTGATTACTAAAAACTATATAAATGACGGCTGACGTAATAAAACTAGGCGAGAGTAAGCTTTATACCAGAACTCTGTGTTGGTGTATTATTTGTCTAAGGTGTGCACACTATATAAATATTGGTAATTTGGCCAGGGACAGATATCTCTGAAAAATACTTTGTTATTTCCCAAACAGTTGTCAGTCCCTATACTCTGTGTGTGTTGTTGCTCCCTCTCCTAAATTAGTTGTCAGTCCTTATACTCTGTGTGTGTTGTTGCTGCCTCTCCTGAAGTAGTTGTTAGTCCCTATACTCTGTGCTCCCTCTCCTGAAGTAGTAAGTCCCTATACTCTGTGTGTGTTGTTGCTCCCTCTCCTAAATTAGTTGTCAGTCCTTATACTCTGTGTGTGTTGTTGCTCCCTCTCCTGAAGTAGTTGTCAGTCCCTATACTCTGTGTGTGTTGTTGCTACCTCTCCTGAAGTAGTTATCAGTCCCTATACTCTATGTGTGTTGTTGCTCCCTCTCCTGAAGTAGTTATCAGTCCCTATACTCAGTGTGTGTTGTTGCTCCCTCTCCTGAAGTAGTTGTCAGTCCCTATACTCTCTGTGTGTTGTTGCTCTCTCTCCTGATGTCGTTGTCAATCCTCATACTCTCTGTGTGTTGTTGCTCCCTCTCCTGAAGTAGTCGTCAGGCTCTATACTTTCTGTATGCTGTTGCTCCCTCTCCTGAATTAGTCGTCAGGACCTATACTCTCAGTGTTTTGTTGCTCTCTCCCCTGAAGTATTTGTAAGCCTCTATACTGTCTGTGTGTTGTTGCTCCTTCTCCTGAAGTAGTTGTTAGTCCCTATACTCTGTGCTCCCTCTCCTGAAGTAGTTGTCAGTCCCTATACTCTGTGTGTGTTGTTGCTCCCTCTCCTAAAGTAGTTGTCAGTCCCTATACTCTGTGTGGGTTGTTTCTCCCTCTCCTGAAGTAGTCGTCAGTCTCTATACTCTGTGTGTGTTGTTGCTCCCTCTCCTGAAGTAGTAGTCAGTCCCTATACACAGTGTGTGTTGTTGCTCCCTCTCCTGAAGTAGTCGTCAGTCCCTATACTCCCGGTGTGTTGTTGCTTCCTCTCCTGAAGTAGTCGGCAGGCTCTATACTTTCTGTATGCTGTTGCTCCCTCTCCTGAATTAGTCGTCAGGACCTATACTCTCTGTGTTTTGTTGCTCTCTCCCCTGAAGTATTTGTAAGCCTCTATACTGTCTGTGTGTTGTTGCTCCTTCTCCTGAAGTAGTTGTTAGTCCCTATACTCTGTGCTCCCTCTCCTGAAGTAGTTGTCAGTCCCTATACTCTGTGTGTGTTGTTGCTGCCTCTCCTAAAGTAGTTGTCAGTCCTTATACTCTGTGTGTGTTGTTGCTCCCTATCCTGAAGTAGTTGTCAGTCCCTATACTATCTGTGTTGTTGCTCCTTCTCCTGAAGTAGTTGTTAGTCCCTATACTCTGTGCTCCCTCTCCTGAAGTAGTTGTCAGTCCCTATACTCTGTGTGTGTTGTTGCTGCCTCTCCTAAAGTAGTTGTCAGTCCTTATACTCTGTGTGTGTTGTTGCTCCCTATCCTGAAGTAGTTGTCAGTCCCTATACTATCTGTGTTGTTGCTCCCTTCTCCTGAAGTAGGTGCCAGTCCCTATACTCTCTGTGTGTTGTTGCTCCCTCTCCTGAAGTAGTTATCAGTCCCTATACTCTGTGTGTGTTGTTGCTCCCTCTCCTGAAGTAGTTGTCAGTCCCTATACTCTCTGTGTGTTGTTGCTCCCACTCCTGAAGTAGTTATCAGTCCCTATACTCTGTGTGTGTTGTTGCTCCCTCTCCTGAAGTAGTTTTCAGTCCCTATACTCTCTGTGTGTTGTTGCTCCCTCTCCTGAAGTAGTTGTCAATCCCTATACTCTCTGTGTGTTGTTGCCCCCTCTCCTGAAGTAGTTGCCCATCCCTATACTCTCTGTGTGTTGTTGCTCCCTCTCCTGAAGTAGGTGCCAGTCCCTATACCCTCTGTGTGTTGTTGCTCCCTCTCCTGATGTCGTTGTCAGCCCGTATACTCTCTGTGTGTTGTTGCTCCCTCTCCTGAAGTAGTTGTCAGTCCCTATACTCTCTGTGTGTTGTTGCTCCCTCTCCTAAAGTAGGTGCCAGTCCCTATACTCTCTGTGTGTTGTTGCTCCCTCTCCTGAAGTAGTTATCAGTCCCTATACTCTGTGTGTGTTGTTGCTCCCTCTCCTGAAGTAGTTGTCAGTCCCTATACTCTCTGTGTGTTGTTGCTCCCTCTCCTGAAGTAGGTGCCAGTCCCTATACTCTCTGTGTGTTGTTGCTCCCTCTCCTGAAGTAGTTATCAGTCCCTATACTCTGTGTGTGTTGTTGCTCCCTCTCCTGAAGTAGTTTTCAGTACATATACTCTCTGTGTGTTGTTGCTCCCTCTCCTGAAGCAGTTGTCAGTCCCTATACTCTCTGTGTTGTTGCTCCCTCTCCTGAAGTAGGTGCCAGTCCCTATACCCTCTGTGTGCTGTTGCTCCCTCTCCTGAAGTAGTTGTCAGTCCCTATACTCTGTGTGTGTTGTTGCTCCCTCTCCTGAAGTAGTTTTCAGTCCCTATACTCTCTGTGTGTTGTTGCTCCCTCTCCTGAAGCAGTTGTCAGTACCTATACTCTCTGTGTTGTTGCTCCCTCTCCTGAAGTAGGTGCCAGTCCCTATACCCTCTGTGTGTTGTTGCTCCCTCTCCTGATGTCGTTGTCAGCCCGTATACTCTCTGTGTGTTGTTGCTCCCTCTCCTGAAGTAGGTGCCAATCCCTATACTCTCTGTGTGTTGTTGCTCCCTCTCCTGAAGTAGGTGCCAATCCCTATACTCTCTGTGTGTTGTTGCTCCCTCTCCTGAAGTAGTTATCAGTCCCTATACTCTGTGTGTGTTGTTGCTCCCTCTCCTGAAGTAGTTGTCAGTCCCTATACTCTCTGTGTGTTGTTGCTCCCACTCCTGAAGTAGTTATCAGTCCCTATACTCTGTGTGTGTTGTTGCTCCCTCTCCTGAAGTAGTTTTCAGTCCCTATACTCTTTGTGTGTTGTTGCTCCCTCTCCTGAAGCAGTTGTCAGTCCCTATACTCTCTGTGTTGTTGCTCCCTCTCCTGAAGTAGGTGCCAGTCCCTATACCCTCTGTGTGTTGTTGCTCCCTCTCCTGATGTCGTTGTCAGCCCGTATACTCTCTGTGTGTTGTTGCTCCCTCTCCTAAAGTAGTTGTCAGTCCCTATACTCTCTGTGTGTTGTTGCTCCCTCTCCTAAAGTAGTGGTCAGTCCCTATACTCTCTGTGTGTTGTTGCTCCCTCTCCTGATGTCGTTGTCAGTCCTCATACTCTGTGTGTTGTTGCTCCCTCTCCTGAAGTAGTTGTCAGTCCCTATTCTCTCGGGTTGCTGTTGCTCCCTCTCCTGAAGTAGTCGTCAGTCCCTATACTCTGTGTGTGTTGTTGCTCCCTCTCCTGAAGTAGTTGTCAGTCCCTATACTCTGTGTGTGTTGTTGCTCCCTCTCCTGAAGTAGTTGTCAGTCCTTATACTCTGTGTGTGTTGTTGCTCCCTTTCCTGAAGTAGTTGTCAGTCCTTATACTCTGTGTGTGTTGATGCTCCCTCTACTGAAGTAGTTGTAAGTTCCTATACTCTCTGTATGTTTTTGCTCCCTCTCCTTAAGTAGTTGTCAGTCCCTATACTCTCTGTGTGTTGTTGCCCCCTCTCCTGAAGTAGTTGCCCATCCCTATACTCTCTGTGTGTTGTTGCTCCCTCTCCTGAAATAGTTGTCAGTCCCTATACTCTGTGTGTGTTGTTGCTCCCTCTCCTGAAGTATTTGTCAGTCCCTATACTCTCTGTGTGTTGTTGCTCCCTCTCCTGAAGTAGTCGTCAGTTCCTATACTCTGTGTGTGTTGTTGCTCCCTCTCCTGAAGTAGTTGTCAATCCCTATACTCTCTGTGTGTTGTTGCCCCCTCTCCTGAAGTAGTTGCCCATCCCTATACTCTCTGTGTGTTGTTGCTCCCTCTCCTGAAATAGTTGTCAGTCCCTATACTCTGTGTGTGTTGTTGCTCCCTCTCCTGAAGTATTTGTCAGTCCCTATACTCTGTGTGTGTTGTTGCTCCCTCTCCTGAAGTAGTCGTCAGTTCCTATACTCTGTGTGTGTTGTTGCTCCCTCTCCTGAAGTAGTTGTCAGTCCCTATACTCTGTGTGTGTTGTTGCTCCTTCTCTTGAAGTAGTTGTCAGTCCCTATACTCTGTGTGTGTTGTTGCTCCCTCTCCTGAAGTAGTTGTCAGTCCCTATACTCTGTGTGTGTTGTTGCTCCCTCTCCTGAAGTAGTTGTAAGTCCCTATACTCTGTGTGTGTTGTTGCTCCTTCTCTTGAAGTAGTTGTCAGTCCCTATACTATCTGTGTGATGTTGCTCCCTCTCCTGAAATAGTCGTCAGTCCCTATACTCTCTGTGTGTTATTGCTCCCCCTCTCCTGAAGTAGTTGTCAGTCCCTATACTCTGTGTGTGTTGTTGCTCCCCCCTCTCCTGAAGTAGTTGTCAGTCCCTATACTCTCTGTGTGTTGTTGCTCCCTCTCCTGATGTCGTTGTCAGTCCTCATACTCTGTGTGTTGTTGCTCCCTCTCCTGAAGTAGTTGTCAGTCCCTATTCTCTCGTGTTGCTGTTGCTCCCTCTCCTGAAGTAGTCGTCAGTCCCTATACTCTGTGTGTGTTGTTGCTCCCTCTCCTGAAGTAGTTGTCAGTCCCTATACTCTGTGTGTGTTGTTGCTCCCTCTCCTGAAGTAGTTGTCAGTCCTTATACTCTGTGTGTGTTGTTGCTCCCTTTCCTGAAGTAGTTGTCAGTCCTTATACTCTGTGTGTGTTGATGCTCCCTCTACTGAAGTAGTTGTAAGTTCCTATACTCTCTGTATGTTTTTGCTCCCTCTCCTTAAGTAGTTGTCAGTCCCTATACTCTCTGTGTGTTGTTGCCCCCTCTCCTGAAGTAGTTGCCCATCCCTATACTCTCTGTGTGTTGTTGCTCCCTCTCCTGAAATAGTTGTCAGTCCCTATACTCTGTGTGTGTTGTTGCTCCCTCTCCTGAAGTATTTGTCAGTCCCTATACTCTCTGTGTGTTGTTGCTCCCTCTCCTGAAGTAGTCGTCAGTTCCTATACTCTGTGTGTGTTGTTGCTCCCTCTCCTGAAGTAGTGGTCAGTCCCTATACTCTGTGTGTGTTGTTGCTCCTTCTCTTGAAGTAGTTGTCAGTCCCTATACTCTGTGTGTGTTGTTGCTCCCTCTCCTGAAGTAGTTGTCAGTCCCTATACTCTGTGTGTGTTGTTGCTCCCTCTCCTGAAGTAGTTGTCAGTCCCTATACTCTGTGTGTGTTGTTGCTCCTTCTCTTGAAGTAGTTGTCAGTCCCTATACTATCTGTGTGATGTTGCTCCCTCTCCTGAAATAGTTGTCAGTCCCTATACTCTGTGTGTGTTGTTGCTCCCACCTCTCCTGAAGTAGTCGTCAGTCCCTATACTCTCTATGTGTTATTGCTCCCCCTCTCCTGAAGTAGTTGTCAGTCCCTATACTCTGTGTGTGTTGTTGCTCCCCCCTCTCCTGAAGTAGTTGTCAGTCGCTATACTCTCTGTGTGTTGTTGCTCCCCCCTCTCCTGAAGTAGTTGTCAGCCCCAATACTCTCTGTGTGTTGTTACCCCCTCTCCTGAAGTAGTTGTCAGTCCCTATACTCCGTGTGTGTTGTTGATCCCTCTCCTGATGTAGTCAGTCCCTATACTCTGTGTGTTGTTGCTCCCTCTCCTGAAGTAGTCGTCAGTCCCTATACTCTCCGTGTGTTGTTGCTCCCCCTCTCCTGAAGTAGTTGTCAGTCCCTATACTCTCTGTGTGTTGTTGCTCCCCCCTCTCCTGAAGTAGTTGTCAGCCCCAATACTCTCTGTGTGTTGTTACCCCCTCTCCTGAAGTAGTTGCCCATCCCTATACTCTCTGTGTGTTGTTGCTCCCTCTCCTGAAATAGTTGTCAGTCCCTATACTCTCTGTGTGTTGTTGCTCCCTCTCCTGAAGTATTTGTCAGTCCCCTCTCCTGAAGTAGTTGTCAGTCCCTATACTTTCTGTGTGTCTTGCTCCCTCTCCTTAAGTATTTGTCAGTCCCTATACTCTGTGTGTGTTGTTGCTCCCTCTACTGAAGTAGTTGTCAGTCCCTATACTCTGTTTGTGTTGTTGCTCCCTCTCCTGAAGTAGTTGTCAGTCCTTATACTCCGTCTGTGTCGTTGCTCCCTCTCCTGAAGTAGTCGTCAGTCCCTATACTCACTGTGTGTTGTTGCTCCCTCTCCAGAAGTAGTCGTCAGTCCCTATACTCTCTGTGTGTTGTTGCTCCCTCCTCTGAAGTAGATGTCAGTCCCTATACTCTGTGTGTATTGTTGATCCCTCTCCTGAAGTAGTTGTCAGTCCCTATACTCTGTGTGTTGTTGCTCCCTCTCCTGAAGTAGTCAGTCCCTATACTCTGTGTGTGTTGTTGCTCCCTCTCCTGAAGTAGTTGTCAGTCCCTATACTCTGTGTGTTGTTGCTCCCTCTCCTGAAGTAGTCAGTCCCTATACTCTGTGTGTGTTGTTGCTCCTTCTCCTGAAGTAGTTGTCAGTCCCTATACTCTGTGTGTGTTGTTGCTCCCTCTCCTGAAGTAGTTGTCAGTCCCTATACTCTGTGTGTGTTGTTGCTCCTTTTCTTGAAGTAGTTGTCAGTCCCTATACTCTGTGTGTGTTGTTGCTCCCTCTCCTGAAGTAGTTGTCAGTCCCTATACTCTGTGTGTGTTGTTGCTCCCTCTCCTGAAGTAGTTGTCAGTCCCTATACTCTGTGTGTGTTGTTGCTCCATCTCTTGAAGTAGTTGTCAGTCCCTATACTATCTGTGTGTTGTTGCTCCCTCTCCTGAAATAGTTGTCATTCCCTATACTCTGTGTGTGTTGTTGCTCCCTCTGCTGAAGTAGGTGTCAGTCCCTATACTCTCTGCGTGTTGTTGCTCCCCCCTCTCCTGAAGTAGTTGTCAGTCCCAAAACTCTGTGTGTGTTGTTGCTCCCTCTACTGAAGTAGTTGTCAGTCCATATACTCTGTGTGTGTTGTTGCTCCCTCTCCTGAAGTAGATGTCAGTCCCTATACTCTGTGTGTGTTGTTGCTCCCTCTCCTGAAGTAGTTGTCAGTCCCTATACTCTGTGTGTTGTTGCTCCCTCTCCTGAAGTACTCTGTCCCTATACTCTGTGTGTGTTGTTGCTCCTTCTCCTGAAGTAGTTGTCAGTCCCTATACTCTGTGTGTGTTGTTGCTCCCTCTCCTGAAGTAGTTGTCAGTCCCTATACTCTGTGTGTGTTGTTGCTCCTTCTCTTGAAGTAGTTGTCAGTCCCTATACTCTGTGTGTGTTGTTGCTCCCCCCTCTCCTGAAGTAGTTGTCAGTCCCTATACTCTGTGTGTGTTGCTGCTCCCTCTCCTAAAGTAGTCAGTCCCTATACTCTCTGTGTGTTGTTGCTCCCTCTCCTGAAGTAGTTGCCAGTCCCTATACTCTCTGGGTGTTGATGCTCCCTCTACTGAAGTAGTTGTAAGTTCCTATACTCTCTGTGTGTTGTTGCCCCCTCTCCTGAAGTAGTTGCCCATCCCTATACTTTCAGTGTGTTGTTCCTCCCTCTCCTGAAATAGTTGTCAGTCCCTATACTCACTGTGTGTTGTTGCTCCCTCTCCTATAGTATTTGTCAGTCCCTATACTCTCTGTGTGTTGTTGCTCCCTCTCCTGAAACAGTTGTCAGTCCCAATACTCTGTGTGTGTTGTTGCTCCCTCTCCTGAAGTAGATGTCAGTCCCTATACTCTGTGTGTGTTGTTGCTCCCTCTCCTGAAGTAGTTAGTCCCTATACTCTGTGTGTGTTGTTGCTCCTTCTCCTGAAGTAGTTGTCAGTCCCTATACTCTGTGTGTGTTGTTGCTCCCTCTCCTGAAGTAGTTGTCAGTCCCTATACTCTGTGTGTGTTGTTGCTCCTTCTCTTGAAGTAGTTGTCAGTCCCTATACTCTGTGTGTGTTGTTGCTCCCTCTCCTGAAGTAGTTGTCAGTCCCAATACTCTGTGTGTGTTGTTGCTCCCTCTCCTGAAGTAGTTGTCAGTCCCTATACTCTGTGTGTGTTGTTGCTCCCTCTCCTGAAGTAGTTGTCAGTCCCTATACTCTGTGTGTGTTGTTGCTCCTTCTCTTGAAGTAGTTGTCAGTCCCTATACTCTGTGTGTGTTGTTGCTCCCTCTCCTGAAGTAGTTGTCAGTCCCTATACTCTGTGTGTGTTGTTGCTCCTTCTCTTGAAGTAGTTGTCAGTCCCTATACTATCTGTGTGTTGTTGCTCCCTCTCCTGAAAAAGTTGTCAGTCCCTATACTCTGTGTGTGTTGTTGCTCCCTCTCCTGAAGTAGTTGTCAGTCCCTATACTCTCTGTGTGTTGTTGCTCCCCCTTTCCTGAAGTAGTTGTCAGTCCCTATACTCTGTGTGTGTTGTTGCTCCCCCCTCTCCTGAAGTAGTTGTCAGTCCCTATACTCTCTGTGTGTTGTTGCTCCCTCTCCTGAAGTAGTTGTCAGTCCCTATACTCTCTGTGTGTTGTTACCCCCTTTCCTGAAGTAGTTGCCCATCCCTATACTCTCTGTGTGTTGTTGCTCCCTCTCCTGAAATAGTTGTCAGTCCCTATACTCTCTGTGTGTTGTTGCTCCCTCTCCTGAAGTATTTGTCAGTCCCCTCTCCTGAAGTAGTTGTCAGTCCCTATACTCTCTGTGTGTCGTTGCTCCCTCTCCTGAAGTATTTGTCAGTCCCTATACTCTGTGTGTGTTGTTGCTCCCTCTCCTGAAGTAGTTGTCAGTCCCTATACTCTGTGTGTTGTTGCTCCCTCTCCTGAAGTAGTCGTCGGTCCTTATACTCTGTCTGTGTCGTTGCTCCCTCTCCTGAAGTAGTCGTCAGTCCCTATACTCACTGTGTGTTGTTGCTCCCTCTCCTGAAGTAGTCGTCAGTCCCTATACTATCTGTGTGTTGTTGCTCCCTCTCCTGAAGTAGTTGTCAGTCCCTATACTCTGTGTGTTGTTGCTCCCTCTCCTGAAGTAGTCAGTCCCTATACTCTGTGTGTGTTGTTGCTTCCTCTCCTGAAGTAGTCAGTCCCTATACTCTGTGTGTGTTGTTGCTCCCTTTCCTGAAGTAGTTTTCAGTCCCTATACTCTCTGTGTGTTGTTGCTCCTTCTCCTGAAGTAGTTGTCAGTCCCTATACTCTGTGTGTGTTGTTGCTCCCTCTCCTGAAGTAGTTTTCAGTCCCTATACTCTGTGTGTGTTGTTGCTCCTTTTCTTGAAGTAGTTGTCAGTCCCAATACTATCTGTGTGTTGTTGCTCCCTCTCCTGAAATAGTTGTCAGTCCCTATACTCTGTGTGTGTTGTTGCTCCCCCCTCTCCTGAAGTAGTTGTCAGTCCCAATACTCTGTGTGTGTTGTTGCTCCCTTTCCTGAAGTAGATGTCAGTCCCTATACTCTGTGTGTGTTGTTGCTCCCTCTCCTGAAGTAGTTGTCAGTCCCTATACTCTGTGTGTTGTTGCTCCCTCTCCTGAAGTAGTTGTCAGTCCCTGTACACTGTGTGTGTTGTTGCTCCCTCTCCTGAAGTAGGTGTCAGTCCCTATACTCTGTGTGTGTTGTTGCTACTTCTCCTGAAGTAGTTGTCAGTCCCTATACTCTGTGTGTGTTGTTGCTCCCTCTCCTGAAGTAGTTGTCAGTCCCAATACTTTGTGTGTGTTGTTGCTCCCTCTCCTGTAGTAGTTGTCAGTCCTTATACTCTGTGTGTGTTGTTGCTCCCTCTCCTGAAGTAGTCAGTCCCTATACTCTCTGTGTGTTGTTGCTCCCTCTCCTGAAGTAGTTGTCAGTCCCTATACTCTCTGGGTGTTGATGCTCCCTCTACTGAAGTAGTTGTAAGTTACTATACTCTCTGTATGTTTTTGCTCCCTCTCCTGAAGTAGTTGTCAGTCCCTATACTCTCTGTGTGTTGTTGCCCCCTCTCCTGAAGTAGTTGCCCATCCCTATACTCTCTGTGTGTTGTTGCTCCCTCTCCTGAAATAGTTGTCAATCCCTATACTCTCTGTGTGTTGTTGCTCCCTCTCCTGAAATAGTTGTCAGTCCCTATACTCTGTGTGTGTTGTTGCTCCCTCTCCTGAAGTAGTTGTCAGTCCCTATACTCTGTGTGTGTTGTTGCTCCCTCTCCTGAAGTAGTTAGTCCCTATACTCTGTGTGTGTTGTTGCTCCTTCTACTGAAGTAGGTGCCAGTCCCTATACTCTGTGTGTGTTGTTGCTCCCTCTCCTGAAGTAGTTGTCAGTCCCTATACTTTGTGTGTGTTGTTGCTCCCTCTCCTGAAGTAGATGTCAGTCCCTATACTCTGTGTGTGTTGTTGCTCCCTCTCCTGAAGTAGTTAGTCCCTATACTCTGTGTGTGTTGTTGCTCCTTCTACTGAAGTAGTTGTCAGTCCCTATACTCTGTGTGTGTTGTTGCTCCCCCCTCTCCTGAAGTAGTTGTCAGTCCCTATACTCTCTGTGTGTTGTTGCTCCCTCTCCTGAAGTAGTTGCCAGTCCCTATACTCTATGTGTGTTGTTGCTCCCTATCCTGAAGTAGTTGTCAGTCCCTATACTCTGTGTGTGTTGTTGCTCCCTCTCCTGAAGTAGTTGTCAGTCCCTATACTCTGTGTGTGTTGTTGCTCCTTCTCTTGAAGTAGTTGTCAGTCCCTATACTATCTGTGTGTTGTTGCTCCCTCTCCTGAAAAAGTTGTCAGTCCCTATACTCTGTGTGTGTTGTTGCTCCCTCTCCTGAAGTAGTTGTCAGTCCCTATACTCTGTGTGTGTTGTTGCTCCCCCCTCTCCTGAAGTAGTCGTCAGTCCCTATACTCTCTGTGTGTTGTTGCTCCCCCTCTCCTGAAGTAGTTGTCAGTCCCTATACTCTGTGTGTTGTTGCTCCCCCTCTCCTGAAGTAGTTGTCAGTCCCTATACTCTGTGTGTGTTGTTGCTCCCCCCTCTCCTGAAGTAGTTGTCAGTCCCTATACTCTGTGTGTGTTGTTGCTCCCTCTCCTGAAGTAGTTGTCAGTCCCTATACTCTGTGTGTTGTTGCTCCCTCTCCTGAAGTAGATGTCAGCCCCTATACTATGTGTGTGTTGTTGCTCCCCCCTCTCCTGAAGTAGTTGTCAGTCCCTATACTGTCTGTGTGTTGTTACCCCCTCTCCTGAAGTAGTTGCCCATCCCTATACTCTCTGTGTGTTGTTGCTCCCTCTCCTGAAATAGTTGTCAGTCCCTATACTCTCTGTGTGTTGTTGCTCCCTCTCCTGAAGTATTTGTCAGTCCCCTCTCCTGAAGTAGTTGTCAGTCCATATACTCTCTGTGTGTTGTTGCTCCCTCTCCTGAAGTATTTGTCAGTCCCCTCTCATGAAGTAGTTTTCAGTCCCTATACTCTGTGTGTGTTATTGCTCCCTCTCCTGAAGTAGTTGTCAGTACCTATACTCTGTGTGTGTTGTTGCTCCCCCTCCTGAAGTAGTTGTCAGTCCCTATACTATCTGTGTGATGTTGCTCCCCCCTCTCCTGAAATAGTTGTCAGTCCCTATACTCTCTGTGTGTTGTTGCTCCCTCTCCTGAAGTAGTTGTCAGTCCCTATACTCTGTGTGTGTTGTTGCTCCCTCTCCTGAAGTAGTTGTCAGTCCCTATACTCTGTGTGTGTTGTTGCTCCCTCTCCTGAAGTAGTTGTCAGTCCCTATACTCTGTGTGTGTTGTTGCTCCCTCTCCTGAAGTAGTTGTCAGTCCCTATACTCTGTGTGTGTTGTTGCTCCCCTCTCCTGAAGTAGTTGTCAGTCCCTATACTCTGTGTGTGTTGTTGCTCCCTCTCCTGAAGTAGTTGTCAGTCCCTATACTCTCTGTGTGTTGTTGCTCCCTCTCCTGAAGTAGTTGTCAGTTCCTATACTCTGTGTGTTGTTGCTCCCTCTCCTGAAGTAGTTGTCAGTCCCTATACTCTGTGTGTGTTGTTGCTCCCTCTCCTGAAGTAGTTGTCAGTCCCTATACTCTGTGTGTGTTGTTGCTCCCTCTCCTGAAGTAGTTGTCAGTCCCTATACTCTCTGTGTGTTGTTGCTCCCTCTCCTGAAGTAGTTGTCAGTCCCTATACTCTGTGTGTGTTGTTGCTCCCTCTCCTGAAGTAGTTGTCAGTCCCTATACTCTCTGTGTGTTGTTGCTCCCTCTCCTGAAGTAGTTGTCAGTCCCTATACTCTGTGTGTTGTTGCTCCCTCTCCTGAAGTAGTTGTCAGTCCCTATACTCTCTGTGTGTTGTTGCTCCCTCTCCTGAAGTAGTTGTCAGTCCCTATACTCTCTGTGTGTTGTTGCTCCCTCTCCTGAAGTAGTTGTCAGTCCTATACTCTGTGTGTTGTTGCTCCCTCTCCTGAAGTAGTTGTCAGTCCCTATACTCTCTGTGTGTTGTTGCTCCCTCTCCTGAAGTAGTTGTCAGTCCCTATACTCTGTGTGTGTTGTTGCTCCCTCTCCTGAAGTAGTTGTCAGTCCCTATACTCTGTGTGTGTTGTTGCTCCCTCTCCTGAAGTAGTTGTCAGTCCCTATACTCTCTGTGTGTTGTTGCTCCCTCTCCTGAAGTAGTTGTCAGTCCCTATACTCTGTGTGTGTTGTTGCTCCTCTCCTGAAGTAGTCGTCAGTCCCTATACTCTGTGTGTGTTGTTGCTCCCTCTCCTGAAGTAGTTGTCAGTCCCTATACTCTGTGTGTGTTGTTGCTCCCTCTCCTGAAGTAGTTGTCAGTCCCTATACTCTCTGTGTGTTGTTGCTCCCTCTCCTGAAGTAGTTGTCAGTCCCTATACTCTCTGTGTGTTGATGCTCCCTCTACTGAAGTAGTTGTAAGTTCCTATACTCTGTGTGTTGTTGCTCCCTCTCCTTAAGTAGTTGTCAGTCCCTATACTCTCTGTGTGTTGTTGCCCCCTCTCCTGAAGTAGTTGCCCATCCCTATACTCTCTGTGTGTTGTTGCTCCCTCTCCTGAAATAGTTGTCAGTCCCTATACTCTGTGTGTGTTGTTGCTCCTCCTGAATTAGTCTTCAGTCCCTATAGTCTCTGTGTGTTGATGCTCCCTCACCTGAAGTAGTTGTCAGTCCCTATACTCTGTGTGTGTTGTTGCTCCCTCTCCTGAAGTAGTTGTCAGTCCCTATAATCTGTGTGTGTTGTTGCTCCCTCTCCTGAGGTAGTTGTCAGTCCCTATACTCTCTGTGTGTTGATGCTCCCTCCTCTGAAGTAGATGTCAGTCCCTATACTCTCTGTGTGTTGTTGCTCCCTCTCCTGAAGTAGTTGTCAGTTCCTATACTCTGTGTGTTGTTCCACCCTCTCCTGAACTAGTTGTCAGTCCCTATACTCTCTGTGTGTTGATGCTCCCTCTCCTGAAGTAGTTGTCAGTCCCTATACTCTCTGTGTGTTGTTGCTTCCTCTCCTGAAGTAGTCGTCAGTTCCTTTACTCTGTGTGTTGTTGCTCCCTCTCCTGAAGTAGTCGTCAGTCCCTATAACCTGTGTGAGTTGTTGTTCCCTCTCCTGATGTAGTTGTCAGTCACTATACTCTCTGTGTGTTGCTCCCCCCTTTCCTGTAGTAGTTGCCCATCCCTATACTATCTTTGTGTTTTTGCTCCTTCTCCTGAAGTAGTTGTCAGTCCCTATGCTCGGTGTGTGTTGTTGCTCCCTCTCCTGAAATAGTCTTCAGTCCCTATACTCTCTGTGTGTTGTTGCTCCCTCTCCTGAAGTAGTTGTCAGTTCCTATACTCGGTGTGTGTTGTTGCTCCCTCTTCTGAAGTAGTTGTCAGTCCCGATACTCTCTGTGTGTTGTTGCTCCCTCTCCTGAAATAGTTGTCAGTCCAGATACTCTCTGAGTGTTGCTGCTCCCTCTTCTGAAGTAGTTGTCAGTCCCGATACTCTCTGTGTGTTGTTGCTCCCTCTCCTGAAATAGTTGTCAGTCCCTATACTCTCTGTATGTTGTTGCTCCCTCTTTTTAATTAGTTGTCAGTCCCTATACTCTCTGTGTTGTTGCCCCCTCTCCTGAAGTAGTTGCCCATCCCTATACTTTCTGTGTGTTGTTGCTCCCTCTTCTGAAATAGTTGTCAGTCCCTATACTCTCTGTGTGTTGTTGCTCCCTCTCCTGAAGTATTTGTCAGTCCCTATACTCTCTGTGTGTTGTTGCTCCCTCTCCTGAAGTAGTTGTCAGTCCCTATACTCTGTGTGTGTTGTTGCTCCCTCTCCTGAAGTAGTTGCCAGTCCCTATAATCTGTGTGTGTTGTTGCTCCCTCTCCTGAGGTAGTTGTCAGTCCCTATACTCTCTGTGCGTTGTTGCTCCCTCTCCTGAAGTAGTTGTCAGTCCCTATACTCTGTGTGTGTTGTTGCTCCCTCTCCTGAAGTAGTTGTCAGTCCCTATACTCTGTGTGTGTTGTTGCTCCTTCTCTTGAAGTAGTTGTCAGTCCCTATACTATCTGTGTGTTGCTGCTCCCTCTCCTGGAGTAGTTGTCAGTCCCTATACTCTGTGTGTGTTGTTGCTCCCTCTCCTGAAGTAGTTGTTAGTCTTTATACTCTGTGTGTTGTTGCTCCCCCCTCTCCTGAAGTAGTTGTCAGTCCCTATACTCTGTGTGTGTTGTTGCTCCGTCTCCTGAAGTAGTTGTCAGTCCCTATACTGTGTGTGTGTTGTTGCTCCCCCTCCTGAAGTAGTTGTCAGTCCCTATACTCTGTGTGTGTTGTTGCTCCCTCTCCTGAAGTAGTTGTCAGTCCCTATACTCTGTGTGTGTTGTTGCTCCTTCTCTTGAAGTAGTTGTCAGTCCCTATACTATCTGTGTGTTGTTGCTCCCTCTCCTGAAGTAGTTGTCAGTCCCTATACTCTGTGTGTGTTGTTGCTCCCTTTCCTTAAGTAGTTGTCAGTCCCTATACTCTCTTTGTGTTGTTGCTCCCTCTCCTGAAGTAGTTGTCAGTCCCTATACTCTGTGTGTGTTGTTGCTCCTTCTCTTGAAGTAGTTGTCAGTCCCTATACTATCTGTGTGTTGTTGCTCCCTCTCCTGAGGTAGTTGTCAGTCCCTATACTCTCTGTGCGTTGTTGCTCCCTCTCCTGAAGTAGTTGTCAGTCCCTATACTCGGTGTGTGTTGTTGCTCCCCCCTCTCCTGAAGTAGTTGTCAGTCCCTATACTCTGTGTGTGTTGTTGCTCCCCCCTCTCCTGAAGTAGTTGTCAGTCCCTATACTCTGTGTGTGTTGTTGCTCCGCCCTCTCCTGAAGTAGTTGTCAGTCCCTATACTCGGTGTGTGTTGTTGCTCCCCCCTCTCCTGAAGTAGTTGTCAGCCCCTATACTCTATGTGTGTGTTGTTGCTCCTCCTGAATTAGTCTTCAGTCCCTATAGTCTCTGTGTGTTGATGCTCCCTCGCCTGAAGTAGTTGTCAGTCCCTATACTCTGTGTGTGTTGTTGCTCCCTCTCCTGAAGTAGTTGTCAGTCCCTATAATCTGTGTGTGTTGTTGCTCCCTCTCCTGAGGTAGTTGTCAGTCCCTATACTCTCTGTGTGTTGTTGCTCCCTCTCCTGAAGTAGTTGTCAGTCCCTATACTCTCTGTGTGTTGATGCTCCCTCCTCTGAAGTAGATGTCAGTCCCTATACTCTCTGTGTGTTGTTGCTCCCTCTCCTGAAGTAGTTGTCAGTTCCTATACTCTGTGTGTTGTTGCTCCCTCTCCTGAACTAGTTGTCAGTCCCTATACTCTCTGTGTGTTGATGCTCCCTCTCCTGAAGTAGTTGTCAGTCCCAATACTCTCTGTGTGTTGTTGCTCCCTCTTCTGAAGTAGTTGTCAGTTGCTATACTCTGTGTGTTGTTGCTCCCTCTCCTGAAGTAGTTATCAGTCCCTATACTCTGTGTGTGTTGTTGCTCCCTCTCCTGAACTAGTTCTCAGTCCCTATACTCTCTGTGTGTTGTTGCTCCCTCTCCTGAAGTAGTTGTCAGTCCCTATACTCTGTGTGTGTTGTTGCTCCCTCTCCTGAAGTAGTCGTCAGTCCCTATACCCTGTGTGTGTTGTTGCTCCCTCTCCTGAAGTAGTTGTCAGTCCCTATACTCTGTGTGTGTTGTTGCTCTCTCTCCTGAAGTAGTCGTCAGTCCCTATACTCTCTGTGTGTTGTTTCTCTCTCTCCTGAAGTAGATGTCAGTCCCTATACTCTGTGTGTGTTGTTGCTCTCTCTCCTGAAGTAGTTGTCCGTCCCTATACTCTGTGTGTGTTGTTGCTCTCTCTCTCCTGAAGTAGTCGTCAGTCCCTATACCTTGTGTGTGTTGTTGCTTCCTCTCCTGAAGTAGTTGTCAGTCCCTATACCCTGTGTGTGTTGTTGCTCTCTCTCCTGAAGTAGTTGTCAGTCCCTATACTCTGTGTGTGTTGTTGCTCCCTCTCCTGAAGTAGTTGTCAGTCCCTATACTCCCTGTGTGTTGTTGCTCCCTCTCCTGAAGTAGTTGTCAGTCCCTATACTCCCTGTGTGTTGTTGCTCTCTCTCCTGAAGTAGTTGTCAGTCCCTATACTATCTGTGTGTTGTTGCTCCTTCTCCTGAAGTAGTTGTCAGTCTCTATACTCTCTGTGTGTTGTTGCTCCTTCTCCTGAAGTAGTTGTCAGTCCCTATACTCTGTGTGTGTTGTTGCTCCCTCTCCTGAAGTAGTTGTCAGTCCCTATACTCTGTGTGTGTTGTTGCTCCCTCTCCTGAAGTAGTTGTCAGTTCCTATACTCTGTGTGTTGTTCCACCCTCTCCTGAACTAGTTGTCAGTCCCTATACTCTCTGTGTGTTGATGCTCCCTCTCCTGAAGTAGTTGTCAGTCCCTATACTCCCTGTGTGTTGTTGCTCCCTCTCCTGAAGTAGTTGTCAGTTCCTATACTCTGTGTGTTGTTCCACCCTCTCCTGAACTAGTTGTCAGTCCCTATACTCCCTGTGTGTTGTTGCTCCCTCTCCTGAAGTAGTTGTCAGTCCCTATACTCCCTGTGTGTTGTTGCTCTCTCTCCTGAAGTAGTTGTCAGTCCCTATACTATCTGTGTGTTGTTGCTCCTTCTCCTGAAGTAGTTGTCAGTCTCTATACTCTCTGTGTGTTGTTGCTCCTTCTCCTGAAGTAGTTGTCAGTCCCTATACTCTGTGTGTGTTGTTGCTCCCTCTCCTGAAGTAGTTGTCAGTCCCTATACTCCCTGTGTGTTGTTGCTCCCTCTCCTGAAGTAGTTGTCAGTCCCTATACTCTGTGTGTGTTGTTGCTCCCTCTCCTGAAGTAGTTGTCAGTCCCTATACTCTCTGTGTGTTGTTGCTCCCTCTCCTGAAATAGTTGTCAGTCCAGATACTCTCTGAGTGTTGCTGCTCCCTCTTCTGAAGTAGTTGTCAGTCCCGATACTCTCTGTGTGTTGTTGCTCCCTCTCCTGAAATAGTTGTCAGTCCCTATACTCTCTGTATGTTGTTGCTCCCTCTTTTTAATTAGTTGTCAGTCCCTATACTCTCTGTGTTGTTGCCCCCTCTCCTGAAGTAGTTGCCCATCCCTATACTTTCTGTGTGTTGTTGCTCCCTCTTCTGAAATAGTTGTCAGTCCCTATACTCTCTGTGTGTTGTTGCTCCCTCTCCTGAAGTATTTGTCAGTCCCTATACTCTCTGTGTGTTGTTGCTCCCTCTCCTGAAGTAGTTGTCAGTCCCTATACTCTGTGTGTGTTGTTGCTCCCTCTCCTGAAGTAGTTGTCAGTCCCTATAATCTGTGTGTGTTGTTGCTCCCTCTCCTGAGGTAGTTGTCAGTCCCTATACTATCTGTGCGTTGTTGCTCCCTCTCCTGAAGTAGTTGTCAGTCCCTATACTCTGTGTGTGTTGTTGCTCCCTCTCCTGAAGTAGTTGTCAGTCCCTATACTCTGTGTGTGTTGTTGCTCCTTCTCTTGAAGTAGTTGTCAGTCCCTATACTATCTGTGTGTTGCTGCTCCCTCTCCTGGAGTAGTTGTCAGTCCCTATACTCTGTGTGTGTTGTTGCTCCCTCTCCTGAAGTAGTTGTTAGTCTTTATACTCTGTGTGTGTTGTTGCTCCCCCCTCTCCTGAAGTAGTTGTCAGTCCCTATACTCTGTGTGTGTTGTTGCTCCGTCTCCTGAAGTAGTTGTCAGTCCCTATACTGTGTGTGTGTTGTTGCTCCCCCTCCTGAAGTAGTTGTCAGTCCCTATACTCTGTGTGTGTTGTTGCTCCCTCTCCTGAAGTAGTTGTCAGTCCCTATACTCTGTGTGTGTTGTTGCTCCTTCTCTTGAAATAGTTGTCAGTCCCTATACTATCTGTGTGTTGTTGCTCCCTCTCCTGAAGTAGTTGTCAGTCCCTATACTCTGTGTGTGTTGTTGCTCCCTTTCCTTAAGTAGTTGTCAGTCCCTATACTCTCTTTGTGTTGTTGCTCCCTCTCCTGAAGTAGTTGTCAGTCCCTATACTCTGTGTGTGTTGTTGCTCCTTCTCTTGAAGTAGTTGTCAGTCCCTATACTATCTGTGTGTTGTTGCTCCCTCTCCTGAGGTAGTTGTCAGTCCCTATACTCTCTGTGCGTTGTTGCTCCCTCTCCTGAAGTAGTTGTCAGTCCCTATACTCGGTGTGTGTTGTTGCTCCCCCCTCTCCTGAAGTAGTTGTCAGTCCCTATACTCTGTGTGTGTTGTTGCTCCCCCCTCTCCTGAAGTAGTTGTCAGTCCCTATACTCTGTGTGTGTTGTTGCTCCCCCCTCTCCTGAAGTAGTTGTCAGTCCCTATACTCGGTGTGTGTTGTTGCTCCCCCCTCTCCTGAAGTAGTTGTCAGCCCCTATACTCTATGTGTGTGTTGTTGCTCCTCCTGAATTAGTCTTCAGTCCCTATAGTCTCTGTGTGTTGATGCTCCCTCGCCTGAAGTAGTTGTCAGTCCCTATACTCTGTGTGTGTTGTTGCTCCCTCTCCTGAAGTAGTTGTCAGTCCCTATTCTCTCTGTGTGTTGATGCTCCCTCCTCTGAAGTAGATGTCAGTCCCTATACTCTCTGTGTGTTGTTGCTCCCTCTCCTGAAGTAGTTGTCAGTTCCTATACTCTGTGTGTTGTTGCTCCCTCTCCTGAACTAGTTGTCAGTCCCTATACTCTCTGTGTGTTGATGCTCCCTCTCCTGAAGTAGTTGTCAGTCCCAATACTCTCTGTGTGTTGTTGCTCCCTCTTCTGAAGTAGTTGTCAGTTGCTATACTCTGTGTGTTGTTGCTCCCTCTCCTGAAGTAGTTGTCAGTCCCTATACTCTGTGTGTGTTGTTGCTCCCTCTCCTGAACTAGTTCTCAGTCCCTATACTCTCTGTGTGTTGTTGCTCCCTCTCCTGAAGTAGTTGTCAGTCCCTATACTCTGTGTGTGTTGTTGCTCCCTCTCCTGAAGTAGTCGTCAGTCCCTATACCCTGTGTGTGTTGTTGCTCCCTCTCCTGAAGTAGTTGTCAGTCCCTATACTCTGTGTGTGTTGTTGCTCTCTCTCCTGAAGTAGTCGTCAGTCCCTATACTCTCTGTGTGTTGTTTCTCTCTCTCCTGAAGTAGATGTCAGTCCCTATACTCTGTGTGTGTTGTTGCTCTCTCTCCTGAAGTAGTTGTCCGTCCCTATACTCTGTGTGTGTTGTTGCTCTCTCTCTCCTGAAGTAGTCGTCAGTCCCTATACCTTGTGTGTGTTGTTGCTTCCTCTCCTGAAGTAGTTGTCAGTCCCTATACCCTGTGTGTGTTGTTGCTCTCTCTCCTGAAGTAGTTGTCAGTCCCTATACTCTGTGTGTGTTGTTGCTCCCTCTCCTGAAGTAGTTGTCAGTCCCTATACTCCCTGTGTGTTGTTGCTCCCTCTCCTGAAGTAGTTGTCAGTCCCTATACTCCCTGTGTGTTGTTGCTCTCTCTCCTGAAGTAGTTGTCAGTCCCTATACTATCTGTGTGTTGTTGCTCCTTCTCCTGAAGTAGTTGTCAGTCTCTATACTCTCTGTGTGTTGTTGCTCCTTCTCCTGAAGTAGTTGTCAGTCCCTATACTCTGTGTGTGTTGTTGCTCCCTCTCCTGAAGTAGTTGTCAGTCCCTATACTCCCTGTGTGTTGTTGCTCCCTCTCCTGAAGTAGTTGTCAGTCCCTATACTCCCTGTGTGTTGTTGCTCCCTCTCCTGAAGTAGTTGTCAGTCCCTATACTCCCTGTGTGTTGTTGCTCTCTCTCCTGAAGTAGTTGTCAGTCCCTATACTATCTGTGTGTTGTTGCTCCCTCTCCTGAAGTAGTTGTCAGTCCCTATACTCTCTGTGTGTTGTTGCTCCTTCTCCTGAAGTAGTTGTCAGTCCCTATACTCTGTGTGTGTTGTTGCTCCCTCTCCTGAAGTAGTTGTCAGTCCCTATACTCCCTGTGTGTTGTTGCTCCCTCTCCTGAAGTAGTTGTCAGTCCCTATACTCTGTGTGTGTTGTTGCTCCCTCTCCTGAAGTAGTTGTCAGTCCCTATACTCTCTGTGTGTTGATGCTCCCTCTCCTGAAGTAGTTGTCAGTCCCTATACCCTGTGTGTTTGTGCTGTTGCTCTCTCCTGATGTTGTTATGAGTCGCACTGCGCCTGCGCGCTCCGGGTGCTGCCTCCTTGCTCCTCTCCAGTGAGCGCCGTGCGGGCTGCTCTCGGCTGCAGTGGGACCAGGTGCTGGATACAATCGCTCGGAGGGGCTAGTTGCCTTTTTATCTTAATGCCCCCCTTTTCCTCGGTTGCTCTGTGTTCCAGTCTCCATCCGGTTGCCCCCTCTCGCCCCCTTGCACCCGGCTCACCATGCCCCGCACCCCACTCCACCAGTATTTCGGGCTGTAGCTGCCCTCACTCCACCCTCTGCCGGCCGAGCTGCCCCCGTCATGTACCTCCAACAGGGGGAGGCGATTCACTCGAGCTCGGGGTAAAGGCCTAGTTTGTTGCAGAGCTCCTTCCGTCCTCCTGTTTCCAGCCCTCCCCACCTTCACACACTGACACACACACACATATACACACACAACGAGCTCAGCATCAACAATCATGGCAGAGGAGCAGCAACAACAAACACCCAAGAAACAGCGGCCTGAGCAGCCCCAGCTGCCCCCTGCTGCACCAGGGGCACTGCCAGCCTTGGTGCCAGGACTGCAAGGGACAGAGGCCAGTGCACTGCAACACAAGATCAAGAACTCCATCTGGTAAGCACCATGCGCCTGACATTCATTGATCCAACATTTATTTATATTTAAATCCCCTTCCATCTACATTCCATGGTCATTATATTATTCAGCAAATCGCCCATTACACCCATAATCAGTCCTGATCACACTCAGCTCAGCTCTATCTTGGTGCATCTCACAAATTGCAAAAAAATAAGGTATAAAAATAGCAGTTGGATTGGTAGTGGCAGCTCTGGATGTGTGTTTTCTTGTGGAGGAGGGGCATGGAGATATTTATTTATTTTGCAGTTGCAAGGAAGACTAGCTGATGGTGTAGGTGCATTACAGAAGAGCATCTCATGTGTGTATATGTGTGTTTATATATATATATATATATATATATATATATATATATATATCGAATTAAATCCCCTGCTGCAGATCTCCTGTAAATGATCATTTGTCATAGGATGCATATGTCTCCTATGCTGATCTGCTTCTAGGGAAAATGCAAATTACTCCATTTCATTTGAGCATTTTCATTCATTGGCATGAGGTATTTTTACAAGAATAACAAAGGTGGTCAGATGCAGTCTCATGTGCTGAATGGCTGGCTGATATTTTTTTCTTGTATCAGGTCACTAGACTGATGCTGTGTGGGAGTGTCTAACACTGATGGATAAAAATCACACCTGTTTAGATGTTTTATTGGCACTATCTGCACACATACCCTGCAGATCATGGGCTTTTAATAGATTACATTGGTTATTAATGGGTTTTATGATGTCTCTAGCTCTAATATATAACAGTATTTTTGCACCATCCATGCTGATGGCTTTTTATTCTCATCTGCACTGTCTTGGAAAAAAAAAATCAGCAGTAGAGGCTGTTTACATTCACTCACAGTTGGTATCATGTCAAAAATCCTGGCAAAATGGCTACTGAGAGAAAACCTTGTTTGTTATAGCATATCCTTTACATGTACATGGATAGCCATGTTGCATAATTTTGCATCATCAATGCAAAGCAGATTTTGCTATTTTTCATGTTTTTTTGCCCATCAGCATTTAAATAATCCTCATATAGACAGATCTATTTTTTTTATTTTATTTTAGAGAAATGAATGAGATCCTCTGCTGACATGTATTTTTTGATTTGATCAATGCTCATTTGTATTTATCAATGATGTGGGGGCATGCATTACCTTGTAGAAAAAAATACAGTATGCTTTGTTCTTAGTGGCAAGGGTGTGCATTTGTATATGTGTCTTACACATATATGCATGCATTTTTTCTGTTGCAGGTTTGTGCAAGGATCCATTATTGTATGGACAGTTTTTATTAATAACATTAGCAACCTGATCCAGCTATTTTTATACAATTATGACATTGCCAGTCAAAGGGAGTGCCCCAAAATGCTCATATTTCAATGTATCCATGCATTTAGGAAAATATTATTAATAAATGTAGCCTTTTTATATTTTGTGAATTTTCTGAACAGAACTAGTTAAATTGACTTTCCCAAGATTAGTGGCAATGAGAGGACTTGATCTCATGACCTTGTCATACCAAGTGCAGTGAATGCTCTTAACACCAAATCGCACATCCACACCCATTTAATAATTAATAAACATAATCTGCTTTGAGGATCTCTTTACACGCAGATTAATAGGAAATGTAGATGTTAAACTGTAATTGTGTTTTTTTGTGTGTGTTTTTTTTTTTTTTTTTTAAATCTCAATTTTTTTTCACTATGTAGACTCGTTACTTATAAACCATTTTACTATTATTAGCTTCAGGAGGTGGTTACAGGACAGATGTGACTGATTCTAGCAATGTCAAGGTCATATAAGGTGCATTAAACAAGAAACATATGTTAAGATAAATATAAAAGATAATGTGTGTTGTTGAGTCTCCTTGCATATTGTCATAATGTAAATACCTATTTCTAGCAGTTGATGACAAAAGATCCAATTGTCTAATTCCAGATTTCATTCGTTGATTCCTCCAGGGTTTTTCATGACCAATAATGAAAACAGTATTTTTGTAGCCAAAACATGCATGTGCATAGTTGTTGAATATACTGTAGAAATATATCCCAATCTGTAAATTCTCATGCAACGTCTATGTTGTTTTGTTGGTGATTAATATAATTTATAATAATTCATGGGTGTAATTTTTCATGTGTTGGAAAGTATTACATATATCCATCTCTGAAGGCTGGGTCTTTATGATCTAGATATATTAGTGGGCATTTGTGCATGGTTCAGTGGTCTTCATTTACTTTCATATATACAAGTATGTTAAAGGCATATTTAAGTTTCCTGGATTTTAAATGCATCTGATGGAGGGGAGTATCAGTAGTGTATGCAAACATTTTTTTGCATGCAAAAATACCAAAATAAACATTAAGAAACGCACCCTGATGTTTGCTAAATCTCTTTTGTGAGTTAACATCCCTAAACATCCCTGATAAAATTAGCTTAACATTCATTATTAATTTTGGCCAATCACAGGCAGCTAATGTATTTTAACACATTGTAACAATCAGTGATGGCAGTTTGTGCAGGAAGGAATCATGGGATGTATAGTCCCTTTGCAGAAGGAAGCAGGAGGAGTCATTGATCTGTAGGTCTCTGCATGGTGCTGCTGCTGGCTTGACAATTAGTAAAGGGTTAAAATACGTACTTGAATGCCGTGTTTCTATTTGTAGGTTCACTGTGCCTATGTAAGCATCTCTGGGGGTTTGGAAAACAACTTTTATTAAAAAAATAAATACAAAAATCTATAGAATGACTCCATGTAATGTGTGTTTTTGATATAAGCAGCAGGCGATCTATCCTATTATGTGCATGCTTGGCACGGAGAGCCACGTCCCGATGTACTCCCTAAGCCCCTACACCCCTTACCGGCCCTAACCCTAAACTCCTAATGCTAACCTTAAGCCCCTAACCCTCTACACCAGTTACCGGCCCTAACCCTAAGCCCCTACACCCCTTGCCAGCGCTAAGCCCCTACAACCCTAACCGGGTTCTAGCCTTAAGCCCCTATACTCCTTGCCAGCCCTAACCCTAAGCCCCTACACCCCTTGCCGGCCCTAACCCTAAGCCCCTACACCCCTTGCCGGCCCTAACCCTAAGCCCCTACACCCCTTGCCGGCCCTAACCCTAAGCCCCTACACCCCTTGCCGACCCTAACCCTAAGCCCCTACACCCCTTGCCGGCCCTAACCCTAAGCCCCTACACCCCTTGCCGGCCCTAACCCTAAGCCCCTACACCCCTTGCCGGCCCTAACCCTAAGCCCCTACACCCCTTGCCGGCCCTAACCCTAAGCCCCTACACCCCTTGCCGGCCCTAACCCTAAGCCCCTACACCCCTTGCCGGCCCTAACCCTAAGCCCCTACACCCCTTGCCGGCCCTAACCCTAAGCTCCTACACACCTTGCCGGCCCTAACCCTAAGCTCCTACACCCCTTGCCGGCCCTAACCCTAAGCTCCTACACCCCTTGCCGGCCCTAACCCTAAGCTCCTACACCCCTTGCCGGCCCTAACCCTAAGCTCCTACACCCCTTGCCGGCCCTAACCCTAAGCTCCTACACCCCTTGCCGGCCCTAACCCTAAGCTCCTACACCCCTTGCCGGCCCTAACCCTAAGCTCCTACACCCCTTGCCGGCCCTAACCCTAAGCTCCTACACCCCTTGCCGGCCCTAACCCTAAGCTCCTACACCCCTTGCCGGTCCTAACCCTAAGCCCCTACACCCCTTGCCGGCCCTAACCTCCTCACCCTCTTAACCTAACGCCCTAAAAGTAAGTTCCTAACACGAAGCCCCTAACCCTGTAAACCTAAGCCGAAAACCCTAACCAGTTACTGGCCACTTAGAGACAGCTACATCGGGACATCGGCAGTGCGCTTTTCGTGCGTGTACATAACAGGAGAGGTCCGCAGCATGTTTTAGATTAGAAAAAGGTAGACCGTAGATATACTTTTAATCACTAGGCCAGTTTATCATACATTCTGCCTCAGAATGAATTTAGGTTATTATAGAGATTCTGATCTGTTTTATCTGCACAAATACTGTTAAAAACAACACAATAAATATAAAATGTAATCAATTTTCTGTCAATGCAGTTAGAATATACAGGTGTAAGAATCCAATATTAGTCATGTATGCACAGTACCTTTTCCAATTTAGAGATAATGTATCTGTGTGGTTTAGATTGTGGGTCCCCTACTACTCAGGCTAGATCCTCATCCACAAGGATAACCATGTTGTCCTTCCTGGCCAGATTGTAATCTGCAAATATTTTGTCAGAACACGGCAGCAGAATATAGCAGAGACTGTAATACAGAACCTGCTAAGCACAAACAAGCCTGTGCTTGTCCTCTCACAGTACAGACAAATATAAATATAGGATGTGATGTAGGCCTCTAGCGGGACAATCACTTATTCATTATCATAGCTCATATTTAATTTAATGCCATTTCACAAAAGCAGCAGATCCTATATTAGTGAATGTTTCTGTTGTACAGAAAATGTAGGCAGCCCAGGGTGTGTTTTGTGGTTTTATGTTGTGTGCTATGTGTCTCTATTAATTTATTCATACAAATAAATATGTACATAATTGTGTTATTGCTTGTGAATGCATGTATTTTTTTTTTTGTGTTTGGTTTTTTTTATAGCAATTTTGTAAAGTGATCTTTAATAATTGATAAAAACTTTTACATATTATAAATATTCGTCCCATCCCATCCAGTAATCTGGAACATGTTCTTTCTATTACAGTCATATCATTACATTTAAGTTGTACTTCAACTGGGTGTCTTTTTATGGCCCTTAATTTATTACCTGTGAAAATATTATGGCAAATGTTGTGTGTGTGTATATATATATATATATATATATATATATATATATATATATATATATATATATATATATATATATATAATGTGTGTGTGTGTGTATAATCATGGCTTGACAATACCAGGAGCCACAGTTCTTAAAATTTTAGTGCTGGCTCCTAACTGTTTAGTTAAAAATTCTTTGCTAACACAAGATAAAAAATGCCTACTTTTGTATATTTGGTGTAAAATGTCTCTGTGTATAAGTATGCGATCTCATTTAAATGACTCTCTCTCTCTGCTATTTTATGTAGATATGTAAAATATCATGACTTCACAATACCCACTGCTCCTGTTATTTTCCATATATTTCTATATATATTCCATACCCATGGTTGCCTGGCTCCAGAGATTAAGCTAAATTTGTCAACTATGATCTATATATTGATATATATATATATTGAAATATATGTATATATATATATATATATATATATATATATATATATATATATATATATATATATATATATATATATATATATATAATATATAATGTATGTGTATATATATGTATATTACATGGCTGAATAGCGCACCGTCATCAGGGCGCAGAGAACTGCGCTCTGATGATGCTCTGCAAGGCAAGCAGGGTCTGCTTCTAATGTGCGAAGGCCGGGGTGCCAGATTAAACACTTCTGCCCGGACTGACCCCTATAACATGCACCCCTTAACTACACCGGGCAGGGGCGGCTCGCACAGCACCGGGCAGGGGCGGCTCGCACAGCACCGGGCAGGGGCGGCTCGCACAGCACCGGGCAGGGGCGGCTCGCACAGCACCGGGCAGGGGCGGCTCGCACAGCACCAGGCAGGAGTGCTGTGTGAGCTGCCCCTGTCTGGTGCCTATAATCTGTCTATTTCTCACTGGGCAGCTGGGATTCTGTCATTTGTTATATACCCTGGACAGTATAATTAAGGGCTGCATGATATTGGGGTCCAGGCAGAAGTGTTTAATCTGGCACCTGGACCTTTGCACATGAGAAGCAGACCTTGCTTGCCTTGCAGAACGTCATCAGGGCGCAGTTGAGACCTGATGACGGCGCGCTATTCAGCTGCGTGTGAAGGACGTGCCACCATATTACATACATACACAGTGTTCTCCCCCAGGTTCAATTGGGCGGTGGATTGTGCCCTGGCATGCATTGTGGTGCTGTATGATAGCCCAGCTGTTACTTCATGTCGCCTGACAATGCCTGGGGGAACACTGATCCATATTACATACAGAGATATGGATCTAGATAAATATACATGAATATATATGTAGATAACGGTGCTCATTGGGATGCTACATCTGCCTTCTAAACACTTCAAGGCATCTTTAAGTTTCCTGGATTATGAATGCATCTCATAGAGGAGAATCAGTAGTGAATGAAAAAATACCAAAATAAACATTATTATACTTACCTTAACATTTGCTAAATCTCTTGAGTTTGCAAGCAGCCCTGTAAATCCCTGCTAAAATTATAATATAATTCGTTTTTGCCAATCACAGGTAGCAAATACTTTTTATCAATATGTGATGGCAATTTGTGCAGGAAGGCATCATGGGATGTGTAGTCCCCTGCACAAGGAAACAAGGAGTCAGACATTGCTGTCTGGATCCTTGCATTGTGCTGTTGTTGGCTTAAAGGTTAGTAAAGGGTTAACCTGTCCTGAAATGCAGTGTTTCTATTAGTAGGTACACTGTGCCTATGTAAGCAGCTCTGGATGTGTGGAAATCACATAATATTTTTAAATTAATATATGTGTATAGAATGACTCTGTGTAATGTGTGCGTCTGATATAAGCAGCAAGTGTTAGATGTAAAAAAGGAAATATCAGGGAAACTTAGATATACCTTTCATAATGTTATAATGAAATGCTATGGTTTTAATTATTCTGGCTAGTCCTTCTTAGCTTCATGTCTTAATGTTCACACAGTGAAAAATGACCTGTACAAGTAATATAATTATTTTACGATGAGTGCTGTGTAAATTGATAAAATATTTTGTGCAAATGTTTTCTCTTTAAGCTTTATTTAAATAACCAGTAATTTTGGCATTGACAAATTTATTTGAAACTTAGGTGCCAGACAGGTTAGTTGGGAGCTATACAAATACATGTTTGGATTCAGGATATGCATAATATATAGAATTTTATGTATAATAATTAAAGAGTTAGACTGCAATACATTTGTAAGAGCCTCCTGATAGGTACAATTTTAGGAGGCTCCTGGGATTTCTCAAGCCCTACAGTAGGTTACTAAAATTCTATGTTTGTTCAATTCTAACCAAGTATTCTTTATGGTCCACAGTTCAGGTATTTTATATACGTTCCTACCATACAATTTTAAGGAGATAAATTGTATTTTTAGTATTAGCGTTCCAGTTTATCAGGAGTTAAAAGGAAGGCTAGACTTGTGGTGAGAGTAATAAAGTTACATAACCTCCAAGATGTTTTGAATTGCTAAGTATTCAATAGAATGTGTTTTTGGCATTGTTATTTAAAGCATGTTTTTCTTCACTTTGAACCGAATTGCCCATTTTTTTTTTAAATCTCGTTTCTTATACTTTTTTTGGGAAAGCAATCTTTGGGCAGTTTGGTCACCACCAGAAACTCAACTTTAAATATTGTTGCAATGTTTTTGAAGGCTACCAGAGCAATCCTTATCCCAAGGCCAAACAAAGTGCAATGGGAAAGTCTTTTATCAGGTGGGAAAATCTATTATGTTGTGCTCCAGGTGGGATTCCAAGCACCAAAATGCTATTAGTTGTTTGTGTTAATTAGAAAACAAGAAAATAAGTACCCTATAAAAACTAGGCAATAGATTTAAAGTCACACGAAAATTTATGGGGAGAAAAATATGCATGGGAATAACCAGTTAGTTGCAATTAAAAATTCCTTAAAAATGTCTTTATCAATATTAACTAATATTTGTAGCTGGGACTTTAAAAAAGAGCATTCCCAGGTAGCTGGGCCCAGTGTATGATGCCCTATCTGCTTTGTCCCAAAAGGCTTGCTGATCCCAAAAGGCTTGCCACTAACACTTTCCGAAAGCCACTGACACAGCCCAAGACAGTAACACTCAAGTGCCAGGCCTATAAACTACATAGGGGGAGAGGCTTGCAATGAGCACCAAAGGCTCTCATTGCGAGCCACGTGATGAGCGCCAAAGGTACAGCATTCTCAGCCTTAACATTTTATTCCCATCATTTTTGACGGGCAAGTATCTAGTATCACATATATAGTTGTCCTCATGTGCGTTGTTGCTAACGCTTGCAGGCCCACCGCTGTTGCTGGCAAGGACCGACAGGGGCGGCATTTGCACCGTTGGAGGCTCCCACATCAGCTGCAATGAGCCGCAGGCTCATTGCAGGCCGCAAATGCGAACCCTCGCGAAGCAAGGGGCCGCATTTGCGGAGGTGGAGGCTCTATGGCGCTTCACAACCGGTTACAAAGGACCACACAAACGGGACTTGGAAAAAAACACAAACACACAATGACTAACTATGGACTTACACAAAAATATACTAGCCGGACTCACAAAAATACGACCTTAACGGACAAACCGCGCACAGCAGTAGACATTAAAAAACACACAAATACACACAAAAATAAAATAAAAACCTTACCCACAGCAAGGGGGAGGCACCCAGGACCTATGCAACACTGCTTAAATCTTGAATTCTGTCAAATTTACACAGTTTAGCCACTCGAAAATCTCCTAAGCGAGAAAAAAAAAATGTCTGCCGAAGAAAACAAGGCTACACAACCCCTATAGCCGCAAAATTCCACAAAGCAAATATGGCTTTTACAAAAACCTACAACATGCACCATTAGTAAGGACGCTTCATCATACAAACCCGCGTACCACATACACATTCGCCGCCATTTTACAACACTAACTTACACAATGCGGAAGTACACAAACGGATTCCCCTCGCGCACGCAGCCTATTTACACTTCACACTGCACACATTGCTGACACTTACTCATGCTGCAGGAACATGAAAACAGATTGTCGGCTCTTCAGCACAATGCTTCCTGCATGTATTACTTACAAATAGGTAAGTATATTAATTTATTAATTTACTACTTATTTAATTAGCAGCACAAAATACATATACACAAAAAAAACACTATCGCAATAAACGCAAAAGACATTCACTGCGCGCCTCACAACAAGCACGAACGCTGCTCATAGCACACAAACTACACCAGAGGACAGCCTTGCAAAAAACAGATGAGCGTCGACCTTACAATGACAGCAAAAGCGCCTCTGATAACAAAAAATACAACAACCAAGAGGCTCGCAATGAGCACTGCCGAAGGCGCTCGGCGCGAGCCTCGCAATTGGCGCCTAAATCTCACATCACCATAAAAATAATGTCTGCCCCAAACAACATTCCTTGACTTTTCTATTGCCGTCATTTTTTGACGGGCAGTTCGCTAGTATATATATACAGCCTTATTAAATTGCGATTCGGTAAATTTAAATAGGCTCTATATAAGCACACAGCATATTTTTTTACAGAAGTTTTTAGTTAGTGATCTTCTATTCACAAGCAAGTTCTTCACTAACCAAAAACTTCTGTAAAAAATATGCTGTGTGCTTAAATAGAGCCCTTTTAAATTTACTGAATCACAATTTAATAAGCCTGTTAATTAGTAGCCATGGCTCCTTGTTTTTCAGGATTTGTTGAGCCTTGATATAATATATGCAGTGTGAAATATATACATACATCAGGGGTTGACAGTTGGTAGCCAACCATGTTAGTCAGGAGCCATCATAACACTTTTTAGGTACCAGTTAAAGATTATATGCATACATTTATTTATGACAACTAAAAAGTTACTAGTGAGTAGAAAAACATTAGGAATGATGGTTATCTGTTCTCAGGGATTTGTCAAGCCCTGTAATAAATGATCCCATCAATGACTGCATTGTTCTGTTTCACAATGCACTGGGACACAGGTGTCCAATGCAATACACACATACTGACTTTGAGGTACAAACTGATAAATATGCACATTGGCATATAAATGGCCTGAGTAATCTGTCACTTGGGGTCCTTATTTGTGTGTACAGGCAGTAGTAGGCTTGAAATAAGTTGATGTAAAGTTACACCTTCATTGTCGCTTGCTTAAACCTTACTCTGTGGGACACTGCTTAAAGAACAACTGAGGTCTGAATATGTGAACTAGGTAAAAAAAGGAAAAGCACATAACTGCCCATAATGTACCTTTTTATTCACCAGATAAATCGTAAAAAGGATTGCAAAAAGTCGACATAGAGTACTCAAAGTAATAGTCAACGTAAAGGAAGCGTCTCTGTTGCATCCAGTGCAACTCTGTAATTCCTAGTATTGGAACCAGCTTCCTTAGGACATGTAACTTGCAGAACTCCCCTGGTGGCAGCTAGGACAAAGGAGTGGCATTTTCCTCATTGTGTTTCAAGAATGTTTGTTTTATCAGGACGTCAATATGTGAACCTTATTATTGAGACCTAGCTGGAATGGGCTTTTGCAGTATCTTATATAGTCTAGACCAGTGATTTTTCAAACCATTCTTCTCTGAAACCCTGTCATTACACTAGTAATGACCATGCTTTAATACAAGTGATTCCATTACAGAAGGGGTTAATGCATTTATCTGAAACTAGCCAGGCTTGTTAGTTAAGAGCCAGACAGACATGTTTAGGAGCCAACAAAGTATATGCATTCAGATAGAGAGACTCTAACTATCAAGAACCAAGTGCCTACTATCTGTTGCTTGCAACTGGAAATAATAATGGAAATTAATGAAGAATGACATTCTATCATATATATTTTTATATATATATATATATATATATACATATATATATATATATATATATATATATATATATATATAAATTTGTGATGCATAAAAAGTTAGACAGCAGTAACATTTTAGAAGCCACAGCTTCCTTTGTTAAGCCCTGTTTTATAGTCCCTGTTACCTATTCAATAGTTATGGTTGCATCCTATGTGTTGAAAGGATTTTATCACCACATTGTGACCTGAGGGCTGGTTGGTGAGCCACTGGACAGGCCTGCTTCTGCTTAGCCCTTTTTGTCAGTGGAGGGGCAGTTTTTGGAACAAATAATTCTCCATTGACTTAATCTTTTTTTACCAACAGCAAGTTACAGATAGTTAGTTATTCGGTGCTTTGTTTCTTGTCTATATATGAATGCCTACGCCCTGTATGTGACTGTACATATATGTGTCTCTCTTTCTCGTTCTCTGCCTCTCTTTGTAAGCCAGTATCATTGTGGACATGAACGGATATGTACTTGTGCAAATTGACGACTGATGTTAAGTGTAAATTATTATAGGGCAGGGGTCTCCAGCTCCAGTCGTTGAGGGCCAGAAATAGTCCAGAATATAACCAGATTCCTATATAAGCAGTGTTTAATATGGTTTATGAAAATGAAACACAGTTATATTTAGTTCCAATACTAGCCCTTCAGGGGTTGAACACTGCTATACATGATACAGACTTGGCTAATCTGTATGTGATGGTTCTTATCATTCTCTTTTGTTTCAACATATTTCTTTGTAAGACCTCCTCTTGAATTATATCAGATTTATCTCCATTGGAAAAGTTCCACAGCTGTACTAAATGTGTTCGTTGTAACTACCATTTTCACGGTAGTGGTCATTGTTTAGGATTGTATTTGTTTATAACTGATTAACAATAAAATATGATTTTGAAGAAAAATATAAGAGTTTAAAAAAATCAATATTTATTATAATCAATATTGATTTTTTTTTAAACTTTTATTTTTGAGCTTTAGTAGTTCAGACCTAAGCAGAATACTTATCTACCCCCTTATCAGGTGATAATGATGTGAGAGATTATCTTCACGGGAGGCTGTCCTGATTGGAGTCTTTGTCTGACTCCTTTTTTTTTTGTATCATACTGGGCAGAAAGATTTTGAAATGCAAAAGTTAAAATGTAAGTTTTAGCCCCAAGACTATTAATTAGGATCTAGCCAAAAGTGTTTTTTTCAGTTTATTCACTAAGATGTGTAGATTGGTGATCTCTTGGTCAACCATTTGAGAATCTTTCTGTGGGGCAGATATTATTAAATGATGACCATTCTAGGAGATGCCTCTTATCTTAGTGAACCTAGCTAGTGTACAGAGTACAACCGGGACTAAACGCATTAAACATTTAGAACATTTAGAACTTCAGAAAATTATTTTAGGTCTGTGTTTCAATAATTTAGTGTGTACGGAAAAATATTTTTAGACAAAAAAATGTTTTTTGTTAAATATGACCAGGTCTCTTCATGGCACATTTAATGTATCTAAATATGTGGTGGCTAGCTCAGTCTTATGACTATTTCACTTAATGGTTTCAGGTGAATCAGTCAGTATACATTGAATTGAGTAACTCAAGTGTGCCCAAGGAGAAACAATCTGAACACACAAGCAGAGAGATCCCACATTATTGGACTGTTGGCTTTCCTGAAAGTACTGAGTTGCCCCCATTGATCTAAATGGACATTTCATGAGTATATTCCCTGAATTTAACAAACCCAACAATGCAATCAGTGTGGCCATTGCATCAAGGAATTCTGGGTGTGGATTATTATTACATGATTTATTTGCAGAGCAGCAGCAGATCCCATAGCTCTAGGGGTACAAGACAGTGTAAATAAGACAAGACAACAAATGAGTACATTGGTATAGGAGATGAGGCCCTGGTCCAATCTAAGAGATAATTGGGGTGGTGAAGACACGAGGTGAGAAGACTGCTTGATGGATAAGAGTGATGGGTAGGTGTCAGAGCACCAGCATAGATAGCCTTGTTTAGATTTGTTGTTGGGGTTAAGGAGATAAGTAGTATAGTTCTCTGATAGATTGGTTTTCACAGAATATTTCATTATCTGAACATGATGAGAGAGTCTAATGAAGCGATGTGGTTATTTCCAAAGAATGGGGGTGGCTCTGTTGGCGGCTCTGTTGGCAAGGAGGTAGTGCTGAGAATGAGAGGTGTATTTGAAGGTAAGAGTTTAGATACAGGAAGCTATAGTTTCTGCTTAATTGTGGGACCCGTGCAATAAGATAAGGTGATGAGTGGGTGCTAACCACACAATACTGTTTTGATTGCTGCATATCTAAATGTCAATATGCTTTTAAAATGTGTGTTTTAGAACATTACATTTCAACTTGACATTGGTGAAAGTTCATAAACAAGCTATTCTACCTAAAGGCCTTTTTGGGCCTCATGCATGTGAGAATAGATGCCCCTGAAAAACTACTGCAAGTACCTCACTGGGTGTATGATTAGCAAAAAGCAACAAAAGCTCTTCATTGTACAGACAGGGAAATGTAAAGGAAAGCTCATTGTTATGTCTGCTTATCTACTTTTAGATTTAATTAACAAAAGAGGTATTTGAAAGATGTTTGTCCAGTATAATATTATTGCATCATAGTGAAATGTAATCCTAACAAACATAAATACTAAATACTTCATTTTAGCTGCCAGAAATAATTTGTCATATGTCATGAATTACATTTTTAAATGGAATTTAGGAGCCAGCCAATTTTGTGAGGAGCCTGTCAAATTATTTTTAGGAACCAGGGAAGCGATTATTTGTATATACATGTATAATAACGTCCCAACCATCAGTACAATTTTAGGAACTGTAACCCCAGGGATTTGTCAGGCTCTGGTGTTTTAATGTATTAAAATGTAACATTGCAATAATAAAATATCTTTACAAAACAAATCTTTGTACTCCTTCCATAACATTTTTTTTTTATAAATTCAGTTCCAACTCCAATTTGCTCACTTTATATATTACGTTCATTCTAGAGAAGCCTTTGAATGTTTTTATTTATATATAACAGTTTTAAAAAAATGAAATACACCTATTACCTATGGCACATTGTGAATGGGACAGCAGTACATTGGGAATAGTTAAAGGGCAAGGTACAAATTGTTTTCTTTCTAGACAGTATTTGAAATTCAGAAGTTTTACTGCCCTTGGGGGGCTTGCCCTCTGCCTCCTGAATTGTTTTTAATCCTATAGATTTTTATATAAGAAATCTAACATCATAATGACTTTGTGACATAGCAAACACTTAACTTATTTAAAAATATAAATATATTTCCTTGAAGTTTGTATTTTTACCAATTAGTCAGTTTTTCCAATTCACCCACTTTTAACTGTTGCAAATTACTGCCTAGGGGTCTACATGCATTGCTTTCAGTCTAAAAGTGTTTGAGCCTGATAACCTGAGTATATGCAGACACCCCGGCTAAATTATTCCCTGGGGTCCACATATGTATTGATTCTTGAGCTCCAACACTTGTAAGCTGAAAACAATGCAGAAGCCCAGGGTTTAATTAGCAATTATTGGAAACGATGACTGTGTAGAAATCTGTAACTGCATATAGTTAGATAAGACTTATAGGTAAACATTTAAAATTTGAATGTAACTTTACCGCTTTTTTAATAACGTTCAATAAAGTACTTATTAACAAAGGTCTGAAATGATGCTGTGTTTGAGATCTCTACTGTGTATTTAAACATAAGTCCCTTGCTTTACAAATTCAGGGAGTCACGCCTCCTAAAATTTTACTGCTGACTCCTACTTTTTATTTATTATACATATATTACTAAATATTATCCATACTCTGGCTCCTAAAAATGTTTGACTGGCTCCTAAATGTAGGCAAATTTGCCAACTCCTGCTCATTGATGCACTGGGAAGAGATAAACCTTTTCTAGTAAGTGGCCTAAAAAATTATAGCCTTAGAAACTGGAGCGAATATTGTTATGGGTGAGCAAGGAATTCCATATCATATACATTCCATTTAATTCACTAATTTAGGACTCAATCAGGTAAGTTGGGATCCAGGGTATGGATTATGTATAGAAAAATATTCATAACAAAGCCGTAAAATGTTAGGATTTGTCAAGGGATGATCCAGATTTTCAAGTGCCAGAGTTGTGTTCTCCATATTGCTTTGGTTGGGGCTATATAGACTGATTTATTTTATTCCAGATCATTGCCAGTCCAATAACAAGCAGCACCACCTTATATCTATCTCAGCCCTTCTCTCTGAGCCTCGTGCCCCTAATGGGGAGCAGTGTAACTATTGCAATGAAAAAAATGCTATTTACTGTCTTACATTCAAACAACTGCTTTTAATTCACTTGATCTTATAAGTACTTAATCTTGTATTGAATTATATAGGCTTTTTAAAATGTAGACCTACTTTCTCGATATATTTGCTCATTTAGAACCATTATCTGTTTTTTTTTTAAATATTCCACTTGAAGCATAAGGTGAAAATAACAAAAGTAGATATGCCCAGAGTCATTTTTAGAGAATGCTAGATTTTTTTCAAACCGTGCCATATTTACATAATTTACTCATCTTACATGGCATAGTAAAGGCTGATGTCTCATTAAGCATTTTTGGGGGTCTTGCATTTCATCTGGGCGCTGCAATACAAACTCCAAGGCTTGTTTATTTGTCTTGTCCAAATATATCTTGCCCTGGCAGTTGGATGTGATCCTACAGCTTCTGATGAAAAAAGTACAGGAATAATATTAGACGTCTTTACCCGTGGATGGATTAGCAGTCTAGACTTAGAAGAACACATCTTTGTACAGCTAAGGCTCTTTTGATTAGTGTCAGTTTGGGTACGTTCGCAAATTACCCTCTTACTGGTTATATATTAAGTCTTAATCTGTATGTTTTTGTTTCTCCCAGATAATGTTTACCACGAAGAAAACATCTGGTCTGCTCAAGCATAAGAGTATTTAATGTTGGACTTCACTGTTAAACTTGTTTTCTTTTTTAAAACCAAATTGTTGCACTATTCAAAGGGGAAATTCTTGCTTAATGCCGCCGTGACCTTTAATGGGTTATGTAGCTAGGTAAAAATAAGATTTGGCAAATCTAGTAACAAAAAATAGCATAATCAGCACTTATTTTTGGTTGGAACACCCAGTAGTCCATTAAATTCACAAGTCAATGGTTAGTTGGTTTCTGCTCCACCTGGACGTCTAGGATAAGTCAAAACATTGTGACAAAAGATAAAAGATTATACTGTAGAGACAAAAAATAAAGGTAAGTCAGCTTGAATTAGTTGGCAGCCATGTTTACACCCATAAGAATTATTAGGATCCAAGAATAACATTTTAGAAGCACGAGTAGCCATAGGGGCCAAGGAGATATTGGTTTAATATAAATAGACTAGCCACTTGCCCGTCAAAAATGACAGCATAATATCCACGGCTTCTCCCTCCCTCTTTCTGTGTCCTCTCCCTCCCTCTTTCTATGTCCTCTCTCTCCCCTTTTCTGTGTCCTCTCCCTCCCTCTTTCTGTGTCCTCTCCCTCCCTCTTTCTGTGTCCTCTCCCTCCCTCTTTCTGTGTCCTCTCCCTCCCTCTTTCTGTGTCCTCTCCCTCCCTCTTTCTGTGTCCTCTCCCTCCCTCTTTCTGTGTCCTCTCCCTCCCTCTTCTCTCCTTCTCTCTACTCTCTGTGAGCCTCGCAATGAGCGCCCTTCGCTGGATAATATTTTAATTTACTGCTCCCACCCCTGTGTCTCTTCCCATAATGGCCGCAGAAGGAAGAGGGGGGGAGGAGGAGGAAGAGTCAAAGCTCCTCATAGCCGGCCTTGGCGTCCGCTATGCACATGCTCACACCCGCAACTTTGAAAGTCTCACCCTTCTCCTCCCCCTCCCTTCCTCCCTGCGGCCATTATGGGCCTCGCAATGAGCGCCTTCAGCCCTCATAGCGGGCCTCTCAACCCCTTGAACCCCCCCCACTCACCTTTTGGGCCTATTGCTGGCTGCTGTATGCGCTAGGCACATGCGCAAGCCTGCAACTTTGCAGGTCTCGCCCTCCTCTTCCCCCCCTAGGGGCCATTACGGGCCTCGCAATAAGCGCCTTTGGACGCTCATCGCAGGCCTCGCAATGAACGGCTTTGCCACTCATTGTAGACCGCAGCATGCGCAAACCTGCAACTTTGCGGGTCTCGCCCTCCCCATCTTCTCCCAACCTTGTGGGCCTATTGCAGGCCGCGGCATGCGCTAGGCACAACTTTGCTAGGCACAACTCTCGCCTCCCCACCCTGCAGCCATTACGGCGCTAATCGCGCGCTCGCAATGCGCCGCTTCGGCGCTCACTGCGGGCCGTGGCACGTGCAAACTTGCAACTTTGCGGGTCTCGCTCTCCTCTTCCCACCGGCGGCACTACGGGCCCTCTAAATGAGCGCCCCCTCTACCCTGTGGGCCTATATACGTGCATGCGCAAGACCGTAACTTTGCAAGCGTTACAAACAATCTCTCAATTACCACAACGATGTATGTGATTGCGCCATTTGAAAATATTTTATTAACCACAAGTAACACTTTTTAGGAGTTGAAAGATTTAAGCTCAGAATGCATTGTTCAAGCCTTACCAAGACAGCTTAAACAATACTATCTGGTTAGAAATTGTTTAACTTACTTTCATCACTTCTCAGGATAATGAGATAATAAAAGATGTAGTTCTGAGTAAAGATGTAGCTTGCTCCTATTTGCACATGCATCTTTAATGTTAATTAATGGTGAACTGAAAAATAGGTTCAATGGGAAAAGTGCTTATATTGGCCATTTAATTTACAATGAAAATGTTAGTTTTTAATTTAAATGAAATCTGTTAAAGATGTCTTGCTTTGAATCTTGCCACTATGCCCACTGACATGTATCCTATGAAGTTCTTCATGGCATCATTGTGAAGGAATGATACATGTACAGGGAGCAAAAAATACTTCTTTTTTTCTTATTGTTCTTCACAAAATATTAGGAAAACACAGACAGTGGCTGTACCCCTATAATGACATCACAGTGGTGGTGCGAAGCAAAATCATACATTTTCAAAGTAAGATAGCTTTTACCAAATGTAATATTTTTTTACATAGTGCTTTTAAGTTAACATTTGATTTTAAATTAAATAAGCAAAACTACACTTGTCCTTTAATTAAAGGTCCACTGTAGTCCAAAAATGTATACGTTACATTTCAAAGAAAGTATTTTTTGCATGAAATATAAGCGGTCTACAGTTTAGACAAATTACATTAAATGGACAGTATACCTTTATAGAGGGATGGACTGCAACTCATTGTGCCTGTATTCCCATTCAATTAAATGTGATCGGATAAAAACTTAATTAACTGGCTTACCATTATTTAAACTTCTTAACTCGTAAGATAAAGGGCGGAACACATTATGCTTTATCTGTTGCAAAAGTACATTTTACTAATAAGATATGTTCTTTAAACGCATCATAGTGGCCCAACCACCTCAAAAGGAGCCAGGTTTAATGTTCTTGAGTAGTAATTTGGCATCATCACTATCTTAGATTGTTGTTGTTTTTTTTTAATGTATCTGCCAATTGCAAATATCCTTATTTATAGGTAGCGTTTTATTTAACATAATTTGGACTATGTTCCTTTAAAGGGACATGGAAGGTTTTTGGATTTCTCTAGGAATATAATATACCTATGTATCTAGAGCTTTTTAATAAAATAAAGTACACAAAAGTATACTTTATTTTAATGAAAAGCTCTGTTTCTTGCCTAAAATCTTATAACTAGTTCTTTACTGGTTCGTCTCCTCTGTAACTCATGAAGACAGTGTACTTCTAAGTTCAGGCTTTGCACTGTCTTATATTAATCAATCAGTGGCAACATTCTGCTACAAGCAGCTTGAGAGAGGTCATTGACAGGATAATTTTAACTCCATATTCATGAGCTGCTTGAGCTACAGAGAGCAGACCTAAACACATATAAATTGTATTATTTTGGGTAGAATAAACTTTTTTATAAAATAAAGTGCATTCAAGTAAATAGATATATAGGTATATTATATTCCTAGGGAAATCCAGAAACCTTTCCTTTCCCTTTTAAGTATAATTTATCCATTGCAATTCAAGTTTTGTACATATATTAAGTCTATCACAGGTGTTACTATCTTCTTCAGTCCTTCTTTCCTATAAAATAGGGTCAGGTAATGACAAATAAAAGATTTTGTGTCCCTAAGATTGATCAGCATGTGCCTGTCTTATTTATGTGTGTGCCTGCTCATCTAGATGTGAATGGCTCACGAACATTAAACAAAAACAACCACAAATTTGCATTTTATATTTGTTGAGGGAGGCCAACATTTTTATTTCAATAATTTAATTTTGATGGTCAGCTATTACTTAAATTATTGTGTTTAGCTTTGTAAGCACGAGACATTTTTCCACTGTTTTCCTTTTCTCATAGTTCTTGGTTTTTACTTTAAAATAGCATCACTTAGTTACCCATGCCAGTAGCCTACTGGGATCTTTATTTCTTAATTGAATATTTTCTGCTCTTACCATAAAAGATAGATAATGACAGTCATAGCGCTCCCTTATTCCTGGCCTGGCTACAGTTTCCCACTAATGCTAAGTTCATCTGCGTTTTAAATATTATTTATCCTATTAATTATTAGATCCCTGATAAAGGGAGACAGTTTTTTCTCCCTGTAGCTCACACAATGTGGATATAAATCATCCACACCCGCATACCACATACACATTTGCCGCCATTTTACAACACTAACTTACAGAATGCGGAAGTACACAGCTACCCTAACAGCTTCCCCTCGCGCGCGCAGCCTAAAAGAAACACTATCGCAATTAATGCAAAAGACATTCACTGCGCGCCTCACAACGAGAACCAACGCTGCTCATAGCACACAAACTACACCAGGGGACAGCTTTGCAAAAAGCAGATCAGCGCCGACCTTACAATAACAGCAAAAGCGCCTCTGATAAAAAAAAAAGTACAACAACCAAGAGCCTTGCAATGAGCGCCGAAGGGTCTCAGACCACCAAAAAAATTAATATCTGTTGAAAACCGCATTACCTGCCTTACAATTTTATTGCTGCGTCATTTTTTACAGGCAAGTCGCTAGTAGAATTATATTAATCACAGTGTGGTGGCAACAAGACCGATATGTAATACTAGATCCACTGAGTGTATAACGTGTTACTGTTAAGTAAACTTGTAACTGCTCTTCTAATTTTTATGTAGAGATCTCACATACATTTAAAATGTTCGGATAACTTGATTTCTCCACTTTGATTTGTTCTGCATTCCATCAAACAGCAGTGCCTTCCTGAGCCAGCAAATGTTATACTCAGTCCTCTTGATGCAAGGCTATGATGGTAACATGTTAAAGTACAGCTGAAGTTTGATAAAAACATCTCATTGTTAAGTATCGTAAGCCATGAGGGTAAAAAGGTCATTTAAATAAATTTGGATTTATAAAGCAAAAACAGGAACCATATGATAAAATAGTTTTAAATGAATTTGGTCTGTCTGAGGTGCTGGGACTTTCTCTTCTTCTTTTCTTTAAAGGTATATGTAAGTGAGCTGGGTTATTAATATTAATTCCAAAGTAAACAGTTAAACAGTTAGCTGGAAGTTTGCTGAATTTCTTGCATTTGCAAATAGTTTTCTCTCAATGTTGACACCCCAATAAATTCCCAGGGATAATTAGCATAACTTATACATTGTTTCTTTTTTGCTTGGGGATTGTGCAGACATGCTCCGCTATCACCTGAAGTCTGCCCTACTGTGGTCACATGATCTCAGACACTTTACTTTAGTGTAATTTCCTTCCTTTACTGAATATGTATTGAGCTGTGCAGTGAGCACTGTCTAATGCAGTGTTATTTCCTGTGTTATGTCTGTGAGTATTGTCTAATGCTGTGTTATTTTTTTATGTTCTGTCTGTGAGTATTGTGCTGTTATAATTTCAATAGCTGTCTGTGAGACTATTGCATAATTTATATTTTTAGAGTCTGTGGACATCTCCGCTTATAAAAGATTTGTGATATACTTTGACTGTCACATCAAATAAAATATATATTTTTTGTGTTCTACTTTTTCTTGCTTTATCTTTGTTTTGTCTTAAGCACTGCTAATCAACCCCTCCCTCAACTCTCTTTTGCCATCCAGTGTCACAGTTGCTTGCTGATTGGCTGAAAAGCCTGTGCATGTGCTGCTTAATGGATATATCATTAAAAATTGGATATCCTTTATGCAAATCACAGTTGCTGGGGGTGTCTAAATCACCACCAGCACATTTTTTATTATATTGCAAAAACGGTTTGCATGTTTTCATTCAAACTTTTTTGCTAGGTGGGTTATGATGCATTCTACAGGATGCATTCATATCCCACTTAACTTATATATACCTTTAACTGATAAATGGTGGAGTAAATGTTCACAGCTCTTTACCTTGGACTTACACTTGCCTTTTAAATGGATATCTAAGTTTGCTGGATTATGAATGCATCTGATGGAGGAGAATCAGTAGTGTATGAAACAAATGTTTGCATGAAAAAATACCAAAATATACGTTTAATCACCCTCCTTGAAGTTAGCTGAATTTCTTGCATTTGCAAACAGTTGGCTTTCAAAGTTGACACCCCCAGTTAATCTCTTCTAAAATTAGCTTAAGTCATATTCAATTTGACCAATCACAGGCATTGTATCCATTTTGTTTTGGAATGATGCAGACATGAGTTCTGCCATACTTACATCTTGTAAAAATAAATAAATAATAATAAAAAGTGACACAAGACTAGCTTAAAAAATCTGCAGAAATGCTGCCAAAGGAAAAAGATCTTTTAAAGAAACTAATTACATCTTAAATTGATCTTTATTTACTTTGTGTGAATTGTCTCTGAAGTAGTGAATATAAATTATTGAAGGTGCTACATTCTGTTGTATTGATGATGAAAATATTTATTATTATTATTATCCTTGATTTATAACGCACAAACATATTCCATAAAACTGTATTACTAAAAGATCCTATAGCATAGGAGAGTTGGTAGTTTAACAGTAGCAAGGCTAAGGTAGTCCATCAACTTAAAGTCCTTTCTTAGTAGTTATTTAACATTATATTTTCTTTTTTGTACTTTGGGAACCCACACCTCACTCTATAAGGAGGATGTGTGGTATCCATCTTCCCTTCCCTTTCTTTTCTCCATTCTCCCTCCTTCTTGAACTTGCCTACCCTGTAGCTATATTTTGCCCCCTCACTCTCCCATGTTGATTTTAGTTCTTTCTATGTCAAAACCATTGCACAATAGCACAGGTGCAATTTATTTTTAACATTGCCTACTATGTTTAATAATACAGGCTTGGTTCTGGATCTCAGAGTAGATGTAATACTGCATAAATTGCAGAGTCAATAAAAGCAAAGTCTGCATGGATCATAGATAAACACCGAGAAATATAGTGTGGTAAACAAATTGTATTGGACCAACTTTCTTGAAAATATAGGATTTAGCACAGTCTCTGCATTTGTAGCCTGCTGTGTTAATAAAGAAGGCCTCAGTCGCACGTACTTCTGACCTCCACCCCCAAACTTAAGAGAATGATCTTTTGTTACTGAACAGTGGACAAGAGGAGGTTTATCTTTATGTATAGGCTCGATACTATGGCATGCAAACCCTTTGACCCCAGTAATAGTGTCGCAGTTCAATAACCTCATAGTATAGATCACTCTCTAAGAAGAGGAATGACATCTATTATTAAACATGTAAATTAGAAGTCACAGTCCAGTTTTGTGAGTTGTTCCTATGAAAGCAATTCACAAACAAATATGCAACTGGAACCTCTTTCTGGGCAATACCTATTAGTAGAGGTGGAGAAAAATATATAACATGTAGGAGCCAGGAAGATTAGATTGCGAGTTTTCAATCTTGTGTCCGTGCCTTGGAAACAAGCACTATGTACATTTTGATTATAAGCTCAAACACAGGGCCCTCCATTCTTTATAAGGTGTTAAGTTTGTTTTTTTCCATGTACTAAACCCCTGTACAGCGCTACGGAATATGTTGGCACGATTTAAATAAAAATAATAATAGAAGCCAGGTAGGTTGTTTCTATGAGTCTGGAAGGAGGCCCTGCATAGAGATAGATTATACTTTGGAAAAATACTTAGGGTCCAGAAGTAACTTTTTTATGAGCCCTCGCTCCCATGTTCCCACAAATTGTCCACACTTCTTTTTTATCAAACAAACCTGTTTGTAATATCCACTGGATGTGAATACTAGGATACCAATCCATTCATCTCCAATGCTTATGCTCATCTATCCCCCCCCCCCCCCACACTTTTGCTTTGACCTCTCCAATCCATGCAATAAAACCGTTTTTTAACAGGGATTCTAGTGAATTCTTGCATTCTACAATTTGAATTCCTGTTGCCACTTGAATATTGTAAAACATACAAAATATTTTACAAAAAAAATAAACTAAAAGATCAATATACTTTTTTTAGACACAGTCTTTAATATTTAATATTACACCACTACCAGAGAAAACCTACTGCAGTACATTACTTTCTAACATCATTGTTTTTATTTATTGCATGTTTTTGGCTTATAAAATACATATATGTTACTTCTAAGGGTTCAATCCTCATTCATCAGGTGTATGTCAACAGTAATCTTTCAGTGAATTTCAAAAGGAAAAGGTCCTCCAGTAACATAGGATTCTCTTCCATCTTATATTGACTTTTGGTGTGCAGGAGTGGGATGTGAGAGGGATGGGATTCTTCATAATGTCACAATATATATATATATATATATATATATATATATATATATATATATATATATATATATATATATATATATATATATATATATATATATATATATATATATATATATCTGTGTGAGATTCTCAGAATATTGCCCTCCCCCTCACCCACCCACCCCAACTCAGATTAAATTTATAGAGCCATGGAAATCACCTGACTTCCTACTTGCAGATATATCATCTCAACACTAGGGGTCAGCCAACATACTAGTCTTTCACCTCAGATCCCTCCCCTCTTCCTCTAAAATAAAACTCATTCTATCTTTCACCTGCTTCCTGACTCTTGCTATTCCTATTTGTTACTCTTCTCCAGTTCTCTGCCCTTTAATTCCCTTTAGATTGTAAGTAGCGAGTTTCCAGTCTTGTAGGGTGCTTTGGGATAAAGCACTTTCTGCTAAGATTCTAAGCTCAAAACAGGGCCCTTCAACTTTGAATTTGTTAAACGTGTATTTCCCCTGTTCTTATCCCCTGTACAGCGCTACGGAATATGTTGGCGCGATACAAATAAAAGATAATAATAATAATAATATGACTTGGGGTTCTTTTACACAACTCCGTAAGAAAACCATTTAACTTAGTGTTTTGTTCCACAACTTGTTTTGATGGGAAACTAAATCTACTTGTAGTTCAAGCCAGAGTACTAAGGATTACTAAGGATCTGTGTGTAATAAAATCTCAGAAAAGTGCCGTGGCACATGCTTACATTATTGCCTCTACTTGTGTGTTTGAATAATAAAATGTGACGTCTTTTATTTTCAAGATGCAAGGGAAGTGACACTCTTCTTTTGTTCAAATCTGCAATGCTAATATCAAGAAGGGGGCATAAGAGCACCACTATAGCCCTGTATTTAAAATTTTGAAGAAATGCACTTGAAAATAGGCAACATATTTTTAGATTTTAAAAAGTACAGCCTCTATCTTGTTACATGCACTTAGAAGATTGTATCTGTGGCATCTTAAACTGTTAGTCGTTTTCAATGGTACAAATGGAAATCTCAATAGGATACACCGTCCTGAGAAAGAAGCAAACTGAATCAGGTAACAAAATAAAATAAATCTGCGTAAAGAATAACTAAAGCAAAAATTGCCAGTAATTCACACAATACAAACTCCTAGGTTTGTACAGCAATATATAGAAAATAAATCTACTGCGTAAAGAATAGCTGCATATACACGTAAAAAAAAATGTGAAGGCTGTGTATATAACCATGGCCTAGTTTAATTATTGAAATGATTATCTAGAAATATGACCACGGTAGTCCTTTAAACTACCACTGTAACCCTGTATTAGCAATATGGTAGTATACTGACAATATATTTTTATGCATATTTATCCACACGTGGACCGTATAATCTTTAGTCTAGGGCTCACAGATTACCATACAATTAAATATCCTGCCATTTTAGGAGCCACTGAAGCAGGAAACATTCATACCTATATGTTATTATCTTACGGGATCTGTATTAGAATCAGAGAAATGTTTTTTCTTTTAGACCTAGGTTTTGTTTTTTTGGTCTTTGCTTTCTATGACATGTATTCAGTGCTAGAGCTCCTTGCTCAATTCTGCCACAGTTGTGTATTCTTACTTTGAGAGCCGTGGACGAGAATATATGGCTCAAAGCTTATCTTCTGTTTATCGATAGACCTCTAACATGCATTTGTTTTCTTGTCTAATTAGATATACTTCTATATGTAATATACCAATATATATACTAATATATTTATTAATATATAGATATCATGTATTTGGGCAACATGCAGTTTAAATCGCATGGGTTAACATTACAAAGTTTTAGAATGTAAGTTTGTGAGTTTTCAATCTTGTGAGGTGCTTTAGGGAAAGCACTGTGTATATCTGATTGAAAGCTCAATAACCGGGACTTACGTTATTTTTCATTGTGGGGAAATTGATTATACTTGTACCCTACCCCTGTATAGCGCTGCGGAATATGTTATAAATAAAGGATTATAATAATAATTACACAGTTCTCTTTTTTGCATAAAAGTTTTGGTGTACAAAGGTTAATAATTGAGCTCTTAATACTTCTGCAAACTGCTTTTATAGCAAGTTCCACTGAAAAATGATAATTTCGATATTTCAAAAGCACCAGCAGAGTTTACCCCCTCTAGGTTTGTGGTTGGCAACATATGGCCCGGTGGTTAATACAGCCCTTACATCCTCCCATTGCAGCCCCTAGCCTGTTTTCTTGGGAGAGTATGTTTCTCTTCAACAATACAGAATCTATCTCTTCACAACTAGCATATCATTCTCTTGCAATCCAAAACACAAATCTTCATTACCTATACATCTATTACCTATAATAATCTCTACCTTTCATTTTACCATTTTTGCTACACATAAAAAAGAAACTAGAAAAACCATTGTGAGGCCATTTTAATGACTCCATATATACAAAACCTTCAAGTGAAATAGGTTACCTGACACTGATCTAGGTTTATTAGTTGACACTTACAGAGGGAGGCTCTTACATGATTTCAGAACTATAATTTATATTTAATTCCAGAATGCTTATTTTTAATTAAATAAAAATTCAGGAACATTTAAAACCGACTCCTTAAAGGTAGTTTCCCTATTTTTCCCTTTCTCTAATATAACACATTCTGCTTATATTAGAAACGCACATTACATCAAGTAATTCTATACAGACATAGATTTATTTTATTTTATTTAAAACTTATTTAAAAATTAAAACTTGATTTTCACACCCCTAAAGCTGCTTACATAGGCCCAATAGAAGCACTGCATTTGAGTATGTGTTTTAACTCTTTACTAACCTTCAAGCCAGCAGCAGCTCAATGTCTGGCTCCTCCTGCTTCCTTCTGCAGGGGGACTACATATCCGTTGATTCTTTCCTGCACAAACTGCCATCACAGATTGTTGTTATGCATTACAATGTATTAATTGCCTGTGATTGGCAAAAACAAATTATGAGTTTCATGCTCATTTTAGCAGAGATTTCCAGGGGTGTTAACTCACAAAAAACAACTGCTTGTAAACTCAAGAGGTTTAGCAAACATCTGGGTGAGTTTGTTAATGTTTATTTTGGTATTTTTTATGTAAAAAAATGTTTTCATACACTACTGATTTACCTCTGTCAGATGCAGCCATAATCCAGGAAATTTAGATATGCCATTTCATGTATGCTAGATATATTTGTGAGTTCCATGTCCTCTGGTGGAAAGCTCTGTGAAGGTCAAAAAAGATGTTTCTATGCAGTTTACTTTCCAACCGGTTCCACTTGTTCTCAAGGGTTGTAATCAAGCCTTGACCTTCCTGTGCAGCAGACTGTGGTTGTAGCTTCAACTTGTTAGATGTGTTTGTCCTATTTTAATCCATTGTAGACTCTTTGGTTTTCTTTCACAAAAATGTATTTGTTCGTTTTTTGTCTCTTTTTACCATAGACAACTGAATATTTTTTGCATGTGTGTAAAAATAAGGATGTCAACAAACTGGAAACAACTAAAATGGTGCATGGTCTACAAGGCAAAAGTTATAAGGGAAGACTCCATGGACTTAAGAGTGATGTGATAGAAAGCTTCAAGTATATCAAAGGATTGATGTTTTCAGGAAAAATAATAATACAAGAACTGACAATTTTGAAGTTGTAGTAGATAAGTTAAACAGTCTTCCAGTGGACGTGGTAGGGTCAAACACATTTAAAGCAATATGGGCAGTTTCTGCATTTCACTAGATATACCTGTGTATCTATTTACTTTTATATGCTTTATTTTATTAAGGAGTGCTTAGAAGCTCTGTTTTTACTACCTAAAATCAAAAAATAATTCTGCCTTCTGCAGCCCACAAAGACACAGACTCTGCTGTACTTGCTGTGCAGTGTTTCATACTAACCAATCAGTGACCATGTTTTGGCAACATGCTGCTTGGATGTGGTCCTTGATAGGCTAGGACACTACGCTGCACATCTATCCCTACAGAGTCTGCATATGCTACAGAGGGCACACCCATACATGGACAGTTTGTGTGATTTAGGCAGTAAAAGCAGAGCTTATAAGCACTTCTTACCAAAATAAAGTACCTAAAAGTAAATAGATACACGGGCATATTATATGCCTAATCAAATCCAGAAAACTTCCAACTCCCTTTCAAGGAATTTAAGAATAAGGCTATCCTGGAACGTTATAAAGCCAAACATTTAGGTATATAGACTAAGCAGATCAGATTAGCATTTTTTTTTTTTGTTCTTTTCTGTTATCAAAATTATATTTCTTAGCTTTGAAGTATATGGTGCCTCTCCAAAATTGGCTCAGGATGTATTTTGTGCCCCTCCATTTTCACACTGAATTTATCAAATGTTCATGGCAAAAAACACATTTAGCTGTTATGATTTAAACCATTAATTTTGCCCTCTTCTCGCTACTCCTACCGTATTAGTATTCATTGTGGACTGCCCACACCCTATATATTACACTTCAATCAGGAGAAAGCAGGAATATAACTATTTTTTGCTTGATCATTAATGCAGATGAGTCCATAGCCAAATGCAAACTGCTTGTCCTGTGTGTATGTTGTACCAGTGACAATTGGTGATGTGCGAGTCGTTCAGTTGTCTCCAACTCTCCGTGACATCATGGTGAACCTGATGTCTGTCCTACTGTGATTTCAGACACTTTCCTTTCCTTCATCCAATCAGCATGTGCTGCATATTGGATATCTCATTAAAATTGAGATATCCAATATGCAAATCTCAGCTGCTGGGGGTGTCTACATCACCCCCAGCACATTTTTTTCTTTTCTGCAAAAAATGTTTGCATTTTTTCATGCAAACATTTTATGCTAGGTGGGTTATGATGTATTCTAAAGGATGCGTTCATAACCCACCTCACTTTCATATACCATACCTTTAACTGCCTGGGACACATTATTATACAAGGACAAACTGAGAATTATTACGCTATTCCTAACAATGTTTCCTTCTAATCTTATTGTTGGTCTTCAACATCAGCATTTTTGCTTTAAACTGAATTCCTTGCACACACTTAAGCAATACATTCATGGTATTTAATTATTTTAAGGTAGACCTTTTTCTTTTTTTAAAACCAGTTTGTTGAAGGACACTTAAGTCCCATTTACAGTATGTTCTTTTGAAGAATTTAAAGTTGTTACTAACACAACTTTTTGGTACGGTAATTTTAAAATAATACCCAACCATTACATTTTTATGTGTAGTCATGAAGTCCATAGTTAAAACTTCCTGTGCACATTCTAAGGCAGTTTTCTGTTAGAAAAGACGGCCAGTACTTTCTGAAAGTGTGTATACTTGTACACAGGAAGGTACTTGTAAGATCTCCAACAATTACCCAGTGGCCTTAAGACAATTTTGTCTCTCTACTCTCTCCCTAGGTAATGTTAAGAGATATTTTGGCATCAAAATCTACTTTGCTGTATTTATCACTATAGATTACTAGACCAACCGATTTAAGGGCCATAAACGTTTGTGCGTCTGTCTGTCAATTAAAATAGTATTTAGAGACAGCAGATATACTATACTATATAGATATATTTTGAAGAAAGTATGTAAATTTACTTAAAAAAAATACTTCTAAAGTATAACATTGTGTGTAGAGATGAGCTGCATTTTCTGCCACAGTTTGTTATAAAAGGGAAGAGGTCCCGCCCAGTTATGGCGGGAAACATATATTTATCTTAACATTCAATAGATTCAGTGTGGGAGCCCAGAACAGGATAGAGACCCTCTACTACCTGATGTATGGACCACACATATATGTTTAGTTATTTACTGAAACCTACAGGCCTCTCTCTTGCACACAGACGCTGCCAGCGGGGGTGGGCACACGATACATACTATATACACAAATGCAGTCACAGCCTCTTGTTTTATTTTTCTTTCTTTAGTTAAGCAATAGAAAATTATTGCTATGTTAAAGTTGCAGTTGCCTATATAATTGTAAGGAGAACAAATGTCATGCATGTTAAGTTTTTTTTATAACTCTTTTTTTTTTTATCTAAAATTATTTTAAAAAAGAAGAAATTGATGAAATTAAGTGGGCCGTAGGGAGCAGATTGACTTCCACTGTGATAGACTATGTTGGACATCCATGTCCCTTTTAAAGGAATGATAATTAATGAGTCTTGTTACATAATATGACTGCTTGATTGGTGCTAAAAAGCGAAAAGTTAAAGATAGAACTTTGAAGGGAACTTTTTTGTGCCAAGAGGTTTTCAACTGACAAGAGGACATCCCTTGAGGTTAGAAGTAAAAAGATTCCACCTTAAAGAAAGAAAAGGGTTCTTCACAGTAATGGTGGTTAATCTGTGGAATTCTCTACCAAAGAAGGTGGTGACAGCGTATTCGATAGATAACTTTAAAAAGGGTTTAGATATATGTTTAAATAAAAAGAGCATTAAGGGCTATCCTGGATAAATAGAGAGGGAGTATTGATCCAGGGATGAATCTGATCGCCAGTATCTGGGGTCAGGAAGGAATTTTTATATATTTTTTTCCCTGTTGAGAGAATTGCCTAAGTTTCTCTTTTTTTTTCCGTTTGCCTTCCTCTGGATCAATTAACAATAAATCTGTGAATTGCAGATCAGAGGAGATCTAAAAAGGTTGAACGTGATGGACTAAAGTCTTTTTTTCAGCCTAAATTGCTATGTAACTATGAAAGATGCTTTGATATAATGCATGGACAAATGTAACTGGTTAGTTATATAACGGGACTGTGTGTTTACATTTTGAGAAGCACCGTCTCTGAAGGTTTTAATTGCAAATTTGAAATCTGGCACAGTTGTGTATTCACTCTTTTTTTTTATATTTAATTGATGGAATCTAACGTTATTTGCTAAAATGTCATAATTGAAACCACTGTTCCTATGAACTTGGCTTATACAAAATTGCAGCATTGGTTTTGCATTGGCCATCCAAGGTTCCAGGTTTGTCTCTATCTTGAGACTATTGCTGAGCCTTATTGGTTTCTTTTGGATAATGACGATAACTTTTCTATTATTATGAGCTGTTTTTCCACACCTAAATCTTGTATATGCAATGAATAATGTAAACACAACAAGATATGGAAAATCTACTTGCCGGTCACATTGTTTTTTCTGGCCTCACATGGAAATCTTATTACTGTAATATTGGAGGTGTAATGTTCCCTTTTTGTCCATTTCCTTTCCTTTTATTTTTCTCACTGCTTCTCTTTTTAAATATTTCTGCATCCCTTCTCCAAAAAAACTAATAAAAATATATTGAGTTAAATCTTATTTTTGCCTCTACTAATAAAATAAAGTAATGCAAATCACACTGCCAAGTTAAAGGGTGGTTGTAACGTCTGTAATACCATAATATGAGCTTCTGTGCTAGCCACAGACACCTAGAGTTCTTGCTAAGATATCCTATTTCAGATTTTATTGGGTGCTTTTTTGAAAGGGGCCATTGCTGGAATTTATGGAATCTTAAAAATCTTTACTATTTAGAAAAGTGTAAGATGAGCTGCTAGCAATCTACACAAATACACTTTCTAGTCAACTCCCATTATCTTACTGCAAGTACAGTTTGTCTTTTTGGCAAGTATTCCCCTCTGGCTGTCTCTCAACCTTGAGACAATACACCACTGTTTTGTGTTCGCCACTGTTCTCTGGTGTTGTGCACCGTCGCCTGCATCGCCATCTAGTGTTATCAATGAGCTACTACACCCGGTAAGTGGTTGGGAAGTTAGAGGTTCAGGGTTAGAGGGTTACGGTGTTACACTAGATGGCGACGCGAGCGCACCCACATTTTAAGAGTTGTCTGCAGCGCACTTCCACGGCGGCGCACACAAAATAGGAGAGGCCCAAAATGCAAGCACATTTCATCATTTTATTTTTCACATAATTATTTAGTTTCATGTGGTTTCCTATTTGGGTGTTGCATTTTACTTTCTGGAGATGTTTTCTGGATGTCCTTCCTATAGTACATCGAGAACAGGAAAACTGCCCAGCACACAAAGTTCTTCTGCTTGTAGTCTTCTTGCCGTATGAGATGGTGGCCAGCATGAATAGGGTTTTCATTGTTAATAAATCTTTATTATGTAGTAACTCCTCTGCATTCACAGTTAATTGATTTCAAAGGTAGCCATGTAAGTTGTGCACTGCATCCTAGTGTCCCTGTTTTTCCTTTTCTCACATCTAACACCTGCTGCTTATATCAGACACACACATTACACGGAGTCATTCTATACACATACAGATTTATTTTATTTATAAATAAAACTTGTTTCCCACACCCCAGATCTGCTTACATAGGTACCTTGTACCTACCAATAGAAACACTGCATTTTAGTATGGATTGTAACCCTTTACTAACCTTCAAGCCAGCAGCAGCTCAATGCAATGATCTACACATGAATGTCTGACTCCTCCTGCTGCTTTCTGCATGGGGACTACACATCCAATGATTGATTCCTGCACTAACTGCCATCATTGATTGTTACATTGTATTCAAATGTATTTGCTGCCTGTGAATGGGCAAAACAAATTATGAACTTTATGGAAACTTAGATATGCCTATAAATGTGATGCATTTATTGAGATATTCATGCACAGAGCACAACTGAAAGTGAATTTACTGGATTATTTCTATTTTGGGTTATAGAAATATTTTTACACTATTCTATAATTGGAATGAATCTGTGCAAGTTTGAAAGAATGCAAGCTGTGGTCTTACTTTACTGATGAAACTGAAGCAGTGATCTGTGCATTGATAGAAACATAGATGTGTCAGCAGATAAAACAACAAAAAGGCCAATTTGGCCTACCCACCATATCTACCCAAAAAGTTGTCTCAAGTAAGCCTCATGATAGCTTGTCCCAGGCGTGAGCAGAAACCGTCTGGAAGCACATCAGGCCAAGAAGTTCCACCAAATTCACAGCTTTTATTTCAAGAGGCAACACTGCAATACACCAGTGTACACAAACAGTAGGGCCAACAGGTTCAGTGGGACCATGTAATATAAGGGATACCAAGAAAATGTAATGTGCGGTTCACGGTTATTTTTATTTTAGCGTAGTTCTCAGTAAATGTCAGTCGCAGCTCGCCAAAGCGCTTAAAAAATATCATCTTGAGTCTAAATTTTGCTATGTATGTGCCTATATTTACTCCTTTATTTGTTATGCGTGGGTTAAGGGTTGGCAGAGTGCTTGGCAGCTCAGATTACCCAGAACATTGCTTCTTGTTATAGCTTCTTCCGAGCAGTGGAGGAGGGATGGGGAGGGGTGTAAAGATACACCAACTATATAGTAAGGAGTCTGAGCAGGCACATAGCCCTCCTGTGCGCAGCTCCAGTGCTATGAAACGCGTAAATCCCACCTCACAGGAGAGCCAGTGAGCAGAATAATTTCCCACATACTACAGAATGCATAGGAATAGATAGGGAAAATAAGCAGCAGGCAAGAGATATAAATGAGTCAGATTTTACCAGTTGCTATAGAAATGCTCTAGCTAGAACAATAGATAAGAGGAGAAGTTTTGGGTACAGTAAGTGCTTGTATTACATTACTTCAGTATTGGGTTATAATGGGATTAATACAGCCTCATGTATAAATATATGTACCAATTATTTATAATTTATTTATGAGTCATGTTTAGGAAATGTGTATTTAAGGTAATTCTTAAAGGCATGTTTAATTGTAATGGATTATGAATGTATCCAATAGAGGAGAATTAGTAATGTATGGAAAACATATTTTTGCATGAAAAAGTAGCAAAATAAATATTTATTAAACTTAACTAAAAATCAGCTGCTAGCAAACTCCAGAGATTTAGCAAATTTTAGGTAACGCCCCTGAAAATCCCTTCTAAAATTGACATAAAATCATAATTTGTTTTAGAGTAGGGAGGTACAACAGTCTCTGCAGCAAAGCATCATGGGATTTGTAGGCTTAGTTCCCAAAACCACACCTCTCTCTCCTCCTGTGAATGTTGCAACTCCCCAGTGCTGCTATAGCTTTCTGCATTGTTCCTGCTGTTGGATTAAAAGCTAGTATAGGTCAATAAAACGTACTTGAATGCAGTGTTCCTGTTAGTTAGTATGAGGTGCCTATGTAGGCAGCTCTGGGGGTGTGGGAACAATTTATGTGTATATAATCACATATATAGTTGTGAGCAATATGGGTTGTTGCTAACGCTTGCGGGCTAATCGAGGGCCGCAGTTGCTGGTGAGGAGCGGCGAAGGCTCTCGCTGCGCTGGTGGAAATGTGCGCAGTAGGCACTCATACCTACGACCATGCACGACCGAGGCAGTGAGCGCCGAAGACGCTCACTGAGCTGGTGGAGATGAGCTCTATAGACACTCATCCCTATGACCCGCGGAACTAAATCTCAATTACACCATTCACAATGTGAGACCCGTAGCAGTTTGAAAAAAAAAACGTGCAGAAAAATTACGACCTGTAACACTGGCAAAAAGGAAAGCTGGACTTAAAAAAAAAAAAAAAACGAGGTAAAAAAAATATGAAGTTAACAGCCGAACCGCACACATTCATACTCACAGCACGGGGGTATAGGCACGATTTTGGGAGTCAGGTTGCACGACAATTTAACCACAATTTGCTGAGTTTCTACACACGCATAGACAATCGCGGCCATTTTACAACACTAACTTACAACTAATAACATTACCATTACAAAATTCCCAATTACTCAGCTTAACATACGCTTTGCCCTCGCGCACGCAGCCTATTTACACTGCACACTTCACACATTGCTGACACTTACACTTCAGGTCAGCAACAGTGCAAATGTACATTGTATGCTGCAGGAAAATCAAAACAGATTGTTAGCTCTTCAGGATATTGATTAAGGGATATATTAATTACAAATATTTAAAGTATATACATTTATTATTTAATTATTTAGCATTAAAAAAAATATATATATATATATATATATAAAGAGAGAAAAAAGGACCAGGGGAGAGGATCGCAATGAGCCACAAAGGCGTTCAGCGTGGGGGTCACAATGAGCACCAAGGGTGCTCAGAGGAGCAAAAGTACACAAGGGGAGAGGCTCGCAATGAGCACCAACGGCGTTCAGCGCAGCCCTTGCAATGAGCTTCAAAGGTGCGTACAACACCAAAATGACACAAGCTAAAATTATTGAAGGCACTCAGCGCGGGGCTTGCAATGAGCGCAGAACCTTACATTGTGTGCCAAACAAGATTTCCAGCCTTCCAATTTTATTGACCCTCATTTTTTGACGTGCAAATTGCTAGTGACTATATAATGTTTGTTTCTGATATAAGCAGTATGTGTTAGATTAGTGAAAATTCTGGTTCCTTACATTTTTGTCAATAAACATGTATTGACCTCTGAATTCTGTAAAAAAATGACTACCCTGGTGAAGGTCTGCGTTGTAAACAGAAGCAAATTATTGATACATTGTGAGCCTCACTAGAACTCTTCACTACAGTAATTTTGTGGGAACATTTTTCATCTGTCCTGTAGTTTTTTCTTACATGCACAATGTCTACATCATGTTTACTTTAAACGCACCTTTTGGTTCTCGTAGCACCTATAGCCCTCTTTGCAGCAGTGAGAAGTCAGTCACTTTTGGCAGTGAGAACATAATGCTGTAACGGTCTTCTAAATTGCGTGTTTGTTTTTCCTGCTCTATATTGGTCCCTAATCCTTTTTTCAGTTATTTATTTTGCTGCTGATTAAGGCAACCACACAAATATGAACTGACAGTTTTCAAATTTCAGTTTTTATATATAGCTGGGAGATCATAGAATAGTACATTTGTGATCCAATTTGAATTAAAAACACTTTTTTGCCTTCTCAGCGTTCCTGCACTGCACTCTGGAGAAACTGGGTTGAGACATGTAAATGAGTCCACAATTCATATTCACTTTTTAATTCAAATACCACTTTATACATGGTATTTTCTCACTGTATTACACAGCATTGAAGCATAGGATGGATTATGCACAAGTTATGAGACCTACCCACACACTGCACTGTTTCAATCTAATCTATCTTATCAGTGTGGGACTGGTTCCTAGCATGTGCATTAGATTTTGTGGGAAGATTATTTCCCACAACTATTCCTATGCTCCTGTCAATGGCATTAGTTTGGAATATTATTATTGTTATTATTTTCTTTATTTTAAAGATCAAACAGTAAAATTTTACGTGTTGAGAAGTTGCAAAAATATATATACTGTAATGAAAGCATTGCGTCTTGTGTTCTGTTATTTCACATTTTCCTGATTGGTTTTTGCCACTATAGACACTTTTTATATATAATGATCATTAAGGTTGTGCTTACTATTAACTGCCACTGGTCCGAACTTTATCTGTTTACATATACCATTCCCTTTTAGTCCTGTATGGCTAAATACTGGATAACGTATTGCAAGAGAGCATTGACCAGGGCTCAGCTTTTCTGGAAGCTTCTTTGTATATGGAACCAATAATAACACTTTGAGCCTTGCCAGGTTGCGTGTGTTTTTTTAATATGTCTGCTTTTCCTATAGCAACTGGAATACTCTGAACCACTTCATATGATCAGGCCTCCAGATGTGGCACAAACATGCCCTGTGTCCAGAGTTGGGCTTCTTATGTGTTCTCCCCTCTCAGTAAGTCAGAGATGCATAGAGATGTAGGGGTCATTTCCCAGACTGTCGGGTTATGTGTTCTGGCGCTGAGTAGACCTGGCTGCTAGTTTATAGCTAGAGGTGATCGGAGTTGGGCAGTGACTCATATCTTGCAGAGTAACCCGTCTCACCTTACTAACACAAGAGATCTCTAATCTGTAATGACATCAGCCATGGTTTCTTTGTTGGAAATGCATAATTTATACTTTACTGTCAATAAAACCTCTTTATTCTCTAGACTGCCAGCACAATATATAAATACCCTGACTGAGTATCCCATTATCTTCCATTGCTTCAGTCACTTTATCCCGGTGAAGGTTTCTTAACATTGACATGACTGGTATATTGTTTTTTCACACTAGCTTCCCCTGCCTCATATAATGATGTGTTTTAAGGGATGGGAGAAAGTACTGGAAACACAACACCTAGTACAAACTCATAGTACTTAGATAGAGATGGGTGTCGCAACTCATTCACATGAAATGCCAACCTGAAACAGGTTAAACTCATATACAGTAGATTAACAGTTTAAATGTCCCTGTCAGCCAATGAGCACTAGTACAGCTGTATCAGTGTGTCCTGGTTGATTGAGATAACTCACACTGTAAATTACACATTCGTATCACTAGGTGGAGCAAGGGTGATAAAGAAAATATGTTTTGTCTTTTTTATTGTAAACAAGCTACTTTGGGCTGAATTCACATGATTCATTGTCAACTAGCCTTTTGGTTTATACAAAATGTTTTTTTAAGGAACTGTCAGATCAATGGAAAGACATTAGAAATGACTGTTTATTTAATTTTACTTATCTTAATGATTTTTAAGTGATAGTAGCACCACTGCCACTATTTTTAATCATTTATTTTAAAATAACACCCATTCTATTAAAATATAAATTTGTAGGGGGCCTTGGTTCTAATTCTAGCGGCTCATCTTGTACATAAAATACATTTTTTTGATCAAGTCTTTAACACTGTTTTTTTTTTCTGCTGCAGCGTGGTAATTTTTATTGCCAAAGTAAACAGAATGGCTCAAGTAAACAGAGGAGGTTGCTATGTGATTAGTTATTCTAGAGTGGAGATATTTGAATTAGCCACAGCATCTTGTCAAAACTGGCCTTAGGCTATTTTTGCTGAAAAAGGAGGTCAGCAAGTCTGAAGCAAACCAGCCATACACCCAAGGCAAGGATAGTGTTGAGCGCCAGATTTCTTTTCCCTGTAGGTGAAATGTAGAGTCTCCAAATGTCTATTTTTTATGTACAGTTGCTGTTTATATTTCTTTGTTTCTTTCTTACCCTGATTTAAATGGCTTGTGATCAGAAGAGAGGTAACCAGAGGACACACCACTAGATGTCTTAATAATATGCTAAGGAGCTGTCTGACACAGGAAGGATGCAGGCATGTTCATTTGTTCCCAGACAGTAATCGCGCATATCGCTAGTAAACACCATTGCTCATCATGCAGAGGTGTATGTAAAACTGCTGAGCCCACTGGACCAAATCTCTTACTCTTTTGACTTGATTGACAGATATTTGAGTCCTAAATCTAGACTGTGGTCAAATGTCCATCTCAGAATCACAATTTACTTTTTGTTCCCTGAATTGAATGTTCTATCAAATAATTAAGATTCTATAATTTCTTTTATATAAATATATATATATATATATATATATATATATATATATATATATATATATATATATATATTTTTATATATATATATATATATATATATATATATAGTAAATAAAAAGTACATCTGTGTTCACATTTAATGTCTAAAACAAGTTAAAAAACCTGCTTCCAGCTCAGAATTCAGAGAAAAACAGTTATTACACTGCATTCTGGGAAGTTGAGCCGGGACACACAAATGTGCCCAAGAATGCATTAAATTGGAAAATGTGAAAAGTTAGCTTGTGTAATCTGAACGGTCCTAATTTTGGTATATATTTGTCAACCTGTGCACCAATGTAGAGTAATCGAGTTAGTACGGCACAGTAAACCAGTTTTGGTGTGAGTGAGCTCCAGTTTCTGAACCACTTATAATGTTTTTGCAACAGGATAAATGTATTTTTGGACACATTTTTATTTGTATAGGGAGATCTATGTGCACAGAGACCAGGTACAAGTTAATTACATGACAATTTACTTGAATGTAAGATAAAGACAATTGCAGATTACACAGTACCTGCCCAGAAGATGATATAATATACTTGGCAGCCTATTTTTGGAGTTGTTCTATTTTGTGCAGACGTTGCATTAATATGGAGTTAAGATGCATGACCTGAGGTTAAAGCGTTTTAGTGCAGCACTTAATATAAAAATGTAAAATATACAGTGTGCAAGTGTCCTTAAATTGTCCTTATAGTGATCCTACAATAGGGTTCCACTTGTTTATTTATAAAGGATTAGCAGCAATAACATATTTAAAGACTAAATTCAGTGTAGTTTTACAACTGGTTTGACAGATTCCAGTAGCCACAGTTCCTAAACAATTTAATGCTGGCTCCTAACGTTTTAGTTATTATACATATAATCTATATGCTGGCTCCTAAAAAATGTCTCGCTGGCTCCTAGCTAATCTGCTTGGCTCTCAGATGAATTTAACCCCTGTTTTAAAGAATTGCATTTGCGCTTTTAGTGCTTCAGCAATACTAATATTGAAATGTAAGTTTTAAAAGCTACGTTTTTATTTTATTTTGCTTCAGATGTTGCTTTTATTGAACATTTTGTTGCTATTAAATAAATGGAATAAAACCCTGTTGTAAGATTAATTGATTATTACTTAACTTAAATTAGGGAAGTTCTTATTTAAAAATTATAATTTGGTCAACAAGTTAAACAAAATAGGAAATAAACACTTTTGCCTGTTTGGTCAGAAATTCTGATTGTACCCATGGCCCATCCTAACCTCGTCATTAATTTTGACTCATCACATATATAGTTTTTGTAATTGCGAGTTTGTTGGTAACGCAATGTTAAAAGTTACAGGTTGCACAAGTGCAATTAGTGCCGAAGGCGCTCATTACAGGCTTTTTGATGAGCGCCAAAAGTTACTGGTTTGACGGGGGCTGCAATGCGTTCCAAAGGCGCTCATTGCAGGCCTAGTGATGAGCACCTTCGGCTCTCTTTGCAGGCCTCGCCAAAGGCATTCATCACTAGGCCTCCAAGTCTTTGAAAAAGGCTGCCAATGAGCCCCAAAGGCGATCATGGAGATGCCCGCGATCAGCGACGAAGGCCATAGGCCTTTAGCGATAATTGCGATGCATGCAAGATTGAAGAGGGAGAGGGAGGAGAAAGACATGGGAGTGATAGAGGAAGAGACACGGAGGAGGGAAATAAGGGGGAAAAAACACAAAGGGCAGGTACAGGGGGCAAAGAGACAGCGAGAGGGAGAGGGAGAAGCAGACACATGGAAAGGAGAGGGGGGAAGCAGACACAGGGATCAGAGAGGCGCTCAGTGCGAGGCAAGAAAGTGACCAGTTGGATGACTCCTGCAATGAGTTCATTGCAGGGCTTGCGAGGAGTGCCAAAGGTGCTTTTTGTGAGGCATGAAAGTGGTGGGTTAGCCAAGGCCTGCAATGAGTGGCAAAGCCCGTAAAGTAGACGGTGGGAGAGGCTTGCAATGAGCGCCGAAGGTGCTTGTCGCAAGGCCCGCAAGTTAGAGGGAGGAGAGTCTTGCAACATATGGCAAACAGCATTGCCAGCCTTCAAATTTTATTGACGTACAAGTCGCTAGTAATAAATAATATCCATGGGGATTTAAGAGTCACAACATTGATATTAAATCAGAATTTTAAAAGAATGAAAATAGAGACAAATCGAATGAAAAGGCCGGTCTCCCTATATGGGCAATATGTGTATAATATAATTCTATGAAAGTTTCCCAATAAATGTTAATGAATTACTGAGTTTGACCATTCTGTTAATATGACCACATCAGCCTTGGACTAGGTGCACATTTCTATTCATTATATGAAGTCATTCAAGATTTTTGGCTGCAAAAGAAAACGCTAATGATGATCCAAGTGTTTGACTTCCATGAAGAGATTTACTAGATATTGAATTTAGTACCTTTATCTGAGGTTCCTGGTACAATGAAACATTCGGGAACTTAAATGGGTATTGTGACTGGAAATATGATCCCTGATGTCATCTTTTGGCATCCCTGTAACTGCAGATTGAGCACTCACTATGTAAAATTCACAACTACCCCACCCACATGTGATTAATAACTACATACGCTTTTAACGATAGGACTAAATAGTAATATTGCCTTTTCAGTAGGTATATTTTACACTGTATAAAAATCTGTTTGTATGCATATGTACACAACAGATACACTTGGGATACTGGACGCTTGCATTGTGTACATGCCATATTGCATGACTGATGAACAAAAATGATACCCATAAAACTAGTATGAAGTATTAATTTATTATTTTTGTACTTGACAAAAATGCTACATACACAAAAACACAGTATCCATACAACTTATTTTTTTACACCATGGAGGCAACACAAGCACTATCTATATCTACATAACAGGTACAGTGTTCTCCACAGAGCTATTTGGCTAGGCGTCCCACGAACCTAATTGGAAGTGGCAAATAACACACGTTGAGGAGTATATACCCACCCAGCTACTCCTTCGGCTGGTAAAAATCTCTGTGCAGAACACTGCAGGTACCTGTAAGTACACACAATAATACTAAACAACATATGTACACATAAGGTACTTGGTACACACATAAGAATGGGCTCCTTTATTAACATATAGCACCATTTCAATGCGCGCAGCCACTCATTTTTCCATACAACATGCTTTCTATAAAAACATACCAAATAATAATGAACACACATTCACTAGCATGCTGAAGCAAGAATACAAATGCACTTGTAGTGCTGCAGGGGGAGCTCTCTATCACCATCTAGTGGTTGTAAATATGCAGCACCTATCCTAAGCTCCATGATCTGGCTCACTAATTCTGAGTACATTTGTCATCTGCCTTTACTTCAGCCCACCCCTGAGGTACTTGATCATTGTTAATAACTCTTCTTTATGTGTATCAACAAATCTGTAATGCATATTCTTGTTTTCTTCTCTCGTCCTACAGTAAATCAATACAGACAAAAGTGGACTGCATCTTGGTGAGTAGACCTTTATTGCTTATTTATTCTGCATTTATCGTTGCATTGTTTTAACAGATTTTTTCCCAGAAGTATATAATTATAGTAACTAGGCAACTTGTATACGTTCTACTAAGCCCAATGGATTTCTGTGAGTGCCTAATTTATATATAAATGAAACCACCACAGCATTTATAGCCCATAAGCCTTGGGTGATTAAAAAGTTGTAGTGTCAAATACGTATTTTACTGCTAGAAGTGTGTAATCTTCAATGGACTATTGAAGATCTAAAAATAAATAGCACCGAATAAAAACTTCTCTGCATGCATTTTCATTAACAATAAAACGAATGGCCTATTTACATAATTCCATATATATGGTAGAGATGGTTTAGTCAGAGCAGATACATCATGTAACTGAAAGATAATAGAGAAACTAAGAGAGAGGCTAATCACTGTGCTGCAGGTCATGAGATGAAAATATTTACTTGCATATCTTGACATTGCAGTCCCATGCTATAATGCTATTTGGCTCATGTGAAGGACTTAATGAGGTCCTTGATTTTGTTTTTGGCTCCAGCACAAGGAGCTCTTCTTCATGGAGTACAGGGTGTGTATTTAACAATCTATATATTTTAGAAGATGTTCACAGGAATGTATTGTCAGTTATCTCTGGCAGGTTTCTGACTACGAATCCCACAAGTGTGTCCTATGTATACAGTCCCATTTACAATGCCCTTTGTGTCACTTCTCAAGTTTGCATGTAAATATGATTTTTGTTGATTCCTCAATAATAAAAAAAAAGGCTGTGCAGTTTGTCCATGCTATTGTAGTTCTCTGGCATGGGTAGTGCATGTTTCCATCATTTGAAGGGACTATAACCATCTTAACCATCAATTTCCATAAGTTATTTTGTTATTGAATGAATTACCTTTTTTTTTTTTTGTGGATTTTGTCTTGCTCTTGTAGATTTCTGAGTTGCTACATAGAGAAGTGTTGTCTTTATTGTTCAACTAGCTCTTTAGGGAAAATATCCTTGTAACCATATATTTCTTAGTTGTGCAAAGTAAATAAATGGCTTTAGATCCTGAGTAAGTCACATGTAAATGATTGATTACCTTAAAGCTTTACCATACAGGAACTTGACTATAGAATAACATTGTTACGAGGCTTGCAGGGTATGAAAACATTGTTACAGAGATGAGATGGAAGAGAAACCGTTTTTTAGGAGGAACATAGTCAAAGGGCCTACGTGGAAGGTCGTTTCAGGACAACAAGGAAAAAAATATTATGACAGGGCTGGTAACCAAGACATCATTTGATACAGGGCTGCTGTGAGACCCACCAGTTGGGGAAGTCATGCCAGTTGGGCATGTTAAGAGATCAATATGTGTCCATGGCTTGGAAACTATAGGCTGGTGTACGGTAAGATATACTGGCAGATGGAGAGTGTGAAGGTATACATGTGGTATGGGTTGGAGAGACCCCAATAGGACAAGGGGCAGAAATTGACAGGGTGGGAGCAGAGAAGGATATAGACATGAAACCCAAGGGAAGAGACGTGTTTGACAAGAATCACTTCTTAGTACAAATACTATAGGAATTTGATTTGTCAGTAAGCATCTCTTCACAAGAGTGTAGCAGAAACATGTTTGTCCAATGTAGCTTTCCAGCAAATGAGGGCTGATACAACATTAAAGCATGATCTCACACTGCAGTTTGGAAGTTGGCCTAATCATATTCATCCTACAAGATGTCTTTCCAATCTATCTGTATCAGCCTCAGCCTTATTTCCTGTAAATGCAATCTGTCACTAAACCATGTTAGGTCTACACTACACACACACACACCATCGCCCACCCTCTGCACTAAGAAAACAGCAGATTAATATGCAGCAGTTATTCTGCATCACCAGGAATGTGTTTAAGGATAACCTAAAAGATCTTAATTATGGAGTAATAGAATCCCTTTGAGTATGAAAAACTGGCTGTACATTGTATTCGCCATTATTTCAAAATTAAATAATTCCTCAAATTCAGAATTGAATGTGCTGTATCTTTATGCAGATGATCAGTTCCTGTATGTGTGTATGTATATATGTATATGTGTATATATATATATATATATATATATATATATATATATATTTAGGGTAAGTGCATTTGTGTTAACATTTGAATGTCTAAAACAAGTTAAAAAAAAAAACTTTTCCTGCTCAGAATTCCAAGAAATACAGTTATTACACTGCATTCTGGGAAGCTGAGCAGGGACATGCAAATGTGCCCACAAATGCTTTGCTCTTCAATCATAACCATTCTAACCATGGCTTCCATAAGCTTATGCCCGCTGCATTACACAGCTTTTCAGCAAAGCCAAGGTTGGATTATACACAAGCCAGGAATCCTACCCAAGGACAGCCCTTTCCAGGTTACTTCTATCAACTGTGTGGGGCCTGATCCCAGCTTGTGTATCGCATATAATAGTTGTGGTAATTGCAAGTTGTCATCACGCCATCTTAAAAGATACGGGCTTGCACATACGAAATGAGCGCCGACCTAGAAAAAGGCTTGCAATGAGTGCCAAAGGCACTCATTGCGAGCCCCGCGATGAGCGCCATAGGAAAGATTATTGCTTTAAAAGCAGCCATTTTTTTTCAAGCCCGTAACTCAGAAGCTGTTCAGAGGCCCCCAAAAGATGCCAATTGATTACAAAATGAACTGACCACCTCACACACAGCACAGCGGGAGAGGCAGGGAGCATGTAAGTGAGGTTGAAATCTAATTTGTTCTTCAATTGCCGTTTTTTGGAGGTCTGAAAACGGGTAAGCGGGGGGGGGAATGTCGGCCATAAAGACGTAAGCAGGGAGAGAGAGGAGAAAGTGGGGGGTAAGAGACAGTGGTGAGTGAGGGTTGGGGGGAATCACAGGGCCGGGAGAGGAGGCAAAGACACAGTGGGAGGGAGAGGGGGGAAAAAGACACAGTGGAGGGAGAGGGGGGAAAAAGACACAGGGGAGGGAGAGGGGGGAAAAGACACAGGGGAAGGAGGAAGGGGGGAAAGAGAGACAGGGGTGAGCAAGTGGGGTGAGGCTCGCAATGAGCACCAAAGGTTCTTATTACAAAGCATGAAAATGTCAGGTTGGCCGAGGCCTGCAATGAGCGGCGAGGCCTGTAAAGTAGAAGGCGCTCATCTCAAGGCCCAAAAGTTAGAGGGGGGAGAGCCTCACATTGTGGGGCAAACAGCATTGCAAAGGCTCATTGCAGGCCGCAAATGCGGACCCTCGCAAAGCGAGGGGCCGGATTTGCGGAGGTGGAGGCTCTACACCGCCTCACAAGCGGTTACAAACAGTCAAAGAAGCAAGACTTAAAACAGTCTTAACACGCAATGACAAAATACGGACTTACACAAAAAAATACGAGCCGCAGGACTTAGAAAAAAAAACATTACGAACTCGCAAAAATACGACCTTAATGGCCGAACCGCGCACAGCGGCAAACATTAAAAAAAGGACTAAATACACACAAAAATACGCCAAAGCCCTTCACCACGCCAACGGTGCTTATATGATACAAACTACACCAGAGGACAGCCTCGCAATAAGCTCAAAAAGGAGATTAGCGCAGACCTTACAATGACAACAAAAGCCCCTGATAACAAAAAATACACCATCCAAGAGGCTCACAATGAGCGCCGAGGGATCTCAGACCACCAAAACACTTACTGTTTGGGGCAAACAACATTACCTGCCTTACAGTTTTATTGTATTATTTTTATATTCCATCATTTTTGACGGGCAAGCCTCTAGTAGTAATAATAATAATAATATCACCCTCTTTCCAATGGGAGGATAAAAGGTGCTAGGTTGAGTGAGTTAAAACTAAACCCATCAAGACGTAAGACTGTATTATTGCACCATAATTTGTACATTACTAACAATAAGCCTTTTATTTTTGATCACAGACATAATAATAGCAAGGCCTAGCTAAATTATTGTTTGTTATACTGTGCATGTTACTGCCAATTACATTTAAATTGGCATAATTCTTGGTACATACAGTATTACAGTCCGTGGTTTTTCACTTTCAACACTTCAGTAAACTTTTGTTGAGCCTGTTGCTTTATTTAAACGGAGCAGCTGCTTAAATGTTATTATTTTTAGCTTGTAACCCTTTTTAATTTATAGCACTATGTTTTACACCAGGGCTCTACAAACCCAGCAGCCTCATGCTCCTAAATTATAATTTTTTTCTTCATGAATCTTCTAGACAGATATATCCCATGAGACACACTTTATATTAGTCATATCGGTTTTATCTAAAGTTTCTGTGCATGCACCTCTTCTGTTAAACATGCCCCCCCCCCCCCCCGCTCTTATGAAATCCTGAATCACTAGTTATTATTCTTAACTATCTCTCCCTTTCTGTCTTTACCCATTCTCCCTTCCACTCTCCCTCCCTAGGTTCATATATATAATATACCCAAAGGAAATAATACTTCTTGCAGATTTACTATATATAATGCAGACAATGAGTATTGCCATTTTCTATTTAAAAGTAGTTTCCTATTCCAGAAAATACATTGGAACTTTGACAGCAAGACCCACATTCTAAAAATTATATATCTGTTGTATTTATATTACCTTTGAGGATATTTATTTGCAAAATAAAGCACATTATTATGTGAATCAAGCATATAGTAGGTGGATATGAAGACAAATTTGTATTTCCTTCAGTCCAATATATATTGGACATTTCCAAAATACATGGAAAATGCAATACATCTTTCTTTATGATAGTAGGTCTGGCACTGCCAACAGGGGTCTGTTCAGTCTCTCCAGCACCTCCAGTTCCATTTAATCTTGAATAAGCCTTATTTAAATTTAGTTCAGGTGGACCCAGCCAAATAAGAGCTAGTCTTTATGAGGTTCTTCTTTGCAGCAGCTCAAGGGGGGTAGCTGTTTGTCCTAAAATGTAAAATATATATGTATTGAAACTAGGTTATGATTTAACTTGCAAATCCTTTTGTGCCACAATGCATTTCATATCATTTGGATTCTTGATATGGGGCATGAAAGATGCAGTTTATACCTTATGTTGCTACACCCAAATGAAAAGGTAAGCCTGTTCTATTTATAGTTAGTTTTATCCCTGTCAATCCTTCTCCTTTAAAAACATGCAGCAATTAATTCTCTAGTTAATCACCACTATAGCCTTATGAATGCTGTCCACCCTCTACATCGCCCCTTTATTCCACTTTCCATTGTCTCCCCTTTCCTCTCTTTTCTGTTGACTATTTCTTATCCCTCATCTCCTCTTGACTAGTTGTCCTTTTTTCCTATCCATGTGGCTTTTTTTTAACCTTGAAGCTTATATATTAGCAGCTTGCTCGTTATTTATTAACTAGTATATTGCCAGTCAAAAAATTACGGCAATAAAATTGTAAGTGAGCTAATGCGGTTTGGTGTATGGTAATCAAATAAATAATACATTAATAAAGTAATATACTTTACCTATTTGGAAGTAATAAATGCAGGAAGCATTGTGTTGAAGAGCTGACAATCTGTTTTCATGTTCCTGCAGCATACAATGTGTGTTTGCAGTGTGTAGTGTAAATAGTGTGCGTGCGCAAGGAAAATTCGTTAGGGTAGCTGTGTACTTCCGGATTGTATGATTTATTTTTCTAAAATGGCGCCTAATGTGTGGTATGCCGCTGTGGCTGATTTTCGTCCTTGTTTTCAGATGTCATCTGACTTTTTCGGAAAATCCGTAGGTGTTTGGTGGTGTTTTGCGTGTTTAGGGTCCTTTAGCCTCGTTTTCGTTTTGTTCCGCGGCCATTGTTTCTCTCGCTTATGTGATTTTCGGGTGTCTAAACTCCGAAATGTGGACTTAAATCAAGGTGTACCTTCACTTGCAGAGGTCCTGGGTGCCCCCCCTTGCTGTGGGTAAGCTTTTTATGTGTTTGTTGTGTGTATTTACTGTGTTTCTAATGTTTTTGGGGTCGCGCGGGTTGCGTCCTTGTTTTCGGATCTCGTACGTTTTTTTCGGAAAATCCATAGGCGTTTTGTGGTGTTTTGCGTCTTTAGAGAGCTATAGCCTCGTTTTCGTTTTTTTCGCCGGCCATTTTTTCTCTCGCTAAGGGGATTTTTGGGTATCTAAACTCTTTGTGCCCCCTCTTGTTGTAGGTAATCTTTTTATGTATTTGTTGTGTGTATTTATTGTGTTTTTCATGTTTTCATGTTTTCATGTGTGCGGGTTTCATGTTTTCATGTGTGCGGGTTTTTGCGAGGTCGTAATGTGTCTCGTAATTTGGTTTCATAACCAAAGGTCCGCAGTTGCTTCGCAAGCCCGCAGCGTTAGCAACAGTGCGCATGCTCACAAGTATATATGTGATATTTACTTAGCCCTTGTGTTTACTTAGTTTCCATGCTATGTCTTAGAGTATTGAGTTATCCGTGAGAGATAAATAATTTAAAACATTCTTAAGGGTAGACCTTCTTCAAAAGCAATTGGCCAGTAATAGAAGTCACAAATCACAGTATACTGGATTGGATGAATTTACTTTTTAAATTTACTTTCAAAGATCAACTTGTAAAGCTGGACTTTAGCTGCTTGTCTCCACTGCTTATGAGGTTAGGGAGCAACTCTGACTGAATGGTCAGACACAAGCCAGACTCCTTACCAAGGTATAAACCAATTGGGCACAATTTCTGCTCTTGTCTAAACATAAGCTTGTGTCAGATCGTTTAGGACTTTCAGTAGCTCCCACCCCTTGATGACCTCATACGGGGTGAAGTCAAGGAGGAGAACCAGCGTTGATGTTTGAAGGTAAGTATAATATTGAACATTTCTTTTCTACATAATTGAATATGAATTTTATTAAAGGTTAGTGCCCAATAAAATGATACAGTTGTTGTTCATAGGGAGTTACCGTGATCCTTTATGTCAAATCTACCTTTCTAAATTTATATATAGCAGGGCTCCTAAAAATGTACTCGCTTTAATATTTTGATATATACATATACTGGAAAAGACACACTAGCCTTCTACATAAGGAGAACATTTCCTGAGTTCCTGCTAATTACTGGTAAATAATGAAACTGAACTACATTTGGCTTATGTGATGTCATCCTGGAGGAAACCAGATACAGCCATGTTCCCTTGTGCTGTATAAAAGGGTCTACGCTTTTAATAGTATTAAATATGTTTAGGAAGCAGGTAAACAAACAAATAATTGACTGTCCCCAGTGTCAGTATTTTTATTTTTACTCTCTAAAGACATATACCCATTGTTTGTCACATTCAAATAACATACCAAAATTATACAACTTTATTGATCCTGATTTATTTTTAATATTGTGTTAAAACAGAGTTTATACATCATAATGAATATGTAATTATAGAAAGAAAGAATAGTGCATTCTTGTCTTCTTGCTACTATAGAATGGGATAAGGTGGACAACCTATAGTATCCGGAGTATGTAATAAATTGAAAATTGTGATATAGGGAGCCATTATTAATTATAGTTCATAAAACCATCTAAGAGCTTGTAGTGTTTTAGAGCTTATGGGTTATTCCACACCTATATATCAGTAAATACTGGAATCTCCACATGGTCACCCACTTTATAATGCTGTTTAAGAAAACTAATATTACCAAGAACAATGCTAAATAATTCCATAAGTCTAATTTCATCTGCATTGTGTGTCCACCTGGACATTGTAAGTAACTATTCAATATACTAACATTTTATATGAAAAGTACATTTGTAGAAGCTGTCCGTTTCAGTCACAAATAAATGATGTCTATTTTTCTAACTTCTTATCTATCTATCTCCGTGATACATCTATAATTCCCCCTCTTTTTGTGCTTTGTTTTAGCCATCCTAATCTCAGTCTAGACAGAGATTACGTTATCCTCCATATATTCAGGATTATCTAGTTAGATTATGAACCTACGATTTCATAATACCTCTGTGCCTAGAAGTTGTAACATGCTGAGCAGTCTAATTGTTAGAGATCGGTATCTTGCATCTAATTGTAATCTATTAACTGTACATGGAAATGGTTTCCTTTAGCCATGCATTTTCTCATATTGAATAATGTGATGCGATCCTATATTGTATTATTGTAGTGTACAGCCACCACTGTCCCCACAGACTTGTATTGTATGTGGAGCTGACAATATGTAATGTGTAGGAGTGATGAAAAAGCAACTGCATAAACACCAAAGCCCTTATAACACCTGTCCATGTTGAATGCTTTCTCAACCCTTCACATACATATAGATTTAAAGAAAATGTAGAGAATATATATATTATTTTTTTGGGGGGGGAAATTACAAAACTAGAAACCATTCTTAATAATAATAATTAGAATTTCAGTTTAGAATATAATGCTATTCTTGAGAATAATTAATTCATGAATGGTTTGTTTTCAACAAGCTCTCTTATTTTTCAGCTAAATACCAAGAAATGAGGCAATGTGTACAAAAGAATAAAGAAAAATATCTATGGATAGCAAGTCAATATAGTTGGAGTAGCTTAGGCCACATACTAGTGGAATTTATTTACTATATAGTTTGTCCTTCAAAGTAAATACTCTCTAAAATAAAACATTCTTAATATTTCCTTATCACGTTGTCTTGTTATGCAGAGCTCTCATTAGTCAAAAGAAAACATGGTGTATTTTGGTAACCGAGGTGCCATTTTCTTCTGAGTTTATGTAGGTATTATGAAATGATGACTGCAGCTGCCACATGATTTGATGTGCTTCAAAACTGGTTAGCAATGTCATTAATATTTAAATAAAAAATAATGTAACCATTAAAACTTACATTTGAACTTCAGTTTTTAACACTTGAGAAGAAGTCCACTTTTGTACTGAAAGAAAGTATAAGATTTCAACTGTTAACAATGATTAGGCTGATTTGGTAAAACTTAAATAATAATATTGCAGTTGAAAGCTTCCACTTCATTCCAGTTGTGCTCAGAACAATGATAGAGGTGGGGAGGGGTGCAGCAGTGGCCATTGAGATAAACTGTTTTTAATTATATTTTCTGGCTAAAGATTTGCTTTGCTGCTGTTTGCATTTGCATTTTTAATGTTAATTTAAAAAGTATGTACACTGGCCCTTTAACTCTGCTGCGACTTAAACATTGGCATGGTGATCAGAAAGATGACTATTTGCACATATGTGGTAACCTTAAAGGGCCAGTTAATACAGCACGACTTGGAGCACACCACTATAAAGTTCTCTTAAAACATGTTAATACTTTTTGAAATATGTGCCTTTTTTACATAAAAAAATCATAAATGAAGTGTCGGTTTACATGAGTCATTGGCAGTGCCCCTAGATAGACGTATAGCAACAGCTTTGTGCAGAGAGCATAAGCAAAAATACCTTCACATTCATCTGTGCAGATAAAGGACTGCTAGAATCGGCTAAAGCGTACAGTTGGGGGTTAACATCTGCTGTGTTCCTGAGGTTCGTGGAGAAACTATAAATCTTTGTGCTCATGGAGCCTTCACCACTCAGTGTCAGCAGTTGTTGTTAATCATGGAACAGTCAGAAGTGTGTTTGTAAACTGACCTAAGACTGTAGATTTTTAGCTGTTGTTGGTGTAATAAAAAAGAAAAGCAATAGATCACTTTAACATATAATCTTGTGCTTTTTCACACCATGAAGAGCACTTATAGACTACTTTGTCTCTCCTGTCTGCCTTTCAGTTCTCTATGTTTGAGCACATACACTAAGAGGATGGTTTCAAGGTCTATGTCCTACTCCAGAGAAAACTGACATTTCCAGGTCCTTAGTGAAAACAAAATTAAGAAACTAAGCATTTTATGGTGCAAATTTAATAAGCTACAGAAGTTACACCTTCATAAACTGGTATTAATAAAAAGCAGGTTTCAATCCGATATTAGAATATCAAGTGCGTTGCACTCAACGCAAACGTTCTTATAACATATTATGAAAATCCCTCCAAACACAGGTTATTTCCATATTCCAGGCATTGATTTGTATTGTATGACACATGATAGACAAATATTTATACAGTATTTCATTCTCAATTTGTTTGGTCTGTCACCACAAGTAAACTTTGGCAACAGACTTCATTGGAAGGGAAAAAATTCAAATCCGTTTTGGCTTGCAATACATTATTTTAGCTAACATAATAAGCAGCTTCTCTTGTGTACACTTAAAAAACTGGCAGAAAATTACACATCTTATAGAACTATTGGATGAGGACCAAGACTCTATTTTATATCCTCCTTGACTTGGTTGAGTTTCACATTTTAACTTGATTGCTTTTTCAGTTTGAGTTTTAGAAATGTGTATATGATGTCACTCCAGGCTGGCTCCCTCATTGCCAAAGGTGCCAAGCTATGCATTGAAGTACATGCTGTGTTTTCCTTGGAGTAACATTGACTATTTTGATTTCCAAAGTCAACCTTTTAGTAAATTTATTTGAAATGAAAAAAAGTAATTATAATTCAGATTTGTTTCCTTTTATGCATATTAGTGCCCTCCTAATGTTTTGGTCTATATATAGAAATATTGAATAGGAATCCTAGTTTAGGTGTTTTTATCCACAGTAGCTGAAGAAAATACGCTATTTTTAGACTGGTACCGTATATACCGTAAATATTTTTTTGAGAATTACCATCTGAATAATATAATTCACAATAAATAAAAGATTTATAGCATTTTAATTTCAAACTTCACATAAATGTATGTTCTATAAATCTATACAAAAAATGTTTTTAACAAAAGTAAGAAACTTGAGTATTAGGACAAATTACCTTATGTAAATTCAAACTAGTAATGTAATCCTGTGTTAGATTGCATTGCTTTACACTATTATGAATTTATTGGGGGGGGGGGGTATTTTTCTGGTTCCTTTGTATGAGTAGAAAGGGGTCTTTCGACCATTTTAATCGCTCTGCTTGTAAGTGATGTTGCACTGTGAGGGGGGCGTTGTATTTTCGTTGACACACCTCACAGATTCTGGCACACTGTCATTTGGGGTGACGAGACTAAAATAGTGCTTTATGGTCACAACCATAAGAGCTGTGTTTGCAGAGGGATCAACAAAGCCTATAGTGAAAAGAATACCATCCCCACTGTGAAGCATGGTGGTGGCTCACTGATGTTTTTTGGGGGGGTGAGCTCTAAAGTCACAGGGAATCTTGTAAAAATTGATGGCAAGATGAATGCATTATCAGAAAATACTGGCAGATAATTTGCATTCTTCTGCATGAAGGCTGCGTATGGGACACTCTTGGACTTTGCAGCATGACAATGACCCTAAGCACAAGGCCAAGTTGACCGTCCAGTGGTTACAGCAGAAAAAGGTGAAGGTTATGGAGTGGCAATCGCAGTCTCCTGACCTTAATATCATCGAGCCACTCTGGGGAGATCTCAAACGTGCGGTTCGTGCAGCACGACCAAAGACTTTGCATGACCAGGAGGCATTATGCCAAGACGAATGGGCAGCTTTACCACCTGCAAAAATTAGGGGCCTCATAGACAACTATTACAAAAGACTGCACGCTGTTATTGATGCTAGGTTTTGTACACACACACCGTGGATATAAAAAGTCTACACACCCCTATTAAAATGTCAGGTTTCTGTGCTGTAAAAAAAAATGAGACAAGGATAAATCATTTCAGAACTTTTTCCACCTTTAATGTGACCTATAAACTGTGTCAATTGAAAAACAAACTGAAATCTTTTAGGTAGAGGGAAGAAAAAATATAAAAATAAAATAATATGGATGCATACGTATGCACACCCTTAAACTAATACTTTTGTTGAAGCAACTTTTAATTTTTATTACAACACTCAGTCTTTTTGGGTATGAGTCTATCAGCATGGCACATTTTGCCTTGGCAAGATTTGCCCACTCTTCTTTGCAAAAACACTCCAAATCTGTCAGATTGCGAGGGCATCTCCTGTGCACAGCCCTACAGATTTTCAATCGGATTCAGGTCTGTGCTCTGGCTGGGCCATTCCAAAACTTTTTAATCTTCTTCTGGTGAAGCCATTCCTTTGTTGATTTGGATGTATGCTTTGGGTCGTTGTCATGCTGAAAGATGAAGTTCCTCTTCATGTTCAGCTTTCTAGCAGAAGTCTGAAGGTTTTGTGCCAACATTGACTGGTATTTGGAACTGTTCATAATTCCCTCTATCTTAACTAAGGCCCCAGTTCCAGCTGAAGAAAAACAGCCCCAAAGCATGATGCTGCTACCACCATGCTTCACTGTGGGTATGGTGTTCTTTTGGTGAATGTTTTTGCGCCAAACATATCTTTTGGAATTATGGCCAAAAAGTTCAACTTTGGTTTCATCAGACCATAACACTTTTCCCACATGCTTTTGGGAGACTTCAGATGTGTTTTTGCAAAATGTAGCCTGGCTTGGATGTTTTTCTTTGTAAGAAAAGGCTTTCATCTTGCCACTCTACCCCATAGCCCAGACATATGAAGAATACGGGAGATTGTTGTCACATGTACCACACAGCCAGTACTTGCCAGATATTCCTGCAGCTCCTTTAATGTTGCTGTAGGCCTCTTGGTAGCCTCCCAGGCCAGTTTTCTTCTCGTCTTTTCATCAATTTTGGAGGGAGCTCCAGTTCTTGGTAATGTCACTGTTGTGCCATATTTTCTCCACTTGATGATGACTGTCTTCACTGTGTTTCATGGTATATCTAATGCCTTGGAAATTCTTTTGTACCCTTCTCCTGACTGATACCTTTTAACAATTAGATCCCTCTGATGCTTTGGAAGCTCTCTGTGGACCATGGCTTTTGCTGTGGGATGCGACGAAGAACATTTCAGGAAAGACCAACTAGAGCAGCTGAACTTTATTTGGGGTTAATCAGAGGCACTTTAAATGATGGCAGGTGTATGCTGACTACTATTTAACATGATTTGGAATGTGATTGCTTAATTCTGAACACAGCTACATCCCCAGTTATAAGAGAGTGCGCAGACTTATGCAACCACATTATTTTTCTTTTCTTTTTTTTTTTCTTCACTCCACCTAAAAGATTTCAGTTTGTTTTTCTATTGAGTTGTACAGTTTATAGGTCACATTAAAGGTGGAAAAAGTTCTGATTAGATTTATCTTTGTCTCATTTTTTTGCAGCACAGAAAACTGACATTTTAACAGGGGTGTGTAGACTTTTTATATCCACTGTGTATATGGGAAGGGGAGTGTATATGTATAACTAAAATAACCATGAACTACACAAAGGTTAAATGCTTAGTTTTATACAAATATAACCGATTTCTGTACATGTTTGATAAACAATCAGATTAGAAATTCAACATGGAAGGAAGATTTTTGCTTGCATATGAGAATGAAATAACCAATTCATTAGATTTGGACAACTTTATCTACGCTTTTGACAATTACCTAAATAGCCAACAGTTTTATAAATCTGATTCCAAGTAGCTTAAGATAATGAAAAGCACATTTGCGTGTTGAGTCTTTTTTCCTTTTCACTAACCTCTTTAATTATGCTGTTATCATGTCTTTGTATAAGGTGCAATCTTCCTACTTTTAGTTGTGTGTTAAAGCAATGAAGTGATCCCCATTGCATATATATAGATAGCAGTTGAATATCAGGTGTTTAAAGATGAAGAAAACTTGCCCTTGAAGCAATTCTAGACTCAAGGGTGCGTCTGTAGTTTCAATTTCAAAAAGTGTATGGCAGACATTCAGTGTATGAAAAATTAACTCTTTGCTGCTGTACAATAGCTTTCCCAGTGCATTGAAGTTGTTTTGTTTAAAGCTCCCACAGTACATGTTGCTGATGGCAATTTCTTTTATTCTGATTTTCCTTTTATGTTTGATTTTCTAGGAAGAAGTTGAGAAGTTTACAGACCTTGAGAAACTCTACCTCTACCTCCAACTGCCTTCTGGTCCTAGCAATGTGGAGAAAAGGTGCATAATAAACATTTGTTTTTAATGCTTAATAGTCACTTTCAAAGTAGTCCAGATCCAGACCAGACTGTAATAATATATCCTGCAGCATTACACCCACACAAAACATATTGTGTGCTTTGTTTTAGACAAACACCTTCACCCACAGCCCTATTATATTCCCTCAACATGTAAAACCGTAGCCCGCAAGACTTACAGCTATTAAATTGGCCCCAAATAGAAACCCGCTAACAATCTGCGGGTTACAGGCCCAAAAAACCCTACCCGTCAGTGACGTAATGATGATGATCTCATTTGCCATTGGCTCCGTGTACAACCCGTAACGACGAGTTTGACTAATTAATCATGTTCACGGCCGCACATCTAACGTGCGCAAGAATGGTTTACGTATTTGCGTCCTGGGCCCATAACCCACGGCCTGGTTCAATTTAATAGCTCTGTAACGCAGCTGAATTTCAAGGCTGCAGCCTTTGCAGGTGTGCCGATGCCGCTACAGGGTTCGAATTTAATGGGGCTGCAAGTGTGTTATGTTGTGTGTCTCTTGGCTTCAGTTAATAGCCTGGCTACACACTTACTGTACTTTTGTTTCTATAATATAAGTGTCTTTATGTGGTGGACAATTAAATTACCGAGTCAGGTCAAAACACAGAACATGGTTTCTGGGGGTTCCTACAGTTCATTTTATTAAAAAATAAACATTTTCTGTCAACTACAGAGTAAAATATTGATTTACATATTTAAATTGTATACATGATTAAAATTAGTTAAGCGATCTTTAACACATTTAAAGGCAGAGGTTTTATAAGAGTACTCCCTTTCTACCTACATTATTGCACCTTAATAATATATTTTTTTCCCGATTTATTGTGGAAACTGTTTAAATTGTCTCTATGTTCAGTATATAGCTTGTATGCATGTGCATGTTTTATTTATTACAAAAGTTTATTTTCTTAAAAGCATGAAAATTAGTGATGTGAAAGGTCAAATGTGTGAATTTAATGTATGAGCTAAATCGGCTTTTTATTTAAAATGTTTGGACCTACCTGCAATCTTATAGCATGTTTATACAAACATGTGGTGGATACAACCATTCACACATTGCTCAGCTTTCTTGAATTGTGTGTGTGAAAAGCTGAAGTAAGAGAAGTAAATATCTTTGGCCAATAACCGAAAGGAAAATAATAACTTGACTGGTTCAGCTTGAAACTTTGCTTTCCATAACCCTCTGTAAACATTTTGCAGGGGGGACATTTCCTAAACCTACTCTTTCTGACAAATGTAAAGTAAAGTTGTTTTGTTTTTCTGTTTTTTAACATTTACAATACTTGTTTTCAATTCAAAAAGCTATTGTAGCTTTACAAGCATTCTCCTATAAATTTCTACATTTTTAGAAGTTTGTCTTCATACATTTCTCTTTATAAAATTACACGTGCTCCATTATAGCAAACAACCTCTTGTGAAAATATACATACTAATCCTTGTTCCATTTTTCCTATTTTTTTCTGCATTCACTCTGTATTTCTCAACATGCTTCCAAATGAATTTATTCTTTGTACGTGAAAGAGATACATTTTAATTCTATAAATGTTATCATAGACCTGACACCTATTTAATATGCAAGTGTTTAAACCACAAGCATGTTCCCTCCTTGCTGAACATGTGGCTAACTCTATGCGCTAGGATTTTTCCTTTTTTAATATAATGTGTTTTTCAGGTATTAAGTTACTGCCAAGCAGCAGGGTGTGTTATAAGAGTTTTAAAGTCAGCCAATCTTTTTGGCGCACTCAGGCGGTGTTCTGCCAAAACACAGCTTGGGTTTTCCCAAAGATTCTGCTTTGTTGTTTTTTGGGTAGATGTGAAACAGTCTCCACATCACCTGCATTAAAATTTAAATAACACAGCTAGGCCCTTTTCACATTCCACTGGTGTAATTCTTAAAGCATCTTTCCAGCATTTTAATAAGTACATTCTGAGACTAGGTGGATATAAAAGTAAATGTGTAACTTTTTATTTGGGTCTCATTTTACAAAGCACCAATGCAGTCCCATAATTACATATGCATTTTTAGGAATTAGACCGTGAGTAAAATTAAATACAACTATTATAACCATTTATATACACATATATATATTGTTACTTTAATTATTTTGTGTTGCTGATAAGACTAACTAGATTTGCAACTGTCCCTTAGAAGATCTGGCAGTAAAAAGTCATTTTTCAACACAAGCAACTGAATCCTTATCTTGCATGGAAGGTTCCTGCCCATTTGTGAGAACGGATGAAACCAAAACAAAAATGGTGGCTCCCACTACTAATTGGTGAAACCACGAAGATCTCAATTACTGCAATAATGAAAAGTATACATATAAATAAATGCGATAGCAATTGGCTGTTATGAAGAATTTGGAAAAGGAAGTGTTAGTGGGAGACCAACTCTCTATATCTGGGGCATTTATAAACTATGAAAGTGTGAGGTAATAAAGAAGAACAGCATGTCCAGTTGGATAAATAAAAACAGTTGCATAGACTTTTTTTTGTTAAAGTCTTATTTTACTATATACCAGCTGGGAATCCTCTTCTTTATCACATCTACTATGAAAGTTAATGACCCTAGATAAAGATAGATGGAGGTGCTTTACAGATAATTAATATACCAAAACGTCAAGCTCAATCAACACTACTACTCAAAATGGATAACGGCAACCTGTTTTGTATATGTACTTTCGTCTTTGCAATACCTGGAACCTTTTCTGTGTCGCTTTACAGGATGTGTCTGTTTTTTTTTTTTTTTTTTTCAATTTATACAAACATTTTGCCTGTTATGACTTTTTTCGAAGGACTACTATGGTCATTTTTTTAAACAACCTATTTAGAAGAACTGCACTTAAAAATAAGCAATATGTAAAAAATAACAATACAGCCTCCAATGTATTATTTTATGTGCTGCTGTGGAATCTACCATTTTAGTTTTCCATTGCTCTACCTTCTGAGTGTGGCAGTTTGAATACTCAGGAAGTGTGTATCAGCACATTGGAAATGTGGCATCTTCAAATGCTAGTGCATAAATGCGGTCTAATACAATGTGCATTAGTTTAAAAAGACACACCCTGTTGAGAGACAAAACCTGCAGGAAACGCACCAGTGAAGAAAATGGAAGCCTGTATGAAAGAAACACTGCAATGTAATATTTATATTTTGATCTTTTGAGGAACTTGACTTCATAATGGACAAAATGTGTTTCAACTGTTTAAAATAATTAATGACAGCCTTTCATTTTTTAACTATTATTTTGCTTTAGTGATGACAGACATTTTGTCTTGGTTTGTAAAAGGATTAGAAACCTGGGGGGAGGGGGGATGGGAGGAACAATGGACGCCGATACAGTTCTGTACTTATTTCTTTTATGAAATGTCCTCTGCAAATAGCCTATTGACAATAATAGTGGCAGAAAAAGGCCCTGTAGGGTAACATTCCCCCTGAAGTGACAGACTAGCAGTCTAAGATGGATTCAGCCATGACACAGAGTCCTCTAAAAATAAGATTTTCTCTAAGATGCTTTTATGTTTCTGCCTTATACCTGCTAATGTTATTTTGTTACAAACTTCACAGCAGGTTAAGTTTTTGCCATAATACAGAGGTCTTTTTAACCAATAATTGCATATAAAACTGACAAATGTGAAGTGTCTATTATCAAGTTTTGTTATTCAAAAGACCATATGGAAAATAAATGTTTGCAGTGGCCCTTTAATATGGGACTACAGCGGATCTGTGGTGTTAATTTGAATCCGTTTTTCTGTACCTCTGCTTTTGTTTGTGACCTTGATTCCGAAACACTTTATTCTACCAAGAAGCATATTTGTTCCCATTACTGTCAATGGAAGCCACCAGTGTCTGTCTGATACAAGCTGCTGCTGCTTAGTGAATCGCACACTATTCCTTTCCATGTATCTAGTCAGTATATTTAGTTGAGCTATATGTAAAACCATTCTGTTGTATACATTCTAGCTTTCATTTTGTTACAAGATTCAAACGTCTAAACATACTTTCCATTCTATATTTTTTAGTGATCAGAGCTCTTTGTCATCGAGTCGAGCTCAGCAAATGCATGCATTCTCCTGGATTCGGAATACCTTAGAGGAACACCCAGAGACTTCTCTGCCCAAACAGGAAGTCTACGATGAGTATAAGTAAGTCTGTGTTGCATGTCTTACATGTGTATCGTGAAAACACTTGGGGCCTCATTCTATTATCGGCCGCAGCCGTTGCAGGGCCGCAAGGACCGGCCGCAAGCTTTCCGGCTATTCTATTCCCCTCCGGCCGGGGATTCCGGCAGGCTTGCGGCCGGCGCCTTGCTATCTCTTGCGGCCGATCGCGCCGGAGGAAAGCCTTTGATCTAAAACGGCCGCAAGGAAATCGGCCGTAAGAAAAGCCTGGTTGCTATTCTATTGCTCCGGGAACCCTCTCTGCAAGGCTAAAAACGAGCCGCAGCTTACTTGCAGCAAACAGGTCCCGCTAGCACCAATTAAGCACATAAAATAGCTCAAATAAAGCCATCCTGCACTTTGCAGAGTCTATAAAGTGATATTCGGTGTTAGCAAAAATAGCACATAATTACCCTATACTCAAATCCGTAAAATAAATTTTTTTTAATATACGTAAAATATACATGTAAAAAGTCCATAGGGCTTGGAGCACCTCAGACACGCCCACGCCGCAGCCGGAAAATAAACAGTTAATTTAAACTCGGGTTTGGGCTGATGTGCAAGCTTGAGAGTGGGTTACTTTTAATCCTCATGTCCCCCAAAATTATCTCTAGCATTTACAGAGCTATACAGTACAATTTATTTTTGCGTTTTTAGATTTCACAGCTTACGGCCGGTTCCAAGATATGCGGCGGCCGTTTAATTGAATTGCGAGTTAACAGAACCCCCGCAAGGAATCGCAGCCTTATGGCCGATTTACGGCCGATAATAGAATGAGGCCCTTGGCGTGGTATTGTCCAGTTTTCCAAATTAAACGGTTTAAAATTAACAGTCCTATAAAATCAGTCGTTTTAAGGAGATTCACAGAATACATTATTTATCAGCTATGATATATAAAATCGGGAGATTGTCAGACAATGATTTCTTGTTTCAGAGATTACACAGTTAATGAGCTGACTGTTCAGTCTTTTTGTTTTATTGGCCTAGAAGGCACTTATATTTAGTTATCGGATTACTTTTATTGATTTGGAGGCACATTGAAATTACATACAGTTATTACTTTACAGAGACTCCTGTGCTAGAAAATATGCTCCTTATCCAGTTTGTGAAATATGCCCAAGTCGGAATTAATACTACAGCATCACAAATGTAATATGTTAAAATCAAAGGAACACAGCAACGATGCAGAAATAAAAAATATATGCATAAATTAATTTGGATTTGTAGTTGATAGTTATTTTAAAACATTGTTTGGAAGTATTAGATAATTACTCTTGAAAGTTAAGTATTTCAAGCATAAATAATATGAAAAGAACATCCCTCTGCAAATGCTTTAATATAGGATGATTAATTATTATTACAATAGAAGGTGATAAGCAGAAAGAGCTAGTTGGTTAAATGTGTGTAAACACAGAGGCTTATACATGTTAAAATCTGTGTAATTACTCTTCTCTATCACTTGGGCAGCATCTTGCATGCCCTAGATAAAGATACAGAGACTCAGTGTTTCACTTTTCTGATCCATGGTACGAGTCTGTCATGTTGCACACTTGCCAACCAGTTGTAGCTCTGCCATTTTCCTCATTGCACAATTTTACTCCGGTCACAGTGTTATACTACTATTAAATTATATTTCTTTATAGAGCTTCAAACATTTTCTGTCAGCTCTACAAATTTTTTTGTTTTTTAGCAAATAAAACAGGAGACCAGGACGCTGATTATTTTAGTTTTTTCTTTATATATTTATATGTGTGTTATGCCTTGGCCCTAATAAATAGCCTAGGTGACTCTTCTGGTATGGCTTGCTCTTAGGTACAACTGAAGTCAGAAAAACATGTGAGCTTAATCAATATTCTGTTTAATAGAACATTTTCTTTACTGATACATTATAAAAATAAAGGGATAAGAATACATACTCAGGATTTAGGCTTTCTGGTAGTGATGCAACAATTTTATTACTGACAGTCATCCACTCATAGCAAAACCTTCATCTAGGTAATGCAGCAGTTGAATATTTTGTATACAACACAAGCCTACACATGCTATATTGTGATATATGTCTGTTTCTTTTGCCACCACTGACATTGCACAACCAAATGAAATACACAGAAGTTGTGTTTGAATATGAATGAATATATCCGCTATGGTCAAACCACAGGTCTTCAAAACCCATCTATGCAAATAAGGGTTTGTTTTATCATGATAGTATACACACCCAGAATACTGGAAAATAGGCAGTTTGTCTTGGCGGCATAACGTCTTGCCCAAGGGCAGGAAGAGATAGTAGAGCCAGATTCACTTACCACTAATACACCATGTCAGTCTTTGTGGTGTTCCATCTTGAATGAAAAGTGTAAGCAAAATGTGATATGATGTCGGTTGTGTAAATACAGTCCACATCTAGCCTTATTTTTCATTGGAATAATCTATAGGAATCTGAAGTGCAAATTTCAGTAGCCCTGGCTGCCAGGCTCACAGGAGATTTCCACCCCTGTATTACATTATTGCTTACCCATTCCAAGGGGGGTAATAGTAAACCATTTTATTGTTTGCTTCTGATTACATTTCACAATTGTACTTACTGGCTTTAAAATCATATTTTTTTATGTGTTTTAATGAGTTACAATTCTGTTATTCTGCAGAGTGCTTAGGCTTCCACACAATGTGTTTGGATCACGTTCCCACTCTTTTCTTAAACACACCATAATATATTTGAGTGGGTGTTAGGACAGACTGTTTTTGATGCTTAAAATGTGCAAAACAGATATATAAACATTTTGATTTTCCAATGATGAAGTGTTTGTCAGATCCTTCAGTATTGTATGTATATTCTCCTCTTCTTGTGTTTCAGGAGCTATTGTGACAATCTCGGCTATCATCCACTAAGTGCTGCTGACTTTGGGAAGATCATGAAAAATGTGTTTCCAAACATGAAGGCGCGTCGCCTGGGCACGAGAGGCAAATCAAAATATCCTTTACTCAAAGCTACGTCCAAGTCTGTAGTACACTCCCTCACAAGACATCTGTTGTTGTAGTTCAAGTAGAAACTAAATTTAGAAGAAAAAAATAATCCCACAATATGCCAAACAGTGTGGTGAAAGACTGTCTATTGTTATCTTTATTCTTTTGTGAAAGGAACCCATTATATTTACCAATACAATCTGTAAAAAATATTAATAAGCTCCACTTTCTCTATTTTGCTGTTTTTATCAGTGATTTTAAAAGTAGGTTTTATAAAAGTTAGTGAATCCTGTTCCAGATTTGCTTAAGGTTACATACACTATTCTATTTTCGCATATGTCATTTTAAAGTATAAAAGCGATTATGTTAGCCAATTGTACTATAAAAATCTAGTTTATATTGATTACAAAGTATGTCAATTTTTTTACTTCTTCAAACTGCAAAAGATACCTTAACTCTGCTACGTATTGCTATAGTGGACTGAGGAAGAAAGCATTTGTGCATATGCCATCATTGCCCAACCTTGACTTCAACAAGACTGGAGATGGGGTAAAACATAATAATCTCATTAACAAATCATCTAACTCAATGGTTCCTCAACCTGTCCTCTGAGGCCTTGAGTCAGACGTAGCGTCTGAGTCAGACGTTCTATTAATAAGGACGCAGGCGGGCTTTGGTTATTCTTAAAGCTTCACATGTCCGGTCTCTGGGGAAACTGTGTGCTCTTGAAATTTATAGCACCTATACTGCACATCATGCAGATCTGTGTCAAGATATAAATGTTAAGGATGCAGTATTTATTTTTTTCATTATTTAGCAAATCTGACACATCTGTATTTCACATCAACCTGTGCCAGATAGATGGACAACACAGTGAATTGAAGCTTTAGTGAATAAATCCAGATCTGCTAAATAGAACAAGTGAGCTGCCCTCTACTTGTAGTGAATCAGTGAGGATTTATCACAGAATACAATGAAACATTTTCAACTAGGAGCCTTCTCAAGCTGAATGCTTTAATGCATTGGACCACAACCTTTTTTTTCACGGAAGACTTAAAAGTTGACCAGGATCTTCGCAGACCATTGGAATAATGTTGTGGTCCTCTCAGACTACATAATGATTTTAGTCTGCTATTTTAACAATTGTAATGTACTGTACTATGTTGGGACATAGCCTGTACAATTGCAACCCACGCAATCCTGTTCTACTTTTTATCCACCTTCAGTCAAGTTCTTTTTTTGCAATCCCAGTTTTACTGTGGGCTACTTGATAGCGTTTGTGACCACAATTTGGGGAATCTGCTTTTGTTCATTCACTGCACATGGGAGCAGTTCACTTTTTTTTCCAGTATTGAGTTTTATAACTGGAACTTAGAAAAGCACTCAAACTCCCTGTTACTCAGCTGAAAGGAAATATTAATGCTTTTCACATTTTTTTTGTCAATTAATTAGCCACCTCTGTATGTATTTTAATGCCATTTTAGTCACGGACTAGAAACATATGCGTTGAATTATTAGGTGATTGTTTGGGATTTTTTTTATTTCTGATGTTCACATCTTTCTGAGCAATTATTTATTTATGGTATCTTTCAAAATAGAACAACTATTTATTTTTCTAATGTTGTATCTTGTTATCCCATTTCTTAGCAAGGCAGCTTCTTTCTGCAAAATGTTAAAATTACTGACCCATTCATACAACCTTAAATTACAAACCCATTGATACAACCTTAAGATTTATATGACTGAGCAATTGGTTTGGGGAGAATTTTAAGGTTCTATTAACATGTGTTATGCACTTTTATTTAATTTGTACTTAATGTTATATTGTATTCTTCATGTAGTGAGTAATCGTTCTCTTATTTCAGCTGGAAGGCATGGAAGTGTCTGCTCAGTTACAGAGTGCTGATGAAGAAGTTGTGTCTGCTGCTTGTCGCCTTGTCTGTGAATGGGCCCAGAAGGTCTTAAGCCAGCCTTTTGATTCTGTCTTGGATTTAGCTCGTTTTCTTGTTAAAAGTCATTATATCGGCACTAAGTCAATGGCAGCTCTGACTGTAATGGCAGGTGATTCAGCAGGTAATCTTATAATCTTTGCTTTGAACTCTTCAGCTTGCTCTGAGTTTTCATGATCTCAAAAATCTCACAACTAGAATCCTTTGCATCCACATTGGGGGGATTTTGGTGAAGGGAGAAGCTTCGATTGACTACAGGTTGCAAGTGATTTCAAAGTGTAATTCATATGATCTGCATTCTTTAATTTAGATCTATATAACTTAGTTTAATAACTGACAATGAAAAGGTCCCATTTACTGAAAAAGTTAGAAGTACTCATAAAAATAATTGTAACTGGTTGTAATAAAAAAAAATACATTAAGGTACCTTAAATCTAATGTAGATATTCAATTTATTTCATGTATAAAATTAACTGAAAAATCCATCCTCCAAGGCAAATATTTTATCGACCGCAGTTAAGGGATTGATAATGGAAATAGCCATTAAGCTATTAATTGTTATGTCTGTGTCCATTTACATGTGTGTACCAACAGGGCATGCTTTTATCCCTTTATTACCCCATCACTAATCTGAGTTACTGCTGAGAGAGCCAATACCGCAGATAGAGGATCATTTTAGTTCATTTATACTTAAAATAAGTCTTCTATATAATTGTTAAGGATCTCCACATATAATTTTAATTCTCGACAATTTCAAGTGAGTTTATTTTTATGTGTACTTTTTACTTCATCAAGGGATACATGGGACCTTTTCTCTGTCACTTTAAGTGTATTCTGTAATGACTCTTCCCCTACTTTTGAATTTTGCAAAACTAAAAAATGATAAATTACTGTGCTGAAGAAAGAGACCACTTTCTAAATTGTTTCCCAAAGAAATAAAGTACAGTTCTTCTCTAAAATTTGAACCACATGTTTGCTGTTTCAGCCAGTCATAGGGTGTCCCAGAGGAAAAAACATCTGTGAAAATAATCTACAGTTAATTGAAAAGCCAACATTGGTCTCACTCTAAAGGAGAATTTGAAGGGTTAGCTCTATATTAACAGTGATTTATTTTATTATTTAGTGTACTATTTGTATACTTTCAGGAGATTATAAACTGAAAATAATGCAGCATTTTGACACTCATTAATTCTCTCATGGTAATAACTGCTGTTGTGGACATAGTAAACATAAATGTAATATTTATAGCTTTAAACTAAATGAAAATACACACTTCATTCCAGCCAGTCAGTCTAAAAAGAGTTCATTTGTATGGACTGCAACATGTCTACATATTGGTTCTTCAGCAGAGCAGCTACAGACCGAGTGCAATGATCGGTCACTCTAAATAATTGAATAGGTTTCGATTCCTCGTTACAGTCTTGCTTCAAAGAGAGCTAGTAGTGGAATTGCTTTGATAATTTGTGGATTGAGCAGATTAATGCAATTTTTATGCCATATGATAATGTATGCCATTAGATTAATATATGTATAATAACGGTGTAACCGTGTACTTGTCTAACAGCTGTTATTATTCATAGACCTCAATTTCCATTCTAGAATATATATATATATATATATATATATATATATATATATATATATATATATATATATATAATGTGCATATATAGTATCTCACAAAAGTGAGTACACCCGTCACATTTTTGTAGATATTTTATTATATCTTTTCATGTGACAACACTAAAGGAAATGACACTCTGCTACAATGTAAAGTAGTAAGTGTACAGCCTGTATAACAGTGTACATTCGCTGTCCCCTCAAAATAACCCAACACACAGCCATTAATGTCTAAACTGTTGGCAACAAAGGAGAGTACACCCCTAAGTGGAAATGTCCAAATTGGGCCCAAAGTGGCAATATTTTGTGTGGCCACCAATATTTTCCAGCACTGCCTTAACCCGTTTGTGTGTGTGTGTATATGTATATATATATATATATATATATATATATATATATATATATATATATATATATATATATATATATATATATATATATATATATATATATATATATATATATATATATATATATATATATATATATATAAAAATTTAGGCATATTTTTGTACCTAGTCTGCCTGTGTGCCTAGTTCCACACAACTAAGCACCCCGCTGCTTATTGTGTGGACACCCCTCTCTTCTCTTCCATAGCTAGTTAAAAACAAACACTGTATTCTAGCCTATGGCTAGGGTCATGTTTGCAACAATCTTCCAGAAGTAATGTGGAGCCCCGTGCTCTTGGCGCAAAGCTGCACTATTTCTGAAGAGTGTTGCAAACATGACCCTAGGCCAAATCATCTAGAATACAGAGAATAGGAAGGAAGGAAGTCCTATTCTGCAAACACAATGCCAAATATATGAATAAAACGGTGATAAATACTGTGATTAATACATATTTTTTGCTTCCTTTTTTTGATTAATGCTATGTGTGAAATTATACTGCTAGCCCTTTTACCTATGCTTCCAATGGCTCCACCCTTAAAAGGTTACAGTGATCTAACCTTTCAGCTATCCTCCCTCCTTACTCTTTTATAGCCATTATTGTTTTGTTGGGTCCGACTCTCCATGACTTCATGGACTGTAACACAACAGGCACATCTTTATGTCCATGGTTATGCTGATTCACTTGGTTTTCATGGCAGAGATACTGGAGTGGGTTGCCAGTTCCTTCTCCAGTGGGCAAAAGCATACAGCTCCAGGCTTGGCTTCAGGGTGGTGTAACCTCTTGGTTCCCTGAGTGGAATTGAACCAAAGTTGCAGTGGTGAAAGCACCGAATACTAACATGGGACCACCAGGGAACCATACATGCCTCTAAAATTGCTAAAGATGCAAATGTAAATAAGCGACCTCTTACTGAATGGACCGCTGTTATTCTGCCTCTAATATCCAAAGAACATCTTTGGATTGCAAGATTTTTAAAGTAGAAATTTGTATTTTTATATTAACATGTTTATACCAATTTCTAATGTATTTACTTCTCCAACAGAATAACATAAAAATTGAAGAAGACAATGTAATTTACATGACGTTCTTATTGTAAAATACAATGCTCATGTCTTAAATAAAAATCAATGTTAAAAAAAAAAAAAATACATAATAATCTACAGTACCTTTCATGCACTGAAAAACAATTACATTGGCTTCTCTTAGCTCTGTCTTTGTTCTTTTACACCAGGGTGTGTTCATATCTACTAGTGTATACACAGTAGTACTTTATTGTAAGTAACTCATATTGGCTTTATAGCACCATTGTAGGACGTGGCAAGTACAGTAGGTCACTGCAGCATGACCCACATGTTGCAAATCAGTATTTTTGGGAAATATGGTGAATACAAATGAGATTGTGTATGGAATGTGCATTTGCAGTATGTATTTTGCCAGTTGTCTTTACCTCCCTCTACTGGCATAAGTAGAATGTACTACATATAACCATACACAAGCATTGAATCTGAATCTTTTAAACCAGTAAGAGGCTGCTATGGACATCCTTTTATCATCTCAGATGAACAATTTATTGTTCAACTGCATCCTGCCAAACCATTTTCAAAATAATATATTTATAGGAAATAATACATAAGCAGGAATTATTTTAATGGTTACATGCATAATTCTAGGCACACCACATGTTCTTATCAATTAATTTTACAGTAGGTAACTGATTTAATCGCAATTTCACTTAATTACTTATTTCTATACTAACATAGATGACAGTAGATGATATTCAATATCATGTCATGTTGACTTAGGTCATGCTGACATTCTAAGTATTAATAATCAAATGTCCCTTATTCATCATTGCAGTATTATCAAAACTCAGTTCCACATGTACATTTCATACATGGTATGAATGCTTTAACTATCCCTTGACAGAAAGGAGAGAGAAACATGTTTTCATTATAAAGTAGTACAAAATATTTAAATGTAAATGAGTTCATGAGTCTTACATTAAAATTTAATTCACCATTTAATCAATGTTCTATTTCTTTACTAGTGTCTACACAGTTTGTTTTTATTTTTTGTTTATCGGGATTTGGAATATATTTTTGGAATATATTTAAGCTCATGTATAAAATCAAATGTTTGGTGAGTTAATCAGGCTGATTGACAAGAAAAAATACAAACTGCAAATGTAATTTAAAAATAAATCAAATTAAGTTGATAAAGTACTGAATACCTATAGCTTTCAATTACATTTTGTACTGCAGCTGTATGTAGTTTTAAGAAAATCAATATCATTTCTCAAGTTACTTCCTATTCTTTAAATGTATGTAACCTAAAAGGAGTGACATCAGGCCAGAAGCTAAAGTGCTATTTTTATAGATACACTATTTATTTGTGTGTTTCCCTTGTAATGTTTTGTTGAAATATTCTAATTGTCTATCTCGGTTAAACTTAAAGTTAATGCAGAAGAGTAGTGATCAGGGTGAGGGAAAGCCTCAGAGGACATGTTTGCATTTTATCCTCCTCCCATTGTAAGTAATAAACCTTTTTTTTTTTTTGCTGATTTAACACTATACTGTTCTGCTTGCATCCATCTTGTAGCGATCATATCTTTCTACTTACATGCACATACATATGTAATCAATATAGATTGGACTAGAAGTGCATGTTGAAAGGCTGTTGACCCTGAGGGAAGAAATAGAATAGAGAGAACAAAGCCAATGTCTGCTTCCTACCTCAGGCCCATAGCCATCTAACAGGGGGCAGAAGACTACAGTCTATATTTTATTAAAATTATCAGAAATGAGAAAACAATAGCTAAAAAGTGTTAATCAAACCAAAAATAATATGTTGGCAGCTTACACTTATATATTTGTAAGTTTTTAAATTATTGAATTATACTTCATCCACTTGTAGAAACAAAAACATGTAGTACATTCACACAGGTATAGTTGTAAATGGCCACAAAAACACATTTGCGCCCAGCCTCTGGAAAACAGAAATCGTTTTACAAATTAACATCTCTATAAAGGAATATTTAAATTCTCAGCTGACTTTCTGTTGAAAAAAGGATAAATATTGAAATTTTAGTGCAAAGTTTTGCTAAAATGTTATTTGGGGTGAAGAACTCCACTACTTTCCCTCGTCTTTGTCACGATACTAGAAATGATGTTAGATTTCTAGGTAGATCTCATGGGTAAACTATATGATCCTGTTGTTTTTAATGTACATATATTAAATCTTTATTATATTGTTTACTTGGTAAGATTTTTATGGAATTTTTTTTTTCTTTGCAGGATTAAAAGGAATTACACAGGCATCTGCTTTTGTACCCATGTCTGAAAGTAATACTTTCCAACCTCAAGTTAAGACCCTTGCCTCCCCTGTAGATGCAAAGCAGCAGTTGCAGAGGAAAATACAAAAGAAACAGCAAGAACAGAAGCTTCAGTCACCTTTACCTGGAGAACTACAAGTCAAAAAAACAGATGGAAATGGATCAAATGGAATCACAAGTATCTGCAATGGAAGCCCTGCAATTCTATCTCCACAGCCTATTGGTATTGTAGTGGCAGCTGTGCCCAGCCCGATTCCGGTAAGCCTTACGGCATAATCAGGCTTTCTTCAATCCTTCCTTAGTGTGGCTTGTTCCTTAATCAGATTCTACCTGCATATATAAACATTTGTGTAGCTTCTCTCATTCATTTAAAATGTTGTATTGATGGTGGCAGTGTGTCACAATCTTATTTTGGACTAATTCAAGATGATTGTTACTGTTAAATACTAACAAGAGGTTTATGATCAGAAATTTCAAAACCAAAAATAAATCACATAACTGATTTAGTCACACTGTGCCATCACCATGAACACCATATTTGTTTTTGTAAACAACACTGCCATCATCTAAAACACTATTTAGTTCAAAATGTGATTGAATTGTAAATATACTTACTGATACATTGTAAGTTATAATGTTCGTTGTCAAAGAGTTATAATCTGAAAGCAGTGTCCAACAGACCATTAAAGAAAATGGTCCTTCACCATTGACTAAAAGAGATTGTGTAGCAAGAATAATAGAGTAGCTGAAGAATAGAATATAACATATATAATAAAAAGTAAAATAGAACATAAAAGTTGCTCACAAACAAAAATAAGCTTATTTAGCTGTCCGTATTTTGCCTTTTTGCAGAGCTAGAACATGGGTGCTAGACTTTATTTAGTTATTTTATACTTTACTACAAGTGGACTGCCCACCAGCTTAACAGTCATAAATCGTTTGCATAGTCATGCCATAATCTTCTCTTCCACAGCTACATTAACAGCTCCATTGATATTTTAATTTCCCTGCAGGCTTCACAAAGTTGCATGGCTTTTGGAGATCTGTCAGTAGACTAGCTTTTGTGGATCACTGTAGTTCAGCATTAAGGATTGCCTTCAGAATCACAAGTAGACTAATACCTGAAGCATTGTGACTTGCCTTATTCTCCTTTTTAGATCTTCTTTCATTTTAGTTGTGCTGTAATGAATGTTAAGTTTTATTCTTCACTCTCTACTCACCTAGCTAGATGACGTTTATCAAAAATATTTAAAAGAAGTTCTTCCATTAGCTTTTTACTGACTTTTCCGTGATATGTGATGATTCTAATTTTTCACCAACCGAAGCTCTTGTAAGTGAAAGAAATTCACTCTTTGCAGTCCTCAAATGAAAACTAGCTAAAACAGTTTATGGATAGATAGAAAGCACAGGAATTGTAAGACTAGTCCCAATATGTTATGTTCCTCATTTGTGTTTTATACTTTTTGAGACTGGTAGATATCATTGAAGTCTCCTTTTTTTTTTTTTTTTACTACTAATTCAGTAGTTCAGGGTTTTCAACCATTTCTTTAATGAGAGGTACTTTTGATCAATAGGAAAATATTGTAAGCAGCTGAATCCTATATTCATTTCAAGATCCAACATATTGCATGGTTTTTTCTGTTTTGGAAGAAGTAAAACAAAAAGTTGACTTTATTAAATGGATCCAGATTGTTCATTGTATTTTCACATCACTGTAGAGTAGCTGTCCACCTGATACGTAGCAGCTACCAGTATGTCCCATACTGCATGCTGAGGCACCCTAGTTTACATTATAATTATGATCTTAACTTAATCACTTTGGTAATGTTCAACAACAACAAAATGAGAACCTCTTACTGAAGGTCCACTGCAGTTTATGAAAAATCTTCATGTTTGTGCAGTACATAAGAAACCAACATTAGGAACAATGTAAACCATGAACATAAAAACAATTTAGAGGAAAACAATCTTAATTTTAGGACAATTTGCTTGTGTATTCTGAAGCATAAAGGCTGAGAACATGTTCTCAGTAGAGAAGATGTTGTTTAATTGGTAAATTGAGTTAAGCTTTTATTATCGGACACCATCCCCCACACCTGCTCAAAATGTATACCCGTAAATACTGCATTACTGGCTCTGTACTTTCCCTGCACTGGATGAGAAAGATTACTGCTTCTTATTTTAGTTTGTTACATACTTTTTCAAAAACATGTGGATTTTTTCTAATCTGCAGGGGTCTTTTTTTACTTGGCCTCTCTATAGCTCATACAAATCCTTTGTTAATACAATATTATGCTATTTTTTTAATACAAATACATTTATTTTTGTAGCTTAACGCTTTATTCTTAACTTTAACAGGTGTCGAGAACCAGGCAGCTTGTGACATCTCCTAGTCCTGTGGGCTCATCTGATGGAAAAGTGCTCCCTCTAAACGTACAGGTGGTCACACAGCACATGCAGTCTGTAAAACAGTCGCCAAAGACTCCCCAAAATGTTCCAGCAAGTCCTGTGGGTGATCGTTCAGCTCGGCATCGGTACCCTCAAATCTTGCCTAAGCCAGCCAGCTCTAGTGCACTGACCATCCGCTCACCCACCACTGTGGTTTTCACCAGTAGCCCAATCAAGACTGTGGTCCCAGCACCACACGTTAGCTCTCTAAATGTGGTAAAAATGACAACAATATCCCTTGCACCCAGTAATGCTGGAACTCAAGTGAAACAAACCACCTCTCAAAGTAATAGTGCTGGTGCAACAGATGAAACTAGGACTGGTCCCCAAATCAAAAATGGCTCTGTGGTCTCACTGCAGTCTCCTGTACCCAGGACAAACATGTCGGTTGCATCTTCAGTGGAGGTTAAAACAGAACCTGAAATAGTGACAGAGGAAAATACAGTACAATGCCAAGAGACGTCTGATGGTTCTAAAACCAGAAAAGGAACTCCTGTTATGTCTTTCACGCACAAAAATAATCAGGAGAGCGTGACCTTAAAATTATCCCTAGATACTGCCCGTGATTTTCAGACTATCAGAGCCTTTGATAATAAAGCTGAGGGAACAAGGACCAAAAACAAAAGTCGTTCCATCGAAAGTATTTCTGTTTCTCCAGCTGGCAGCAGCCATAATACTGTTACTCTTTGTGTTGCTCCACAAAGCCTCTTTAACAATCGTGCTAGTCCAAATGTTAATGGTGATCCAGCTGGAAAGGATGTTAGGTTGTGTAATAAGAGTCCAAGAAAAAGACTACCTGCCACAGTGCAAGACTCGCAGATACCACCAGCGAAAAAGTCACTTCTTGGTCAGCTTACTTCAGAAAGTCCAAAGCCAGGAGGTTCAAGTGCTAAGAAGGTTCCTAAAGTACTGCTGGGAAAAAGTGATAATGCAGGAACTGTAATTTTAGCACCTAGCAAAGGGACTCTACGAGGGAATGCCACAATGGTAGCAAATTATCAATTGAGTGGAGTTGGTGAAAAGACCACCGATTCTCCCCAAGAACTTCTGGCATCAACTCAGGATGTTAAAGTAAAACTTGAAGGAAGTGTGTTTCAGTTTGTGAATGATTCAAAGCCAGAAATCCCTTTCAATCAAAATGACTGGCAGCAAATAGCTGACAGTACAGATTTTACATCTGTTAATTGTGAGCAGCCTCAAACAATTGGTGTTATGGATATGCCTGGAACTTCTAGTGCTGATACTCTGCAAAAGTCGGTATGGGTACCAGTAGACTTTGAGGGAATACAGCAGGACGCATTCAGCCAGCAACTTGAGGATTCATCTTTGAATCAGCTACAAGCACATTCTTCAAACCAGTTACCTCAGCGTTCTGATCTTGCAGACCCTCCAACTGACAGCTTCTTTTCTTTTGATGATGACCTCACACAAGACAGCATTGTTGAAGAGCTGGTGCTCATGGAAGAGCAAATGTCGATGAACAGTAATTCTCAGACCTATGGAAGCTTAGGAATGGTGCTGCAAAATCAAGCTTCTGCTGCCCACGGGACACCCGTACCCACTCATCCAAGCAACACACATTTCTACCATTCAGTTCATAGCAGTGGTACTCCAGTTCACACACCTACTCCAACACCAACTCCAACTCTAACTCCAACGCCAACATCAGAAATGATTTCTGGCTCCCAGAGTTTATCAAGAGAAAGCCCATGCTCACGATTAGCTCAGACAACACCTGTAGATAGTGCTTTAGGAAGTAGCCGTCATACACCAGTTGGTACCCCACATTCTAACTGCAGCAGTAGTGTTCCTCCAAGTCCAGTTGAATGCAGAAATCCATTCGCATTCACCCCGATAAGCTCCAGCATGTCATACCATGATGCTAGCATTGTCTCAAGTAGTCCAGTGAAACCGATGCAACGCCCAATGGCTACTCATCCAGACAAAACAAAACTAGAATGGATGAACAATGGATATAGCACTGTTGGTAATTCATCCGTGTCTAGCCATGGTATTCTTCCAAGCTATAAAGAATTGTTAGAGGACAGTTTCCGAAAACCGCATGCATTTGCAGTGCCTGGTCAGTCATATCAGACTCAATCTAGACATCATGACAATCACTTTGGTCGATTGACTCCCGTCTCACCAGTACAGAATCAGCTGCCCTCCATAAATAGCACCAGCAAACAGGAGGGCTTTGCAGTTCCTGCTCCATTAGATAACAAAGGAACAAATTCATCTGGGAACAATAATTTCAGGTGCCGTAGTGTTAGTCCAGCTGTCCATCGCCAACGTAATAATAGTGGGAATACAAACTGCCCAGTTTCCAATGTACAACGATCTAACGTGGCAGCTTTTTCAACTGTAGTAACACCCGAAGTTCATAGCATTCTTACCAATGCCCAATCCGACACCAGTGCCAATAGCATAGCGCAAAGGAGTCAGTCCGTTCCTCTAACAGTAATGATGCAGACTGCTTTCCCTTTGCTTCAGAAACAAAGTAATGCACAGAACATTACACATGTATTGTTAAATAAACTGGATTCTGATAGAGATGATGCTGTTCGAGGGTTAGGAATAAACAATATGCCTTCTAATTACACTGCAAGAATGAATCTCACTCAGATATTGGAAACATCTCCCATGTTTTCTGGTGCCAATCAACAAAATATGATGAATTCCAGCACTTCAGCTTATGATTTCCAAACGCCAGCTTACCTCACGAAAAACAGCAGTACAGATCAGATGAGTTTCACATCTGGAGACAACCAAGCACAATCTGAAATTGGAGAGCAGCAGCTTGATTTTAACAGCACTGTTAAGGACCTATTAGATGAAGAGAGCCTCCAAACCAACCAGCAACTTGTGGTTCAAGTGGCTTCAGATTTGAACAATGCCTCTGATTTCTCCAGCGACATTCGGTTGTCTTCTGAGCTCTCAGGCAGCATTAATGATCTGAACACATTAGATCCAAATCTGTTGTTTGATCCGGGTCGGCAGCATGGACAGGATGATGATGCTACACTGGAGGAACTAAACAATGACCCTTTGTTCCAGCAGATCTGCAATGAATCAATTAACTCCATGACCTCATCTGGTTTTGAATGGATGGAAAGCAAAGACCATCCTACAGTTGAAATGTTGGGTTAATCTTGTACTATAATGTAGCACACTGTATCAAAAGGCAGACATTGTATTTGTCTTAATGGAAGTGCCTCCCGCAGCAGAAACATTTATAATTATGAATTTTCAAAACAAAGTTTGCTGCACAGGTTATCTATCTTTCAGCTGTTCTCAACATGCTAATCATATATGTGCAGTACTTGGGCAGTTGATGAGCCAGTATTAAGTCCATTTATATATTTTGCCCACGTGTTACGACTTTGCGTCAGCTGACAGACAGCGATAGCCAGTTACACTAACAAATATGTTTTTATTCTAACTTCTTACATTTTACTAACCCTAGAACATGCTACTGCTTTCATACTCTGTTTAAGAACTGCTGTTGTACTTTTGGCATAAACTATGAACAACAATTGTTTTATTGAGTATGAACACCGGGGTACCCATGTGAATACCATATTTGTGGCGTGTGTACAATTTCTCTCTAAAGAAAGGAATGTTGTTCTTGTTAAGGAAATGTAACCATGAACAGCACCTGTTTTTTTTCTTTTTTTTTTTTTTTTTTTAAATGCACTAAAATGTAACATTTTCTTTTTTTTAAAGCATTTACACCTGTGACCTCACGTGGCATTTTACAAGTTTTATTTTTGTTTTAATGGATTTATCACATGGAATGATTCTCCAATGATGTACAGATGGCCTGAGTTTGAGTAGTGGGAGTAGGGTTCTGTGGGAGCATCCTAATCTTTGGGGATTGCTTGACAGAGCCCTCCCCAATTTAAATGGAACAGCAACTGATGTTAAGCACTGAGATTTCTAATATTTGTATATATTAGAAAATGTGTCTTTGTTGCATGTTATACTTTTATTTTTCAGAAAGAGCTAGTAATGGAACATTACAATTACCTTTGAAATTCTTACTCTGTTTTACCTAGGATGCTTGCATGCACAGCGTTGGCTGCCCACCTTTTATAATTAGGGAGTAAGGAAGTTATTTTAGGACACCGGATATAGAACATAGGAAGATTTGTTTCCTGTGAAGATTTTGCATTAGTCACTTTTTATCTGAAGTATGCAGTGGCCATTGTGGCAGTTGGGTAAGGAGTATGGACAGTGTACTAATAAGGATTTTATAGCCAAACATGCCATTCAGAATTATGAAGCTGTCACTGAAGTTTTAAAAAAACAAAAACAAATTGCATGTTAAACAATTTTAGCTATGTGTGCTAGCTTGGATATGCTGAAACGCCCTTGAATATTGTTCTATCTTCAGCAGCACTTCATAAACCTATTTTCTGTCCATGATATAACAGAATAAAATGAAAAAAAGAAAGAAAAACCCAACTAAAGTGTCTTGGCCCAGCCAATACTCAAACTGAAGTTATAGTTGTGTAGCATAATAATTATGATTATGTGTTATATCTCAGCCAGCTTTTGTCTTTAAGGCAAAAGCAAAAATTTAACATTGCATCATTTTACCAAAAGGTGCTAAGGCCAACCAGAGCTTTGTAAACTTTGTAAGTGATAGTAAGTTTACTTGGCCGTTCTATGTGTTTGCTGGTATTTTAAATATTTTTTTTAAATGCCTGCTCTTAGTACTTGTAACTACTGTACATTGAGATGGAGCACTATTGCGTACCAAAGTATTTAAAAAAAGAAAAGAAAAAGCCCAAAGGAAAATTTGATTTCTTTTAATTGTGAATTTAGCTGGCCAAATCGGGAGCCGATTCACACTGATTCCTAGCTTTTAAAAAGTCAAGTATACATACATATGCATTGGTGCTTTTACTGCTATATGACATTGCAGTATTGCAGTCTCATTTATCAGTGAAGGGGTTAAACTCTTTTGCTAGAATTAAATTAGTCAAAATATTAAAAAGACATTGGCAATGCATTATATGTACAGTATTGCAGCAAACACTTTAAATTTTTATTGAAGGCATTTGTTTCAGAGTAATGCCTTTTCATACTGCCTGGAAACCTAAGGAGGATTAAAATATTCCTTAAGCAGAGACTCCCTCTGGCTGCAGGAATGTGTAATCACGCAGAAGGTCTCGGGTTCAGACATTGCACTAAATTTCTGTTGAACCTGTGGCACGGCACCTCTCTTAGGATAAATGCATCTATTTTGCCCCAGAGAAATAAAATAAAAAAAATGTAATTAATTTCATTCTATTAAAAAGGCGAAATGTCATAAAAATGACAGATACAATTGTCTTATGTAGCAATGTGCATTGATCTCAGTGAGATATTTCTATTTCTTATTCTCTTACATGAGAATATTACAGCAGGAAGAAATTAAGTTTAGTTGCTTCACCATGTTAATACATGATTCACAAAATGTGCATGTGTGTTATTACCTTGTACAGTCTCGGTATATTCCTGTAACCACTTTTTTGCTGTATTAAATACTTGTTCTGTGTTGACCAGGCAAGCATAGTTATTCACAGGTTATTTCATTTTTTTTATGTTTACTAATTCAGCTTAGTTATTGTTCAATGTTTTTTCCCCTATTTTTTTTTTCTGTTCTGGTGTTGAAAAAAATGAAGCAACCCTTTTTATCATGATACAGCATCATGAAATGATCATTTTGCAAAAAGCTGCAATAATCTGACCTTTCGGACTATAAATAGAAGATAATAGTGTGCAATGCATCCAGGTCACTGCATACATACAACATATTGTGCATTGTCTGCAGCACATTACAGAATTAATGCCCTTTCACCTTTTCATATACTGCAAAAAAAAAAAAGTCAGATTACCCCTTGTTTTGTTGTCTGTTGTACTGCTGAAACTACAGTAGTTTAACTTGCAGTAGAATTTCAGTTGTTTTTTTTTATGGGAAGTGCTCAAAAATTGTTTTTTTAAATGTTTTCAAAAATAATAAAAATATTTTATATGAAAGTCATATTGCCCAGTGTTCTAGTGCTTATTTTGTGTGATCTTTTATGAGGAAGGATGATATTTTATTTGCCGCCAAATAGAAACCAAACTTGACATAAGAGAGCTTTGTACAAAACGTAAGACGCTGTGACTTATGTACAAATATCATTTACATGATTAACACTTTATTTTATAATATTTTTCTATTGCTGTATTATATTCTAGATTAAAAATGTAATTAACAACATATCAGAAACACTTGAATAATGGCAGAACTTGATGCAAAATAAACTTGTAGATAATGTCTAATATGCAAACCTTGTTGTGGTGAAGGGCCTTCTGTACTTCAATAAAGCTGTAAGCTATACCGCGTAGGGTCACCCAAAATAGGCAGGTCACAACCGAGAGGTCAGACAAATCGCGGTCTACTGGAGAAGTCAGCCCACTCCAATATCTTTGCAGAGAAAACCTTATGGATAACCAGTAAGGCAGACAAATATGCATGGAGTAAAGCATTAGGTGGCCCTTTAAACTCTTTATTCAGTCACTGTTGTGATGGCTAGTTTAAGATGGTTATAGAATTGCTAATATAGTACTATTTCACAAAGTGTAGCAGGGAACATTCGTAATTACAGGCCAAGGAACAAAACCGTAGTGGTTCAAAATAATGGAAATAACTTTGAAATAAAAATGTTGCTCTTACAAAGTAATCAAATTACTTAACAGATTTAAGTGACCCTAGGTTTACTTAAGGTGGATCATGTCAAAATAATCTAGTTAATTTGTTTACTCTTTGTGTAATTAATTATTTAAAATATCTAAATGTTACCAAAATACTTTACACTGTCCCACACTTAACTACTAAATGTCATAGTCTGGGTTTGAAAATAAATTAAGTGCATGGGGTTTTGGCCGAAGGCTTGCTGTCAGAGAATGTTACTAGTGTATTGGTGGGCCTTTCATTTATTAATAATACTGATACTACTAGTGATCTTCACAGAAAAGTTTTCCTTTTACAGATGACTCAATAATCTGTAACACAGTTTACATTGCTAGAGAAGTAAATGATTCATAACCATCATAGTGCTGTATCCTCCCAATATACCGTATTGGTCCGAATATAAGCCGCACCTTTTTTCAGATTTTTGAGCTTGCGAGTTACGGGTGCGGCTTATATTCGCGACCGTAAAAAAATCATTGCCGATTTGCGAACTTTGATGGTTACGTGTGCGGCTTCTATTCGCAAATGCAAAATTACTGCCGATTTGCGCGATTGCGAGTTAAGGGTGCCGATTTTTGTGCTTTAGACTGCGGTATTGAATAGCGATTTACGGTTTTAGTGATTCTAACGTCCTGTAAAGCCTGTAACCTGCAAAAAAAGCTACAGTGCTAATTAGCCTGTTTCTTGCAATGGCTGATCACTTTGAGAGTCTCTTTCTCTCCAATTTTACGGGTGCGGCTTATATTTGAGTACTATGTTTTTTCTATTTTTTCCCCTTGAACTTTACGGGTGCGGCTTATATGCAGGTGCAACTTATATTCGGACCAATACGGTACATACAAATAAATTCAAGTGTAGAGCAAGCAGAAGGTTGACCATTCCTCGGGCAGATGTTAAATCTTGTGCCATAAGTGCATCCCAAGGAAAGGCACTCCCCTCTAAATGAAGAACAGGAGTGAGACGTTTTTTTCTTCAGGTGCTGTGGTCTGGCCTCCTGAGTAGTAGGTTCAGCCAATTTGTGTCAAGACCAGTTATAGTCGTCCCTGAATGAGTGGGTAGTTTCCATGAGGCATTGAGCTTTAGACATATCAATCAGTCTTGCACTCTAGTAATACTATGCAAGTAGTGTCACAACTTGACGGCATAGGTAGTGGTGTGACATCTATTCAGGATTCGTCACGTGAGGCTATGTGGTGGTATGACCAAATACGGTCACTGTTTGTACCAAAGGGGTGGCTACATTTACAAATTTACCCTTGTAATTATTATACCAATTAAAATATCTGTGGGATCAAAGATGCAGAAGCTTCAATGCTTTAGTTGTTTAGTCATTCAGTCGTTTCCAACTCTCCGTGGTTCTATAGCACACCAAGCACATCTTTCAGCCACTGCCCCTTTGAGGTCCATAAAGCTACTGTTCATTGTTTCAATTACCTAATCTATCCAGTTAACTAATTAAAATGTCATTGTTGGAGTTGTAGGATATAAACCCTAATCTCACAGACTCGATAGGCAAGAATGCTAAACAGATCTATTCTGTATACAGAAACAAATTTTGTATATTGAAATCTAGGAAGCTGGTCGTACTAGTGGAAAGGGTGGGGTGTCAAAAATCTGCTTTGCAAAGGAATAAACCACACCATAAACATGCAGAGCATTACGCCTGCCATGGAACTGGAAAAAAAACCTTGATGAAACTCTCCATAGGCAAAAGAAATCTAGTGCAAGATTATGCTATTTGTTATTTACACTTAAAGGGCCAATGTAGTAGCCGTACATTAAGGTTTCATGTGTCTAGTTAGTTACTAATTATCACTAAAATAAGTATTTGAAGAGAAAAAAATGAGTGTAGCTTTTCAAATTTCATGTGAATATTAGTCTTTCAGGCTCTAGCAGAATCACTTCAGTTTGTCATTTTATTAAGTGTTGAGAGGGTGAGAGCAAATCTGCCTAGGAGGCAGTCATAAAATGTCTACTAGAACAGTCCAGGTTTTACCTACAGTGGCCACTGAAGATGAAACAAATAAAGACTCTCTTATCAGGACAATCCTGTGCAGAAAGTTTCCCGCACTTATACCTAATGGAGCAAATCTACCAAAGTTTGAAATATTAACATTCACTTGATAGTAAGTAAATAAACAAAATAAACCCTGTTGTATGGACACTACATCTTATAGCCACATGCTCCAGGGTTGTGGAGCAATTTTTTTCCCCAAAGTCTTTTTAATTTGTGTTTCAAATAATTTTACAAAAGGCGGGTAGAATGCAGCTCCCAATAATACATTTGCACATTAAATAATATAAATGTACTGTGTTCAAGTTTTAGAGTTCTGTTTTCAGAAGGTAAAATGTCATGACTTTAATGTGAAGAACACAGGAGAGGAGGAGCATTCATATATGTGAAGAAATGCAATAATGTTTAGGTGGAAAGCATGTATCAAATAAATATTTGAGAAAGTTGGTAAGTTAGTACAACAGCCTTTCAGCAGTGATCACAACAAATAAAGTAAAATAATTACTCTATTAGGTAGGCTACATTGAAGTAAGTAACATAGGTTTAGATCCAATAATTCAAACACTGAAGTCACCATATGTGCTCTGTAGCGTTGGCTAGAGGAGACCTGGGCATTGTGTGGCCCGCGGGCTGTCACTGTGCCTCCCATTACAGTGTCCTAGAGTGATATACAAATAAGTGTTCTGGACAAAAACACACTGCCAATTGTAAAAGGGGGCAATTTGTGAGCAGCAGTTGTGACTACTGGGATGGATAGCATTCTGTAGATACTGCTCATGGAACTAATAAAATAAAATCTATAAAATTAATATTGAGCAGAATTAAGTTCAGCCTATGGTTCTCATGTGGCCCCTTTGGGAACTTAATTGCTCACCTCTGGGATAGAGTGGCAAATCATGTGTGAAAACTTGTTTACATGATTAACTTGATTAAGAATTGACTGAGCCCTTGATGCTCCCTGTAAAAAGGAATCTGCTTAGATAAGACAGGAGACTGTAACTGATACTCATTCCATTCAAAATATATTCACTTTTATACTGGCTTTCATGGTATGGTGGTGTATCGGTAAATGTGCTATCTCATAGATATTTTTTTTCATTGGAAAGCCATTGTTTCAAATCCAATGCCTTCTACTTTTGTAACTAATATATTTATTTACAAATATATATTTGCTTATTAATATTTAACGTTCATTTGCAAATGCTGCTTGGCCACTGTTATGTACGTGTTTCTCCACAAGCACTTTTAGATCCCTCTCTATCTCTGATAGCCCTAGATTTGTTTAATTTAGATTATAAATTGCATATTTATTCTAAATACAAAAGTTTACATTTTTGGTGTTAAATGACATATACTAGTTAGCTGCATTTTCTTCTAATTTATGTAAATCTCTTTGCGGTGAAAGTATATTCTGTTCCATTTTAATTACCTTGCACAAATTAGTGTCAACCGCAAATATAGAAATATTAATTTCCATCAGACTTCTAAATCATTAATAAATATGTTAAAAAGGGGAGGACCTAATACTGAGCCATGCAGAACAACACTTGCCACATTAGTCCAATGTGAGTATGTTCCATTTACAACAATCCTTTGTTTTCTCAATCCATAGTTTGCACACTAGCTTTCCATGTGGCACTGTATCAAAAGCCTTCGCAACATCCAAAAAGGCTACAGCTACTGTGTTGCCTTGATCCAAATTCCAACTTTTCTCATAGAAAGTAGTTTGATTTGCTTGACATGCCTCATATATCATTGTTGACATTTGCGGAGGTGGAGGCTCTACGCAGCATCACTCCCAATAAGAAAAAAAACAACCACGCCAATACAATAAGCGAGAGGAAAAAAATGACGTCCGAAAAAAATGAAAACTAGGCTCCATGACCCCGAAGCGCAGAAAACACTGACAAGGACGTACAACTTTTACTTATGACCCACGGAACTTACAACTTCGAAATGCGGAAAACACCGCCAGGCACGTACGACTTTTGGCAGGGACGTACAAGGTACAAAAATACACAGGAAGCACGGAAATTGTTTGCGAGCCGCGTACCACATAGACAAACTATGCCATTTTACAACACTAACACATTACGAATCTAAAATGGCACTTTACACAACTAAACCAACGGTTTGCCCTTGCACACACAGCATATTTCTAATGCACAGTTGGGACATTGATGACACTTTCTCCTCAGGGCAGCAACAGTCCAACTGTACATTGTATGCTGCAGGAAATTAAAAATAGATACTTAGCTCTTCAGGCTATTCATTGCTGTATATATCAATTACAAATAGGTAAAGTATATAATTAATTTATTAAGTAAATAATTAATAATTATAGAAAAAAATGGACATATATATCTCTCTTTGTCATGAGAGTTGAAGGCGCTCATAGGACCAAAAGTAAATAAGAGGAGAGGAGCGGCTCGCTATGAGCGCCAAAGGTGCTCAGAGGAGAAAAAGCTTTACATTGTGTGTCAAACAGCATTGCCATGGCTTAAAATGGTATTGCCCCGTCATTTTTGAAGGGCAAGTCGCTAGTGAATACATATACTTCATCACTTTTTGTAGTAGTCCTACATACAGAAAATGGTATCTTCCTTTACTAAAATTGATACAGTCCACTAACGCCCATTTCTAAGCCAATAAATGATTATTTATATTAGTAGGCCAATTAATAATGAGACACGTACCTAGGCTAAATCTCTGCGCACATCACCTTTATGTTTTACACTTCTGCGCAGACAATAACTTGTTTTTTAGCCTTGACTCTGGCCTGCAGAAGATTTTATTATGGGTATAAGGACTTGGCCTTGCTCACACAGAACCTTTTATTATGAGAAAAACGCTGAATTTAGGTAAAGGCATAATTAACCGTTTCATAGCTTACAGCTTGCAACATAAAAGTACTACTAGGGTAATAAAAGTATGTGATATATATATATATATACTAGCGACTTGCCCGTCAAAAAATGACAGCAATAAGATTGTAAGGTAATGTTGTTTGCATGCAAAATTAATTTTGTTGTTTTTTTAAGATCCTTCGGCGCTCATTGCGAGGCTCTTGGTTGTTTGTGTGCTGTGAGCAGCGTTGGTGTATTTTTTCGGTATGGCAATGAATAATTAATAAAATAAGAAATTAATATACTTTACCTTTTGTGAAGTAATATATGCAGGAAGCATTGTGTTGAAGAGCTGGCAATCTGTTTTCATGTTGCTGCAGCATCAGTGCTGTGGAGCTGCTTTGGTGGAGTGCTGTGGTGTGCAAGGCAAATCCGTTAGGGTAGCTGTGTACTTCCGGATTTTATAAGTTAGTGTTCTAAAATGGCGCCTAATGTCTGGTATGCGGCTGTGGCTGATTTAGCGTCCTTGTTTTCGGATGTCGTCCGACTTTTTCGGAAAATCCGTAGGTGTTTAGTGGTGTTTTCGTGTTTAGGGTCGTTTTCGTATTGTTTGGCGGACATTTTTTCTCTTGCTTAGGTGATTTTCGGGTGTCTAAACTCCGAAATTTGGACTTAAATCGAGGTGTAAGTTCACTTTCAGAGGTCCTGGGTGCCCCCCCCCCTTGCTGTAGGTAAGCTTTTTATCTGTTTGTTGCGTGTATTTATTGTGTTTGTAATGTTCCTGAAGGTCGCGCGGTTTGCTTCCTTGGTTTCCGATCTTGTACATCTTTTTCGGAAAATCCATAGGTGTTTGGTGGTGTTTTGCGTCTTTAGAGTACTGTAGCCTCGTTTTAGTTTTTTCCGGCAGCCATTTTTTCTCTCGCTTAGGGGATTTTCGGGTGTCTAAACTCTTTTATTTGGAGTTAAATTGAGGTGTAACTTCCGTTTTCGAGGTCCTGGGTGCCCCCCCTTGCTGTAGGTAAGCTTTTTATGTATGTGTTGTGTGTATTTATTGGGTTTCGAGCGTTTTTTGCGAGGTCGTAATGGGCTGTAACGCGTCTCGTATTTTTGTTTTGTAACTCCGTAAGTTTTGCGACGTCCGCAGTTGCTGGCCCGGAGCGCCTTTGCCAGCGTTAGCAATGGACCGCATGCTCACAACAATATATGTGATATTTAATACTTCAGGATAGCAATATTTGTATTTAACCTCAACACTCCCCCCCCATGACACTGATAAGTGTCATCTAAAGTAAGCAAAGTCTCTAGATAAATACAAATATATAAATCTAGGATGCAATCTTAATGAACGTTTCAAGCATGCAACAAAAAGATACATAAAATCAATTAAATTTCTAAAAATGAGAGGAAGTCGAGGCACAATCTTTAGACTGGGTTCTAAAAGGACTCAAGGCCCCCAAAGGATCCAGTGCAGATGAGTTTCCTACAACATGGAGACATTTCATGGAGTCGTTTGCACCTTTTACCTGACAATATTCCTCACAAGGGGTTTGCAACAGGAAATGAGTAAACACAGCAAAATAAGAAAAGCAATACAAATGAAAAAGAAGACAAAAAATCTTTTATCCAGAAAACATGTTTAACCCCCCCCCCAGCTAATCTGTGGAGATCTCTGCTTACATCAATTATTTTATCCAAAACTTCAGTAGTGGAGGTATCATCAATGTATGTGCAACACCATTGCACATACCCCTCCCTTGGCAGCAAGGATGTGATCCAGAACCATTTCACTTGGAGGGTCATCATTCTAATCTGTACTTGTTCTTGATTCAACAGCTTTAGTGCAGTAGCACTAAAATTTAAGGACCGAAAATCTCACATGAAGTATTTCTACAGGGGTAGCTACTTCCTGGAATATACTGGTTAGCATCTGTTCTGAGAAAAGAGACAGTAAGGCTAGTACATTTCAATTTACTCACAGGTGTACCTACTCCAGTAGTGGATAGGCAATTATAAACTTGGAGAGAAACAGTTAATTCAACTGAAAGGGAACCATTTTGTTATTTTAGGGTAGCCTAATAATAGCATGTTATACGCATGGGCATTTCCTAGAGTTATGGCATTCTCCAGATAAGTGAAAAAAATCCCAGTATGCTACAACTATGTCCCCAGTAGAGGGCACTTGGTACTTACTGAAGTTCTCAGTTGGTCAGCTGTAACTTATCAGCATAACTAGAAATCATGTTAACCTATACATTTTCAGTCCATACATCAACATCAGTGTCGTCAATGTGTGTGGAACCTTAAAAGTGTCATTTATCTCAGTCTTGTTATGGGCTTAATAGTCCCAAAAAAATATACTCCAATGTTCCCACTAGTCAAAACTCAAAAATTACAAGCAAAAATCCAAAAAGGGACCACTTGATCACTATTGTTGTTATAGGAGATGACCTTGGTCTCCTTAGTCTTTCTGTAGCAACAGAGGCCATTGTGATTGGAACAAAGTCTGCATAGTCTGTGGCATGCTCCATATCAGAGTACATCTCACTATGTGGTTGGCAACTCTATGGCATGATGTTTGGCACAATGACAATTGTGTATCCAGTACTTTTTCTCAGCAACCTTTACAGCAGAGGGTGTGGCAAAGATGACCAGATATGGACCCTGGGCTGCCTCCACTTTTGCTTGAAGACCTTGATGTACACTCGGTCACCAGGTTCAAAAGAGGTCGTCTGGATATTAGTAGCAGCAGCAGGTATGGGCTGAGCGTTGTGTGCGGCAAAAAAAAGAAGATTTGGAGACGGTAACCAAGGCTTGCACATAATCTTTTAGCTCTTGTCGCAAAATATCAATTACTGCGACTAACAAGCTAGTTCTCACATGGGGAACCTCCATAGGCCTTCCTGTCACCATCTCATGTGGTGACAAGTAAGTCACCCTGTTTTCTCATGCTCATGAGTGCTAAAGGCAAGGCTTTTACCCAGTTCAAACCACTCTGCTGACAAATCTTGGCTAACTTGGTCTTTAGGATACCATTAGCTCTTTCCACTATACCATTAGATTGTGGGTGGTACACACAGGAGAATTTATGCTAACTTAGTAGTTACTTAGTAGTTACTCCTAACTTAGTAGTTACTTCATTCAGCGCCTCATTTGCAAAGTGAGTACCATTGTCTGACTGTTAATTGTGACATATCCCAAACTGGGGAAACACTTCTCTGCATAAGTGTTTTGCAACTGTGTCAACATCTGCATTCCTACAAGGAAAAGCCTCCGCCCACTTAGAGTACCTGCAAATGATTACCAGCACATAGTTACATAGTATTTGAGATTGAATAAAGCCTGTTAGTCCATCACGTTCAACCTTATTTAGATCTCTTCTGATCCTTTTAATATGTGGATTATTTGTTAATAATTGTTACTTGATCCAGACGAAGGCAAACCAAAAAAAAAAAAAAACGTTGAAACTTAGTCTGTCTCATAATGGGGGGAAAAAAAGCAAAATTTCTTCCTGACCCCCGAGACTGGCGATCAAATTTCTCCCTGGATCAATATTCCTTTGCTAGTTATCTAGGATAACCTTGCATGTCCTCTTCATTCAAAAATATATCTAACCCCTTTTTATAGTTGTCTATCTAATTCGCTGTTACCACCTCCTAACTGTGAAGAACCCTTTTCTTTCTTTAAGGTGAAATCTTTTTTCCTCTAACCTCAAGGGATGTCCTCAGTTGAAATCCTCTTGGCACAAAAAGTTCACTTGACAAAGCTTTATATGGATGTATTTAAATAAGGTAAGCATATCTCCTCGTAGATGCCTTTTTTTCTTAATACATGCTAATAGTTTACTTGACTTTGCAGTTGCTGCTTGGCATTGAGCACTGCTACCTAGGTGGTTGTCCACAAGTACTCCCAAATCCCTTTCAATATCAGCCCGTATCTGTTATGCTCACTTTTCTGAGTCATGTTAATAAAGTCCATTACCAGGTCAAAAAATAGACCCATAGGAGGCGGCACAAACCACAGAGGACTAGCAGTAGTCTTCAGAGGATTATGGCTCCTGCATACAGTATAGGGCAAATGTTTATGAAGGTTTGTACCACTTCTGCCATATAAGGTGAATACCATGTTTCAGTGTGTCTTCCTCATCTGGGCTCTGGCAAGATGTGCAGAACTTGAACTTGATTTAACACTTCATTCAATAGGGAGGATGGCAACAAGGCTTTTCCAGTGCTGGTTTGTCTCATGATCCCAGTGTTTTTGTCTGCCATGCAGCCTATTGCCTCCCAGGCTGCTTTCTCATCTACAGGTGCCTTTTGTTGCAGTTCCAGCAACTGTTGCAGTGATGTTGAATTAAGAGTTTCAGCTCTTTTTACTAGCAGTTGTCTTGTCAGGGTCTTGTGGTAACTTGTCTTCCTTGCATGGTGGTTTATCTTCCTTTCGGGACCTCCTTGGGCAGGTCTAGGTGGGAGGGCTGGGAGTCTTTGCTTCCCTCCCACAATTGCTGGAGGAAGTGATGCATGGACAGGATGTGATGTAAATCACATCATCTCAACTAAGGGTATATAACATCGGGCCAGGCAGGAAATCGTTCTGTTGCTTCCTTTTCTTCCTTGGTGGATGTGATGTCGAACTTGCAGCAGTGAGCCATTACTAGATGTGAAGGCCTAACCGTGGGTGAGATCAAGCGTGTGGGGAAGGGGATTACTATATAGATAGATAGATTTAAAAAGGGTTGTTGCTCCGTGGGTCTGGGCTGTGTGTTTGTGATACATTTATAGTATTGTGTTGTTGACTTTTAATAAATACCTTTTAATGTAGACGAACCTTGTGTAATATATATATATATATATTAATTTGGTGATACACCACAGGTCTTTCTTCACCAGTTTCACTGGCTGCCTTAGCATCTTCGCCAGCTGCATGATTTCCCAAAGAAACTCTGTCTTTTCCTTTAGTATGGACAGCACACGTTACCGTGGCAATCTTGGCATTGTAGTGGATGAAGCATGCTTAACAGGTGAATTGTTAGCTCTCTGTTATCCTCTTTCATTCCAGATCTTCTCATGGGCATGAGCCACTGCACAAGCATAGGCGGAATTGCTGTTATCTCTCTTGTCCTTTGCTATTTTGCAAGCCTCAATCATGGCTGTTAATTCTGCTTGTTGAGCTAACTGGATTCTTGGCAGCTTTAGACTTGAGAGAGCAATTAGATGATCATCTTTCATCTACACAACCGCTGCTTCAGTTCTTCTCTTCCCCCTTGGGTCTAGAGAGGATGATCCATCCACAAAGAGCTCCAAGTCAGGACTCTCCAGGGGGTCAGCAGATAAGTATTCCCTCAAAAGTGTTTCTCTGTGGCTCTTTTCCACAGTCATGTGGCTCCCCATCTTCTGGAGGGGCTAGAAGAAGAGCCATATTCACAGTTTTACATCTCTCTATGGTAAGTTCAGGTTGGGTCAGCAGGACTTCATATCCAGATCTTTGCTGAGCTGCAAGACAAGAAGTTCCTCGAGTCATCAGGGCATGTACAGCATGAGAAACCAACAGAGTAGTTGGTTGTCCCAAGGTGATAGTATTTGCCTTCTGTACACCAAATGCAGCTGCTGCCAGTGCTCGTTCAGATGGAATCCTTGTGCTATTTCGTCCATTTGGCAACTAAAGTAGGCTACTGGGTGATGACCCATTGATGATTTCTGAGTGAGCACAACAGAGGCAAATCCATTTTCTCTACTGCAAACAAGTAGAAAGGCTTCTCATAGTTAGGAATAGCAAGTGCTGGTGCTGAAAAATTCCTCCTTTCAAGTTTGCAAAGTCTTTTTCCATCTGCTCAGTCCACTCTATGTTCTTTCCAGTTCCAGGCTAAAGGATTGTACGTCTCAGGCTATGACTCAGAATGGCAACATCACATATCCATTTTCGGCAGTATCCAATCATTCCCAATAATGTTTCCATCTGCTTCTTTGTTACTGGCTTTGGGGTCTTGCCTATGGTTTCAACCCTCTCACGAGCCAATTACCTCTTCCCTTGAGAGACATATTTAAGATAAATCACAGAAATTTGGCAGTATTGCAACTTGACTTTTTCTGCACGCTGTCTGAGAAGTGTGAGGGTGTCCTGCTTACACTCCTGATAGTCCTTGCAGAACAAAAGCAAATCATCCACATATTGGATTAAAGTTCCTTGCAAAACAATGTTTCTCAAATCCATGTCTACAACACGATTAAAGATGGATGGAGATTTACAATATCATTGAGGCAGTCGTGTATACTGTATGTGCACTGTTGGCCTTCATAGCTGAATGCAAAGAGATTTTGGGATTTGCTGTGGAACGCTAAAGAAGGCATTTGACAAATCCACCACAGCAAAACAGGCAGCTGTCTCCTGCACACTTGACAAGATGGTAGCGGGGTTTGGTACCACAATACAGCAGTCACAGTGTCATTTATAGGCCTCGGGTCTTGCACCATTCGCCATATTCCAGTAGTGGCCTTCTTGACTGGCAATATAGGAGTATTGCATCTGCTTACAGTTGGATAGATGACTCCTTTAATGGTGTCTCTGATTCCTTCTGCTGCTTCTTTGCTCCTAGGGTACTGGTGAAAGCGGGCAAGATGGCTCCAGGTTTAAGCCGAACCACAACTTCTCCTGCTCCCTTTATGAGTCTCACATCTCCTCCTTTAGTCCACAAGCATTCCGTCAGCTCCTCCTCAAGATATTTTTTCTCAACTTCTGTCAAACGGCATGAGTATATGCGCCTTGAGGGTTACCACTTGGGGTGTGCCAGAAACTCCTATGAGGATGTCCATCTTAAACAGATTGTCTGTGGCTGTTCGGTAGAACCCTCTCCACTGCGGGTGTTCAGACCTTTTTCACCATAGACCAAAGATCCTTTGCTTCATATCCTGGATGGCACTCAGGCTGTCTCAGCATCTGTACCATCCGGAAAATATGTAACTAACAAGTCCATCCTGGGTACAGGTAATGGTAGCATTTAAAGCACATAACAAGTCTCTTCCCAGCATATCAATAGGTGAAGATGGTGAGTATAACACTGAAGCTTTTGTCTTAAATTCAGGTGAGGCAATGGGCAGAGGTTTAGTTCAGGGCATGCACTCTATTTGCCCAGAGAACCCTTGGGTAGTCTCAGAAGTATTAGACAGGGGGTAAGGTCCTGTATTCACGCTGGTGTTTGTTGCTCCTGTATCTATAAGAAATTCACACAGCTTCCCTTCAATGGTTAATGTAACCCTAAGTTAATAAACCGATCCTTTTGATTGAACCTGTGAAGCCATTAACCCTGTATGCTTTAGGGCACGGGGAGAAGGTGGTAGAGGTAGATCATCATAGGGAAGGGTAGGATATAACGATGGAGAGGGCATTAGGGGAACAAGCTTTCTCTTCCTCAGTGGTACTGTCTCTAGTACTCACTTCTATCTCACTTTTCCTTTTTCCACAACTGGATACATCTCCATATCTTGATATTCCCTCTGTTTTAAATTCTTCTCTTCTGTATCCATAAACATTTCAATCATCAAACATGAGTCATCCCACAATCCACATTTTGGCCAAGGCTATGGACACCGCTTGGTCCAAACTGTCCACACTCCCAAAGCCCATTTCAACATTTCAGCATGCTCTGGATAGGCTTTAATCATCAAAGCAACAGGACTAGAGTCAGCACTGGACTCTTTTTAGGCTTCTTATCAAACAAATTCCCCAAATTCCATGGCTTAAACATTGTGCCTCCCTTGCCCACACAAGACTGTACACAACATCAGAACTGTGGCCGAAATAAAGGTGAGATCTTTCCATTTTTTTTCTTCTTATCTTCTTCATCAAGCATGTTTATAAGATTGGGTATAACAACTACACCCAATCTTTTTTTTTAATCTCTCCTGGGAGACTTCTTATTGAGAGTAAAAAGAGTCACTTTTCAGAATATAGAGACTTTGGGACATATTCATAGTCTCCAATTGCGATGCTATTCAATTGTTCAAGGCCACAAGTTATTGGCCCAAAGACTACTCTGTAAAAAATAGCACTTGATCGTAGCAGTTCAGGGCAGGAACATGATCAATTAAGCAAGCCTGTAACAGCCCATTTCGAATCAGCCAATAGAAAATGAAACTATCATTATTACGACGGTAAAACATGGAGGTTACATGTCAATCAATTAGGTTCGGGGGTTCGATATGTGGGGGGCCGCATTTGCGAAGGTGAAGGCTCTACGGCGCCTCACAAATTCTTGCAAACAGCCACAGAAGTGGGACTTTGAAAAAAAATCTCTAACACGCAATGACTAAATCCGAGCCGCAGGACTTTAAAAAAAAAAAAAAACAAACTCACAAAAATACGACCTTAACGGCCGAACCGCGCACAGCGGAAAACACACTAAATACACACAAAAATAAAATAAAAACTTTACCCACAGCAACAGGGGACACCCAGGACGTCTAGAAGTGAGGTTACACCTCAATTTAAGTCCAATTTACAGATTTTAGACACTCGAAAATCAACTAAGCGAGAGAAAAAATGGCCGCCGAAGAAAACAAGGCTACATAACCCCTAAAGCCGCAAAACACTGCCAAGCACATACGACTTTTACAAAAACCCATACGGGGTACAACATACACAATTACCAAAGACGCTAAATCATCCACACCCGCGTACCACATACACAATCGCCACCATTTTACAACACTAACTTACAGAATGCGGAAGTACACAGCTACACAAATGTTTTCCCCTCACGCACGCAGCATATTTACACTACACACTGCACACATTGCTGACACTTATACCTCAGCTCAACAACACTGCAAATCTACATTGTATGCTGCAGAAACATCAAAACAGATTGTTAGCTCTTCGGCACATTCCTTGCTGCATATATTAATTACAAATAGGTAAAGTATATTAATTTATCATTTCATTAATTAATTAGCATGAAAAAATACATATACACAAAAAAAACACAGTATCGCAATAAACCACAAAGCCCTTCACCACACGCCTCACAACGAGCGCCGGCGGTGCTCATAGGACACAAACTCCACTAGGGGAGAGACTTGCAATAAGCGCAAAAAGGACAGCGCGCACCTTACAATGAGAGCAAGCGCCTCTGATAACAAAAAATACACCAACCGTGAGGCTCGCAATGAGTGCCAAAGGCACTCATTGTGAGCCAAGCGTAGAACGCCAAAGGCGCTGAGCGCTAGGCTCGTAATGAGCGCCGAAGGATCTCAGATGACCAAAACACTTACTGTCTGTGGCAAACAGCATTTCCTGCCTTACAATTTTATTGCCCCGTCATTTTTGACAGGCAAGTCGCTAGTAATAAAATATTTACAAAAATGTGAGGGGTGTCCTTACTTTTGTAAGATACTGTATATAGGGGGGGGGGGGGAAACTAAGATAAAACTAAAAATTATTAAAAGACCATTTATTAAGGGAGGCTTGGCCTCATTATTCTGGCACACCTTGTAAGATGGAATAGCCCAGATACAATGGCAGTTTGGTATAAAATTGAGCAAGACCTGCTCTTTCCTATACCCCTGTATCTGATAATTTGCCTCCCTCAGCTAAAACACTCAAGTTTAGTAAATCTTCCAAGTGGGATTAAACCTTTGATCAAATTTTGGTATAAAAATACAAATACAATGAACATATCCAATTCTCTATCAGTGGGTGCCCCGATTGAGTTTCTTAAGTATTAATAGTAAAAGTTTTGATATTCAAGCATGGACAAGTAGAGGAATTAATAAAGTCAGAGATTTATATGCCAATGGTACCCTGCTTAGTTTAGCGTCTCTATCTATGAATCCAAATTTGAAGGGAATTTTCTGGCTGTGTTAATTTACATTACAAAACATATTGCTTCAATCGGGTTATCAATTGAATAAAATGAGAGAAATTACTTCTTTTGAGAAATTAATCTATTTAGATAATAAATCCCACTTGATATCTAAATGTCAGAATCTAATTAGATTCTCTAATGATTTAGATTAATCTGCCAGAATTAAAATTTGGGAGAGAGCTGAATAAGAAATGGGCAACAGAAGTATGGAATAATGCCTTTCAATTAGTTAACAAATCATCTTTATGTCCATCCTTTAATGAATTATTTTTCAAAATTGTTAAAAGATGGCAACTGGTCCCTACAGATATTAATACATTTGATGCCTCCTCCCAACACACCTGCTGGAGGGGTTGTGGAAAACAAGGAAGCCTACGACACATGGTAGGAGTGTGAAAAAATGCAGCCCTTTTGGATTTACTGCAGGGAACGATTGTCTAAAATAAAGTTTAACTTAGAATTTATGAAATTACACCTGGAAATCGATATCTCTCTCCCAGATTGTACATTTCTGATTTCCCATATACTGTTAGTTGCTAAATGGGTTATGGTAAAATATTGGAAAAATGTTAAGGTTCCCATTTGGGAAGAAGTGGCTTATTTAGTCTCAAGAAATAGAGACCTTGAGAAAGATTGGGCCCAATTGGATCCATCAAAAAGAATCCCATATATACTTGTGAGCGTACGAATTGTTGCTAACGCCATGCGAGGGCACTGGGCGAGGGTCTCAGTTGCTGGCATGGAGCGCCTATGGCGCTCCATGCCAGCACCTAAGGACCTCGCAAAGCGAGGGCCGCAGTTGCTGGCATGGAGCGCCTATGGCGCTCCATGCCAGCAACTGCGACCTTCGCAAAGTTCACGTCGCAACCCAAAGAATACGACACACACATTACGACACTCGCAAACAACATACGACACACGTTCACACACATTACGGCCTCGCAACACTCGGACGCAACTCGCGAACATTACAAAATTTCAAACACAATACATACACACAGCACATACATAAAAACCTTACCTACACCAAGAGGGAGCACCCACGACTTAAAAAATGCAACTTACACCTTCATTTGACTTGAAATAAAAGAGTTTACACACTAAACAATTTGATAAGCGACACAAAAAATGGCCGACTAACAAAACTAAAACGAGGCTACACACGCAAACACCATACGAGACACGTTACCCCCATTACGACCTCGCAAACATCGGACGCAACACGCCGACATACAAACATTTAAAACACAATAAATACACACAACACACACATAAAAAGCTTACCTACAGCAAGAGCAACCATCCAGCACCTCAAAAAAACAAGTTACACCTTCATTTAAATAAAAATAAAACACTTTAGACACTAATACAATCGCTAAGCGAGAGAAAAAATGGCCGACGAACAAAACGAAAACGAGGCTTAAGACGTAACTATACTACACTTACTCGCAATAATGAAACACATACTATGCGGAACGTATCACAATCAGATTAAACGCCATTTTGAACACTACTACGCACAAAATGGCGGATGGAATGCAAATTGTAAGCTGGAACGCAAATAGCGCATGCGTATTGCGTTCTAACGGTCTAACTTTCCAGAATTTTCTACAAGTTTATAAATACTGCCTATTTCACACACAAAAATACATTTCTCCTCAGGTGATGAACGGAGTTACTTCATAGATAACTGTTGCTTTTACTTGAGAAGATAATTATTTTATAATTTACTACTTTACACTGTGCAAATTACAACTGAGAGGTAAGCTATAATATATTACATTTTATTATCAAGACAGGTCAAAAAATATAAGGTTCATTTAACCAAAAATAAAATTAAAATAATTCAATATCAAAAAGAGGTTTATGTAGAGTGACATGTGACATGGACATATATGTGTATCATGTATAGTGACTGTAGAGTGACATGTGACACGGACATATATGTGTATCATGTATATTGACATGTGACACACACAGTTATGTGTATTGCCCCTGCATAGTGACATGTGATACGGACATATATGTGTATCATGTATAGTGACATGTGACATGCACATTTATGTGTATTGCTGCCACTGCAACAAAATGATCTTAAAACAAAATAATTAAACAACTACATTTAAATGACATTATATGTCATGTATACTGATATGTGACATGCACATATATGTATCATCTATAGTTACATCTCACACACACACACATTTATGTGTGTTGGAAAAAACAAAAAATAAGGTTCATTTAAGAATTAAAATATGATTCATGTATAGTGATATGTCACACGCACACAAAATAATTACATTAAATGATGGAAATGTGCTTCATGTATGTGACGTGTGTGTAGCCACCACCAAATAATAATGTCAATTGAAAATCATTACAGAAGTATATTTAAATTACATTAATTTAGTGCAATTCAATAGATCACCTAAAACTCAATCTTTCTACTTCTTTTAATATTCATCAACAGCGTCACTCAACAATTTGCACCGTGGATTGTGAAGCACAATCCCTTTTAAACAACACCAACAAAGAAGAACAGGTAAGATATAAAAATACATTACATGCTGAAAAAGCCATGGTTTGCTAAATAAAAAATATACAATTAACTATTTCACTTTCTTTTTCAAACAGACACTACAAGAAGACCGGCGGATTAAGATTGGCAGGAGGGGACCCTCTGTCATTCGACACTTCAATCAAGGTAAAGTATTAAGTATAAAAAAGAAACGAACCATGAGCTTCATTCAATTGTGAGTTTGTCAATTGAATAGGGCTCTATATAAGCACATAACATATTTTTTATACAGAAATTTGTAGTTAATGAACTTCGATACAAAATCAAGGTCTTCAATAACTAAAAACTTCGTTAAAAAAAAATGTTATGTGCTTATATAGAGCCCTATTCAATTGGCAAAATTCAAATGGAGTGAGGACCTATATATCTTTAATGGCCGAGGGCCTCATTTCAATGTGATTTGCCCATTTCAATAGGGCTCTATATAAGCACAGAGCATATTTTTTAAATTAAGTTTTTAGTTCGTGAAGACCTTGCCTTTGGATACAAGTTCATTAACTAAAAACTTAGGTAAAAAATATGCTCTGTGCTCATATTGAGCCCTATTACATTGCCAAAAATGCAATTAAATGAGGCCGCGACAATATAACAAATGCAGCAACCAAAGGCCCTCATTCAATTGATATTTTGGACAATTCAATAGAGCTATAAATAAGCACTTTTAGAGCCCTATTGAATTGGCCAAACTACAATTGAATGAGGGCCAAAGTATGCAACATATGCTACACACAAAGTGGTACATGTGCTTATATAGAGCCCTCTTCAATTGGCAAAATTGCAATTGAATGAGGACCTATATTTCTTTAATGGCCGAGGGCCTCATTTAAATGTGATTGGCCCATTTCAATAGGGCTCTATATAAGCACAGAGCATATTTTTTAAATGAAGTTTTTAGTTAGTGAAGACCTTGCTTTTGGATACAAGTTCACTAACTAAAAACTTATGTAAAAAATATGCTCTGTGCTCATATTGAGCCCTATTCCATTGCCAAAAATGCAATTAAATGAGGCCCCGACAATATAACAAATGCAGCAACCAAAGGCCCTCATTCAATTGATATTTTGGACAATTCAATAGAGCTATAAATAAGCACTTTTAGAGCCCTATTGAATTGGCCAAACTGCAATTGAATGAGGGCCAAAGTATGCAACATATGGTACATACAAAGTGGTACACACAAAACAGGATTGGAACAAACTCACACAAACAAATAGCAAACTAAATTAACTTTCTTATTCAATGTTTAACAATCTATAAGCCTTACAAAGATGCCTAAATAACAATAACAAAAGTGGTGTGCACCTAACAGGATTGTACAAAAAATCACACAAACACATAGAAAACTAAATTAAGATTCTTCTTTAATCTTTAACAACCTATAACCATTACAATGAAGCTTAAATAACTATACCACAAGTGGTGTGCACAAAACAGGATTGTACAAAACAAACACATAGCAAAATAAATGTATATTCTTCTTTAATATATCACAACCTACAAGCCTTACTAAGAAGCTTAAATAAGAATAACAAAAGTTGTGGTATTGTAGATAAAGTAAAAAAAAACACATAGAAAAAAATAACCATAACAGATACAATACACCCAAATTAATAATTTTTTTTGTTATTTAAAAGACATTTCACTCAAACAACATTTTCAATTTTATGTTACAACAGATACTGCGTGAAGACCATCGGACGAGGACTTTCAGCACAGGACCAGACCATGGGACGAGGACTTTCAACACAGGACCAGACCAGCGGACCAGGACTTTCAGCACTGGACCAGACCATCGGACGAGGACTTTCACCAAAGGACCACAACATCGGACGAGGGCTTTCGCCAGAGGACAACAACATCGGATGAGGCGTATCGCCAGAGGACCACAACATCGGACGAGGGCTATTGCCAGAGGACCACATCATTGGACCAGGATTTCACACAGAGGACTACACCATCGGACGAGGACTTCCAACAGAGGACCACACCATTGGACAAAGATTTTCAACCGAGGACCAACAAACATTCGGATTTAAATCACACTTCAACCAAGGTACAGTATAATAAGTATAAAGGGAGAAAACTAAAGAAACATCTTCCATCTGCATCCGTGTCAACAGAAAAAAAAAAAATGACTATGTCCCTTATTCTATTTAAATTGCCACTATGCAATACATAGCTCATTAACAACATCAATGTTTTTTTTAGCAAAAAAGTTTTTCAGTGGTAAACATCTATCCACAAACAAGGTTTTCAAGAACTAAAAAATTAGTTACAAAAAATATGTTAACTGCTTATTTACAGCAGGATTCCATTGGCCAAATTTTAATTCAATGAGGCCAGGAATTATAACTTTTAACTAAATATAACTGATTTATTAATGATTTAACTTTTTTCCCCAATTGTGCACAATAATCTTTAACAGTAATTACAAATTTAAATATACACAATTACATTTCTTTTTTTTCCTTTACAGATTAATATGGCTGATAACGAGACCAAAGAAGAGAAGAAAAGACGTCAAACTAGAGAAAGACAAGAGAGATGGGCCGCCCAGCAGACACCTGAAGAGAATGAAATTCGACGAGAAAAAGAACGCAAAAGACTTGCAAATAAAAGACTATCAGCTGCAAAAATGAAAGATACGACAAAAAAAAATAAAAAGCAAATAAAGCATTTACAATCTGTTCCTCAAACATCAGATGACATTTTACAAAATACAATTCAAGACAGACCAAAAAAAGCAACTGCAAAAACAAAGCATTTACAACCTCTTACTGAAACCTTACAGGACATTTCAACAAAACAAGGACAACATATACCAAGAAAAGCCACGAAAAAAACTAAACATTTAGAACCTGTTGTTCAAACATTTCATGACTTTTCACCTGATGAATATGAAAGTCAAAATCCTATATGCTTTGCAAATTGTCCTTTACTCAAGTCTTTAGCAGTAGAGGTTCATAGTTGTGGGGACATGAGTACTCAATGTCAATTTTGTAAGGCTTATTATTTTAAACAGGAGAGACCCAGAGATGGACAATTTATTAGTTGTCAAAAAGGCAAGTTCAAACTTCCAGAAAGGAAACAATTTCCCAGTTATTTACAAAATATTATGACTGAACCTACTTTTCCAAACTACAACATTTTTAAGACAAACATAAGATCCTACAATAGTGCCATATCATTTGCATCTATGGGGGCAACATTAGCTGCAAATGTATCAGGACATGGTCCTTACTGTTTTAAAGTCCAAGGACAAATTTATCATCGGACTTCACATTTACATCCAGAGCAAGGAGAGCAAAGAAAATTCGCTCAATTATATGTCCTAGATACAATGGAAGCTGTTGACCAACGTATGCATATGGAAGAAAATAAAAAATGCTTACCCAGTGTTTTCATAGAACTAAATAACATTATGGACAACAATCCCTACAGTAAAGCTTACAGAAAATTGGCAGAAGTAGAAAATGAACAACTACTTCATGCACAAAGACATCAATTACCCATGCCAAAGGTTAATATGGTGCTTAAAAGAGACAGACATACTGATAAACGTTGTTATAACTTGCCAACATCAAATGAGGTTGCAATGGTCTTTCAGAATGATGAAGGAGAACCACCATTTCAAAGAGACATTAGAGTATATCCCAGACATGAGGAGCAACCATTTATTAATATTAATATCTTAAGTCCAAATTTAGATCCAATGACATATCCCATCTTTTTCCCACATGGAGAAGCAGGTTGGCAACCAAAATTAACCCTTCCCAGTTACCCAAATGCTAAAGCCAGAATCCGAAATAATGTTTCTATGCTTGAATTTAAAGTAGCTCAAATTGCCATTCGAGATGAATTTAATCCAATTTTATGTGGTGGAAAACTAACACAACAATGGATTATTGATTCATATTTGCAAGTTGAGGCAAATAATTTAAACTTTATAAAATATCAACAAGATAGACTACGTGTAGAACAATATTGTGGACTCATGGACTATGTTGCTGACGTGGCTACAAGCAGAGACATGACAGCTGGCAAAGCCATCATTTTACCATCTTCCTTTCAAGGATCTCCTCGAAATATGAGAGAAAGATACAATGATGCTATAGCTATTGTGACAAAATTTGGAAAACCAGATTTATTTGTGACATTTACATGTAATCCATAATGGCCATAAATTAATCAAAATCTACTTCTTGGACAAACTGCTTCTGATCGACCAGATTTAGTAGCCAGAGTTTTTAAGATCAAATTAAATGAATTAATACGTGACTTCACTATAAATCAGTTATTTGGCAAATGTCTTGCTTATGTATATACCATTGAATTTCAAAAAAGAGGACTTCCACATGCACATCTTCTGATAATACTTCAAGAGAAAGATAAATTAGATACTTCGGACAAAGTGGATGCAGTCATAGTTGCTGAACTACCAGATCCAGAACTATATGGTAGACTATATGAGATTGTTACTCATCGCATGATTCATGGACCCTGTGGAGACCTGAATCCACAATCACCATGTATGGAAAATAATAAATGTTCAAAAGATTTTCCAAAAGATTATAGAGACAAAACATATGCAAATTGTGATGGATATCCACTTTATAAAAGAAGAGAAGGAGATAGTGCCATTATTCGTGGAAAAAAAGTGGACAATAGATATGTAGTACCCTACAATCCACATTTACTCATGAAGTACAACGCCCACATCAACGTAGAAGCCTGCACTTCCATCAAATCAATTAAATATGTCTACAAATATATTTACAAAGGCTATGATGCAGCTACTGTAGTCGTCAAAAGTGCAGACAACCCTGAATGTAGTGAGTTAGTACATGATGAACTTGCATCTCATGTAGATGCTCGCTATGTCAGTGCACCAGAAGCTATGTGGCGGCTTTTAAAATTTGAAATGCATGATAGATCACATGCAGTATATAGATTAGCAGTACATTTGCCACAACGACATTTAGTCTATTTCCATGCTGGAAATGAAATGAATGCATTGGCCCAAAGTGAAGATCGTCACACTACACTAACTGCATGGTTTGCATTAAATTCAAATGATGCTCAAGCAACACAATACTTATATATTGAAATTCCATATCACTATGTTTTTGTGAATTGATTATGGAGACCAAGAAAAACCAGAGGCAATAAAATAATTCCACGAATTTACACAGTCAGTCCAAGAGATGTTGAACGTTTTTGCTTACGGATATTACTTTTAAATGTTCCAGGAGCACAAAGTTTTGAACAATTAAGAACTGTTAATGACATTGTATATGAATCCTTCCATTTAGCTGCAAGACATAGAAACTTACTCGCTGATGATACAGAGTGGGAAAGATGTTTAGAAGAAGCAGCACAATGTCAAATGCCACGACAGATGAGAGAACAATTTGCTTTTATTTGTATCTTCTCAAATGCTCCAAATGCATTAGCTTTGTGGGAGACTTTTAAAAGTAATATGGCTGAAGACTTTATGCGACGATGCAATGAACCCATTGCACACTTAAAAGCGTTAATGGAAATCCAAGAAGTATTTTTAAGTCATGGATTAAGTTGTGCAAGTTTTAATTTGCCTGATCCAGGTCTTATAGATGACATAAACTTTGAAGACTATGACATTCAACTACAAGCAGAAAGAACACAAGAAAGACTTGTAACTTTAAATACACTACAATTGCAAGCATTTCATGCCATTAAAAATGCAATAGATGATGACATGGTGACAGAGCGTTATTTCTATCTTGATGGACCTGGCGGATTAGAAAAAACCTATTTGTACAATTTATTAATGAGTTCAGTACGAGCACAAGGACAAATAGCAATGGCGTTTGCCATTACTGGAATTGCTGCACTTTTATTAGAAGGTGGAAGAACTGTTCATAGTGGATTTAAACTGCCAGTGCCTATTTTAGAAAATTCGGTGTCAGATATTCGCATGACATCCTTACAAGCAAAGAAATTTAAGTAATGTAAATTAATTATAATAGATGAGGCCACAATGATGTCATGCTATGCCCTCCAATGTATTGACCGTTTGCTTCGTGAAGTCATGGATAATATTTTTCCATTTGGTGGAAAGGTAATGTTGTTGGGTGGCGATTTTAGACAAACATTACATGTCGTTGTACATGGAAATCGAACTGACATTATCGAAACCTGTATCAAGTCAAGCACAGTATGGAAACATTTTACCCATCTTCAACTGCAACAAAATATGAGATCAGAAGGACAAAATGATTTCAATGATTGGCTTATTAAAATTGGAGAAGGCAAACAGAAAAAATACTACATTTAGCTGACGACACTGTAGAGATCCCACCTCAGATGATTTGTCAACAAGATATTATATCGGCTATATTTGAAGGGAGCATAAATAACGAAGAATATTCCGAGCTTGCCAACCAAGTCATACTGACGTGTAAAAATAAAGATGCATTAATCCTCAATAATGAAATCTTTAAAAAAATTAATGCACCACAAAGAAATTATCACAGTGCTGATTCTGTACTTGCTGATGACAATGAAAGTCAAGCTAACTTTTCGACTGAATTCATAAACTCTCTAACTCCTTCTGGAATGCCACCACATATTTTGCAGCTAAAGAAAGGTGCAATTATCATGTTATTGCGAAATATGAACCCCAAAAAAGGCCTATGCAATGGGACAAGATTAATTGTTCAACAATTTAAGGACCATTTTATAGATGCTGAAATTTTAACTGGGACCCATAAAGGAGAGAGAGTTTTCATACCAAGAATATATTTATCACCAAGTGAAAGTAGTCTCCCTTTTATACTTCAAAGAAGACAATTTCCCATTATTATGGCATTTGCCATGACCATTAATAAATCACAAGGTCAAACTTTCAAATCTGTGGGTATTTTTTTGGAAGAACCAGTATTTGCACATGGTCAATTGTACGTTGCATTGTCAGAAGATGGACGTATTTTTACTAAAAACATTGTCTACTATGAAGTACTATAACTTTGCAGGATACAAACTAAAGCCATGCAAACATTTTTTAAAAGCATTCAAAAATACATAACAATTTGTTGTTTAATTCAGTCATAATTAATGGAAGTAATGTTTATGGATAATTCGCCTCACAAAATAATTGCCAAGCATTTTTAAGAAAAATTATGTTACAATGTTAAGTCACTGTGTTAATGTTTCTAATGTTACAAGTTTAAAAACAATATTTTCAAGTTATTTCATAAAACAGATTATAAAGTTTATGTTAACAGCTCAAGCACCTTTTAAGTCACAATGTAAATATTGTCTGTTATCTTAAGATTAATACCTACATTAATGTTTATCGCCAGTTTATGTGGTCAGTAAGGAATTACTTTCATTAGGTACGTTTTAAGGAGAGTTTTTACTGTATGCCTTCCTCTACATTCAATGTATATTCAACTTAACAATTATTCTGATACAAATTGCATGTTAATACTTATTAATTTAAAGTTCAACTGTTTTTACATTCAAATGTTAATACTTTTAATACAAAATTAAGTTACAAAATGTATTCACTGTGTTCCTGTTTATAATGTTCGAAATTATACAAATGTTTTGTCAATTTCCAAAGTTACATAAAAAATAAAGTTCAAGTTTAAAAATATATACTTTGAAGGTTATTGCTTACATATATTTTAAACTTCATGTTAAAATTAGGGACGTTTCAACAAGGCTTTTTACTTTTTGCTTTCCTCTGCATTCAATGTATATTAAAGTTAACAATTCTTCAGATACAAATTTCATGTTACAAAACCATTACATCAACATTTTACAAAAATACACGTTCATATCACAATACTTACAAGTGTCAAAAATCTATATTAATAACTAAATAACTTGACAAACATATACATCACATTGCCGTCATTTTTTGACGGGCAAGTCGCTAGTCCTTATATAAAATGGACATCCTGGGAAAAATACAGTATATTAATAAGTAGTGTTGCGTTGTATTCTCTCCTCTTAACCCTCCTCTGTTAGCTACATATACTGCAATTATATAGTTGTTGTATTATAAGCTAATATAACTCTGGTAATGTATGTATGTATATATAATTTATTTTTATTTTTGTGTTATATTGTGATTTTTTTTTTGTACTGAATGATACTAAATAAAAAAAGGATAAAGGTCCCTTACATATTGTATCCCTCATACCAGTGTGCATAAAATCTCTACTTCTTTAAAAGCAGGTTTAGTAATTGATATGGGTAACATCTCTAAAGTGTGTTAAAAGAAATAGAGTTTTAAAAAATTATCAACAAAAGAGTCAATGTTATTTACATTATGCCAACCTGACAATGGTTTTCCCTGTAGAATATTCTATTTGTCATATTCTATCTCTCTCCTCAAGGAAGGACCTTCTTCTACAAGGAGTTACCACAAATCCCTACCTATTCAGACTATATTTAATGGAGGTGGAATTGAAGAAACTTTTGGTAATTTCCACACTCTTGAAGTACAGAAAGATGCCCACTTCAGCATCGTAACATAGCTTTTGGGAACCGTTTGCATATTATTCAGTTGAGACTCTATTTCAAATATTTTGAACACAAGTGAGTCTCCCATTATGTTTTTTTCTACAAAGAGGACTTGAAATGTGAATAAGCTTTAATAGTGCACATCTCTGCTATTTCTACATTAACTAGAACCCACTGTTTTTCCATGGATCTCATCAGTAGATTCCTTCAAGCATTTATGAGAATCCGTCTTCTCAGGATAAATTAGTATACTAGATGAGATTTGCCCTTAAACCTAAAGGCTGTTTAACCTTATACCTCTATGAGCCTGCTGTTAAGCTTCTGGCTGGCTACTTTCTCTGGAGACCATCTTAATCATTGCAGTTGCTAAAAGAATTTCAGAATTGGGAGCTCTTCTCTATGAAAAAAAAAAAACTTCCACCGTCTTCTATTCAGACAAGATTATTCTTATACAGATTCTAGAATTTCTACCTAAGGTGATGACTTCCTCCCATGTAAATCAATAAATGATTATTCATTTGTGGGAATCACCACTGCTGGAACAAGATGAATATCTCTTCTCACTAGATTATCATAGATGCTTATACCATTGCATTAAAAAATATCAATATGGAGAAAATCAGATAAATTATCCTCATCTCACTAGGAATAATAAAAAGATTTTGGTACTCTCCAAATTCTATCAGTAAATACATCACTTCAGTCATAGCTAAATGTTACAAAATCCTAGTGAGCCAGTACCTGAAGAAATAAGCAAACCTGAAGAAAGAAGATACTCCACAAGACAAGTTTCTACTTCCTGGGCTCTTAGTTTCAATCTAAACTCTGAAGATATGTAAAGCGTTCTTGAGACATTGCCAGTTAAACATGGCCTCCTTAGCCAAATCAAACTTCAGGAACCAACCCACAGAAATATAAAAGATTCTAAATAATAATAATTTTTGTGTAGTATTTTTATTTACACCTTTCCTTCTATATAATGCTTTTATATATATGAATATATATATATATATATATTTATATATATATATATATATATATATATATATATATATATATATATATATATATATATATAATGTACCTTGGTTCCCAACCTAAATCCGTTCCAAAAAGGTTGAGTTCCAAGGTAGCAATTTAAATTGAAATAATTTGTTCCGAGCCCCAGAAATATCACATTTTAGTTTGTACTGATGGTGTCACATACATGGTATAGCTCACAGCTTTATTGAGGTACACACGTCCCTTCATCATGTCAAGGTATTGATCCAAATGGGGAACTATTGCTAATTTATACCTTTTTGTTTGCTTTATTTAGCACCCCTGGAAAACCTTCTTCAGATGCTGGTATATATTTATTTACTACTCTGCTGGAAATTCTATGAAGATTTAACCTGTGCCTTGCCTTTTGGATTGAACATGCAATTATTTCCAAATCATCATATATGTTAAAATACAATTATTATTATTATTATAAATATTTTTATAATAATAATATCAATGTATATAATGACAACAATATAATAATATTTTTTTTATTATTTTTGATACAAAACCAAACAGACATAAATAAAAAAAACAATAATAAGATCAAATAAGATATAATTTAACTTTACTTTAACTATACTAAGAGGAATTGAGTGTCCAATGGGATGGTGGCGATGTACAGGAGAAGGAGGAGACAGGTTATTGCTTGGAAGGGGAGTCCTCTTACATAAGAACATCAGGCATTTTTCTCATGTTTCTCTTTTCTTTCTCTTAACACCACTGAACTCTGCTGAAGACTCTGATGTATGGAATTCCACAAGAAACCGATCAAGAGAAACTTGCTTCTGTCTTTGTTTAAAAATGTTTCTGAAATGAGACATTGTTTGTTCATTAAACAAGTCTACATTACGGCTTACTAGAGCTTTGTCAGGGTGATACTTTTCAACAAAATGTTTTAGTTTAAACCATTTAGCACACATTTCCTTGATCAATGCAGGTGCTTCCTCCTTCCTTCCTCTTCACCTGAAGACATTTCCTCAGCCACTACCTGTTGCTGCTCACTTTGAAGTTCCTGCAGCTCCTCAGTGCTGAGCTCTTATCTGTGCTCCTCCACTAACTCTTCAATGTATTCATTACTGATCTCCAGGCCCATGAACTTGCCCAGGACACAATTTCTCAGAGTTCCTCAGAGTTACAACTTTTGGCTACAGTTTCCTCCAGCCACAGTTAATGTCTCTTCAACCAAGGATAAAAAGAGAAGGGGCTTCTTAGCACTTAGCACTAGAATAACAAAAAATAAATTGCAGATCAGAGGAGATCTTAAAAGGTTGAACTTGATGGACTGAAAGTCTTTTTTCAACCTTAAATACTATGGGCCTCATTCTATTATTGGCCGTAAATCGGCCGTAAGGCTGCGATTCCTTGCGAGGGTTCAGTTAACTCGCGATTCTATTATACGGCCCCGCAAGGATCTCCTTTTACGGCCGGCCGCATATCTTGGAACCGGCCGTAATCTGTGAAATATAAAAACTGAAAAATAAATTCAAGCCTGCACTGTACAGCTCTGTAAATGCTAGGGATCATATTGGGGGACATGAGGATTAAAAGGAACCCACTCTCAAGCTTGCACATCTGCCCAAACCCGAGTTCAAATTAACTGTTTATTTGCCGGCTGCGGCGTGGGTGTGTCTGAAATGCTCCAAGCACTCTGGACTTTTTACATGGATATTTTACGGATATTAAAAATTAAATATTTTACGGATTTGAGTACAGGATAATTATGTGCTATTTTTTCTAACACCTAAAATCCCTTTATAGTCTTCTCAAAGTGCAGGATGGCTTTATTTGAGCTATTTTATGTGCTTAATTGGTGCTAGCGAGACCTTTTTCCTGCAAGTAACTGCGGCTCGCTTTTAGCCTTGCAGAGAGGGTTCCCGGAGCAATTGAATTGCAAATAGGAATTTCTTACGGCCGATTTCCTTGCAGCCGTTTAAGATCAAAGGATTTCCTCCGGCGCGAGCGGCCGCAAGAGATAGCAAGGCACCGGCCGCAAGCCTGCCGGAATCCCCGGCCGTAAGGGAATAGAATAGCAGAATAGCTTGCGGCCGGTCCTTGCGGCCCCGCAACGGCTGCGGCCGATAATAGAATGAGGCCCTATGTAACTATGTAACTATGTAATGGTCTTGTGAGAGACTGCACGTCACACCTCATCTATAAGAGTGAAATAGTGGAGGATATTTAAATGGTCCTTCCAGAACTTTCTCAGTGTCAACTCAGTATCAGAGTTCACCTCAAAGTATTTCTGGAGGAGGGTCTTGGTATACAGTTTCTTAAAGTTTGAGATGACCTGCTGGTCCATGGGCTGGAACAGATTTGCCTTAGGGTGCAAGAACTTCACAGTTATAAAATTTAAAGTCCTCCAGCAAGTAGTCCTCCAAGTCTGGATGGTGAGCAGGAGCATTGTCCATTATTAACAAGGCAACTCTTTCTCCTCCAATTTTTTTTGACAATGTGCCCAAACACTTTGTTCATCCATTCAATGAAGAACTACCTGGTTACCCTGGCTTTGCAGTTGGCCCTCCACATAGACTAGTAGAGGCTTAATTTTAAGACTCCACTAGCATTTCCATAAAACAACAGAGTTAGCCTGTCCTTCGTTGGCTTTCGCCCTGGCAATGTCTTCTCTTCTTGAGTGATGTAGGTTCTTCGAAAATAAACCAGTCTCATCACAGTTGAAGACTTGTTGGGGAACAAAAGCCTCAGCCTCTACATAGTCTCTAAACTCTGACAAAGGTTTCAGCAGCTTCTTTGTCACCAGCTTGTCAGCAGCTTCACCACGGGCTGCCTCTTTATGCCTCACCATACTATGAATGCCAGTTCTCTTTTTAAAATTCTCAAACCGATCATGACTGGCTTTAAATTCCTCACTGCTGTCACCACTTGTTTTTAGGCTCTTCTTTTATCAGATCGTTTATGTAAGTCCAAACTGCCATACCTTTATTAATTGTCACATTTTATACAATTTTCTGCCACATAGCCTGGCCAATTTCAGTAAGCCCCATCCTTAGGTAAATAAAAGAGGGACCTATTAACAATAGGCTGACCCCTGCTTACTTGGAAACCCTGTACATCTGATGAGCTCAGGCCCTTAAACTTACCCTGGTGATTATATTAACGACAACCATTTGCTGTAAACACTCAGCCTATCTGTTTTATCTGCCCAATACCCCCTGTGTTTGTTTATTTAGATGGGACTGGGTGAGTCATCACCAGATAACCACACTGTAACATAATAAAAATACATACACTTTATATGTCATTTTAACCATAAGATCATCTTTATTTCAAATGCTTTTCTCTCTTGGATTCATTTAAATTTTCCTCTGAGTATTTAGACTTTTAAGTTATGGATGGAGTGATCATTCTGGCTAAAATGGTGTCCTACTGGGCTACAATAACTGTCTTCATTATGTTTTCTTTTGTGTTTTGAATGCCTGCGTAAATTCATCCTTAAATTAAATTTTTTAAATGTGATTTTCTTTTTTCTTTTTCTTCTTATACTATAACAGACTTAGCTCTCTTAGTGAGGTGTTTGTCCAACAGGAAAGATATCACTGTGGACTACAGTGCTCTGCTTTTTCATGTATATATTGATGTATATGTGTATATAATATGTGTATATATGTTTCCTTTGCTATGTTGTGTTTATTCCCCATATATGTATTTACCTGATGATGTCAGATGCTGTTTCCACTCTATCTGCATCTGCTCTTATTATTCAAACTGAGGGTTCCATCTCATGTAGTATTGCTTGAGACTTGATAAAGTGAGGTTAAGCCTCTCGAAAGCTTGTCATTATAAATAAGACGTTTGTCCAATACAAAAGGTATCAAATTATATTGCAATACTCATTATTAATCTATGTATATATATGGATAGTATATGTACTGCATTCTGGGAAAACTGGGCGGGACATGCAAATGAAGCCACATAATGCACCATCACTCTGTCAATCCAAACCATTTAAAACATTTCTCCTTCAAAGCATATGCTTACTGTATTTCACAGTTTTAGACATAGCAACGGATGGATTTTTCACAAACCAGGTCATTTAACCACATACAGTACTGTTTCACGGTTACTGCCGATCCTTAGTATGGTGTGAGTGCCTGGTTTGTGTGTTGATTGTTGTAAAGAGTAGTTCTATACAGCAATTGTTTCACATATGGTGGGCTAAGAGTGATAGAAGCCCACCACCGTAAAACGTACAGTAGTACAAATAAGGAATAGTACATTAGTGATGCCATTTGAATGTCTAAAAATAAGTTGATAAAAACTTATTTCCTGCTCAAATTTCTCAGAAATACAGTATATGTACTGCATTCTGGGAAAACTGGGCAGGACATGCAAATGAAGCCACATAATGCACCATCACTCTGTCAATCCAAACCATTTTAAACATGGCTCCTTCAAAGCATATGCTTACTGTATATATATACTAGCGACTTGCCCGTCAAAAAATGATAAGTCAGGTAATGTTGTTTTATGAATTTTTTAGCGTGAGGACCTTCGGCGCTCATTGCGTGGCTGTCTTTTGTGTTATTAGAGGTGTTTTTTTTGGGTGTATACAGTCAGGTCCATAAATATTGGGACATCGACACAATTCTAATCTTTTTGGCTCTATACACCACCACAATGGATTTAAAATTAAACAAACAAGATGTGCTTCAACTGCAGACTTTCAGCTTTAATTTGAGGGTATCTTGTTCGTTTCATTTCAAATCGATTGTGGTGGTGTATAGAGCCAAAATGGTTAGATTTGTGTCCATGTCCCAATATTTATGGACCTGACTGTATGTCTTGTTGTATGCCAATGAAATAATTAATAAATTAATAAATTAATAAACTTTACCTATAAGTAATATATGCTGAAGAGCTGACAATCTGTTTCTATGTTCCTGCAGCATCCAGTGTAGTTTTGCACATTTCTGTAGCTGTGGTGTAAGTGTCAGCAATGTGTGCAGTGTGTAGTGTAAATGTGGTGCGTGCGCGAGGTAAAGCCGTTAGTGTAGCTGTGTACTTCCGCATTGATAAATGGCACGAATGTGTATGTGACGCTGGTGTGTATGATTTTACGTCCTTAGTAAAAGTGTATCTTTACCTCGTACGGCTTTTTGGAAAACCCATATGTGCTTGGTGCTGTTTTACGTGTTTAGGGTCCTGTAGCCTCGTTTTCGTTTTTTTCGGCGGTCATTTTTTCTCTCGCTTAAGGGATTTTTGTGTGTCTAAACTCATGAATTTAAATGTAGGTGTAACTTCACTTGCAGAGGTCCTGGGTGCCCCCCCTTGCTGGGGGTAAGTTTTTTATGTGTTTTATGTGTGTATTTATTGTGTTTTGACTGTTTTCCATTGCGCACGGTTCGGCCGTTAAGTTCATATTTTTGCGAGGTTGTAATGATTTTTTTTCTAAGTCCCGCGTCTTGTATTTTTGTCTGCTAACTCCGTAAATGTGCGTTGGGTCGCTTGTGTTGGTGTTAGTAACCGCGTGTGAGGCGCCTTTGGCTCATTGCAGCCGATGTTAGAGCCTCCACCTCTGCAAATGCGGCCCCTCGCTTTGCTAGGGTCCGCATTTGCGGCCTGCAATGAGCCTTTGGCTCGATGCAGCCGATGTTAGAGCCTCCACCTTCCGCAAATGCGGCCCCTCGCTTTGCGAGGGTTCGCATTTGCAGACAAAACTGCGTCCATCGAAAGTTCTTGCGAGCTCGCTATGCAAGCTCACAAGAACTGCGTCGCTCGCTATGCGAGCTCGCAAAGTGTGACAACGATTCGTAGTTTGACTATTATAATATGTGATATATATATCACATATATAGTTGTCAGCAATGCGGGTTGTTGCGACTTACACAAAAACAATTACGACTCGCAAAAGTGCGACCTTAACAGACAACCCGCGCACAGCGGAAAACATTAAAAAATCCAAAAATACACACAAAAATACAATAAAAACCTTACCCACACCAAGGGGGGACACCCAGGACTTCTGCAAGATGGCTTAAACCTTGAATTCGGTCAAATTTACAACTTTACACACTCGAAAATCCCCTAAGCAAGAAAAAAAATGGCCGCCGAAAAAAACGAGGCTACACGACCCCTAAAGCTGCTAAATACCAAAAAAACAAATACAACATACCTACAACACACACTATTAGCAAGGACGCTTCATCATACAAACTGGCCTACCTCATACACATTTTACAAAACTAACTTACAGAATGCGGAAGTACCCAGCTACACTAACGCCTTTCCCTCGCGCACGCAGCATATTTACACTACACACTTCACACATTGCTGACACTTACACCTCCACAACAGTGCAAACCTACATTGTATGCTGCAGGAACATCAAAACAGATTGTCAGCTCTTCAGCACAATGCTTCCTGCATATATTACTTACAAATAGGTAAAGTATATTAATTTATTAATGTATTAATTATTTAATTAGCATAAAAAAATACATATACACCAAAAAAATAAAAAAATAAACTATCGCAATAAACGCAAAAGCCATTCACTACGCGCCTCACAACGAGTGCCAACGCTGCTCATAGCACACAAAGTACACCAGGGGACAGCCTCGCAATAAGCACAAAAAGCAGATCAGCGACGACCTTACAATGACAGCAAAAGCGGCAATGATAAAAAAATATATAACAACCAAGAGGATCGCAATGGGCGCCGAAGGATCTCAGACCCCCAAAAACATTTTATGTCTGTGGCAAACAGCGTTACCTGCGTTACAATTTTATTGCCCTGTCATTTTTGACGGGCAAGTCGCTTGTGTATATATACTGTATATGTGTGTGTGTGTGTGAAAAAAGATGGGCTAAGTGAAAAAGTATAATTTGTTCCCTACCACAGAATGAGGAGTGGCACCTCGACCTTCGCTCGCTGCAGAACCGCCTTGGCAGCCTCCAGCAAACTGGTCCAGTAAATATGAGATAGGGGCGCGCTCATGAGAAGCCTCTGTGGCGGATGTAATGAAGGCTGGAGCGCAGAGCGTCATGAGAGCGCACTTCTCAGTGCGCTGTTCTCGCAAAGGACGTGCCAACATGAGGAGTACAACCCAATAGTAATCCTGCTGTGGGACCAATCTAGGAAATGCAAATTACTGTAAGGATGAAATAGATTTCTTAT